>OY992504.1:4494354-5694354 GCA_963921215.1 Scoparia ambigualis
CAAGAACCCGTAATACAAAGTGTATGAATCAACTTTAGAAGATAACAACGTTTATTGTGAAAAGTGTCAAATTATAAGTCACCCATTATCAAGAGCCCGTAATACAAAGTGTATGAATCAACTCCAGAAGATCCAACAAAGTTTATTGTGAAAAGTGTCAAATTATAATTCTTCAATATCTCTGAATTAATTAATCTTCATTGAATTATTCCCTATTAAGCCAATTCTAAACTCACGCATCGCAACACGACAACAATTTGTGGGAAAAAATCCCACTTCTATATTAAAGTATTACCGCTTGACTGAAATCCAATACAACTATATTAATGATAATTTATAACTTAACTTTCTAATCCTGGTCACGGCACCAATTTGTAACCTCCCCCCCCTTTTTATTAAATTGCTACACCTAAATCTAAACCTAAATCTATACCTAATCTAAACCTAAATCTAATGCCTTTCACACCTATATGCCTAGCTAGCTTATAATACATACACACATCATCGCCGCTTTACCTTAACTTAACTTATTATCTAATTCTTAAAACTAATTAACCTAATTTATCTACAATCTAATGGTTGTGTCTGGAGTTTTTGTTTAGTGCGTATTGTTTGTATGATGATGAAACCTTAGCATAGCTTAATTCTATTTGCAGTGAATTTCAGTCAAGCAATGTAATATTATAATAACTACTATTTTGGCCAGATCGTCTAGTGAACCCTCCGTTGTTAACCGCATTTAAGTAACTCAAGTTCTTTCGTGAAAGTTTAGTAATTGGCTTATCCCTGTGTTAAATTATTTACTCCTGACCTAATTACCTACCAGTCTATAAATCCTAACATAAATATGTGTAGCCTAGCAATGACTCCGTCTGAACTGTGACCTAAATCCTTCACTGCAGCTGCGGGGAAGATTTGTAACCACTCAAAGGTAATCAGATGATAGCTTAGCTTGTAGGTATTATTATTTATTATCAGTAGCATGATACATAAGAAGCCTGGTGCAATTTATGAGCCCCACCACCGCTCCATAGCGTACTGTACATCTCATGGTTTAATTACAGTTCCGACACATTGGCTTTAACTTTAATTATTAGCTTGTGCCTTTAATTCTTTAACTGAGAATTTACATCTCTCCTCAAATTTAATTTCATTTTACATTATGCACTATGTGTTAGCAATTTAAATTCTTATTATTCCACATAAATCAATAGAGTTTATCTCAAGGCTTGCTATCATCCAAATATCCTTTTCACATTAAGAACTTAATTATTCAATGCAATAACTTATATTCAGTTCCGTAAAGGGTGGATAATTTAATAAAACGCCAACTCAGGCGGTGGCTAAAGTAGAATGCTATTAATACAGGTAAAACTACTTTTATTTATTCTTAGTATTTATTATACAAGTCCTGTAAAGCTCCAATATAACTACATTGGATTGGCTGCATTGGCAGATTATCACATCTTAAGTTTATTAAAGGATGTTTAATTCATTCAATATCCTTGACTTTAGGAAGTGAACTGAAATAGAATACTATCATTTGAAGTAAATTACTTTGGATTACTCTTAGTGTTCATTATACAGATCTTATAAAGTATAAATACATCTCAAGTTTATTGAAAGATGCCTAATTTATTCAACATCCCTGACTTTTAGGGAGTGAATGTAGTTAATTATTTTTCCATTAACTTACACCCTCTGTCTCTCAGACTGAGTGGTTAATTTGATAGACTACTAAATCATAGTTAGTATACCTTTAGTAGGTAGTTAATTATCACTGTTAATCATTAAATAAATTACATTTAGAAATTATCTTTTACTCACTTTAATAAGTATAAATTAGACTGTACTAGGTATTAGTCTGATTGATTAGATTGTTCCCATCAAATATTTCTATGTTTCATATTATTAGAAGTAAGTACTTACATATCTTAAGAGGTCTATTCAAATGGTATTAGTAGACCATTGTCAGGCTAATTAGCTGGTTGTTATCAATCAATTATTTCTATGTTTCAGATTATTAGAAGCTCATAGCTTGCAATGTCTTCTTTCAACGACTTATCCTAGGTTCTAAACTGGTTTTAGTTGTTCAGTTTGTATCAGCTTATTTTTGCTAAGGTATCGGATGTAAAATTTTCCATACTTTGAAGAGTATAGCCATGTGAGATCGTATTGCATCCCAGGGAAAGCTAACAAATGCCTGTTTGGTCATATCAGTGTTAGAAATCAAACATCACAGTACGACTAAGCTTATTTGCTATAACTTTTTAGTATTTTTCTTGTAATAGAAAACCAGTCTAGACTTTTAGGTACTCCAAAGTAATGATGGTACGATATTATCATACTTCTGTTAATTATTTAAAATGAATAATTAATTGGTAACAACTTTAGGAAAACAATTAGAATTTTACCGGCCTGCGGTAACAGATTACTTGCCTAGCTAGGACCCACATCACTTCATCATAATTTTATTTAGCGCCGTAACTTAATTATCCCTGCCTTATTAGTCTGAATTAATAACTAACCATATATATATCCGCCTACCTATAGATTCCTACAACTTTCCTCACTTGAAAATGCCTATATTTTGTCGAACTAACAGTCCCTCTTGTGTACCTTGCAAACTAGGCCAAGCCTCATTTAATTTAAATTCGTGGTGTGTGGTGAGAGTCGCATTGCCCCTGAAAGCAACTAACTCCTAAATGTTCTATCAGTCGAGCCAGTATACTCAGTGTGTTATTTTCCTATCACTACACTGTATGTATGGAGATAGACTCGAGATTGGACTGGGTCATACGGGTCTACCTCCAGCTAAATGGTGTCTGACCTATCTTCAACTTTCACTAGGGAGACAACTGTCTCTCCCCCATTACTCCGTCGAAGATAGTGTATTGTTTAGCGTAATAGTGTAAAACGCCGATCTTATTAAATACAATCAAAGATCATCCAGACCGAAGTCTGTTGAAAGGTACATAGGGTTTTGTTGTCACCGTGACTCGTTTCCGCCGATGTACCCCAGAATACTTCATTCTGTTAACGGATTCGAGTTGCGATCGCAATAGTTTACTTTATTAATAACTTTCAATTTCACAAATCTTAATTAATATCGCAGCTCGAATATCACTTAGCGCACTATCAAGCTCGGACGCTATTTTTCCCGTATGAGTCGTACCGCACTCTTAAGTTGGACCGCTCCGTTGACGTCCCAAAACTGAATGTCCGCTAATTTTCCCAAGCATCTTCTTTCCCGCCACGCGCGCCTAACATACGCCCGCGCGAGTCCACTTTTCTTCCCTTCCACCAATCGCTAGCCGTTTCCCCGATGCCCCCCCGCCTTCGCGTCGCGCCACGTGGAGCTATCGTCCGACCTCTCTTTCTGTCTTTTTCTCAACCTCTCGCTCGCTCATTGCCGCTTTCGCCGCGCAATTCTAAAATTTTTCCATAATCTAACCAAATCTCGTCAGATAGCCAATATTACATCTTTGAATATCTAAATGTAGCCTTCTATTAACAATTCCCTCTCAATAATCATCCACTTAAGCCAATAATCCTGTATTTTGTGAAATTATAAAAAGTTCCGTATTCCGACCATAGGTGGCGCCCGCCCGCATGTCTACCGGCTTGCCAACCTACGCCTATGTCACAAGGCCACACAGAACAGTCCCCGCGAAATTCAAAATAAAGATAAAGCCCGTTGCCAACCTAACACGAAGCTCAAGTAAATAACTCACGCTAGACGGCGCCTATGTCGCAAGGGACGCACAAAGCAGTCCCCGCGAAATTCAAAATAAAGAAGTCAAACTAGCAACCTTATGCGAAGCTCAAGTAAATAACTCACGCTAGACGGCGCCTATGTCGCAAGGAGCACACAGAGCAGTCCCCGCGAAATTCAAACTAAAGATAAAGCGCTAGACCACTGACCATTATTCTGAACTAGTTTATTATTCCCTTTTCATGCTTATTATTAATGGTGCTACGCATTAATATTTATTTTAGTGCTACTCCCATGCATTCCTTACTAACGGACGGATACCATTCATTCTGTACCGTTACAGCCGCCCCCGATAGAATTTAAGCAGATAAAGTACCACTCTTATCTGCGGCGAATTATATCTAAACCCTGTACTTAATTAAGTACAAAATAGCACCTCCTTCCTTACCAACCTCATTGTCATCCTAGCCCTCAAAGATATTCCTACTATTTATAGTTCCTCCCCAAATCCCTAATGACTCCTTCCTCCATAAGCTTTCTTATTGCAAAATAGCCCACACCCCTCATTCTATTCAACTGACACAAAATCATAATCGCATACCCAGTTCTCGTGTTCGAAACGAAATCCCAGTAAACTTAGTCTCGGTAAATATTTCCCAATAACTTAGACATCTACCATTTCTTTAATCATACACAACCTCCGAATAATGATTTGCCTTTTGTTTACCATCATAACAACAAATCTTAATATAATTTAAATCAATATAACAGTCTCTTGCGCTGTCTAGTAACGCCCCCTAGCGAAAACTCTTCAACTCTATGACGATTCCGACGTAAGTTTATAACATCTTCAGAACCATTCAATTATTCTATTCTTTAAATTATTTTCCTAGAATAATTTCAAGTACATCTGTCATCCTGGCCTTCTTTTAACTTACGTATTTTCTTACAACTTGTTCCGCATCTAAATGTTGCAACCTAGGGATCGAACCTGGGATCTTTCGTGGGTGAAGCATCAACCACTTCGCCGTCATGGTCTTTTAGTTCCAACTAGGTTAATGAATAATAATTAATAATTTGAATTAAAACTTTCCTTCATACTTCAACGCTACCAATCTCATCTTAGCTTATATAATTACCTAAGATAACGAAACGTCGGAACAATTGTCTAC
Organism: Scoparia ambigualis; assembly: GCA_963921215.1. Lineage (NCBI taxonomy): Eukaryota > Metazoa > Arthropoda > Insecta > Lepidoptera > Crambidae > Scoparia > Scoparia ambigualis. The sequence continues at coordinate 4,499,242 of OY992504.1, forward strand.
CTCAGGCAGGGATCGAACCCGCGTCCTCCACAATCCCTAATTAGCTACTTCTTTCAACCGAAACCTATTTTCCTCTACGCGGATAAGAAATCTTAACCAAACCCCCATATCAACCAAACCCAGTAGGCATACCATCATCGCCCAAGAGTTATAACTTTATTTTAGATGAGATACATCTATGTCTAATCCTACAAATAACCGAGATAGAATACTAGACTCGCTTCCGTCCGGTACGCAGTGACACCCACTCACCGTGCATACAAATAGAGGTCTCAACGCCTTACAATAAGGTTGTCGATCGTAAATATTTAGGAAAAACTCATTCACTCTAAGGGGCCACGCATCTCGAAACACGTCCTTGAGTTTTGAACTAGCTACCCCGTAGTTCAGATCTATTAGAAGTTTGTGTGCTATGTATATCCGTCCAACTGTCAATGTATGCGTCATCGATAAATACTTGTTAATACCCCGGTACGTGTTGGACATTGTATACTAATTGACAAGTACTGAGCCTATACGTATAAGCAAATACTTATGCCAAAACCTATCTAGTAACTATGTCTCATCCCTAGTTATTACTATGTACGAAAGACAACATTTAGTCTCATTTGCCAATATATAATACGTCAATATCCCCTTACTTTCCTATACCTTTGAAAAATATCATTTTCTTTTTAAATTAAACAGACCGGTAACTATCTTATCCGCCCCCACAACTCTACTTAACTTCCTACCTTTTATATTACTAATAATCGGTCAAATCGGTAAATAATAAGTCATTAAAGGTGACACTTCGTCTTAGTATTCATGGTAATTAATATCGTAAGTTCCTTCTCGTATTTACTGAATTCCAAACTGCGTGATTCAATAGTGCTAGTTTCTTTTTATTTTTTATTTTTTTTATTAGATGATTTTAATTTTACACTCGCACAAGACACATTATTAAGATGGTAATCTCCCGAATGTTTGTAACTCTAATTGGTTACTCATTATGCATTCTACTTTACTTTTCAGCCTTCCGTCCAGATGGTAAAATTCCCCAGCAACACGAGATCCCCTGACCACGCCAAAATGAAATGCCATCAATGGCCTCTGTTTCTGCAGCCTAAGACATTATCTCTCTATAGGTTAGTCAAGTATAATTGTCCTGATTTAGACTTCACAAGACGCCCCCAAAGGAACCACCTTACAGCAGAATTTCCGCAACTTTAAGAAAGGCTAGTTTAGGAAATGAAGCTAAATGGAAACCACTTAATTTTATTGTGTGCTGAGTAATTCCCACTTCTACAGCACAGTTCCGAAACTTCGATTCAATTACTTCACCAGGTAAATCAAAATAAACCCTACACGCTTAACTAAGTTCTATTTGTGCCCAGTGCGACTAAAAATATTCGAACACCCTAAACAAGCTACTTTTACTAATTTAACAGTGCCAATTAAGAATGCTCCCTTGTGTCATCTATAATTTTATTGTGTGCATAGACGACCAAAGACCTCGCTTTCAGCATGCCTTCTTCGTTGGACCCGCTTAGTTAAATACTCTAATCAAAATTCTAAAGTTACAATTGAAAATGTCAAAAGTTCGAATATTATGCAATAGAGAATTTCTCTAACATAGTTACTCCATCTCTTCGCACTATTTAGTCAGGCATATTGCAATTCAAGTATTTATTTTAATTTATAATGACCTATCTTCTCCACCCCTGTTCACATACTTTAGCCATCCCTATCCACAGCTGCGGTGAAGATAATTAGTTAATGAACAAAACATCCTATAAACACTCTATGTTGCTACCGCAATCACAAGAAATATTTACTAGGAGGATTATCTATCATACAGCTGACTATAACAAAATGAGTCCCCCTTATCTTTCTCCGTTCCTTCTCTAACGTAGAAGACAGCAACAGACAATTAATATTTAATTACTTATAATTTAGAACAACCCTAGGTAAAACGCTACCACAAAACTAGACTAGAACCGAATAATACTAACCGAAGTAAACTTTTGTATTCACACTTGCAAATAAAATATCTTTATCTTTCCGTGATGAATAATATTTTGATAACACTATTTCATCAACTCAATGTCCCGGCCTACATATGTGAAAACTCCCAATCAATTAGTTTGTATAAAACAATCTAGATGCAACATGCAGTTCACATTAACTAACAATTTTAAGGTTGTGCCATAATTTCGACAATAACCTACCTTAGCACTAATTTTAATCATCTACAATTTCATCACGTACATATTAGATGCCAATAATCTAGATTATTTAAGAATTCTAGCAATTCATATTAATATAATAAATAACCAAAACAAGATAATACCGCTTTGACAGTCTGCGCTGACCTTCCCACAAGTCAAAACCGCGTTTCGTTCGTCCTATCATTTCTAAACCTGTAGACATTTACTTTGTACTAAACAAATTCTTGAGTTAATAATTATTTGCCAATTGTTAAGCAAACTTATTTAATTTCATAATAACAATTTTAATATAGCAGTATTAGAATATTATTATAAATCCCGAACATCTTTATTTATTATAATCAACATTACCGGTTAAAGTATTTGAATGGCCTAGTGCGAACTAGGTTTCAGGTCGCACCTCGGGAAAATAAATTTACTATTGACTTTAAAATCTACTACTTATAAATTTATTATTTTCTTCTGACATATAAAGATAGGCTATGACTCTAGGTCGGGTTTAGTAAACTTTGAACTATGGCTACCTCCACAATAATCTCGATTAAATATATATATCCGCCAAACGAAATATGTCCAATACGGCCGATTTTACTAAATTTAAATTATGCTACTAAACAGTACGTGTCCTAAGAACGTCACACATCCGAAACCCATTTCAGTTCTAATGTCTTTACGTTTACCCATCTAAATTAAAATTTGTACCTGTCGACGCGAGACAACATCTAAATAATTACTTTGGATGATTCGAATTGTGATAGTTAATTTTGTATTGTAATCTCGATAACGCAATATCAGGGATTTACTTATTAATAAAGTTTACACTAAGAAATTTATTCTCAGCTCGCAATATCATCGCTTTATTTCCGGCTTGAATGTTTCTGCGGACTATGAGTTTAAATTTATCCTACAACTTAAAATTGTGGTATATAAAATCGATCACTGTTTTATAAGTAGCTTGCGTTAACTTTTAAAATAATAAAACGAGTTAACTATTGATTATGACGTGACATCCGCCCGCAACTCGCCTTTATAATTGATGTGATAACATACGCTATTGTTATCCCTATAGCATAACAGTGCTATAACTCGTTAATTTTGCAGTTAAATCTCGACTTCAAGCCAGTCAACTATTTTTTTTTTCTACTATTATTTTTTTTTCAATTTATTATTCTTTCTTTACTATTGTATTTTTCTTTCGACCCCTATTTTGCTCCCAAGCTCAATTAATATCTACCTTCCACAATTATCCATCATCCGTCAATCTTAGGTATCCTCGAGAAATATTTCATCTTAATCGTTCAACGGAGATAGACAATTGTGCAAGGTACCCTTCTTAATAGGCTAATCCAACCCAGTGAATTTAATGATTTATCTATCTCTACCTATCCTAACTAATTAGTCATGTAGTAAAGTCTTTTCTTTTCACCGCTCTCCCGACTTAGATATCTCTAGGTAACTCACAACTGATAATATTAGGTAAGTAGGTATAGTAAGCTGTGCCCAGCGAGCTTTACCTCTGCGTACGTTAACCTCATCTTAAGCTAATAATAATCCTTTATAAATCTTCATAATTAACTATTTATCACGATTTCAACTATACGGTAAGAAGCAATGATTACCGGTAACGACTACTTACAACGCTGCAAGAGTATTTCAATTATACATATTATTATTAGACAGCACCCTTTTACCATCATCCAAAATAAAATCTTTTATTGGTAACCCAACGCCATCTAGCCTCGCTAATAGGTAACCTCCCCACAATAGAGTAGATATTAGATAGTTGTTTCCAGACGGTAACGACTTTTATCGCCTACTAGACGTATTTATCCGTTTACATTATGCATCCCAAACTACGTTGCTTTTAAACCAAAATTCCTACTAGCAATGAATAGTCATATGATTCTATCCCCTACATGACATACCTGCTACTTGTTATTACTTATAATCGCGATTCCTCATCAACGCGTGTATTTTGAACCGTAATACTATTTTATGTTACTTTTCCTAGGATTTTAGCGAACTAACAAAATGAAGCGGCATTTCCCATGTCATTGCATTCTAATCTACTACGTGATAAGTATTAGGAAAATCTCTTTCAATGTAAAAATCGCAGGTATTAAAAATAACAGGTATGGAAAATAACAGGTGATTCCACTTGCTATAACAAAATCACATGATTACGCGTTATGGAAGTTTCCTCTCCGATTGGTTTTATGACGTCATGTTTTATAATCATTCCTAATTCTAGATTGTTTATGGTCTCGCTAAATCATTTGTCTCTATGGTCCAACCATAGACAAAGAACGTTATAGTCCTTGACTAGCCTAAACTACTCTATGGATTTCAGATGTGAGACTCAAGTACAATAAAATTTTTTTTTCTCTAACATAACCAACAAAATAAATTATAATACGTGGAATAGCACATCAACTAAAAACCGCAATCGCTCAACGATTATTAGTCAAAATATAATTATTATTAGTTTTATATTATGCTGTTAGCGTCATAACTTTATAATATTGTACAGCATATCGCCGTCCTATAATATAAATTGAATCCAGCAATAATTAAGTTGGTTACCTCTGTCCAATCTCGCCCCCTAGCCTTCCCATCCGACAGCAATAATAATTAAACCGCCCCCTATTCTACAAATCTTTCTAAATCAATAAATGTTGAACTATGTCACCCTATCGACTTTTTACGATCCTAAAAATAACTCAACACAAGGCTGTATGAACCAGTTGCCTATGCCTATATGAAATCTATCACCAGGAATAGAAACAAAACTACAGTTACCATAGCTCCTAACGTCAACAACAAAAATTGGATACCTGGTTTCAGTATTCAAGGAAACAATTACTAAAGGTTTCAGTATTCACAGATAACTCAACAATTTTAAAATTTAATACTCCAGACCCCCGGAATAGTTTGGTTATTGACTATATCTAAGTACTTTGTTCACTCATTAAACTTTGGAAAACCAACAACGCACGGTACCTGATGCTGGCGAAATCCGCCATTAAATAAAGAAGAAAAAGATAATAACTGAAAGGTATTGTATTTCAAATAATACTCATTACGCTATTGTTTTGTAGCTTTATCTCCTCCTTTGACCTTTAACCTAACCTGAGAATCTTTTTGTTACAGATTTCGTACAACAAAATTTAGCTCCAGCTCTCATTGCGACTGTCTACAATATTGGTCGAACCCGTAATACAAAGTGTATGAATCAACTTTAGAAGATAACAACGTTTATTGTGAAAAGTGTCAAATTATAATTCACCCACTATCAAGAGCCCGTAATACAAAGTGTATGAATCAACTTTAGAAGATAACAACGTTTATTGTGAAAAGTGTCAAATTATAATTCTTCAATATCTCTGAATTAATTAATCTTCATTGAATTATTCCCTATTAAGCCAATTCTAAACTCACACATCGCAACACGACAACAATTTGTGGGAAAAATCCCACTTCTAAATTAAAGTATTACCGCTTGACTGAAATCCAATACAACTATATTAATGATAATTTATAACTTAACTTTCTAATCCTGGTCATGGCTTACCAAATTGTAACCTCCCCCCCCTTGTTATATTTGCTATACCTATCTAAACCTAAATCTAATGCCTTCCACCTATATGCCTAGCTAGCTTATAATACATACACACATCCTCGCCGCTTTACCTTAACTTAAATTATTATCTAATTCTTAAAACTAATTAACCTAATTTATCTACAATCTAATGGTTGTGTCTGGAGTTTTGTAGAGTGTGTAGCGTTTGTATGAAGATGGAACCTTAGCATAGCTTAATTCTATTTGCAGTGAATTTCAGTCAAGCAATGTAATATTATAATAACTACTATTTTGGCCAGATCGTCTAGTGAACCCTCCGTTGTTAACCGCATTTAAGTAACTCAAGTTCTTTCGTGAAAGTTTAGTAATTGGCTTATCCCTGTGTTAAATTATTTTCTCCTGACCTAATTACCTACCAGTCTATAAATCCTAACATAAATATGTGTAGCCTAGCAATGACTCCGTCTGTACTGTGACCTAAATCCTTCACTGCAGCTGCGGGGAAGATTTGTAACCACTCAAAGGTAATCAGATGATAGCTTAGCTTGTAGGTATTATTATTTATTATCAGTAGCATGATACATAAGAAGCCTGGTGCAATTTATATAAAAGTTTAGTGGAATTATAAGAGTCTTGTGGAAGTTTAACAGTCTTGTGGAAATATAAGAGTCTTGTGGAAGTTTAACAGTCTTGTGGAAATATAAGAGTCTTGTGGAAGTTTAACAGTCTTGTGGAAATATAAGAGTCTTGTGGAAGTTTATCAGTCTTGTGGAAATATAAGAGTCTTGTGGAAGTTTAACAGTCTTGTGGAAATATAAGAGTCTTGTGGAAGTTTATGAGCTCCAACCGCCGCTCCATAGCGTGCCATTACATCTCATTGTTTAATTATGGCCCCGTCCACTTTGGCTTTAACATTAATTATTAGCTTGTAGCTTTAATTCTTTCAAACTGAGAATTTACATCTCCTCTCAAAATCTAATTTCATTTTACATTATGAACTATGTGTTAGCAATTTAAATTCTTATTATTCCACATAAATCAATAGAGTTTATCTCAAGGCTTGCTATCATCCAAATATCCTTTTCACATTAAGAACTTAATTATTCAATGCAATAACTTATATTCAGTTCCGTAAAGGGTGGATAATTTAATCAAACGCCACTTCAGGCGGTGGCTAAAGTAGAATGCTATTAATTCAGGTAAAACTACTTTTATTTACTCTTAGTATTTATTATACAGGTCTTGTAAAGTTCCAATATAACTACATTGGATTGCTGCATTGGCAGATTATTACATCTTAAGTTTATTAAAGGATGTTTAATTCATTCAATATCCTTGACTTTAGGAAGTGAACTGAAATAGAATACTATCATTTGAAGTAAATTACTTTGGGTTACTCTTAGTGTTCATTATACAAATCTTATAAAGTATAAATACATCTCAAGTTTATTGAAAGATGTTTAATTCATTCAACATCCCTGACTTTTAGAGAGTGAATGTAGTTAATTATTTTCCCATTAACTTCCACCCTCTGTCTCTCAGACTGAGTGGTTAATTTGATAGACTACTAAATCATAGTTAGTATACCTTTAGTAGGTAGTAAATTAGGTAGTTAATTATCACTGTTAATCATTAAATAAATTACATTTAGAAGTTATCTTTTACTCACTTTAATAAGTTTAAATTAGACTGTACTAGGTATTAGTCTGATTGATTAGATTGTTCCCATCAAATATTTCTATGTTTCATATTATTAGAAGTAAGTACTTACATATCTTAAGAGGTCTATTCAAATGGTATTAGTAGACCATTGTCAGGCTAATTAGCTGGTTGTTATCAATCAATTATTTCTATGTTTCAGATTATTAGAAGCTCATAGCTTGCAATGTCTTCCTTCAACGACTTATCCTAGGTTCTAAACTGGTTTTAGTTGTTCAGTTTGTATCAGCTTATTTTTGCTAAGGTATCGGATGTAAAACTTTAACACCTTGAAGAGTGTAGCGATATGAGATCGTATTGCATCCCAGGGAAAGCTAAAAAATGCCTGTTTGGTCATTTCAGCATTAGAAATCAAACATCACAGTCCGACTAAGCTTATTTGCTATAACTTTTTAGTATTTTTCTTGTAATAGGAAACCAGTCTAGACTTTTAGGTATTCCAAGTAATGATGGTACAATATTATCATACTTCTGTTAATTATTTAAAATGAATAATTAATTGGTAACAACTTTAGGAAAACAATTAGAATTTTATCGGCCTGCGGTAACAGATTACTTGCCTAGCTAGGACCCACATCACTTCATCATAATTTTATTTAGCGCCGTAACTTAATTATCCCTACCTTATTGGTCTGAATTAATAACTAACCATATATATATATCCGCCTACCTATAGATTCCTACAACTTTCCTCACTTGAAAATGCCTATATTTTGTCGAACTAACAGTCCCTCTTGTGTACCTTGCAAACTAGGCCAAGCCTCATTTAATTTAAATTCGTGGTGTGTGGTGAGAGTCGCATTGCCCCTGAAAGCAACTAACTCCTAAATGTTCTATCAGTCGAGCCAGTATACTCAGTGTGTTATTTTCCTATCACTACACTGTATGTATGGAGATAGACTCGAGATTGGACTGGGTCATACGGGTCTACCTCCAGCTAAATGGTGTCTGACCTATCTTCAACTTTCACTAGGGAGACAACTGTCTCTCCCCCATTACTCCGTCGAAGATAGTGTATTGTTTAGCGTAATAGTGTAAAACGCCGATCTTATTAAATACAATCAAAGATCATCCAGACCGAAGTCTGTTGAAAGGTACATAGGGTTTTGTTGTCACCGTGACTCGTTTCCGCCGATGTACCCCAGAATACTTCATTCTGTTAACGGATTCGAGTTGCGATCGCAATAGTTTACTTTATTAATAACTTTCAATTTCACAAATCTTAATTAATATCGCAGCTCGAATATCACTTAGCGCACTATCAAGCTCGGACGCTATTTTTCCCGTATGAGTCGTACCGCACTCTTAAGTTGGACCGCTCCGTTGACGTCCCAAAACTGAATGTCCGCTAATTTTCCCAAGCATCTTAACTTTCCCGCCACGCGCGCCTAACATACGCCCGCGCGAGTCCACTTTTCTTCCCTTCCACCAATCGCTAGCCGTTTCCCCGATGCCCCCCGCCTTCGCGTCGCGCCACGTGGAGCTATCATCCGACCTCTCTTTCTGTCTTTTTCTCAACCTCTCGCTCGCTCATTGCCGCTTTCGCCGCGCAATTCTAAAATTTTTCCATAATCTAACCAAATCTCGTCAGATAGCCAATATTACATCTTTGAATATCTAAAAGTAGCCTTCTATTAACAATTCCCTCTCAATAATCATCCACTTAAGCCAATAATCCTGTATTTTGTGAAATTATAAAAAGTTCCGTATTCCGACCATAGATGGCGTCCGCCCATAGGTGAACCACTTTGCCGACCCCAGAGCAGTCCCCGCGAAACTCAAAATAAAATACGGTCCTAGTCAACCTAGCAACCTTACGCGAAGCCCAAATAAATGACTTCCGCTAGACGCCGCCTATGTCGCAAGGGACGCGCAGAGCAGTCCCCGCGAAATTCAAAATAAAGAAGTCAAACTAGCAACCTTATGCGAAGCTCAAATAAATGACTTCCGCTAGACGGCGCCTATGTCGCAAGGAGCACACAGAGCAGTCCCCGCGAAATTCAAACTAAAGATAAAGCGCTAGACCACTGACCATTATTCTGAACTAGTTTATTATTCCCTTTTCATGCTTATTATTAATGGTGCTACGCATTAATATTTATTTTAGTGCTACTCCCATGCATTCCTTACTAACGGACGGATACCATTCATTCTGTACCGTTACAAACATTACTAACAGCATATAAACAGGTGACATGCTATTAAGAGATAAAGTACAAATGTTCGCTTAACTACTCGAAAGCATGCAAAAATATAAATATCAGTTATATGTCAATAAATCTATTTTAATTTCCATAATTTATGTGAAAAGTCACCAGAACTATCAAACACTTTCAAATTCACGCAAGGAATAAAAAAAATCGATTAAACATTTGCGCAGCTCCGATTTGAAGCGATTAATCTCGCTAATACCATGGGGTATCTTGTTAAACACTTTTATTGAATTTATGTAGCAGTTTTTGTCATGCATAAAACCACTGCATGGTTGTGTTTTTAATTTAGTAGGCTCTCTTTGTGAATATTTACTATTTACGCTAGTCCTTCTGAATAAGTGTGGACGATTTTGAATTAGGTTTTAAGCCTCGTCAGTGAAGTCAGGCTTCGCTACAATTGATGATTGTTGGCATTATCACTACACTTGCCAAGAAACACACTACGGGCTAAGCGTTTACGAAACACACTTTGCTTGACCTGAAAAATGAGCCCGGGTATTCTGGATACGGGTCGGAGTTCTTTGCCACTAGGCGATCGATCCTGGTTACATACAAAATGTATGTAATGTTAGCCCATACCCATCCATTGCAGCGATGACTTGATTTCAAAGATGGAGCCTGTGCCCTACAGTGAGACAGTATTTTGCCCCCTCTTCACGTCGTGGCTCCTCTGCAGACGCAGCAGGCGTTAAATACCTAGACGCGCAAATCAGCCTCCTACACGTTGGCAGACGCATCAGCAGATGACGTCTGCGGATGCGTCTGGCGACGTGAAGAGGGTCATTATACCGGCTGCACTTTACTTTTACACACAAAATATTTAATGGTTCACACTATAATGACTCTTGTAACCGACACACAGAGTTTCGCGCTCTAGAACCATGGAGTAATTGAGTCCCTGAATGTGCCAGATTTAAAAAGTACGTACTGAAAGATTTAAAAGTCAGTCTCTAACATTCCATCACGCACAAAGAAATTTGGTGACTCGTTTCTTTGCCGCACTTCCAAAAGATGGAATAGTCTACCAGCACACGTATTCCCTCCTACCTATGACATAGGGTCCTTCAAACGAGGCGTGAAGAAGCACTTTGTGGGCCGGCAGAGTGAGGATGACTGATGCTACGTCTCTTACGCTGCACCAGTTGTCCTCGCGCCTGGACCTCATTTCCACTTAACATCAGGTGGAGTGAGGCCATTTGCCGGGCTTAGTATATAAAAAACTAAGGAAAAATAATAAGTTAGTAATAAAAATAACCGTGTCGTGTAACGCTGAAATAATACTACTACCCCCTCTCTTCCCTTGGGTGTCGACTAACGGACTAAAGACTGCACATACATCCAACAGCATAGAGCGGCGATGGGCTCACCTCCTGACACGCTGAGCACATGTGCAGTCGCTATTCGGTGAAAAGCGGATTATGGCAGAGGACCGCTTTTGCGGTCCTCATTGCCTAGTCTCTGACTAACCCTTCGGGGATAATAGTCGTGATTATATGTATGTATATACCACAGATCCTGTATAGGCTTCGAAACGTCAATAACGTTAAACGCGAATTACTCAGTAAAAGGGTTTTTATTTCAATACTAGCGGCCCGTCCGCGACGTCGTCTGCGTGAACATCCTATATCTGGTGACGAATTTTAAAAAAAAATCACACAAACCTGCCCCCTAACTCTTGAGACCGATCGCTATTGGATCGGATTGGTATTGTGAATTTTCCTATTTTTAAGTTACGACACCAGCGCTAATTTGGATTCATATTGGGTGAACTATATGGCATTGAGTTTTGTATTTTTTTCACATAATATCCACGCAATATGAATCCATATTAGCTCTGGTGTCGTAACTTAGGAGTACGAAAATTCACAATACCAATCCGATCCAATAGCGATCGGTTTCAAGAGTAAGGGGGCTGGTCCTGACAATTAGGAACTCAACAAAAAAATAATTAGCCAACCGTTCTTAAGCGATGCGGGTGCAAACATTTCGGCAATTGATTTTTATTTAGAGCGTTGACGTATTTCGGTTTCCCACTCAAACTTCCAAGTTGAATTTTTTTAAAACCATTGAGCCAATATTTATGAATCTTTGCATTTATTCAGCTGAGTAATAGCGATTTAAAGTCTACTATGGAGAGTTTAAAATCGCAATAAGTCAGCTAAATAAACGTTTTTTAAAAATGTTTTTAACAAACTATTTAGATCTCTGTGTTTTACTTTAGCAATGAAAGTTTCATAAAAATTAGCTCAATGGTTTTTGAAAATTTCAACTTGGAAGTTTGTATGGGAAATTAAAATGGTAAACCCTCTTGTTATTGATGTGGTGTCCGCGTCAACCTTAGAAAACAATATAATACGTGTATAAAATTTAAATAAATCCGCTATTCCGTATAAAACTGCCGACTAAATAAATTCGACCTAAATAATGGAAGGGCTGATTTTTTCGCATTTCAGAGTTGCTCACTTAAAGGTACCTAGGTACCTATAGTTTTCTTTGCATCTAAACGGCACAGAAGGCCACTCTCTTTATCCGACACGAAATTTCGGCAATTTGCTATTTACCGGTTTCCATTCCTTCCGAAATTTCGTTCATACAAAATAAGTTCGGCATTTAAATACAGCTCGGATGGGCAGCATTTGGCAAACTGGATGATGTCTTCCGGTCAAGAAAGATCCCTCAGTGCCTAAAGACCCGTCTCTATAACCAGTGTGTCTTGCCAACTATGACGTACGGTGCCGAGACATGGACGCTCACTAAGGAGACTGTACACCGAGTACGAGTTGCACAGCGTGCCATGGAGCGAGCCATGCTCGGCATCAACCTTCTCGACCGTGTCCGCAATACGGAGATTCGTCGTCGAACGAAAGTCTTCGACGTTGGTGACAGGGCGATCAACCTGAAGTGGAGTTGGGCAGGACACCTGGTAAGACGTGGTGATGGCCGATGGAGCAAAACTTGGACGGAGTGGTGGCCAAAATCAGGCCAAAGAAATCGAGGACGTCCGAGTTCACGCTGGGTTGATGACATCGTCAGGGTCACTGGCAGCACCTGGATGAGATCGGCACGGAACAGAAGGGACTGGCATAAATTAAGGGAGGCCTATACCCAGCAGTGGGTAGTTGCGGGCTGATTGATGATGATGATGATGATTTAGATGATTAATTTTTAGAAAATTGTTTGAATGAAAGATTATGGAAACCGCTGACCCTTTCGAAGGCAATGGCAGCTGTATTCCCACTAACACTAACTTGCCTAAACCTTACGCTCTTGGAATACGATTAAAAAGCAATAAAAAATTTCGACTGTACTGCCCGTGCAAACGAAAATCGGCCATAATTTCGTTTCGGACAAAGAGAGTAGGCCACGATTAGGCCCTCAGTTGCGGGATTGTATACCTTCCTATTACCAAACAACCTTCACTCACAATATTACTTAGGACATTGTCCAGAATATTCATACTGTACCCTAACAGACCGTGATGAATTGGAAAACTTCACCAAAAATGTCAATGTAAACAAAGTAAATTACATTTGAGATTGTAAATTGGTTTTCGTTCAATCGCGCTTTTCAACAAATTGTATTTTATATTTTTGAACGAGATACACCGAAATTTAATTACACGGTGCGTTATCAACGATCAGAGACGCGCGCGACGCCCGACAAAAAGTGCTCCACTTTCCATTGAAACCGACCAATTTGAGTTGACAGTACTTAAACCAGTCACAAGTGATTTTAAACGACTTTTGAAATTGTTTAGATAACATTTACTGTCCAAGTAAACGTAAATTTGGCCACACCATTCACCAGCCCCGGTAGCCGTGATCGTCTAGTGGTTAGGACCCTACGTTGTGGCCGTAGTAACCCAGGTTCGAATCCTGGTCACGGCAGTGATGCACTGTCGCGGCGGGGCTTCCTTTTGTAGTCGTTTTTTTCTAATATTCTTTTAAGTAGAATTTCTAAACATACATACATATAATCACGACAATTATCCCCGAAGGGTTAGTCAGGGGACTAGGCAAGGAGGACAGCAAAAGCAGTCCTCTACCATAGTCCACTATTCACCAAATAGCGACGTACATGTGTTCAGCGTGAGTTGGTGAACCCATCGCCGCTCTATGTTGTTGGAAGTATGTGCATTCTTTAGTCCGTTAGTCGCCTTTTACGACACCCAAGGGAAGAGAGGGGGTTGTAGTATTCGTTCACCGCTACGCGACACGGGATTAATTAGCTTTCACGGAATATATATCGATCATCGCAGCCTAATAACGTTTCAAACAATAATTGTGTAAAATCACAGAAATAATTTCTGTGTGTAAAATGCTAAACGGCTTTGGCAAGTTAAGAGCCATTAATCTCGACTGTGATTTTTGCGTAAAATGGCCAATTTCGGCGTTCTTGATCTCAGAAACAAAATACATTAACAATTTTAGCTTATTGAATAGTGTAGAATAGCTATTGGAATAGTTCGTAGCGGCCGCGCTTTGTGTAAATTTTGCTTAACTTTTTAATTAAACAAAAAATTGCAGAGAAAGATTTCATAAAATGCGCGAAGGCACTTTTTTGAGCACCTAGATTGAACTAAGTACTTTTCTAAACTTCGATCGTTATTGTTGATCGAAGGTTCTAAACAAATGAAATAAAAAATTTAATAAATTAGAATGTTATCTCTTATAGTCATACGGTTGGTAGCGGTATTCGTAACTGTGAATTTCTCCTATCTACATTAATATTATTGAGCAAAATTTATACAAGAATAACTGTTACTTCATGAGGAATAAAGAAATTAATTAAATTAATTTATTATCCTATTTCGATAAAAACGATTATTTATCGTTTACAACTGCAAATTTACTACAAAATGCGATGCGCCGGCCGTCCGAAAACAGCTTATTCTCTCAGAGTGGAGATTTGTAATATTAAGCCTGAATTTATTGTCCTATTTCGATAAAAACGATAAATACAACTGCAAAATTGAAATCTGGGGATCAGTGGCACCAACTAATCTAAAGTCGCTACAAAGAACCCAAAATAAACTAATTAAGGCTTTATTTCATTACCCATTTCATACACAAACTAAACAACTGTATGATAAAATAAAGGACAATGTTCTGCGCCCATACATTATTAGCCTAAGATTCAACAATTATGAAATAATCTTTTCTAGGTTCGAAATTGCAAGTAAATGACTGTAAAAAAAAAAGATTTTTGACGGACACTCCTGAGAACCTAATTATTAGGAAAACTTGAGGTTATGTTTAATTACAGAATTTGAGAAGTGATGTTGCACTCTTTTTTTTATTTGCCAACACTCATGCACGTTCACTAATACTTACATAATCCATCATTATTTCATATTAATATTCGACAAAACACAAATTATAGAAAATAAAACAAAACTGCAGACATGATGCTTCACTTTCCCGCCAAGAAGTCTAGAACATCAACATTTTTTTTTCTTGACCATGGATACTAGTTCTTCAGTCGATGAACTGATGATAATGATGAGTGATGTGTAATATGAACGTTTAATGCTAAATGATATTTCCCCCAAACATCTGAGTTCCACTAAAGATGTGGGACTTTACTGAGATCTCGCACGGACTTCTTGAGAGAATTTAAAAAGTGATGTTGCACTGTGTTAATTTATTTGCCAAAGAACGTCAACTGCACAACCAGTGTTGCCAGATCTTAGAGCCAGTATTCCGTAATAACAGCTAAATTTCGTATGAAATCCGTATGGGAAGTTTTATTTTATTTTAATGCACAAAACAGGTTCTATATAGACATGTAAAATACAAACAAAAAATATTTTATTTTAAGGTCTAGGTTGAAACTCTAAGGTATGTATGTACAGTCACCAGCACCAATATGTATACACTTTGACTCTTATTCCATTATATTAAAAGCTACAATAGTTTACATATTTTTGCTTGTGACTGTACATACTTACAACTTTAATTAACTATATCAATGAAAGTAATAAGATAATTCATAACGGCAAAACAACATTAAAACAATAAGGATGTCAGAAAGACACAATAATGATTCATAACAATGTGTTTTACGTCTTGCTTGCACTAACAATAAATAACACCATTAACTCTCTCTCTCATTCTCAATCTCTCATTCTCATATTAGCCGACCAAGAAAATGTCCAATGGGAATCCTCAAAGCCATAGTTTTTACTATGCAGTTTGCTGGTTTAGTTCTGTAAAAATATATGAAAATTAAATAAGACTCGCTAGTTTACGCGGAATCAAATAAAATGTAATATTTCTTAGGAATAATAATAGTAGATTGTTATACAAGGGGCTAAAATGACCCATTATATACGAGGTAGTTTTACTCCCGAGCTTTAGCGAGGGAGTAAATAGAAACCGAGTTTTAATGGGTTTTTAGCGCCGTGTGTTACACTATGTTTTTCACTACGAATGCAAGAAAATAAAACAATCCAATACAATATAAATTGGTTTATTTTATTAAAAATTAACCCGTTAGTTGCTTTAACGACACCCAAGGGAAGAGAATGGTTGGTAGTATTATTTTGATGAGCCCATCGCCGCTCTATGCTGTTGGACAGTAGGTATGTGCAGTCTTTCCATCTCTTCCCTTGGGTGTCGTCAAAGGCGACTAACGGACTGCACATACATCCAACAGCATAGAGCGGCGATGGGCTCATCAAAATAATACTACCAACTCCTTTCTTCCCTTGGATGTCGTAAACGGCGACTAACGGACTAAAGACTGCACATACATCCAACAGCATAGAGCGACGATGGGCTCATCAAAATAATACTACCAACCTCTCTCCTCTCTTCAGTGTCGTTAAAGGCGACTAATGGACTAAAGACAGCTCATACATCCAACAGCATAGAGCGGCGATGGGCTCATCAAAATAATACTACCAACCCCTCCCTTCCCTTGGGTTTCCTAAAAGGCGACTAATGGACTAAAGACTGCACATACATACAACGGCATAGAGCGGCGATGGGCTCATCAAAATAATACTACCAACCCCTCTCTTCCCTTGGATGTCGTAAAAGCGACTAACGGGCTAAAGGCTCACCACCTAAGCACATGTGCAGACTGTGCAGTTTTTTCTTGCTGAAGCGTGGTCTGTGTTGTCCATAGATTCAAATGATGACTAATTTTACCATAAACTTTAATAAAAACTATCTCAAAAAATAAACAGTAATAAGTCGAGTCTTTATTCATGATTATTCTACATAAGACTAAATACTTTTTCGTTTTGATAGGCTCATTGTATTGTTTCAGACAAAAATTAAAAAAAAAAATCTTTTTCCCCTAGGGCAAGAAAAGCTATTTTAGCCCCGCTCTAGAACGCTACAATGACGGTCTTTTTGAGCAAGAGGAGTTAAAAAGCTATTAGTAGGTACTACTTATTAAAAGTTATTACTCATTAAAAGCATTTACCTGAAAATTCCGTATAAAAATCCGTGTGCATTCATTGTCCGGTTTGAACATTGATATTATTTGAGGGAGAAATCCGTATATATGGCAACATTGTGTACATCAGACTACAGTACCTAACGTCAGTCTGTGAGTGACACAGCACCGCAGATTAGTAAAATTCTCCTCATTGGAAAAGCAAAAGAATCTTAAGTCGACTAACGTTTACAGTTTGGAATAAAATGCGATGTATCGTATTCTAATGATGCTTGGAGTATTTGGCACTAAGTATATCGAGTCAGCTATACATGCATAATATTATTAGGTTTGTTTGTACATACTTATTATAAATATTTTGTTCACAAACCTTTAATTCACTGGCTGAATGCACTGAACTCTCAATACCCAACCCATAATAAAAAAATGATACTCAATTTTCATGTCCAAAAAATTCTTTTTAATATTGGTTACATAACCAAAAGTGTCCGCCAAAATCTAAATACTTATTAAAAAATAAGCTAAGAATTATTATGGATGTCATGTTTGTGTGTTTGTGTTGGTTCTTAGGCTAACTTCAACCATGTCCTCTAATGAACCTATCCCAATTACACAAATATACAACACGTATTTTAATTAAAAAATAATTACAATTAGTCTAAAATCAAATACACATTTAGATATAAAAAGTAATACCTACGCACAATCTCTGACACATAAACCAACCTAAACTAATTACACCTAGGACTAACTATGGGAAAAGACAATTCTGTTTGAGGGAGCACAGCTGGCTACCAGATAAAATGAAAACCTGTGAGACTTCGAATATGTTTAAAAATAAACTTATACTGCATATTGCAAAGAGTACCACATAGAGACTAATTGTACTATCATTAATTTTTTAAGTAATATTTATATACACATATTTATAAACGGGATTTAACGCAAAAACTATTTAGTAAAGGCATCTACGCATACCTTTTATACCCGACCTATGTACCGAATTGCACCGGCCGTGGTCACGGGCTGACTGATATAAAAGGTATGAGTAGGATGCCTTTACTAAATAGTTTTTGGGTTAAATCCCATTTATATATGTGTGCATTATGGAACGCGAAAGTTTAAAAATAATATTTATATCTCATTATAAGTGAAATGTAATTTCGTATGAGAATAAAGATCTTTAAACCTAAAAATACTACAAAATGCCAAAAATAGGCATTTTACGCAAAATTCACAGTCGTTATGTTATAGGGCTCTTGGGGTTATTTCGCAATGACGAGTGACCAAATTGAAATATCTTCAGTTCAAAGCAAGTTAAGGGGAGGTATTTCGAGCGCTTCTCTTTCGCTCTCTCGATGGTACGACCGACAGTAAGGGACGAGTATAACAGCAAAGCGGCGCAAATAATCTCTTTTAAATTTAAAAAAAAAATATTGTAATAAAAACGATCGGTTATAATCCCTCAAGTTATCTATAAACTTCATTATGGCATTTACCATAATGAACTCATAATATCAAATCACTTATTTTAAGAATAAAACCTAGAAAGGAAGATAAAATAACACAAACATATTATGTAACTTTGTGAATTTATTCTATCGAGCCAACTTTATCAAATCGTGTCTCCATCAGGTCTATTCTACAGAATGAAGCCTCAACAATATTTCATAATTTTCGCAGATTTAAATTTTACTGTTTACTACTTCAAAAATTATTTCTAAGAACGTGTTATTTTAATTTTTACTTACACCTAGCCTTAACCCGTAAATGCATGATTTTTTGTTTATCATAAAAAGCTCTTATAATGGATACTATTCACATAGTTATATGGTAGGATAGGTATGATATTATACCAACAAATCGGGAAAAATAAAAAATAAAAGTTTTGCCTCTGCACTTTTTTTAATAAAAAAAATTACGAATAATCTTCAAAAAATGCTCTCCTTAATAATTTATTTTTATTTTGGTTATTTTATATTATTTTTTCATTTTATAATTGTTTTAATAATTACGAATCTATTTCAATTTACACCATTAAAATAGAACATATAGAAGTATTTTTATTTATTTTTTCAAAAAAAGGTTACATTCTTGTATTCAAAGAGGTTTCCTTCAAAACTTCCTTGTGCATGATGTTAAATTAAAAAAATATATATTATAATATTTAAAATAAATTAATAATATTTTACTATTTTAAAAAGGCTTAAAATTACGATGTAGATCTACATCATTATTCATTTAAGGGTTAATAAGCGTTGGTTTCAGTTGTTTCATTATGTTTGTAGGATACATACACACGGAGATTCACGACTTTCATCCCCAAAGGTTTAGTCAGAGACTCAGTAATGAGGACCGCAGAAGCTGTCCACTGCCATAGTCCACGTTTCACCAAACTACAACTGCACATGTGCTCAGCGTGATCTCTATGCTGTTGGATGTATGTGCAGTGTGCAGGCTTTAGTCCGTTATTCGCCTTTTACCTTGTACTATGTATTTTGCATTGGTTATTCTTCTAAATAATTTTCAACGCTGTTCGACACAAGTTCCGCATGGCTATAAGCGGCGTGGTAGGAAAATCACTTCTTTGACATTTCTTGTGGGTAAAAAATCGGTATTTTGTATGTTAAACACCCTTAACATTGACCACAGCCGTTACTGCAGCGAACAATGTGACGACTGTAACATCTATGATCACCGCCATGCGCACAGCGTCTATGCGTAGCTGTTTACGACACCCAAGGAAAGAAAGGGTTTGGTAGTAAGTATACCTACTCTTAGTAGGCCGCTATAGCACACGGATTCATCATATAATAAAATAAAAACTTTTAATAAAACTAAAAACATAATGTATTTTGTACGAAACATCGGTATTCCTTTTAGCGGTCGTTAGTTCCAGTCATTTCATAAATTAATTTATGGTCCACTTACCGCTGTAGTTCCATAAATTCATTAGATAGTACATCTAATAAATAACATTAGAGAAAGTTTGGCGCTATTCCAGCGGAGCATATTCACTGCATCTCGGTAATTTGACAAACTATCTAATTAGTCGGCTCGCAAAATGTATTTAACTTTGTTTATAACCTTGTAGGTATGTAGACTAGTTAGAAATTCTTCGTGGATATCGACGTTAATGCTTTCATAATGTTTAGTACAATAAAACCTATAAATATAGCACTGGACATCTAGTTAGATCGAGTTGTTCCCAAGAACAGTCGGAACATTCGTACATAAGATTATCCACAGTACAAACTCGTACTGTGGATAATCTTATGGGTTTACGGCCTACCAACCTACAATGTATATTATTACAGTACTAATAATACTACTTAAGATTTAATATAGTATAACATTATTAGTATAAATAAATAAATAAATTTTCCTACACTCACACCAATTATCTAGCCCAAGAGAAGCTTCGTTATGAAACTCGTTAAATGGTTACTAGACAACGGATAAACATACTTAAAATACTTAAATACATACTTATTATAATAACATAGAAAACACCCATACCCGAGACAATTTAGAAAAACAATAGTTTCTAAATTGATCGACCGGGGATCAGAGATGGCGACACCATGAAAACCACTCGACCAAGGAGGTTGTCAAATGATATATTGTGATACCTTTAATTGTTACGCAAAGTTTTGCAAGTTGCGCGTTGCAGTGCTCCTCTCATTGTCTGGCACTTACGGAAGACCAGCTCCGCGGTGTGTCAGCAATTCAGCATACCTCGACGCTATGCTATTTCAGTGTAATTTATATAATAATTAGTAAGATATTAACTTATTTTTTGGTTAATAACCCTGTAAATGACGTTGAATAAATCATTTTCTATTTGTATTTCAATTGCCAGCCTGGTGGGTTTATTAACCTCTCAGTCTTGCCATCGAAATTTCTAAAAATTTTGACAGTAGGTGCGATTTGGCGGGAATTTAAAGCGGAAATGGAAAAAAAAATCAAAATCGAACGCAGTTCATGTTAAATTTGGCGTTCACTATGCATAAAATGTACCACAGAACCGAAATAATCGACCTTGTTCATACTAAAGTATTATCTAAGTGTATCAAAACACGGTACAAAGTCAAGTGGAGAGCGCGGCCAGCGCGGCCATATATGGCCGCTTGGGGTCTGACGGAATAGCGAGTTTTTAGGTGACATGCTTGGGGCTTGAGGGGTTAAGCCCAATCTCCTCATTGCTGCTGCCCATGTGGGAAGGCTTCTCCCCAGCAGTGGGATGTTTATAGAGATGTTGAGACGTAACATGGCGAATTGGAACTGTTTTTGAATCAAAGTCTCGTTACCTGGTGCGAGTGTTATTCACTATTCGATCAATACTAGGGTTGATGAGGACTCATCCTCTTACATTCGATTCCTCATCCTCATAAATCAAGACTTTTTTTTATAGAAAAAGAGAATTTTCTATCGCATTTAAGTAGTTCAAACTGTTACGTTAAGCACTGTGTTCAATGTTAATTTCTTTAGAACACCGGGAATATCCATTCGGCTGCTGTTGCTTACAATTCAAACCTCACACACATCTAACACAGATAACAATAGTAATGTCACAAATTGAACATAATATAAACACTGCGCTTCCTTTTTTGCACATATACAAAATAAAACAAACGAGCAGTGTGTACGTGAGTAGCGGTTAGTCTGATAACCTCTGTCGATAGTGAGACGGAATGTTCAAGGTTCGATGCAATATCATGGTCACGCTAGTTCTGATCGCCTTTTCGGATGCTTGTAAGTATTTTTAATGTTATTAAAAAAAAGTATAATTAATTATATACCCACCTGTGTCCAATGCAAGGATTGGCTACCTTCAGAAATAAGGCGAAACACCGCGTTGTCAAACCGTAGCCTAGCGGTCAGGCAGGCCGGTCAGCCCCCTTACTCTTGAAACCGATCGGTATTTTAACGGATTGGTATTGTCAAATTTTGTACTTTTAAGTTACGACACCAGCGCTAATTTGGATTCTTGGGTGAACTAAATAGCATTGAGTTTTGTAATTTTTTCACTCAGTATCCGCGCAATATGAATTCATATTAGCTGTGGTGTCGTAACATGGACGTGACGTGGACGCTAAAAGCATCGGACCGAAACCGCATTGATGTGTTTGAAATGTGGTGCTGGAGGAGAATGCTGCGGATTCCTTGGACAGCTCATCGGACCAACGTGTATCCATATGCCTCTTGAGAATCCTAGAGTACTTCGGTCACATTGCCAGAAGAAGTGGTGACCATTTAGAGAAATTAATTGTCACGGGGAATGTAGAAGAAAAAATGCTCGCGGCCGCAGCCCGATGCGTTGGTCCGACCAAATCCATACCGCGCTGGACACCTCTATGCATGATACACTACACGTTGCCAGTAACCGGTCCAGATAGCGTTCAATCATCAAACGTCGCATATATGATGAAGGAGGTCACGACCCTCAGCAATGAGGATAACGAAACACGGAGGAAGTCGTCACATTCGAAACTTCACAATACCAATCTCGATCGATCGGGATCAGTTTCAAGAGTAAGGGGGCAGGTCCTATTGGTTGTTGACGACTGCAATCATGACTGGGATAGAACATAACAAGATAGAACATGACCAACGCAGAACATGACTAGGATAGAAAATGACTAGGGTAGAATATGACTAGTGTAGAACATGACCAAAGCGGAACGTGACCAGTGAGGAACATGACTAAAGCAGATTATGACTAAAGCCGAACATGACACCTACCTAACAACCCAAATAAATGGCAGTGTCCCATTGGGCGCTGTGGCGCTACTGTCACCTTAGAGAAGTATTACTTTAATCTTACTATGCAAAAATTCGTATGGGCATTTAAGTAAGATTAAAGTAATACTGCTCTAAGAGATTGATGGTAAGACCCCTGGTTAAAGTGTTTCTCCACATACTCGAACGGCCTTGATCTCATGTCCAATAGATGAACACTGTACACTGATTCACGATAGCACAGGCAGAAGGTAGTCTGCATTTTTAGAATATAATTGTGCACAGAATTTCCCACATGGGCAACACTACATTTATTTAAATGTTTTATAATATAACACGTCTAGTGTCTGCGTGAAATGGACACTTACATGTGCCAAGCAGAGGTATGTTTTGCAGGCTGATGATGGTTTAAATTACATTACATTGAAAAGGCCTCCCTCCATTTCTTCCACTGATTGCGGTCCTGAGCTAATCGTGTTCAATTTTTGTCACAATCGTCGAGTTCGTCTCGCCTTCTACTCCTCGGCCTGCCGGCGCCGCCGCCGCCGCCGCCGCCGCCGCCGCTGTGTTCTGTTTGGCCTGATCATGATTTAAATCAAAAGAAAAATAAAACACAATCATATACATGTGAAATGTAACTTGCAGTAGATCCAGAGAAATGTAAACAGAAGCCAAATGAGAAGCATTGCCTGATAGAATGGTCTGTCCGGAATCGCTGGCCTCATCAAGTAAGGTAAGCCAGGTAATTTATTATACAGGGTGGAAAAAAAGACCATGGTTGGAGGAAAAGTACCCTTTATATTGATGACGGCAAAGGAAACATTCCTTTATTTTCAAAAATAATTAATACAGCATTTTAAGATTTTTGAAAAATTACCTGCTTGTGCCGGGAAACGAACAGGTGAAATGTGAAAAATAACATCCTGTATTTTAGATACCAACCGAAAGAGTCAGTCATAAGGAACAAATTTGTTTTTGATCAAATTCTTTTAATCAATTTAGTATCTTAAATTAAAGAAAGCCTAAGAATCTGTGCATACGTGAAAATGGGTCTCTTTTGAGCAGTTCAACCCCTTGTATGGCCACCTGCCCAATTTGGGTTGATTTAATGCGCACTGCCCAATTTGGGCAGATTGGCACGGGGTCTGTTTTACTGACATATTGAGCTGTTAAAACTATATGTATCCTTTTTTAGTTATTATTAATTTGCCTTAATGTATAGAGTGGGACAAAGACGGCATATTACAACGCAAGAAATGTTTGAAAATCGCACCGATAAACGATAAATTTTTATATGCATTTTTAATTATTTTTTAAAATAAAGGAATGTTCCATTTCAGTTAAATTTGCCTTTCCCTCCAACCACGGTCTTTTTTCCACCCTGTATATTAGATATTAGTCCTGATAAGTTTCTTTCCTCACCACAGTTTGGGATGGCTGGAAAAGGTTTTTTCTAGCGATAATCTTGGTACATGTCTTCTATAACGTGTATTTCAATGTGTTTCCTATGTTTATTAATGGTTTAAAAATAATAAACATTCATATATCTAACATCACAATATGTCGGTTTCAGCTAAAGTGCCTCTGCCGTGGATCTCTGCAATATTCCTTGTAAAGTGAAGTGTCTCTGTACAATATTGTACAATCACTTTTGTCTGTGTTCTCGTCTGAGCTTCCCTAAAGCTCGCAGACGATACTCTCCAACGTATGTTTTGCATGACAAAGGGAATAGTGTTAAAGCGCGTCCATTTTGTCACAAAGAGCATTTGTCCGTCTCGACTATTTATTTATTTATCTAGTAAATCCAGTTTTACATAATTTGATTTACAATGTGTAATTGCATATAAACTGATATATCTGTCGCAGGCAGATTCGGCATTTTACAAACGGCGTCATTAGTTTGCAAACGCTGACTAGTCTGTAAAATGCCAAAGGCAAATTGTAAAATGCTTAATCATTTTTAATAATCCACGAAACCCAAGTGACAAATTGAACGCCGTTTATGAAATGCCACGTCAAATTGTATTAACAAGTTACTTTCCACCACTTGTGGCGCTGCAGATCAAAACAATAAAAATTTTAAGAAACGCCCGACACAAAATAAACTCTAAAAAGTAAAAAAATAAAATTTCTCTCTCGGCCTTCTAACTTTATAAATATAGCTACATCTGATTAATAGTCGGATGGTAATGATAACAGTGCATACTGTATATTGGTAATGATTACAAGCCATTCCTTAAGGCTTTTTATGTGAGGTGTTTCAAACGGTAATGATCGCTTTGAAATAAAAAAACGTTGTATATAATTCAAAGTTTAATCACAATAAAATGAAGAGGAAGCATTATTTATGCTTCCTCTTCATTTTATGAACTTATTCTTCTTCTATAATTTCAAAAATAGTAACAATCATAATTATACAAAAATATTTGTTGAATTAAAACAAAATAAGCTATTGCTGTGCAGTCCCACAATTATCATTTTATAGGAGAAGAAAAGGATTATTGAAGCGTAAAGAAAAAAAATTAAATAAGGTATACAAGATTTGACGCCACGACAACAAAGACAACAAAGAAGAAGCATTGTGAATGCAAACATTTCAATAACTAACAAAGAAGAAAGTGGCGAGAAAATCGGCAACGCTATTTATAAAAGAAAAACTCTCTTACTTTTAGTTTATTTTGTTCTTTACGCTTCAAATATCTTAACCTTTACCTATCTTTTTATACTGCATATTTCTCAGGGTCATTTTTTATATCTTCATACTTTTGTTTCTTGTAAAGTCTTGCTTGGGTAAGCTTTTCCTCACTGAGGACACTGAGAGTAGTGACATTTTAAGATATTAAATGTTGTTTTTCTTAAAAACCTTTAAACTTAGCAGTTCATATTTAAGTAGATATTGTGGCTTACTATATATATAGTACTTCGTTCAAACAAACCATATAACTTGAAAGTAAAATACATATTTTAATACAGCCACGGACATAGAATGTGCACGAAATCTGATAATCACCCGGAAACGTGTTATAATCCGTGATAGGAATAGGCAGACTGTATTTCATTAAAATTCTTGAGGGCTCATTCAGTAAAACCAATGCAGTGGTTGGAAGTATTTAAAACTTCTCTTAATTTATTTATGATATGTAGTTGGAATTGTTCAAAGTATTGTAAATAGTCGTGACGTGACTCTATGTATGTATGTGGGTATGATTAAACACTTCCACTGGTACTGAGTAGAATAACAAATCCCGCAGGTGAATTAAGTATACTATTTGGTAGATTTAATGCACCCAGGTGATATCACCTGGGTGCATTAAATCTACTAAACCCGATATACTTATACAAAATAACGGTATCAAATTTGGTGGTATTAACAGCTCCAAGTTATGTCCCGTCAAGAATTTTAGGTAAATATACAGTCTGCCTATTTCTATCACTGGTTAAAATGCAAGAAACGAGTGACAATAAAATAAATTTTAATAAAGATCTCCGGCTGGATCATTAAAAATGATTGTGGACAAGAGAAAGTTTTTGAGGTTATCAGTCAGACACTTAAAAAATGCCTGTGTCCATAAATACTGGAGCTAGTTGGACTCCTGCGGAGTATTACATAAGTACATACATATATTATAATCACGACCATTATCGCCGAAGGGTTAGTCAGAGACTATAGGCGATGAGGGCAGCAAAAGCAGTCCTCTACCATAGTCTACTTTTCACCAAGGGTGGTAGTGTTTTTTCGCCGCTACCCGGTAACCCGACAGTCGACACGGTTACACCAGGTTACACGGAGTATTAATAAATACAGTTCATATTAGCGCTTCGCCGCGCGCCGGCCGCTGCCGCGGCACGCTTCGCTCGGATCGCTCAGGTCGGTCGATTTGATCACGGCCGCTGCCGCGGCACGCTTCGCTCGGGTCGCTCGGGTCGGTCGATTTGATCACGGCCGCTACCGCGGCACGCTTTGCTCGGGTCGCGATTTGATCACTGTTCTAACAAAACCTAACCAAACCTTACGATTTTTTTGTCCTTAAAGTAGGTATGTTACTTTTTGTGTGAATAAATATCGGTTGATGACATAATTAATTGTGACAACTGTTTTATTTGTCCTTAAATCACACTAATATTATACGAGTAAAGGCGAAAGTTTGTGAGTGAGAATGGATTTGGATGAAATTCGGCATACAGATAGTTTACAACCTGGATTAACACATAGAATACTTTTTATCCCGATATTCCCACGGGAACGGCAACCACGCGGGTGAAATTGCGAGCGGCCGCTAGTAGTTACAAAATATTATATGACTAATGGCCACATGAATACGAATATCAATTTGTTTTTGGCATTTTCCAAAGCAGCGAGCGTTTGCAAACGGATGGCGCCGTTTATAAAATGCCGAATAATACAATTTGCCTGCGACATATCAATGACACTGCGGTAAATGCGTCGGTTGCGATCTGGAAGTTTAAAATCTCGTGCAGGTACCTTCGTGCTACGGTATGCACCGCACGTTGAGCCGTTAGTCTCGCTTGCTAGCGTAAAATGGTAGCCGTTAAAACACCACCTCATTGGGCCAGCGTAGTAGATTATGGCCCATCCACCCCCAATGTGCTATTATTCTACGCTTACAGAATAAGAACTTCTTTCTTCTTCGTTCCACCTCATGATTTTCATAACTACGATCGTTCCACCTCATGATTTTCATAACATTTTAGATTCGTGTTCGACTGGGCGACCAGCAAATGCTTTGAGATCCGCTGGTCGCAGCACTGCTCGTCGATTCCCACACCAGCCGTAACCAACAACTTTCCCTCAGAGATGGAATGCCTGCAACACTGCTCTGGGTGGGCTTAAATATAGCCAGTTCCTTTCACAAAGGATCCCAATGGGTCGACGTGCTGCTACGAGAGACTACACTAAGATAAGACATAGTAATATAGTGAATTACCTTAAAATAAAATAAAATTAAAATAAACAATAACATTTCCTTTTATTATTCTACTGAGCGATTATTAAGGTATATAGTACAGGTATTTATTTAATTATTCATGTTTTCTTACACTTAGGTAGTACGTATTGGAAAAGTTTACTATCGCGTCTGATTATTGTAACCCCTTTTAAATTACCGAAGCCTTTTAAAGTTCAAGGTTTCAAATCTTCGTATGGGTGTTTATGTTTGTTATTGCTATATGAATACTTTTCATTACAATTAGAACGAAAAGCAAGTGTTTTGTTGTTAAATCATTTGTAGCAGTATTTCTTTTTGTCTAACCTTCATTAAAGTACCTTTTACAAAAAAAAAGGAACACAGGGTCATGTTGATCGGTAAAAGAAAGTTTGTGGAAAGTTTTAATTTAAAACAACATTTAGTATAGTAAAATACATTTACGTTACAAATAATGTTAAGAAGTTGAAAACAAAAGAGCTTTAATTAAGAACTAAAGGAAAAGTTTCCTTCAAGCCGAAAGTTATTTTACTAATAATAAAGATCAAGGTCTCTTATCTGAAATCGGTCACTTTTACAACGTTTTCTCTACCCACAAGAAAAAGTATCGTGTTTTTTAAGTAATTACAGCAAAAACATATCGTTTTGCCAAAAAAACAACTATTACTATTCCTTCTTAGAAGGTTCTTCAGTGAGTACTTTCATTATTACTGTCAAACAATACAGAGAAATGTATAAATAAGAGCTGTGTTATTTTCCCTGCAATAAAGAATAATGGCAATAAATAACCGCAATCAGCATAGAGCCGCTGGGGCAGGGTGCGGCGACTAATAGCGCCAGCCAGACTAATGCCATAGAGCTAATAATCTAGTAGAAAAGAAAAAAATTTTCATTCCTCATACGCGGAAAGTAGGTCTGAAGTTGCCTGAGGAGCGGGTGGAAAGTAATACTTTTCGCCCTAGGAAGAATCGTTTTTCTGACAGGTACTGTCATGTGTAGTTGTGACTTATTGTTAAAATAATACTAACAACCCATCTCTTTCCTTGGGTGTCGTGATAGGCAACTAACGAAATAAAGACTGCATATGTATTCAACAACATAGAGCGGCGATGGGTCATCAAAATAATATTCCTAACCCCTTTCTTCCCTTGGGTGTTGTAAAAGGCGACTAACGGACTAAAGACCGCACATACATCCAACAACATAGAGCGGCGATGTGCTCATCAAAATAATACTACCAACCCCTCTCTTCTCTTCGGTGTCGTAAAAGGCGACTAACGGGCTGAAGACTGCACATACATCCAACAGCATATAGCGGCGATGGGCTCATCAAAATAAAACTACCAACCGCTCTCTTCTCTTTGGTGTCGTAAAAGGCGACTAACGAACTAAAGACTGCACATACATCCAACAGCATAGAGCGGCGATGGGGTTATCAAAATAATACCACAAACCCCTCTCTTTCCTTGGGTGTCGTAAAAGGCGACTAACGGACTAAAGACATTCATGTTTTAGTTTTTACTCTCCTTATATTCGTAATGAAAAGCACAGTGTTTACCTCGGGTGAAAGACTTATTTACTACCTCGAACTATTGGCGCCCTCGCTTAGCTACTTTCACCCCTAGTGTAACAATGTACTATTTCATTCCTCATACTCGGAAAGTAGGTCTGAAGTTGCCTGAGGAGCAGATGGAAAGTAGTACTTTTCCGCCCTAGGGAGAATCGTTTTAATTACAGGTACTGTCATGTGTAGTTGTGACTTATTATTAAAATAATACTACCAAACCTTTTCTTCCCTTAGGTGTCGTAAAAGGCGGCTAACGGACTAAAGACCGCACATACATCCAACAGCATAGTGCGGCGATGGGCTCATTAAAATAATACTACCAACCCCTCTCTTCCCTTCGGTGTCGTAAAAGGCTACTAACGGGCTAAGGACTGCACATACATCCAACAGCATATAGCGGCGATGGGCTCATTAAAGTAATACTACGAACCCCTCTCTTTCCTTCGGTGTCGTAAAAGGCGACTAACGGACTAAAGACTGCACATGCAGCCAACAGCTTAGAGCGGCGATGGGCTCATCAAAATAATACTACCAACCCCTCTCTTCTTTTTGGTGTCGTAAATGGCGACTAACGGACTAATGACATTCATGTTTTTGTTTTTACTCTCCTTATATTCGTAATGAAAAGCACAGTGTTTACCTCGGGTGAAAGACTTATTTACTACCTCGAACTATTGGCGCCCTCGCTTAGCTACTTTCACCCCTAGGGTAACAATGTACTATTTCATTCCTCATACTCGGAAAGTAGGTTTGAAGTTGCCTGAGGAGCAGATGGAAAGTAGTACTTTTCCGCCCTAGGGAGAATCGTTTTAATTACAGGTACTGTCATGTGTAGTTGTGACTTATTATTAAAATAATACTACCAAACCTTTTCTTCCCTTAGGTGTCGTAAAAGGCGGCTAACGGACTAAAGACCGTACATACATCCAACAGCATAGTGCGGCGATGGGCTCATTAAAATAATACTACCAACCCCTCTCTTCCCTTCGGTGTCGTAAAAGGCTACTAACGGGCTAAAGACTGCACATACATCCAACAGCATATAGCGGCGATGGGCTCATTAAAGTAATACTACGAACCCCTCTCTTTCCTTCGGTGTCGTAAAAGGCAACTAACGGACTAAAGACTGCACATGCAGCCAACAGCATAGAGCGGCGATGGGCTCATCAAAATAATACTACCAACCCCTCTCTTCTTTTTGGTGTCGTAAATGGCGACTAACGGACTAATGACATTAATGTTTTTGTTTTTACTTTCCTTATATTCGTAATGAAAGGCACAGTGTTTACACGGATGTAAGACTTATTTACTCCCTCGAACTATTGGCGCCCTCGCCAGCCTAGGGAGAATGGTTTTTCTGACAGATACTGTCAAATATTAGTAAGTGAACACCTTTCAAATACCTAATTGTCTTAAACTACATAGAATGGAAGTCATACAAGACGATATTTTGCAGATTAAAGACTGTGTAGATCTCAAAACCTTTCTAGATAATGTTATAGACAATATAAGTTTATTATGCATTCATATGAACATTCGGTCAATCATAAAAAATTTTGCATCATTGGAACAATGTGTTTATTCCTCAACTAAAACTATTGATGTCATAATGCTAACTGAAGTAAATATTTCTGAATCTCTTTGTAATCTTTATCAACTGCAAGGGTACAAAATGTACGCAGAACCGCGGAGGGATCGGAGGGGCGGTGGTATAATAGTTTACATCAAAGATAAGCACACATTCCACTTAAATAATCATAAAACACAGCACTGTGAAAGCTTAATAGGATATATCACTACACCTTGTGATTACTCCGCGGTCTTGTGTTGCATATATCGTCCCCCAAATTATAGTAAGCACCTATTTATTAAGGAACTAGATGCATTGTTATGTAAAATAAACCGACAAGATGATTTGTATATGCTGGGAGACATTAACATTGATCTTAGAACGAATTGCCCTGTGAAACATATGTATAATACCACTATGTACAGTCACGGACTAGCTTGCGGGATCACTGAATATACTCGTATAGAACTAAAAAAAAACGGAAGACTTAGCAAGTCTTGCATAGTCCATATTTATGCACGATCCCGCTCACTAGACCTATACACCGCGGCACTTGGAACAGCACTGGCCGACCATCGAGTCGTTGCACTTGCTATGGCTGGCCCACCGTCGCGGCTCACACGGGGTGATTGTGAATACATTACGCGATACGATTATGACGTACTTAATAAAAAATTAAATGAACTTGATTGGCAACCTCTTAAACAAATAATCTGTCCTTTAAAAATATACCAAATCATAGTAGATAATATTCATAGCTGCTACAAAGTTGCTAAAGTTAAAATAAAAAAACCTGGTAATAATAAAAAAAGAGTTAACAAAATATGGATTAACGAAAAAATTATTAAAACATGCAAATATAGAGATAAATTATTTTTGAAATGGTTATCAGATCCAACAAATATGATAATGAAACAAAAATATAATTCATCCAGAAACTTTGCTAATAAATTAATGAATAAAAATAAAAATAAAAAGTTACGTGACGATATAAATAATCATAGAAATAATCCTAGGGGTCTGTGGCAAATATTAAATGAAATTACTGGTAGAGCCAAAAAATTAGCCGATACTATAATCTTAAACGCGCTACTAAATAATAATCCTACGACGGTTGATATAGCTAATGGTTTTGCCGATTCCTTCTCGAACAGTGTAAATAATGTAATGCCAACCTGTAATATGAAGCTCCTTGACAAAAACACCTACGTCTCTCCCAAAAATGTATCTTATAGATTCCAAAAGGCCTCCGTTAAGTCAGTGCTCAAAGAAATAAGATCTTTAAACAATCTAAAAGCACCAGGTGTAGATATGATACGAAGTCAGGACCTTAAAAACATAGACTCAAAAATAGCAGAGTTCAAGTCAAAACAGAAAACAAATAAAAAATCTGAAATTAATTGCACACAGCCACAGCTGCCTACACATAAATCTCCATAATTGTTCATGTAAACCAGTTGAGGTAGTAAATAAGCAAAAATATTTAGGTCTAATCATAGATGATCGGCTTAAATGGACCGAACATATTAATTATGTATGTGACAAACTGCGTGCTATATTGGCGAAACTAACAATTGTAAAACGAAAAATTCCGTATGACATACTGTTAAACCTTTATAAAGCATTAGGAGAAACTACGATATTTTATGGCCTAGGCAGCTATGGCAGGACGTGTAAATCACACCTTGATCCAATATATAACCTACAGACTAGGATAATGAAAACTATAGTACCTGCAAAAATAAAATTCGAGCACCAAAATAGTTATCACGAGCTATTTTATCATTGTAAAATAATACCTGTACACGACCAGATTAAGTATATACTACTCGTTGAGCAATTCTATAATAAAGAATATGAAAATGTTGCCACCTGTAATTACCAAACTCGTAGTGCGTCTCGAATTAAACTCAAAGTACCCTTTTATAATAACCTTTACGGCAAACAACTATTACAGTACCAAGTACCTAAACTGATTAACGACCTTCCGTCAACTTTGAAGGAACAAATTACTGAATCAAATATTAAAAATAAACTAAAAGATTACTTTTTATCATTAATAGTAGCTAACCTAACCAAGTAAGTTAATAATATTTAGGATAAAAATAAACACTTTGTTATTAGTTATTAGAAATAGTAAACAATATAGAGAATACATTATTATAAATGAATTAAGTACCACAAACCACCCCGTGTGATAACACAAATTACTGCGTGTGTGGTTCGGCAGCGCAGCGCAGCGCTAGGCTGTGCGAACCTCACGCAAAATGTTAGCCCTGTTGTGGGTGGATTGTAATGTTCACATTGTTGAATATTCAATACTTACCTGTTGTTTTATTTATTATTTTTAAATTATTTTTTTGTATATTGTGAGCGGTGAGCGTAAGGCGTTGAGTGCCGGTGTGTAGACAAACCAATATTGGTTTTTATCACACTGCTTCGATTATTATTAATATTAAGTACCTTTGTAAATTTTAATAAATAAATAAATAAATAAATAAATATTTATAAAAAAAAACTATAGTTCTATTTTCACATTTCTATTGAACCATCCCAACTTTTTATACAGCCACTCAATTACAGCGCGATGTAAAATTGAATTAACATAAAAATTAGTACAGTCACAAGCACCAATATGTATACACTTTGGCTCTTATTCCATTGTATTAAGAGTTACAATTGCTTACATATTTTTGCTCGTGACTGTACTTAATAATTAAAAATATATATTTTTTAAGTTACTTTATTTACTATATATAACTATTTCTTTAAAATAACATAGATTAGGGCAAAACATTTACCATTTTTTTCAATTATGAAAGTGAAAACTAAGGGCTGAATAGCTGGCCGGCCAGAGAAAAAAAACTAAATAGGCAGGAAAGCGGCAATCCGATATTCATTTGTTTTTTTCTGTTTTTTCGAGTTGTAAAGTTTTGTTTACACTTCCGTATAGCTGAGATTTGTATTAACATTTTTCTTTAGCTAATACATGTTTTTATTTTTGTTTTCCTTGTATTCGTAATGAAAAGCACAGTGTTTACCTCGGGTGAAAGACTTATTCAATCCCTGGAACTATTGGCGCCCGAGCGTTGCGAAAGACTAAATAAGCTACTTTTATCCAACAATACAACAATATACTATTTCTATTCAAAAGAAATAAATAACGGAAATAAAATTTATTTCCGTTAAAGTTCCGTTCCGTTTCCAGATATAAGATTTAATCTTGTGAAAGCGTTAAAATGGTTTTCTTTATACCTGGAGACAAGGAGAACTAAACCACTTGACTTTAACGTAATTTATTGCGTATCGTTTGTTTTATTACAGCACTTGTGAAATAAAATTAAAAAGATCTCTTTATCTGTCAATGTCATCGGTAAATAGCAACACTTTTACAGGTGGGTTGAGGATCGTGAAACCAGACACAATTAAAAATCAATTGTTTCGCGACCGCCGGCGGTCTTATGATCCTTGACCTAGTACAAGATCTATATCATCCAGAAAAGGGATAAAACAACCATAAATATTGCAATCACAGGCCAACAGTTATCAATAAAAAAAGAGATTCCATGTTTCTTGTAAGTATGTATTTAATCACATTGTTAATGTAATGTTGTTATTGTTACATAATTATTATTACATTTTGATGAGTCAATCTGAAAAACTAAATATAATTCGTTTAATAAGTGGGTCCACGTAAGTATTAATGTGGTGTGGGGATTTATCACAATATCTCACATTTAACCTAGGTCAAGTACCTACTTAATTATTAAAGTTGTTTAATTATAACTTTTTACTATTTCTACTATATGTGCAACGCAACTACAGTTAGTATTAAAATTAATGAACAGGCTTTACGTAGTGAAAATCCATGCTTTAAATATGTATTGTTAATTCCGTTAACTCCATTTAATTAACACATCCTCCATCAAATTAACTATTATGTGACTTCTTTCAAAATATAATTTTAAAAAAATGCTGCCGTGTCTACACGTTCTTAGTCGTTGGTTGTCACGCCCTAATCCTCGCCAGGCTCGCAGACAGTGTATCGCGGCCACAGCAACAGGCTGGCTCCACACCGCACCCTGGGAGGATGGGGAACAAGGTTGTGACCTTCACGGAACAGCAGCTAGAGGATTACCAGGTAAACAGTGATTATTTCATTACGGAAACTCTTTGGGGTTAGTCCTTCCTACCTCCCCTCGGGTATGATTCCCTCCGAAAAGTTATCTACTAATCAAGTTTTATTAAATTAAATGAATGTACACTTTCGGGGGGAATCAAAACCGGTGGGGAATAAGGACTATCCCACTTTTTTTACAAATAAAACTTTGTGGTACCTAATAGTACCTATCTAGTGTAGTGGACCTACCTAGTCTAGTGGCATACTCACATACTGCTATGGGAGATAAATAGATGTATCAGCTAATAAGTTATTACAGTATTGGTTAGTAGGTATAATAGGTTTGTCTAGATTTTCATTACAATAATTTGCAATAAATGGATCATTATACAAACAACATTTACTATTTAGACAAACATTTAAGTAAACTGTATCTATTTAATTTAAGCAGGTGTATTTGAAGAACTTGTCGTGGATTACGATGCGTCGTAAGAATCTGTGACTTTACGAATTATCTTGACATTATAAATTTCGGATGACCACTTTGATTAGAGTTTATAATATCAAAATAATAAAAATACAGAATGGTTAAAGTTTACTCAAGCTTTATGCTCTGGAATAAAGAACACCAAAGTTTGTTATAACAATCATTTCCAGTAGGTATATTCTTAAAATTGTTCATTCATGAGAGTTCTTAGATGAGATCATTTTATTCAGTACGATTCATTTATTTTATCAATATTAGGTCCTAGATCCTCTAGGTCTGAAACCGATTGTTTTAGTCACTAGAGCACGGAGGCGACAAGTAATATTTATTTCAGAAACCACAATAAACAACAGTATACTTTAAAAAAATATATAAAACTATTAACACAACTCTATATCAGCCGATCGAGAAGACAGATAAGTGAAATTGATTGGAGCGACCGAACTTGGCTTCAGAAGACATAGAAATTGACACCGATTTCGCTAGCGTCAGCTAAAAGGAAATAGCTGTAGTTGGAAAATGATACAGCCAAAACCGCTACTACTACACTACTACTACTACTACTACTACTTACTACTACCACTTACTACCAAGGCACAGGTATAATAGAAGTATATACAGAGTCGCGTAGCGGTAAAAGAATACTACCACCCCCTCTTTTTCCTTGGGTGTCGTAAAGGGCGACTAACAGACTAAACACTGCACATATATCCAACAGCATAGAGCGACGATGGGCTAACCACCTGCCGCGCTGAGCACATGTGCAGTCGCTATTTGGTGAAAAGTGGACTATGACAGAGGACTGCTTTTGCGGTCGTCATAACCTAGTCTCTGACTAACCCCTCGGGTAGTGTATATATTCTTTGCCCTCTGGAAAATAGACGTGATTTTATGTATGTATGTATATATATATATACCATGACCAAGGTAATAATAAGAACATGACTGTGGTTAAACGAGTACTGTGTTACTACTACGGTCATTGAAGAACTCGGCGACCATGTTGCGTAGCGCTTCAGATATTCGGAGGTCCATGTTTTAATTCTCAGGAAGGGAAAAGTGTATATTTCGATAAATATTCTGAGTTCATAGCGCTTTGCCGGATATCCGGAGGTCCATGTTTCAATTCCCAGGTAGGACAAAGTGTATTTTTTTGATACATAGCCCGAGTTTTGTATCACCAACTCACATTTGAGGCTATTAGCGGAAAAGTGATGTAAACCCCTAAATTAATAAAGAAAAAAGAAGTGGTGTAACCCACAATTTTGGTGTAAAATACATTGCAAGCCAGCTCTTAGTATCCATCAATAGATGGCGTTGAAAACATATTTTTTTTAAACGGGGCATATTAAAGCAAAACAATAAAGAAAGAGTGGTGTAAGCAAATTTTTAATTCCTCATTATCTTCCTAATGAAGTAGTCTGAGGTTACACCACTTTTGCGCTAATAGCCTCATTTGGCAGTCGTGTGGTGATTAAACCATACACCCATCAATTGCAGCGATAAGAAAGCAGTGGGACAGTATAAATAAAGGATATTAAATATCCTTTAAGTATACTGTAAAAAAAAGTAATAAATTTTATTACTCTGTCAACATTATCATCTTACAAACGTCCACGACTGGTTTTAGACTCTTACACATCGTAGAGTAGCACATTTAAGAAGAATAAGCAATCTCGCAGACCCAGTGCGAGCGGGCTTATGAGTTTTTTGTCAACCTACGAAAACAACTGAAAGTAACTTAACGGCCTAACATCGCAACTGGAATATACCAGAATGCTTTGAAAAATGATGAGAAATAAAATAAACGATTCATCTTCTTCCCTCAATCAATTAAGTTAGCTGGATTCAAGGTTACACATTAATGGGAGAAACACTATTAAACTACTGAGTCGGATCACACGTCGTAAAGTTAAGTCTGTGCGCAATAAAATTATCATCACATAAAACTGTTAGCTTTTATCGACTAAGACAGGGGGTCTTCACATCGATCGCGATACCGATATACCTTTCAAGTAGAAGTACACAGCTTCGTTAGTTTGATTATTTAAAATTGGTTTTAAATAAGCAAACTAACAACGCAATGTTATTATACTTGAAAGGTATTGTGCTAAAAAATAGAGCCCCCTTGTCGATTCTTCCATTAGCTCAGTGGCTGGTGATAACTGCACTCATGGAGCTAATAAATACTGAAGCACTTATCCATCTTAGGCACTTTAGACATTGTATCATAAGAAAATTTAGTGTGTAGTAGTAAGTTTAAGTTAGAAGTATTTAAGTATTATTTAAAACTTTCCGGCGAGGTAAATGAATAGCTTCTATAGTTATCTAAAATTGCTGAAAAGAAACTGGAAACATCGCCGGGAATATTACCGAGAACATTGCCGGGAACATTGAGAGTTTTTGTTATTGTGTGACTTTAATTGTTAGCTTTTATTTTATATAGGCAGTAAATTATATAGGCAGTAGTAGGTAAACTAAAGTTAGTTCAAGACATATATTTTTAAATTTCTGCATAACTGCCAGTAAATTCCCACTTTAGGAACATTGCGGGGAACGCTACCAGCAAAATTGCTAGTCCTCAGCAATGTTCCCGAGCACGGTACATCACTAGTAGAAACGACTCATAGGCGCGATTAGGTAGGGCGACGATATACGTAATAATGCTTCTTGTCTCCAATTGCTGCTAGCCAGCAGCCAAAGATCGGGCGTAGTGGCAAGCAATGAGGAGGTTTATCATGATAAGAAGTCATGTGGTATAGGGCTCACTAAAAGAATACTAGCAATCCCTCTCTTCCTTGGTGTCGTAGAAGGTGACTAACGGACTAAAGACTGTGCATACATTGCCTAGTCTCTGACTAACCCTTTGGGGATAATAAGTAGTCGTGAATCTTGACGACCTCCTTGGTCGAGAGGTTTGTACACTGGTTTTCGCCATCTCTGAGGTCCCGGGTGCGATCCCCGGTCGGGTCTATTTAGAAATTATTGTTTTCTAAATTGTCTCGGGTCTGCGTGTTTTCTATGTATGTATTTAAGTATTTTAAGTATGTTTATCAGTTGTCTAGTAACCATTTAATTAGTTTCATAGCGAAGCTTCTCTTGGGCTAGATAATTGGTGTGAGAGTAGGAATGTTTATTTATTATTTATTAATCTATGTGTTTATGTAGTATGATACTGATGTGATGACCGTAGGATTGAACTTTAATTTTATGTTAACTTTTGATCTGTTTTTGTAAATGTCATGGATTAAATGACTTTATGTTCCATTATAAACATCCAAGTACAGGCAGAGCCAATCATAAATCATTCCAAAGCTCAATGTTTCTTGCGGAATTGTGGTAATCTCTACTAGAGGCTATCCAAATCAGTCCGCCCACTTTGTTTATTTTCTTGGAGAGGTCCATTGATTTAGTAGGGCCTATTATTTAAAATACCTACATATATAAATAGGTATATTACTTTGCACTAAACCGCAAATACCATCCGACCGACGGGGTTTAAAAAATTAAAATCTGACACTTGCACTGACATTTACTATTCTTTTGTTTTCACAAATTATAAAATACATTTTGGAGATTCAGCATGGATAATTTTACCGTTATTCAACGTACCAAAATCATAGAGTTTTATTTTCAAAATCATCAGTCGATAATTCAAACCCAGCGAGCGTGTCGCCGCCATTTCCATGTGCGTAACTCTCCCTCTGAACACATGATTCGACGCTTGGCGGCACGTTTTCAGCAGATAGGTTCAGTAGGCGATCTACCAAGAACTGGAAGACCACGTTCTGCTTGAAGTGCAGACAATATTCAGCGAGTGCAAGCGAGTGTAGTGGAGGATCCGGAAACATCAACGCGTAGGCGTTCGTCTCAGCTGGGAATCCATATAATCATCGCTTCAAAGAATATTTAAAAAGAGCTCAGAGTCAGAGATGTGGTTCCAACAAGATGGAGCCACAGCGCATACGGCTCGAGCCACAATGACCGTCGTAAGAGAGACTTTCAGCGAGCGTTTAAACTCGAAATTTTCAACATTTAACTGGCTCGCTCGTTCCCTAGATTTAACAACGCCAGATTGTTTTATCTGGGGTTATTTAAAAAACAAGGTGTTCATCTTTAAAACCAGGACAATCGAGCAGCTGAAGGCTAACATCCGAGCTGAAATACGGTTGCTAACTCTTCATATTCTGAGGAAAGTAATGAGAAGTGCTCTCGAAAGAGCCCGTCTTTGTAAGGCTGAAAATGTTGGTCATTTACGTGATGTAATTTTTAAAACCTAACTCTAAAATATCTCCATGAGTGTTTTTTTAATTATCTCATAATAATCAAGATGAATTTAAAAAGAATATAAAGTTGTCACCAATTGCAACCCCAGTAGGTACTATCTATAATAACGAAACTGCTGATCCTTATTTCGCAACTTCAGGGAAGTTTAATTAATATAAATAATTTATTGTTATTTGCACTGAACAGGATGGCTTGGTTAAGGAATTATATACCAATTCCAATTACTGAATGCAGTCAATAAACAATTTAATAGGGGAGATAGTTGATAAAATGACAAAATAGTCGATATATCGGAGTGCCTGTGTTTGCGCTCTTGTGAAAATTGCCAATACAGCCGCTACTAATTGCATTTGCAGCGGTATATAGCGACGAAACTAGATATCATTTAGATATTATCTGGTATTGTTTCGGACAGTCACCTAACTAATTGCCCGCACAGAACATAACACAGTTTTCAGGCCAACAACGAGGTGCAAATTGCGTTACGA
Source organism: Scoparia ambigualis (assembly GCA_963921215.1). Classification (NCBI taxonomy): domain Eukaryota; kingdom Metazoa; phylum Arthropoda; class Insecta; order Lepidoptera; family Crambidae; genus Scoparia; species Scoparia ambigualis. Next base: position 4,539,575 of record OY992504.1, read on the forward strand.
ATCATTAATTACAATGTATTACAACTGTGTTTTGGTTTGTTGCTTCACACATATCAGTGAAGCTACAGTTCCGGCACAGTACCGTCACAGTGTTTTTTATACATTCTCTATGAACGCATCCCCATCTGTCAGTGATAATGCTCTCAGGTCATTGCCGCCACCGGCAAATCACGGATGTATTCTTTTTGACAACTTTCATAGAGAATGTATGAAAGAATATTTTTCACTGTGCCGGTACTGTGCCGGAACTGTGACTTCACTGATATGTGTGAATCAACCTTTAACCACAGTTTTCAGAGCAATAGTAGTAATAGTCCCGCTGAAGCGTAAAGCACTAAGGCCTCCACCATTGAAATCGATTTAACGCTACAATTGATGTGTATTGCTAAACTCGGGTTGGTGATCACAAACCCGGGCTATGCATCAAAAAAACCGAAAACACACTCTGTCCGACCTGGTAATTGAACCTGGGACCTCCGGATATCGAGCCGAGCGCTTGGACCACTCGGCCACCGAGGCTTCAGAGCAATGACAAAGTATATATTATGTTACTTGTTATCAATGACAGTATAATAGTCATATAAGTCTTTGAAGACAAGTTTTTTCTTTTAAATATACAAAAAACCTTATGGAAAGTCTATCCATGTTGGCCTTAGATTAAAAGAAATGTTTTAATCTAAGATGTTGGCACTCCAGATCCATCTCTAACTCATGGACATAACTCTAACTAGACGTTTGACATTCTAATTTTAAATTAAACGTTATAATCACAAATTATCTCAACGAAGAACCTGCCAGTGCACTAACATAGCACAGACTCCACATTCTATTACATCTTTTTTCTTGTCTGACGATCTTCTACTCAGTTTTCAGAGCCATAATGAAGTGAAAATTTCGTTACTAGAGCTTAATAAATAGGTAAGTAATAGTTTATGTCTCACAACTGTGTTTTGGCGTGAGGGTATGACATAAATCAACGTGTTTCAGAAGTACCTAATTACATAATTTTTTATAATTTGTTCCTTTTCTTACACAGGACTGTACTTTTTTTACTAGGAAAGAGATACTAAGGTAAGTCTAAGCGAAAGTTTAAGTCCCTCTTTTGACATTTTCAATGGATATTAGCCTAGCCGCGCTTATTTGTATACATTCTTAAAACCTTTGTTCTAAATTTTACATTGTTTTCACATTACACTTTTGTTCTGCTTTTCTTCTATCGAAAATATACAAACCGAAGGAAAGTTACGTTGGCTGAAGCGAGATTATCGCGCCGCGTCGCAAACTTCCTGGGTACGGCTGGCTTAAGCGGCTTTGCCTGTGACGCACTCTTGGATTACGGCGCTCCAGTCCACGTGTAAACTCTGTAAACGCACAGAATTCAATGCGTTTGTTCTGTACATGCACTACACGTGATTGATTGTGGATATTGGACGAATTACTGCAGTGTATTTCTGTAAAGGCTCTGTAAAAATGCCACTGTCATCTAGGTAGTTGAGTTGATGGCCTAAGAAAGGATTAAAAATACAATTTGTGGTAGTAATTGTTACTTCTTTATTCACAGAGTTTTTAAACGATTCCGCGAAGTCAACCCAGATCTAGTGCCGAAACGCATGACAGAGAGCCAGGCCCACACGATAGCGGTGCCTGTCGAGGAGATAGAGAAACTACCAGAGCTGAAGGTACACCCGGATAAGCACTAGTGTTGGTATACCGCCGGTGAGTATACCAACACCTGTTTTAGGGGGTTAAAGTTACTCGCGTCCATAGGTTTACCCTTGAGACCCTAACATGTGACCCCTGGGTGGTGCTAAATGAGTGACGCTGTCTTAGTGGTAGAGTAGAGGTCAGATAACCACATAAAGGTTAAGTTCTCAAAGAATGAATACGGAAATAAGATACTTAATAAAAATTAAAAAATAACTTTTTTTTCTTTTTTAATGGCTTGGTGCGGTAATGCGGTTTGCATCGGACCTCAGAGATGGTGACGCCAGTATCTGCGTGCTAACCACTGTACCACGGATGTTGTCTACAATAATTAATTACTTATTTACCTAAATTCGACTACTTACATAAAACTTTTTAAATAATTTTTAGGTGTTTCTTGATTTTCAGGGTCAAATACTATGATCGTACTGAACAACCTTTGAGTACAGATTAGGTAACTCTAAGTGAAGTACCCTCGCGAACCCATACAAAAGTGCTCCACTCGGGTACCTGATTATTAACGTAGTAAATGCTGGTCCTAATTACAGGAGAATCCATTCAAGCGGCGCATATGCCAAGTGTTCTCGCACGACGGCTCCGGCAACCTCACCTTCGAGGACTTCCTGGACATGATGTCTGTCTTCAGCGAGGCCGCGCCCAGGGACATCAAAGCTTGGTACGTCACAAAACTCATCGTCATCACATCAGCCTTCTGATCAGGATTTCGAAATGCATAAAAACAAGTATAACGGTACTTGGAAACAACGAAAAAGTAAAAGTAAAGTAGGTATTTAATATTAGAAGCGAAAATCTTTCAATAATAATCAGACTAATTAGCAATTCAGCATGTTATCAGAATTAGTTGAACTTACGTTTTTAATGAGCAGAGCGGCAAGCAGTTATTAATTAGCTGTTTGTCTTTCCAAAGCGCTTTGCTTGTTACTGTATGTTTAAATGTTAAAAGCGGACGATGTAAATATATCTACTCTATCCGGAATCTTTTATGTACATTCCGATTCCTCAATCAGTTAAAATGGTTAATTAAGTAGGTACTTCTTCTTTTCCATCCTTTCTCAACCCACTGCTTGTTAGGTAGGCAATTGGGTACCTACTTAAACATTTTATAATACAGCCATTTAAAAAATGTGCACTAACTTACTATAATTTTAATAATTAAAGTTTGCATGTGACTACGATTTCATATTATATATTTTTAAGTGAAGATGTGGCCTACGGTGGAACATTCTTACGTATAGAAATAGCATTCACTCTAAATCTTGAGAAGGCCCAAGTAATAATGTTAAAGGAACACTTAGATGCAAAAAGGCATTTCTTAGATTTCTTAGTTCGCATCATAAAAAGGTAACAAATTACATTTTCATTTGATAGATAGATATTCACAATTTGGCGGTCTTATCGCTATGAAGCGATTTCTTCCAGACAACCAGTCGGATGGAGAGATCATATAAACTTGAAAATCGGAGGTGTTTTTTTTTCATTTGGTTGTTTTTTTATAAAAGAAAGAGGTATACGAGCAGTAGACTCACCTGGTGGAGGATAATCACTGCCGCCCATGATCAACCCGCAAAACCAGAGGAATCGCAGGCGCGTTGGGGACCTTTATGGAAAGAATAGGTTTAAGGAAGGAATAGGAATTGTGAGGGGAGGGGGGGAGGGGCCTCCGGAACCCCCACTTGCCGGACGAAACACAACAGCACTAAGTGCCATTATTTCACGCTGAATATTCATGAGAGTGAATTACCCCGGGCGAGCCGGCCCGTGCGTGTGCTGCAACGCAGCGTGGCTCTACCACTTAGTCAGTGTCACTTATTTAGCAACACCCAGGGGTCACGTGTAGGGTCTCAAGGATAAACCTACTGCTCCCTGCTACGACTATACGACTAAATTAATTAAACATAACCCGTATAATTTTTAACCACCTCTGTAGACTCAGTGGTTGGACCCAGTGAGGGGTGCCTGTTTCTACTCCGTTTAGTTGTTGGTAGGGTATTCTTTTAAATCACCACCATCTTATGTAATTAAGTCGTCATCATTGTTAGTAATATTATTGTGTTCTGACAGTAGAGTTAAGATTGCCAGTTCCTCAGTAGTTGAGGAATCCGGGCGAAGTACGCTTCCGCCATCGGCCTTATCGTGCTTACCTACCCGGTGTAGAATAAAATATATACATATACAGGGCGTCCCACGGATATGCCACATGGAGGGAAAGTACCTTAAATTGTTGTAGATGGAACATTTTACTGAAAGAAGACATTATTTGAATTTAAAAAACAATTTGAACTGCATTCATGGATATTTAAATAATTACATGGTTGAACCGGGAATCGAACCCTTAACGGGTTGAGATAATCATTCTGTAGCTTTATCATACCGATCGAAAGGCTTCATCATAAGGATTATTTTTTGCTAAATAATATAGTGTCACAAATAAAAAGAAGACCATGAATTTTAACATTTGATGTGAAATTTTGTTCAGAAAAATGAAAAGCTGACATTGCCGTAAGAACATACAACTGACATTGAAATAAATACATAACGTAAATTGATTACTTATGTATTAAAAATGTTAAAATTCATGGTCTTCTTTTTATTTGTGACACTATGTTATTTAGCAAAAAATAATCCTTATGATGAAACCTTTCGATCGGTGTGATAAAGCTACAGCATGATTATTTTTCTCATTTTTGATGTTTGATTCCCGGTTCAACGTAGTTATTTAAATATCTATAAATGCAGTTTAAATTATTTTTTAAATTCAAATAATGTCTTCTTTCAGTAAAATTTTCCATCTACTATATTAAAGGTAGGTACTTTCCCTCCATGTGGCATATCCGTGGGACGCCCTGTATACATCATACATAATTGATCACGACTATTATCCCCGAAGGGTTAGTTAGAGACTAGGCAATGAGAACAGCAAAACCAGTCCTCTACTACAGCCCACTTTTCACCAAATAGAGACTGCACATGTGCTCAGCGTGTCAGGTGGTGAGCCCATCGCCGCCCTATGTTGTTGGCAGTATGTGCAGTCTTTAGACAGTTAGTCACCGCTACGCGACGCGGTTATTATATAAAAATAGCTTTATAGATTCAGTACCTAGGTATCTCAGCGTTTGGTCAGTTACCAAATCAATTGCAGGTATATCAACGTTAAACTTCACCTTTCAATATAGCTCTCTGTTGTCGGAGATAAGACAGCTGCTCAGAGCAGTGACGTTGTTTCTGTTAACTGACTAGGGATTATACCGTGGGCTCTACTGTCACCTCTTAGAGCACTAATACTTTAATGTTACTATGCAAAATTCGTATGGGAATTTGCATAATATGATTAAATAATACTGCTCTAAGATTTGATGTCAAGCCCCAGGTCATTATTTTTCTCATGTTGCACCAAGCTCATTGTCGAGCGGGTTTCACCGCAAAACAAAAAGAATGCTTGCGAAAGTCCACTCCTGTTGTAGATACTTTCTGTGATGACACACGACCTTTTTGTTTAATTAAAACGATTGTACGCCAGCTATGTTCGTTAAAAGAGGCATGCAAAACGAAATAAAGTACAATCAGCCAGCTCGTGACCACAGAGTAACTCGGACGTATTTTATGAAGGTACGACTTGAATACTTATAATAAAAGTTTGCGATTGTAATTATGAAAATAATGATACGAAAATACAATAACAGATAAACTCACCTCTTTCTCAATTCTACAGAATGCATAAACTAAACCAACAATAATAATTCCATAACAATTACATAGCTATAGATACTTATTATTTATCTGCAGGTTGTTTTCAGGATAGCGTAGAATTTATGTTTCTTTTTGCTATAAATATTTTAAATATCTGGAAGGGCTGTGCCCAGCAGTGGGACAATTATAGGCTGATGGTGATAATTAAAAATAACACTTCCCTTTTTTATTAGTAATAGTTGTAGCCATATCGCGTAGCGGTGAAAGAATACTACCACCCCCTCTCTTCCCTTGGGTGTCGTAAAAGGCGACTAACGGACTAAAGACTGCACATACTTCGAACAGAATAGAGCGGCGATGGGCTCACCACCTGTCACGCTGAGCATATGGGCCTCTCTGTATTTTTACCATCTAATCTAGTACACTGTTGTAGCCTGAAATAAGGAATTATTATTATTATATTTATTAAACATTATCAGCTGGAGTGTACTGCCACGCGACTCTCACGGTTACGCACCGAGCGCAGAGTCGTTTTTGCCCGGAAGCTTCAAACGGCAACGTGATTCACTGTATTCGTCAAAGATTAAACAGCGCAGACACAATTACATACTGCGACGCAAACACTTGCATCTGAGAGAATCTTAGTGATTTTTATTTTTAATTATTACTGTAATTTGAGAATTTGTAAACCAAAATGAGCACTACTAAACCAAAATGGGGCTGTTGTGCACCCGACAAAGACAACAATGATATTTATATATTGTGTGTAAAATGCAACAAGAACTTTCACTATGCCTGTATGGCAATTGATGATTCATTGTTCAACTCGGACATGCGCGCTGTTTGGACTTGTCCTGAATGCATACGAAAAGCCCCTAAAACTTCAAATAAAGATAACACACCCATCCGTAATATTACCTGCAGAGCAAATAAGAGGCAAGCTCTTACCTCTCCTTCTCCACCGACGCAAGCAAACTCAAATATAACCCGTGAGGATGTACGTGATGTGGTGCAAGATGTTCTGAAGGTGAGTATGAAGGAAATGCTCTCAAGTATGCATGAAAATTTTGCAAAAATGTTTGATAAGGAGTTGAAACCGGTTAAGGCGGAACTATGTCAGATAAAAGAATCCATGAACTTTATGAACATTCAATACGAAGATATTTTGAAAGAGAATGAAGCTTCTAAATTAAAAATATTGGAATTAGAGAGGGAAAAGGAACAATTAAGGGGCACTGTCAATGATCTTAACTTGAGAATGAATGAAATTGAACAACGTACGCGTCAAAATAACATCGAGCTACAATGCGTGCCCGAACGTAAGAGAATCTAATGTCCATGATCACCGAGCTCGGTCAAGCAATTGGGTGCTCTTTGAAGGATAACGACGTGCTGCATTGTACCCGTACCGCGAAATTGAATCGCACTTCTCAGCGGCCTCGTTCCATAATTGTGCAACTTGCAACGCCAAAAATGCGCGACCAATTTCTTGCGTCGACAATTAAATATAATAAAGCTCACCCTCAAAATAAACTGGATAGCTCAGTGCTGGGTGTTTCTGGAACCAAAACTCCAATATTTGTGACTGAGCACTTGTCTCCTACTAATAAAGCTATTCATGCAGCGGCTAGATTGAAGGCGAAGGAGATAGGGTATAAATTTGTATGGATCCGGAATGGCAGAGTTTTTATGCGGAAGAATGAAGAATCAGAATACGTAATTGTAAAAAATATGGACATGTTAAGCAAAATTGTTTAAAGGGTTTTCTTTATTATTATTTTTTTCTTACTTTTAGTTGCTTTTATATAGACTAAAAATAAATAAAATACGATTCATTAAAGTTGTATTATCAAAATACTCGTGGCCTAAGAACAAAAACTCATAACTTTTATCGAGAAATACTTACAAGTGACTATGATGTGATAGTCCTTACAGAAACGTGGTTAAATGCCTCCGTTTCGAGCAGCGAACTTTTCGATAAAAGATACATCGTTTATAGAAAAGATAGGGGTGACACTAACTGTCAACATAAAAAAGATGGCGGTGGAGTTATAGTTGCTATTTCTAAGAAAATAAATTCTAGACGTATGTGTGACTGGGAGTCGGAGCTGGAAGACTTGTGGGTCATAATTGAAATACCAGTGTCACATTCTATTCATAGAGTTGCTTTATGTGCAGTGTACTTACCACCTCCAGTAAGTCGCTCTGTATTAGATAACTTTATAGGAAATTGTTATTCTGTTCTCGAGCAGACAACACATTATTGTTTAATAGGTGATTTTAATTTAGGGTGTATTGATTGGAGCTTGTTTAATGATACCACTGTAGAATATGTGGTTCCTGGCTTGTGTCAATCATTTGTTGAACTAATGTATGAAAAAGATTTAAAGCAACATAACTGTGTAGTTAACAAATCTAATAGAATTCTTGATTTAGTATTGTCAAATTTGCCAACTTGCATCGTCCAAAAATCTATTAACACTTTAAGTGTTATAGATCAGTTCCACCCTCCTTTGGATGTTGATATTTCTTTGATTAGAGATCCAAAACTTCTTTTCAACGGCCAAATGGTCAAATATAATTTTCATAAAGCAGATTATGTAAAAATTCATAAAGAGCTTAAACAATTAAAATGGACAGAGCTATTCGAAGGGGCCAAAAACGTAAATGATAAGTTGAAAATATTTTATGACACATTAAATTCTATTATTGAAGAGCTTGTTCCCAAACAAAAAATAAAGAAAGCGCAATATCCACCATGGTTTGACCATAAATTAAAAAGATGTCTGAAGGAAAAATTTAAAGTAAGACGTCGATATAAGAAGTACAGAAACCCCATGGACGAGCTTGAGTTAAAAATGTTAAGCTCCCGTTGCTCACATCTGGCTACTAGTTCCTACAACCAATATATGGCTAATATAGAGAATCAAATCAAGGTGAATCCCAAACTCTTTTGGTCCTATATTAAAGCTAAACGCGGTGGTGCAAGTTCCTATCCCATTTCCATGACTGATGGATCGGTAGTGGCCTCCGAAGGTGCTCACATTTGTGAATTATTCTCCTCATACTTTGCTTCTGTATATGTTGATAATGATATTAATATCGCTAAAAATTATACTCATTCTAATTATTTAAAACAACAAGAAAAGAATAGTCAGTGTTTATCGTTACCTGTTTTAGACTTTAACACTCTTCTGAATAAACTTAAGAGAATTGATGGAAATAAAGGAGCAGGCCCCGATGGCATCCCTCCTATATTTATTTTAAAATGCGCAGAGTATTTGGTTGCACCTCTCCTAATAATTTATAACATGTCGTTAAGTACTGGTATTTTTCCTATCGAGTGGAAGAAAGCTAAAGTAGTGCCAATTCACAAATCGGGAAGTGAAGACTTAATAAAGAACTATAGGCCTATCTCTATCCTGTCAACTATGGGAAAAGTGTTGGAGTCTCTTGTATGTCCGTATATTCAACGTCATTTTAAACAAGCTCTTAGCGACGCACAGCACGGATTTGTTCAATCTAGGTCAACTAGCACGAATTTAATAGACCTAACTGAAAGTTTAGTTGAGGCACTTGACGCTAACAAACAAGTGGACGTTGTATATACGGACTTCAGGAAGGCCTTCGACCGGTTGTGTCCTGAAATCCTGTTAAAAAAGCTATCAGCCTATGGCATCTCTAATACATTGCTAGAATGGATAAAATCTTACCTAGAGGATCGATCCTTCTATGTCGTTCTTAATGGGTTTAACTCAGGCTCCCAAAGAATAACTTCTGGAGTACCTCAAGGTTCGCATTTGGGACCGATTTTATTTACTATATTTGTCAATGAGATTCCTAGCATCATGCGATTCTCTAAAACTTACATGTACGCAGATGACCTTAAGATTAGTAGAGTAATAAATACTATCCAGGACTCGCTCATGCTTCAAAGTGACCTTAACGAACTTGTCAGATGGTGTAAGCTCAACGGAATGGACCTTAATGCAGATAAATGTTTTTATCTGCAATACGCGCGTAAACGCAATTTGATCTCGTACCAGTACTGTATTGGTTCAATAAAAATTAAAGAAGTCGATCAAGTGCGTGACTTAGGAGTCATATTTGACAAAAAACTCACGTTTATACCACAAATGGAAAATATTACGAAACGTTCTAGTAGGGTCCTAGGTTTCGTGTTGAGGAACATGAAGGGCTTGCGTAATCGCAAAACTAAAATGCTCCTATATAACACTCTAGTGCGAAGCATTTTAGAGTACTGCACCATTGTATGGAGACCACACTACGCCACTCATACTCTCCAATTGGAGCGAGTACAAAAGAGGTTTATGCGACATCTAGTCTATTCCGAGAATATCTCTAAGAAAATACTGCCATCTTATAAAAAACAGCTAAATTATTTTAAAATGAATTCCTTAGAAGAACGTAGAACAGTTATGGATTTGATGTTCGTCTCCAAACTGTTCAACAATGGAATTGATTGTCCTCAATTGCTTGTCAGGTTTAAATTGCGCGTCCCAGGTAGATACCCTAGAAATAAAATCAACCTTTTTTGTGCACCTTTCCGTAAAACTGTATTTGGGTCTAATTCTCCTATTTCAAGACTTTGCAAGTTGGTAAATGAATTTTGTGGTAGTGCTGGACTTGATGTTTTATCTGTCTCACCTAACAGACTTCGGTCTGATATTATAAAATGTTTTACATAATATTATCTAAGCTAGTTGTAAATGTTATGTCCATGTTGTGTGCGTATGATGTATTTACCTATAAGTGTTTGTTACGCTTGGAAATAATACTTGCGCATGTATTTTTTTTTTGTTCTGTAAATGTATTGGTGTAAACAAATGTTGGTAAATCAATAAATAAATAAATAAATAAAATGGCGTACACTCTGCTTGGAACGGCTTATAAAAACTTGCCTAATTCCAGCATGGTGGATTTGGGCCAGATCACCATATTTGCTATTCATATACTTGTCCACTGCTGGACATAGGCCTTTGCAAGAGCACGCCATTGTTTATGTCAAAAGATTCTAAGCTTCCACCTTGTATCCAAGTACGCGTGGCCTCTCCAAGAGCACGCCATTGTTTATGTCAAAAGATTCTAAGCTTCCACCTTGTATCCAGGTACGCGTGGCCTCTCCAAGAGCACGCCATTGTTTATGTCAAAAGATTCTAAGCTTCCACCTTGTATCCAGGTACGCGTGGCCTCTCCAAGAGCACGCCATTGTTTATGTCAAAAGATTCTAAGCTTCCACCTTGTATCCAGGTACGCGTGGCCTCTCCAAGAGCACGCCATTGTTTATGTCAAAAGATTCTAAGCTTCCACCTTGTATCCAGGTACGCGTGGCCTCTCCAAGAGCACGCCATTATTTATGTCAAAAGATTCTAAGCTTCCACCTTGTATCCAGGTACGCGTGGCCTCTCCAAGAGCACGCCATTGTTTATGTCAAAGATTCTAAGCTTCCACTTTGTATCCAGGTACGCGTCGCCTCTCCAAGAGCACGCCATGTTTATGTCAAAAGATTCTAAGCTTCCACCTTGTATCCAGGTACGCGTGGCCTCTCCAAGAGCACGCCATGTTTATGTCAAAAGATTCTAAGCTTCCACCTTTTATCCAGGTACGCGTTTCGGATATACGACCTGGACGATGACATGTACATCGGTCGCGAGGACTTACTGGAGGCCACTCGCCTGTTGACACGTGGCGAGCTCCACCCCCAAGAACGGGACGAGATCGTGGCCAGCGTGTTGGACGAGGCAGACGTGGACGGCGATGGACGACTGTCGTTCATGGACTTCGAGCATGTGGTGGTGCGAGCGCCAGACTTTCTGTCGACGTTCCACATCAGGGTGTGACGGAGACGAATAAAGTGTTTCGTTTGTTACTTAAGAAATTGTGTTTTATTGGTGGACGAGACGGTGGTGGCGGGAGATGGTAGCGATGTTGGCGGGAGAGATACTGGCTGTAAAGTAATTGTCCAATTTAACATAGGGCAACTACGAAGACACATTTTTAGTTTTTACTATTATACGTATAGGATGTTTGGTAATATAATCTCGCAACTGACTATCCTAATAAGGGCAAAGAACAACCTATTTGTATGGAAGCAACTAGGTATGGAATTACCAAAAAAATTAGGTGTTCCTTACAAAACTGCGCTATTTGATCTAAATGTACCTACATAATCGTTGCACTTTTGGTGATTAGTTCCTAAACAAGAATCCGGCGAAACAACAATCCAGCGAATCAGGAACTAATCGTTGGCATTATATAGGTACCTACCTATTTCAATTCATTATTTTATTATTTTACATTTTACTAAACAAATTACTAACACTCCATCACACTTTGAGTTTCCTAAGAAGATTGTGTAAAAGTTAATATTAAACTTGTTTATGTTGTTTAAATTCAATAATGTAAGTAAATGTACCAGGTATATATTTTTATACAAAATAAAATATCAGTAGAAATGTTTTTTTTAGAACTCCTTGTCTGTCACGAAGTCTCCTAAAAAGGTTACTAATAATTTAATTTCTATTGTGTCTGGTTTTACGGCGTGACATACATAATGTTTTATTAACTACTAGCGGCCGCTCGCAGTTTCACCCGCGCCGTTCCCGTTCTCGTGGGAATATCGGGATAAAAAGTATCCTATGTGTTAATCCAGGTTATTAACTATCTGTATGCCGAATTTCATCCAAATCCATTTAGTAGTTTTTACGTGAAAGAGTAACAAACATCCATCCATACTTACAAACTTTCGCGTTTATAATATTAGTAGGATTAAATTACTAAAACATTATGTATGTCAGCTCATTAGAGCTTACCAAAAGGCCTGAAAGTATCCGCACTTCATTCAATTAGGTACACCATTATATTGTGTTATAGGTAAATATTATGTAGGTTGGGAGAAGTTAAACAAACTAACTTAAACATTCGTATCAGCTTTCACCTGAGAGCTCTTATTTCATACAACTTTATTAGGGAGTTTGTCGTTTGGAAAAAGTTATAGTAAACTGCTAAACTATTGGAAAATTTTGTTACAAAAGTTAATTATAGAGTTAAGGGCTCACAAAAAAAGGTCTAATATAAGCGTGACCTTTAAAAGTGCCGTCAGTTTTGTGATCCTACAATCACACCAAAAAGTTACTAAGTAGAACAACAGTACAGCTAGCGATTTCAGCAATTTTTGCAATGCGGACTCTACGGATGGGTGACCAAATTATAATATCTCGAACATATTAATACCTAGGTAGTTATTTTTGCCACCAAGCAGCTTGCTAGGTAGGTACCTATTTCTGCCGTCAAGCAGCATTGTTTTACATTGCTGCGTTCCGGTTTAAAGGGTACCAGATCCAGTATAGTTACACGGCATTGGTACGGTACGGCACGGTAAGAACTGAATTTGCCGTTGTTGGAAAAGTCTTTTTCTTTCTTTCAAAATACGGCCTATACACACAGGAAAAGTTTTTTATCTGTGCACATATTTTTTTTCAATTATAGAGTATTTTAATCTAGAGCTACAGATTTTTTTTAAGTGAAAAATAAAGAAACTAAAATTTATTTATTTTATTTATTTATTTATTATTTATTTGGAAGACCAACAGCTAATATACATAATAAAAACTTAAAATAACACCAAACAGCCAATTATAGGTCCTCACAAGTAGCAACAAAAAATTGATCAAACATATCCACAAAAATACCGTTGATCATTGGTCAATCGACCGGGACCGCGCAATTGAACTCTGACACATTACGATACCACAGGATACCTTTACGATACACGTGACCTTTCGTTCGCCCGGTATATGTACGAGATATTTTTTATTGTGCCGGACAAATTAAAATAAATTATGAAAAGTAAATAAATGAAAAAAAAATTAAAAAGATGTCTACTAACAATATAACATACTGAATGATATAAAAAATATGTGCACATATAAAAAAAAATTCGTGCTTCGGAAGGCACGTTAAGCCGTTGGTCCGGGACCAACGGCTTAACGTGCCTTCCGAAGCTTGGATACCTTTACGATACACGTGACCTTTCGTTCGCCCGGTATATGTACGAGATATTTTTTATTGTGCCGGACAAATTAAAATAAATTATGAAAAGTAAATAAATGAAAAAAAAATTAAAAAGATGTCTACTAACGATATAACATACTGAATGATATAAAAAATATGTGCACATATAAAAAAAAAATTCGTGCTTCGGAAGGCACGTTAAGCCGTTGGTCCCGGTTGTTGTCGTAAGGTGGCAGTCAGACCTAGGCTTGCCAACTCCAAAAAAAACATTTCCGGGATTACCCAGCTCGACATCCGGGACTTGGGTGTATTACGCGGGACACACACACCACATATAAAACGGTTAGATAAAAGTACATTACTTACTACTAGGTATTATACTTACATGTTTTTTTTATCATTTCATAAAAAAATAGAGAGAAACTGATGGCGGGACGAGCTAGACTCCTACTGCAAAGACTGGCCATCAAGAGCGCTTAAACGCGAAGATTGGAAAAAGGGAAGGGAGGCCTTTGCCCTGCAGTGGGACGACCATGGCTGAAATAATAAATAATATAATAAAAAAATCAATACAAATGCCTAACTCGAGGGTAGTTTTGGTACGAGATAGATTACCTTACCTATATCATATTATCACTGATTTCCGGGACAAAAAATTTCCGGGACAAAAAGCGTTCCGCAAGGGGTCACGGCGGGATGGCCCAAAATTGACCCAGAAGCGGGACGTCCGGGAAAATCCGGGACGGTTGGCAAGCCTAGTCAGACCTCTAGACCTCAAAAACAGTTTTAAGCATACACCACAGACAAGCCGTCTGTGTTTCACCATTTAAAGTTAAAACTTTACGCCCTGTGAAATTACGATAGTTTAAGTTTCACAAGGGACGTTTAGACGGGTCATAATGGACAAGATTCACTTGCTGTTAATTGCTTTGGAAACTAATAGTAGGTACAGCCAGCGCCTAAACATCTAGACATTTAACGTTACGTTATCCATATTTCAAATTTACCGAAAAAACATTATTTTTAAGAAAGGTTTTTTTTTATCCACTACGGGTAAGTACGTGGCCTTTATCTCACCCGATGGTAGCTCACCCTAAGTTGGAAACGCGCTTCACCCGAAACCCTCAACCACTGAGGAACTACTTAGCTATCTTATCTCTAAATAGTAATAGTCAAATGACTTCGCTAAACCAGATGCGAGCAGAAATGAGCCACACTCTTTTTTTATTTCATTTTTGTATTTTTAAAACTTTATATGTACTGTCGGGGTCACAGTCGCTTTACCACTTTGCAGTGATTTTCGTATGAAGCGCACCGCCCGCCCGGGTACGTGCCCGTACCAAATAGACGACGCGGTGTGCAAGGGATTTTGACCTTTAGACTGGTAAAGCGACGGAGTCCGACATTATACGCCACTTCTCCTTTAAATACGTCGTGTTTAGTAATTAGCATTTAATACCCGTAACTGGGCCATCCTATTTAGTCTTTGATAAAGTTCGTTCTTCGATAGTCTTCGATAAGCGTTTACGCTGTATCTAGATAGGGTATAATTTATCTAGATAGGGTATAATTTATCTAGATAGGGTATAATTTATCTAGATAGGGTATAATTTATCTAGATAGGGTATAATTTATCTAGATAGGGTATAATTTATCTAGATAGGGTATAATTTATCTAGATAGGGTATAATTTATCTAGATAGGGTATAATTTATCTAGATAGGGTATAATTTATCTAGATAGGGTATAATTTATCTAGATAGGGTATAATTTATCTAGATAGGGTATAATTTATCTAGATAGGGTATAATTTATCTAGATAGGGTATAATTTATCTAGATAGGGTATAATTTATCTAGATAGGGTATAATTTATCTAGATAGGGTATAATTTATCTAGATAGGGTATAATTTATCTAGATAGGGTATAATTTATCTAGATAGGGTATAATTTATCTAGATAGGGTATAATTTATCTAGATAGGGTATAATTTATCTAGATAGGGTATAATTTATCGTAGTAAGTTAACCGTGTCGCGTAGCGGAGAAAAAATACCACCCCCCCTCTTCCCTTGGGTGTCGTAAAAGGCGACTAACGGACTAAAGACTGCACATACATCCAACTGCATAGAGCTGCGATGGGCTCACAACCTGTCACGCTATGCACATGTGCCGTCGCTATTTGGTGAAAGAAAAGTGGACTATGGCCACAGAATAAGAGTACTGCTTTTGCGGTCCTCATTGCCTAGTCTCTGACTAACCCCTTGGGGATAATAGTCGTGATTACATTGTATCTATGTATGTATTTTTCTACGGGTAGGTAAGCCTTCGATCACTTTACGTGAGCTCAAGGCCTTGGCCGTGACCAAATCAAAAACAGCTCCCGTAAAGAAGTTGGTCCCTGTTGTTGTTCTAAGATTCGTTAAAACCATATATTAAGACAGTAATCGTACCGTTGCCCATGTGGAAAGGACGACCCAGCAATGCTACGTTCATAGGCTGATGACGATAATGATACTAAAAGACAAGATGCCGAAAAAGAAGATTTTTAAATACCATAACTACGACATAAAAAAAACTTAGAAATAGGCACATTTTCTATCGCTCACTGTCCTTTCAGGAGGGCCTGGGATTACAATAGCTCCACTGTCACCAACATGCACGTGTTATAGCTCAATACAATGGAGCAATCTGCGGCCATTGATGGGCTATTGTTGCCTTAACTGGATGTAGGCAAATTATTACTATCTTATAGCGTTAATTATTTTAGTACAGCTTGGTGGCACAGTGGATTGCAATCTTGCAAGTTAAGTTATTAAATTCAGGTAACTTTACGTTAAAACTAATTCAACGGGACCTAACACGATTAATTTTTGTAAGTAAGTACATATCTACTTACTGCTTGACGTTCGCTTGTGACCACGGCCGCAGCATCGCGGCCGAAACGTCAAGCAGTAAGTAGATATGTACTTACTTACAAAAATTAATCGTGTTAGGTCCCGTTAAAATAGTTTTAATGCAATGCAACGCGATAGTTTAAAGTCTTAACTTTACGACCTCTGTGCTTCGGAAGGCATAAGCCTTTGGTCCCGGTTGCTGTCGTAAGATGGCAGTGTTTACAACCCACCAACCCTGATTGGACCAACGTGGTGGGTCTGATCTCGTCATGTGCTGAGTTCATATGAGAAATGTCCAACTGTGGGTTGTTTAAAGGTGGTGATGATGACTACCGTGTCGGGTAGCGGTGAAAGAATACTACCACCCCCTCTCTTCCCTTGGGTGTCATAAAAGGCGACTAACCGACTAAAGACTGTACATAGCATAGAGCGGCGATGGGCTCACCACCTGTTACGCTGAGCACATGTGCAGTCGCTATTTGGTGAAAGTTGGCTATGGTAGAGGACTGCTTTTGCTGTCCTCATTGCCTAGTCTCTGACTAACCCTTCGGGGATAATAGTCGTGATTATATGTGTGTATGTATGTACCACTCTGTCAAGAAAGTACCGGGAAAAGATCAATAATACACAAAATGTTAGTTATTCATCCAAATTTATTTTATCGCCTTCAAAGCATGCTCCTTCAGAAACGATACACTTACTCGTACAACAAATAATTCAATCATCAAAACATTTTTAAACGCTTTTTCCGGAATTGAGTTCAGTTCTCGCCGCGAATTCTCCTTTATGTCTTCTACCGAATGAAAACGGGTGCCACGAAATGGTAATTTGAGTTTAGAAAAAAGAAAGAAGTTGGCTGGAGCCATATCTGGGTGAATAAGGTGGTTGCTCGATGGTATTTGTTGAGTTTTTGGTCAAAAATTCGTATACAATGATGGCCTTGTGCGAAGGCGCATTATCGTGGTATTATCGTGGTCGGAATTGACTCGTTCTAGCTTGTCCTCAGCGACTCTTATGCGATTGAGTTTTTGAGAAAATTCAGGTCTTTTGAGACTAGCCGAGCGGCAACATGTTTCATGCGAAAGTAATTATTTAAAATGGTACAGATCGACTCGTGAGACACAGAAAGTTCAGCGGCTATCTCTCTCAAACTTGAATGAGGATTTTCAGTCACCATTTCCTTCACTTTTGCGATGTTAACTTCAGCTGAGGACGTTGATGGCCTACCAGAGCGAAGCAAATCTTCCATCACATCTCGACCGCTTTTGTACCACTCATAAGCACGTGTTTTTGATAAAGTCGATTCACCGTAAGCTTTCTGTAACATTATCAGTGACTCCGAACACGAAATTCTATGGGCGACGCAAAATGTAAGACAAACTCTTTGGTTCCATGTTTATATCCATTATGAAATTCGCAATACACACTAGATATAAAGTAACTAAAAACAGCACTGTATTTAATCTAAATTAACAGATGCAACTTAAAACTCCGCGCCAAAATGAATAACAGTTGTGCCAATCTAACAACAAAAAAAAACCAAAAACTAATTTGGAATCTTAAACAAATCCTCCGTTCCCGAATCTTTTTCGACAGAATGTATGTATGAAATATGTAAATGACGAAGTTAAAAATATGTAAACCTAATGCATGTTTCTTTTTCATTTATGTGTGTGAGTGCCAAACAACGTGCCGGCAAACAGTAGGTACTGCAGATTTTTTTTTTAGCTTCTTCTGAGTTGCACCCTTACTGTAGTGGTTTTTTAGTAAAGTAAGTAAGTAAAGTAAGTAATTCTTTATTTCCAATTTCAAATTTTACAAAAGTAATTTACAAGCCCCCACACTAGGTATCGCCTGGCCTGTGGGGGAAAATAAACGATTTACACATGATTTTGTGACCAAACAGAACAACATCAACATTAAAATTAAAATTAAATAAACTAATTAACATTTAGAGGTGTTGGAAAAAATAATAATAATAATTTCAATATAAATAACTAATTTACTTAAGCTACAAAGAAACTTTAATAAAAATAATTAGTGGGAAGCAAGTGGATGTGTAAGGGGGTGCGTGTGTGTGAGTGTGAGTGTGAGTGTGCGTATGCGTGTGTGTTTGTATGTAAATGCGTGCGCGAGAGCAACTTCATTCAGTAATTCTTAGCAGCCGTTCTGTTTCCATATATGTCAACTTCGTCAGAGTTTTGTGACAAGTTTTTTAGTTTCTCTGACAGTACAACTCTTAAAATGGCAAATGTTGGCAATTTTATTGTAGATAAAAGGAAAAAGAAAAGTTCCAAACCTGTGCGCAAAAGAAGTGGCCGCGGAGACATTAGGTAATTTAAGATGCGTTTTTTCATCATATCATCACTGTTTATCACAAATTTATAAAAAGCGGAAACAACTCTAACTAAGTACAACTTTCGGACACTCAGCACACCAGCCTCCGCGTAAAGGGCATCGGTCGAATACCGTGAGGGTTTTCCGAGTGCTACTTTTAGTACTCCCCTCTGAGCTTTTTCGAGAGAGAGTAGGGTCAAAGAAGATAAGCCACCCCAAGCTAGGATGCAATAGTTTAAGACAGATTGGCACGTAGGTTTTTCATTACGTAAATAACTTTCTTTACTCTCCTAGACATTTCAGCCACACCAAGATACCTCAAAGAGTCCGATCGATTGATTTGATCGCAGTCACATGGTTTGCTTTGGGTTCGAGAACTACAACCGATTGAATGTATCTTCAAAACACAGAAACTATGTTTTCAAGGTATTCAGGGATAATAAATTTTCATTTAACCAAGTCTCTACGAATGCCATACCTTCCTCTGCTTTTCGACTTACTTTGGGCCAAGTTTTATCGCAGAAAAGAAGAGCAGTGTCATCGGCATAAGGGTATTTCTCCGCACCCAAAGTTTTCAATGTCTGGAGGTTTATTTCCGTAACTAACTGACTAATTGATCTGCAAATTTTTTAAAGTGCACTTTAGACTTTTACCCATCTGGGACAAATAAGATTTTCTTAATAATTACAATTTAAATATTAAAAAAAATATTCAAAAGCCGTTCTTCTGATTCATATGGCGTGTCCGTTACCCAGTTTTCTGAGCAAAAGTGACAATAATATGTTTTCTCATTGATAAATCAATATCCATTATAGTTATAATAAAACAAGATTAGTTGTTTACTAAGATAAATATATTTGGTACTGATTATCTGCGTTAGTTCATTAATAAATAAAGAAATACTGAATGTCCGGCACAAAGTTTGATTCATATGACGCGCGCTTCATTCGATCGTACTAAGCCAAATACGAAACATCACGAAACATCAGGCGATCATTCCCTGCGCCGGAGCTAGCCAGTCGCTCGACAGACGAAGCAGGGAGTGGCATGCGGCTAGTTCGGCTTCGATGCCGAGACACAATGCTAGATACTTGATTAATATGTGCTTGGTACACGTGTGTTTCTGATTAATATGTCCCCTTCTATAATTAAGTTAAACAGTTTTAAAACTTGAATCTGCGCTAAATATAATGCAATTGGGGTACAGATACTTGGCTAAAAATAACAATCCCGAAGTGTGGAGGTGTGGTGACTTAAAAATGATTTTAGGCATAATTCTGATTCATATGTGTCTGATTTATATGGTAAAAACCCCATATTAATCAGGATGGCACGCATTTTGTTAATCAAGCATTACTTATCACACACACCAGCAGATAGGTACGTTGCATTCCGCGTAACCTCTAGCCACTTTCAGTGTACAGAGCTCTCTAAGGTGCAAATAGCGTTAGTGCGTTAGCGTTAGTGGGTTTATCATTATAAAAAGTGTTAGACTGTATTTTATTTTTGTCGTACCATCTTTTTTAACATTTCTGCTTTTTGTTATTGCTATTTTTAAAAAAAAAATTGGTATAGGTACATACTGTAGTTGACGAGCACGTTGCGCGGGGTAAGTGATTCCTAATCCCTACCCTCTGAGCCTGGGGTAGCTACAAAAAGAAGCTTCAACGATTGCATACTTTAAGAAAGTTAAAAGATGTACAGAACCAACATAAACAAAAAAGACAAGAGATAGATGAATCTGATAATAAGAAGTTACATCTGTTTAGTAATGTTATTAATACATTAGTACTTAGCCAAACTTTTGTCGCTTTACTTTTGGTGGATGTGTCGCTTCACTAAAATTACCTACTGAATACATATTGACCGATTTTTCAGACTAGATTTTCATTTTTATTCCTAATTCTGATTTATATTCACAGATTCTGATTCATATGGCCCCAAAAATTTTAAAGTCAGTTATCTCGAAAACCGTTACATTAAAATGTGTCCCTCTTTTAAAAATATGTATCTTGGCATACCTTCTTTCATAAAAGTATGTTTTGTAAACACAAAAGTGAAAATAATTTTAGGCCATATGAATCAGCTGAAGAACGCAATCTCTGAGAAATACCCATAACAGATAATTTCTAAATTTTGAATTGAAAGGGAGGCTATATCGTTTATGTAAAGTAGAAAAAGAGTGGGTCCCAGAATGCTGCCCTGTGGAACGCCGAAAGTTACTGATCTTAAACTGCTCTTCAGCTCAGTGATCACACACTGATGTCGTTCTGACAAATAATCTGCGAACCAACCTAGACCCGTTTCTCTGATACCACAAGCCTCTAGTTTCTTTAAAAGAATTGGAATTGATATGGAGTCGAATGTCTTGGCGAGATCAAGGAAAACACCAATACTTTTATGACCCTTTATCTAGGTGAGAGGCTACTGTATTTGTGAGAAGAATTACGGCATCTTCTGTAGATCTACCTTGACGGAAACCAAACTGTCGGTCTGTAATCAATTTGTTCGTCTCTAGAAAGGAAATAAGTCTCTTGTTTAAAATGCGTTCTAGTAATTTTGAAATATTCCCCAAGAGAGAAATCGGCCGATAATTACAGGGGTCATCCTTTTGCCCACCCTTAAAGATAGGCACCACAGCAGCAATTTTCCAAGCCTTTGGGAAAGTACCAGTTTCGATACTTAAATTGAAAACAGTAGCAAGTGGATCTGCAAGTAAGTGTCCTTCCGTTTTAAGTATCTTGTTGTTCATGTTATCAAGACCAGGCGAGCTGTCCGACTTCATGTTCTTTATGAGAGTAAGTATCTCTTGCGGGTCAGTGGGTGCAATGAAAAACGAGTTAGCTGTCTTCCCATTCACTTCGGCTTTCGCTATGAGGGACTCATGAGTCTCGTTTAGTTTACCTAAGATGCTGTTAGACAATTGTTGGCCCACTGATGAGAAATATTCATTGCATGCATCTAAGGACCCTTCTAGAGTTCCCCTATAATACCTGCAAAATTCTGCAGTGTGCTGTTAGCCTTTCTAAGTGATCTATGGGAGACTCGATTAAAAGATTGCCAGAGCTCTTTAGGCAAGTTTATGTTTTTGTTTATTTCTTTACCATCGTGTTCGGCCTTTAAATTTCTGAGAAGCTTAATATAGTACTTAATATTTTCACATAATATTTAGGTACCTACTACATATAACATACATACATATAATCACGACTATTATCCCCGAAGGGTTAGTGAAAGACTAGGGAATGAGGACCCCAAAAGCAGTCCTCTACCATAGTCCACTATTCACCAAATAGCGACTGAACATATGCTCAGCGTGACAGATGGCCCCGCTCTATGCTGTTGATGTTGGAACCTTTAGTCCGTTAGTCGCCTTTTACGACACCCAAGGGAAGAGAGGGGGTGGTAGTAGTAGTAGTAAAATAAAGTAAAGGTAGTAGTAAAATATCAATAATCTGATTTTTGAAACTCTGATCTAAGAATTAAAAGTGACATACGTAAATATGATAATTTTATAGAATAGAAAAACTGGGACCAACAGCTTAACGTGCCTTCCATAAGTAATACAAGTATATAAATAATAATAGAACGGTAATTTTACCCCTTTCGTAGTCAGTTCATTGGCCCGCAGCAAATATAATTTTATAAAAATATACCCTATGAATATTCGCATGCGCTGCATTGAGACCGCGCGTAGTACCTACGTAGCGCGCGCGCGCTCCATTGCGACCACGCGTATTAAGTAGCGCGCGCTCCATTGCGACCGCGCGTAGTACGTAGCGCGCGTTCTATCGCTACCGCGCGCAGTATGTAGCGCGCGCTCTATCGCGACCGCGCGTAGTACGTAGCGCGCGCTCCATTGCGACCGCGCGTAATACGTAGCGCGCGCTCCATTGCGACCGCGCGTAGTATGTAGCGCGCGCGTAGATCGTGTACAAGCGAATATTGCCGAAAAGTAGTCGACCCCGAAGTTCCTTGATCTTATTTAAGGTTTAACTCTAAGTCTTAATCACTTACCTATGTAACCTAAAAAAATACATTGTAATTGTAATTTCAATCCATCTATGAAGACCTGTAAATGGCTTCCCGTGGCTATTAAATAAAATGTTTTTTTTGTGTAAAAAAATAGCTCTTCTTAAAATTTTACTTGACAAAAAAAAGGTTCATGCTAAGTACTGCTCGCCAAATACTTCCCCAGAATTCTCTTGAACTTCACAGGTCTAAACAAAAATATAAAGAGATATCCAGCGAGAGTATTTATTCCGATTTTGTCGGGAACATCGCCCGAATGTGCAGTTAGTATTCATGAGACTAGCAGCTTTCCAAATGAAAGACATATTTACATAATAGTGCGTCGCGGCACTCAACCATCGGGCCTGACACAACGCTGATGGCCCAAGGGTTAGTGAGGCATGCGGCAGCGAGGCAGAACAAATTCAATAGCTACTCAACTATTACGATCATCTTTTCAATGAGTACTACCATTCGTTGCTCGTTGAATACGAAACAAGAAAAAACAACGGACAGATGGAAATTGACATTTATACGAGTACCTACTGGCTTTACGGAAAAACATTATTAAATTTATTTTTCTCTGTCTTTTACTTAAGTATCGGTGTCTAGCTAGGCGGTTAAAGGCTTATATATGTCTGTGGTTAAAGGCGATAAGGATAAAGCTTGCTTTGTGAACACAAAATCAGATTAGTCAACTTTTTTCAAATAATTGGTAGAATTTTAACTAAGTATCCTTTTTAGAATGCCACACTGCTTCCTAGCTAAGTGGCATTTCTAGCAGTTTGTAAGTCGCGTCTTTTGACTTTGGTTTTTATATAATAATAAAATATTCGTTCCTGATTAAAATGTTATTTTAAAGAATTGTCTGACAAAAATAGGTTATTGTCATTTGCGTCATCTAATCGGCTTGTAGGTAGGTACCTATTTAATATAAAACACTGAATGCATATTTAAATAACATTACAAAAGGAGGCAAACGAACAGGCAGGTGATCACCTTATGAAGACAGAAAGAAAAGCAAAACCAAAGAGAGGAGTCCCAAATGCGTTGCCGGCCTATAAGGATTTAAGTTTCTCTATTCATTATGGCTTCCACAAATCTTGAAATTCGGTTAAGAGGTTTGCTTCGGTCCATTGTGTTTGTTTTCTTACTAGAGTTAGTGACGTCACGTTTAATAATATTCAGAATAAAAATGATCAGGCAAAGCAAATATCGTGGTATCTATCAGTCATCTTATAGAAGTAATTGCTATCATACCTGTTAACTGTCAGGACACAGCAACTCTACTGACATTGATTTTATGGTGACAGAGTTTTAAGGTGGTGGTAACTAGCCATGCGGTCTTAGCCCTACCGCCAATCAAACCAACTACAATATTATGTAGGGTCACCTGTCCAACAGTTAACCACTCGAATACAATTAACCAATAGCCTGTATATTTGGCAAGCCGCATTAATATATAGAATGCACTGTCTCTTAATCTCTTCTCTAGGGTGTCCTAAAACGCGACTAATTGACCAAAGATTGTACACACGGCCAACAGCATAGAGCGGCGATGGACTCACCACCTGTCACACTGATCACATGTGCAGCAGCATTTGGTGAAACGTAGACGCTAAACGCTAAAAAAACGAAATGAATTAAATTTACACTTCAAGACCGAACAAACCGATGTTAGAATGAATAGTGATAAATTAGATTTGGTAGACTCGACAGTTTTCCTAGGGATAACCCTAGACTCAAAATTACAATGGAATCCGCATATATCGAATTTGGCCGGCAAACTCAGTTCTGCAGCTTACGCGATTAGAAAAATTAGACAATTAGGTAACAGATGTTGAAACTGCTAGGACTGTTTGTTATTTTAACAGTGTCATGTCGTATGGCGTCCTTTTGTGGGGAGAAAGAACCAACGGCTGAGGTTAAAACTATATTTATTTTACAGAAGAACGATTTATAGACTGGGATCAAGAACTTCTTTGAGAAATATTTTTAAGGAAGTTGGTGTTCTTACTGTTGCATCTCAATATATTTATAATTGTATAGTTTTTGTGTGTTGCAATATTAACTATTTTTTAAACACGATGATGTAGGTACACAATTTCAATACTAGAAGTACTTAATTCAAAACTAGTAATGCCACTGTTTAGGTTACAAAAGGTTCTCGGCTCTTTCTTGGGGCAAGGTATATACACTAAGTTAAAATACCAAACGTACTGTACTGTACTAGATTTACCTTTAGATAAGTTTAAAAATCAAGTAAAATCCTGTTTACTTAAGAAAGGTATTATACAGGCCAGGAATAATTAGAAGACAAAACAGCCTGGTTATAATAAAATATTCACATTATATTCTTAGTCCATTTTCTTTATATCTGATTAATTTTACGCTGGTATATATAGCTGGATAGCCTTTAGCAGCGTGTCTTACAGACAATAGGTACCTCCTCAAAATTTATGTTGCGTGTAACGTTGCTGTTTTCTTGCTTTAGTTGGAGTTGCTCGAGTGTGTCATGCTCTCTCAAAGTGTCGTTGCGGTGGGGCATGTGGGTGCCGCCTGTGGAGGCTAGTCTGCTCTTACAATCTTATTTTTTATTTGTAGTAGAAATAGTCTTTCTTTTTCTTGTTTCAAAGATACTGTAAGACTTTATTATTGAAATTTTGCATTCACAATGCTATATAGATCTAGGATAAAATGTTCACTAGAAAAAAAAAATCAACCAGTCTCAGGAAGCTCGAGTGGGATTCGAACCCACGACCTTTGGATTGCCGGTCCACTGCTCTAACCGCTGAGCTACCGAGACCCCAGAAGACTTGTTGAATTTTTCCTAGTAGTTTGATTTACGCTGCAAGCCAGCGGTATTACGTCACTGTGAAGTCTACCCTCACGAATGTGAGGGTAGACTTAGGTAGGTAGGTCGTGGGTTCGAATCCCACTCGAGCTTCCTGAGACTGGTTGATTTTTTTTTCTAGTAAACATTTTATACTGTAAGACGTTGTTCATTATATTTTAAATTGAGCAATACCTGTTTTTTATTGGATATTCTTGTGTATGTGTTGTGTTGTTTTGCAATCGTACCTATTAAATGTTTTTTTTTGTGTAATGGAAAAGTTCCTTATTAGGGAAGGCATTTTCCAATTTGTAAGTTTATATCGAAAACAGATATGAAAAAAATAAAAGACTTAAGTCTAAACTTAAAGTTGTAGGATGTGGTTTAATTATGTTTCAAGAAAAACAACAATAAACAAATTATAAAACTGTACCTAAGAAAAAAGTGAAACAAAATTAAAAAAATTTAATATCTTTATTGTTGAAATTTTGCATTCACAATGCTATATACCTAGATATAGGATAAAATGTTTACTAGAAAAGCTTTCCTGAGACTGGTTGTTTTTTTTTCTAGTAAACATTTTATCCAAAAAAATTAAAATTTTAAAAATTCAATGGCCCCATAATGCCAATATTTACCGTTATCGACAACGATTATTGAAACATAGCTCTTCCACTTTTTAAAAGACTTCTTGGTTGGGTATTTTTTCGTTCAGTATTATATTTAATTTATGCGATAATCGATATTCCACTTTCTATAATTATTTCTAAAGTAAGTCCGTCTTAGTAATACTTACATTCACTTTCTGAAAGTGACTACAGTTGTTACTGAGACTCAAATTTTTAGTCTTTTTAATTTAAATTAATATGTTTAGCACCAAGCTACGAAACAACAAAATAATAATGCTTATAAAGCCAAGGAATGTTCCAAAATGATAAGTCTTTCTGATTGATGATCTTACAAGCATGTTAATTTGTTTTTATATTTATTTTGATGAAATAAAACCCCACGAATAACTTAAACCACTGTGGCGGCGCCACCTACCGGCATGACGCCGCACATAGTTCGGCACGAAGCAACAAAGTACCGACCGTGTCAACAGATGGCGCCACGAAAGCCAACTCAACGACATCTCCATACTATGAAATAAAAATAGTATTGGGAGCCTGCATCGCGGTAGCGAAAGTTTCACCACCTCCTTCGCTATATTTAGCACCTCCAACTAACATCCGTTGGACATCAGTCCCCGAGCTATACCACCCAGCTCGGAGGAAGATCTTCCCTTTGCCTTCCTCAATGTGGCATCCATCTCCATTCCTACCCACCATCGCTTCCCTACACCACGAAATAAATGGCTAAGTTGATGGTAATACTTAAATTATTGTTATAGGTACGTAGCTCTAAGACCGGTGGTCGTGGTCTAACTAACCCAGACCACAGATTCAGATCTTATAAACTTTATATCCACCGCGCCCTTTTGAGTTCACGTTTTTTATAGCATTAAAATTTCTTGTTGTGCCTAACTTTCATTAACTCCTTGAAAATCAATTGTTTCGCGACCACCGGCGGTCTTATGATCCTTGACCTATTAAAGGTATAAAACATTTGAAAAAACCTTCAAGTAAAAAATTGATACTAGGGGAGGGCTTGTTGAAAATGTTGAAATGCGATTATAATAAATGGGCAATAACTGCACTTAGCGCCATCTCTTGTCATAGACACGAAATTGGTGGCGACGACCGCCCGCACCGACCGCAGGACATATTGGATATATAAAATGTTTCTGTGGGGTATAATAACACTAATAACGATATTTATGTAACAAAGTATTATTTAACTCGGATATTTAGTTATTCTCGTAAACTAACACTCGTTAACCTCTTGAGCACCGTAAAACCCACAATTGAAAATCAATTGTTTCGCGACCGCCGGCGGTCTTATGATCGTAAAATGACACCAATTATTTTTTTATCACACAGTAGGGTACAAATTATTAAACATCATCATATATAATAAAGTAAAGTCGCCGGTTTCCAAGATCATACCGCCGGCGGCCGCGAAACAATTGACTTTCAATTGTGTCTGGTTTTACGGTGCTCAAGAGGTTAAAAAGCATAGTTGCATTTTAGTGAAAAAATACTAGCAAAATAAAATTACGAATAATTAATATTTTTAAATAATACCTACCTAGTAACTATATGACAATTGACACTTAGAGCATTAAAGTTGGTTGAATGCTCTAATCAATGACATAAACCCTGGTTCAAAGAGGAGAAATTTACTAAATAGTACTGAGTTTGGAACTAGATGGCGTCACTGTACATTGAAATCTTGAACCAGCTATTTACTACTATAGATAAGAATAGGTTTATAGAAATTTTCTATAAAATGATTCTTATCTATGGTCGTAGGCCCTCTATTATAGTCTGTGTTTCCCACCAAGAAGCCCAAGAAGTCTTTCCATTGAGATAGGTAAAGATCTCAATGAGTCTTTCCATCCACCAAGGACGTTTGTTATTACGTCCTGCCATGCCATCCACAAACAAATAGAGGTAATTACTCCTTCGTTCTTCTTCTTTTTTTTCTTTGTTTATGTCATGTTTACTCACTACACAGACGTATAATAAGTATACGTCTGTGACTCACTACTACCGATTACAATGGGCGATTTTCTGACAGCCCAAATTAAAAAGTAAAAATTAGTTCAAAAACACTCGATAGATGTCGTTTTATGAAAGCTGGGCTACTTATAAGCTGTAATAAATTCTACACTTTTACTTGTCTACCAAAAGAATTAAAAATAGTATTTACTTACCTATTTATATTCAGGACATCCAGAACCTATTTCTATTTTGGAATAGAATAAATATTACGCAGCCATACACGTGCTCTTCATGAACCCGCCTTTTACTAAGCGCCATACTAATCTATGCTAAGCGCCATCTATGAAGTCATTTACGAACCAATTTCTTTTTTTTTTTGTTCTCGGAAAATCGCCCATTCCGCCATTATCACGTAGGTAAATTAATACGAATAGTTATCAAACTATTAAATCGATAAAAGGAACTAGTGCGAACAGGGCTTTAAAGAAAAAAGAAAAAAAATACGCTTCTCTCAAGAACGAAGCGGACTTTTTTAGCCACCAAAAACAATTTTATTTCAAAAGACTGTTCTATTATCATCTCGGTACAGTACACGGTTTGTTTATTTTAAATAGACACACAATAATAACATCATCGACAAAACAGTTTTGCGAATAGGCAAATTAAATAAAAAAACTTATTTACTGTTTCTGTGTACTTTACTGTTACAATGTAAAAAAAATATTTTGTAGAGATAATGATAAAAACCGGTATTCATCGCAATAACAAATATGAATAATGATGAACGCATCAAAGTCTATATTGCACGTGTTCTCTATGTCATATGCAATTCTATTTTGTCTATAGAAAAAAATTAAAGTACCTTCGCTTTTGTAGTCGCGTTTTTGTAATATCATGGATAAAATGCAGATTTAATCTAGAAGACGGGCCTATATAATCATCGTAAATACATACAGTGAAAAGACAATTAGATATTTTTTACAGTTATATGATTGATTACTTGCTTTCATTTGACAAATTGCGCTAGACCGCATATTTAAAATGGCAGCCCTACCACGTAGAATAATCAAAGAGACACAGCGACTGATGCAGGAGCCTGTGCCAGGAATAAGCGCAGTGCCCAGTGAGACAAACGCACGTTACTTCCATGTTATTGTCACCGGCCCAGAGGATTCGCCTTTTGAAGGAGGACTTTTTAAATTAGAATTATTTCTACCAGAAGACTATCCCATGTCAGCGCCTAAGGTTAGGTTTATAACGAAAATATACCATCCGAATATAGATCGACTGGGTCGTATATGCTTGGACATTCTGAAGGACAAATGGAGCCCTGCACTGCAGATCCGCACGGTGCTGCTGTCCATTCAGGCGCTATTGTCGGCGCCGAACCCGGACGACCCGCTGGCAAACGACGTGGCTGAACTGTGGAAGGTGAACGAAGGCGAAGCAATTAGAAACGCCAAGGAGTGGACACGGAGATACGCGATGGACAACTGAGCGCAGTGCCGCCCTGCACACACCCATCAGTGCCTCTCCCACGCGCGCGAACGAGGTGCGACAAGATACTAACAGATATATCATGATTTTAAGAGTGCAAGTTATGTTAAACACCTTAGACCAAGTAACTTGTGAAGAGACAATTTGTGGATAAATTTAATTATTAGCGGGCGTCGGTGGTGGCGGGCCTCGCCGCCCAGGTCCCTGCATTTCTACGTAGCCTCGCCCCTCACTTCTCCTGGAGCGGATGCTTCGATGATCCCGACCGGTCATTGTTTATCCATTTACATGTAGCTTCGTTACAGTAACTAGGTATGCATATTTTTTTACTATCATTAAAATAGCAAATATATTAAATATCTGGAGACTTAAATGTATATATTTCATGGTTACAAATTTGGTTAATTTTATACAAAGGATAGCGTGTTCCGTCACAAAGTTGGGTGTCTTTGTATGCGTTTTGTCAACACCCTTTGATTGAGTGCAGATATGCTTCATTATTATATCAGTTAACTGATCTCTAGTGATTCTGAACATTAATTTAATTCTTAATAGTATGTGAAAACATTTAGCAATTTTGTTTTTACTGAATAAGCATCATCAACTTGATTTCACTATGAATCTTTTGTGTACTATTTACGTCTTGTATAAAAGTTATCAATAAATTGTATTTATGTAAATTTAATTTAGCTTTGTGAGCAATTTCAAAATACATAATATACAAAAGCTAACCAATTTTTTTATTTCAATGCCAAATAGCTACTTATCGACTTACTTCTAACCTCTAAATCAATTTTTAAGCTATCATTTCCTTATCTACAGATTGTTTTATGAATTTATGGATATAACTAATGAACATGAACAATAATATAAATAATAATTGTTTTGACAACTGATTTTACATATGCTCACAACCATAACCTCAAAGAGTGTTAAGCCCAACCACCTTTAGTAGTGGTAAGGTAATACCAGCCTTTGTAGTAGGTACTTGAGGGCACATTGTGTTTTAATATTACTAATAATGAATCTAGTTAATACCTACCTACTAAATAAATAAAAAGAATTTAGTGAGGTAAAGATTGCTGCAAATAGGGGAGAATGGAAGAAGGAAAGACCTCCCTTTTCTTCTTTCATGCCCTTCATTTATGCCCTGCAGTGGAACAAATGAGGCTTAACACATTGTCTGCCACGTAACAGACATAATTAAAAATGTATTGTTTGTCGGTCACCGGTGATCGCCGTGGTGCTTAAAGTGTTAAAAAATAGTAGGTAGTAGTCAGTTAAAGAATATAGAACTAGAGAGAGAGAACTATCTAAACACTGATGAAAAAACCTATACAAGAAATCAAATTGACTTGCTGTTACTTAATTCAGTGGTTAATTTCATTTGATTTCTACCAGAGGTAGTTAGTAATTTGTTTCAACATTCCACAATATTTTTTAAATGTCAGTGTACTATTATTTTCCTATTTTGTAAAGGTTTCTCTTAAATTTAATTAATTTTGTTTTCTTTTTATCCTTGAATAACTATTATTTCTAGTCTCTACATAGAAACATATTTTGTTTGGTTTTTTATCGTCTATCGTCTTGGCAACCGTAACAGCTGCAGGCAATCAAGACGCATAGCGCAACAGAGTGTTGGGAAGTGGATACTTATGTTTGCAGCTTTCATGCATGCACCAAAATTGTAAGATATAAAGATAAGATTTATAAGATTTTAATTTAAAAAATTTCAATAAGTTTTTAATTATTATTTATTAAAGCCTTTTTACAAACAGTCTTCTTAATTATTATAATCTTTTTATCAACTAGTTTTTGAATAGCTTTTGACAACAATGACGACAATCTCTAATACTTACAAAATGTGGACTACTTATTTGACTTGCTACATTATCTTCCATGAAGAAAGCCTTACCTAACTTCGTCATCCCTTTATAAAGTGCTGTTATTATAAGTAATAAAATATGCAAAGTAAGGTTAACAAAAATAGAACAATGCTGTTGCATACCACCTACAGCATAAACAATTAAATATCTAGAAATAAAGTCTAAAACATTGTCTAAGATGTAAGACAATATCAGACACTATTGAATTTATTTTTTTCTTTTTATATATTGAAATGTCTCTGTCTATTTCATTTCTAATAATCCATGTGTTCAGATAACTGACAACCAGTAGTCGGGCCACCTAACATACATGTCTCTGTCTATTTCATTTCTAATAATCCATGTGTTCAGATAACTGACAACCAGTAGTCGGGCCACCTAACATACATATTTATGTTAGATATAATTTTTGAAAAGATTGGCCTTTACACGCATTTTATTTTCATTTGTTTATTTTTTTGTCATTGTGTATTAAATTATTTTACAGATTAGAACTTCAACCAATTAACATAATGCATTACATTTGCTACAAACCTGCTGCATTTGCTGACCATGTTTTCTTCACCATGACTGTAAAGGTGCCTTTGTTGTGCTGAGGTTTTCCCACATAAATAATGAGAAGATCGGGCCATTATCCACCATGCTGGGCTAGCATTTGGGTTGGTGGTTTTAACGACTTCCTCCAGTTGACAACAGACCGGGACCAATGGCTTATATCACCTTCCGAAACACTTTAGAAGCTAATATTCGAAATTTTTAACCCATCCCCTTGACTAGGCAGTACATGTTGCTTTACTCCCAAGATCGAAAACCGAATGCGTTAGCTGTTGCGCAGTCGAACTTCACATTAAATCTAGATCTGTTTTGTCATTGTCATATTTTTGCCAAGGTTACCTTTGGATGATTTGGTAATTATTTGTATATGCTTCTACGATATAAAAAACAAAAGCAATCAATTACTTAGTATTTAAAATAAATACTTAATTGAAAAACCTACTAATCTTATGCCTCCAGTCTTGAGTATACTCCGACTAAGTGCCTATTATTTCTTATAATAGTCTTATTAATAGCTTAAGGTCATTGAAACATGTAAAAGATAAAGCAGACTACCTACACACGGTAACTTTTACGTACCTAAAATATTTAGACGATTCGAAAGTACTTTAAAAAAAGTTTATTTAAGCACCTCAGTGGTCGAGTGGCTTAAAGCTCGGCTCGACAACCGGAGGTCCAGGGATCAATTCCCAGGTCGGGCAGTGTTTCGGGTTTCTTGATGCATAGCCCAGGTTTGTGATCGATCATCAACCTGTATTTGTCAGGCGTGGTGATGAAGTCAATACATATTAATTTTATTGTAGCTTCATTACAATATTTACAATGATGGAGCCCAGCAGTGGCAATGTCCTCGGCTGGGCACAGGCCTTCCATGGGAAGATTGGGCCATAACCCACCACGCTGGCCCAATGCGAGTAAGAAGGTTTTAACGACTGCCATCTTACGGCAACACCCGGGAGCAACGGCTTACGTGCCCTCCGAAACACGAAGGAGCTCGAGATGTTTTTAATTTGGTCACCCAGAGAGTGACCCGGCGTTGCGCGCTTAACTAGCAAGGTCGCAAACCTCCCCGCTAAAAAAAGTAGTATAGGCTATCTATACATGCATATAATCACGACTATTATCCCCGAAGGGTTAGTCAGAGACTAGGCAATGAGGACAGCAAAAGCAGTCCTGTACCATAGTCCACTTTTCACCAACGACTGCACATGTACTCAGCGTGACAGGTGGTGATCCCATCGCCGCTCTATGCTGTTAGATGTATGTGCAGTATTTAGTCCGTTAGTCGCCTTTTACAACACCCAAGGGAAGAGGGGGGGGTGGTAGTATTCTTTCACCGCTACGCCACACGTTTATAGGCTACACTACTTTTTTATTTAATTAAAGACCTTTTGGTTTTGTCCTACGCTTAAGAATCAGCAGTACATTGTTTATCGTCCTTGGCAGCTACATATGCCGCGGCTGATGGTGGGTAGCAGCAGGTTTAGAAGCCTGAACTATCCTACGCGTATTTTCTTTGGCTTATTACAGGGTAGATTCGGGTTATTTATAACTGTAGATAGTGTTATTGAGGTATGTATGAATAGATATTACACCGCGAAGCAAGTTCTTGCGCACTGAGGTTGCAGCCCATGGGCTGCAAACGCCTCAGTGAATGAGAGTTGCAAGTGATACAAGCGATTGCAGAATTTGCGACTGCAAATCGGTGCGCAATAAATTGCTTCCCGGTGTCGTCTTTAGTAATCTTAGATTCATCATCATCATCAGCCTATAAACGTCCCACTGGTGGGCACAGGCCTCCGTGGACAAATAGCACGTGGGGATATTGGGCCATAACCCACCACGCTGGCCCAATGCGGGTTGGTGGGTTTTAACGACTGCCATCTTACGACTACAACCGGGACCAATGGTTTAATGTGCCTTCCGAAGCACGGAGGAGCTCGAGATGTTTTAATTGGTCACCCATCAGGCGACCCGGCATTGCGGAAGTTGCTTAGCGGGCAAGATCGCAAGCCGAACGCGCTAACCGCTGCGCCATCGAGCTCCTCAATCTTAGATTGTCGATAATGATTTAATGTAAATCGGTAAATACCCTTTGTTCTTACATTTATCTTGCCCTTTGTATTAAATTGAAGTACTAATGCAAAACACTTTCCATCTTTATCACATCGAGTGTTACCTACCTAACCCACTGATAAAATAATGTTATTTGTTATAATGCAAAATTGTATTGTGAAGAAAGGGCTTTACAAATAAAACAATGATACAGATGTATAGGATGATACAGATGTATTATACAGAGTATCAAGTCGATAACAAATCAAATCAGGTAAGCACCAATTACAATGAAAAAGGCACTTCGTCATAGTACCTTACCTATGTTGTCTTATGTTAATGTGACAAGGTACTACATGTATGCTATAAAAAATAATTTGTGCAATTAAAGTTACTTATACAAAAAGCAATGAAATGTCTGAAAACTCCAAAGGTTGGGTTTCCACTATACCTGTGCGGTAGTTTGAGCTAAGGTGTCAGGTAAAAATCTTGTTTTACATCGCCTGAGCGAGACAAGGAAAATTCATTTATTTATTTGTTCCATTTCCCGCAAATAATTTTATAGATTAGGAAGCAGCAATGCTCTAACACTTTGCGGTGCATTTACAGAGTATCACATGGTAGCTTCATAATACCTATATCTTTTTAGAAAGCTTTAAATAAATATCATGTCATTACATGCAAATAAATTAATATGAATAAGAACGACCGGTTGACTGCAAGATTAGCGTTATTTATTACATTATTAAAGTACATAACTTGATCTAATTATTATTAAAAATACATTCTTAACATATTATTGAATAAGTGGTTTAATATCTTTATTACTGAAATTTTGCATTTACAATGCTATATAGATATAAAAGATAAAATGTTTACTAGAAAAAAAAATCAACCAGTCTTGGAAGCTCGAATGGGATGGCATGGGACCCCATTCGACCTTCCTGAGACTGGTTGATTTTTTTCTAGTAAACAATTTATCCTAAGTGGTTTAATTTATTTTCCTGCACCGCTTAGCTTTCTCACACAACTACAGCTCATGGGCCCTTATTCTGTAACGATTCCTTGTTTCAAAACCACGTTAATTCCTTAAAAAGTTACGATATCTTCCCAAAAACGTATGCGTTTGACGTTTGTGCGCGGTAAGGTTTAGGTGTGGAATCTATAGATTGCGATACAGAATCAGGGTCCTCTGGTAGAAATACAGCCTGAAAAAAAGAACACTTAAACATAACATAGGTAGGTATAAAAGCTATTTGGAGCTCATAAAGAAAGTGTTCATTGTGAATAAGATTCTATGAATAAAGAATACATAAATACCTATAGAAAAAGATACGGCAAATGTCCTTCAGTAGGTCATTTTTAGACTTATCGTTGTACTTACGTAGGTAGTATATTATTAATCTGAGCTAGTAAGTACAATGGGTAAGTACCTAATAATAATAGCCGTGACGTTTCATATTCAAGGAAACTTGAGATAGGTCAGTGAATTTGATATCTACTGGCGCATAATGCTTTACCAAATCAGTAAGTACCTAATAAAAAAATCCTCGATAACGTATGACGTCACTCGACGTCATCCCGTCAATACGTAGTTGTACAGTCAGCATCAAAAGTAGCTTAGCATATGAAATTTTCAAATGATTGTTACGGTTAAAATGACCAGAATTGTCTGACATAGCTGTTGAGTCAAAAGTACATGACCGTCACTGCAGGTAATAATTACAGAGAAGTTATAATTATGAACACAAAAAATGTCATGTAATTCTGAAATGTTAAATGATGAGTGTGTAGACACTTACACGTGACTATTACTTTTGCCACCTTGTTTTTGTTCAGTTACTTTTGATGCTGACTGTACAATGGCGGACTCCGTCGCTTTACCAGTCTAAAGGTCAAAATCCGTTGCACACCGCGTCGTCTATTTGGTACGGGCACGTACCCGGGCGGTCGGCGCACTTCATACGAAAATCACTGCAAAGTGGTAAAGCGACGGTGACCCTGACTACCTACTTTAAAAGCGCGTGTTCCGGTTCGAAAGGTACCTACTAGAACCAGTGAAATTAAAATTAAATTATTTCTCAACTGTCACACCAATCATTCAGCCTCACACTAAGGATAGCCCGATCTATAGTGACTGAATAACGGATAAACATACACAAATACTAATAAACATAGATGATTCAGTCACAAATGCTCGTGCTCACCACACAAACATTTGCCCCTACCGGGATTCGAACCCGGGACCGTGGGTTGCGTAGTCAGAGTGGCTGCCACTCGACCACCCGGCTGTCAAATTACAGGGCTTAGGCAGGAACTAAACACTAAAGATGGAACAAATCATTGATACCTAGCAGTGAATAATCATGTGATTTAGTTTTTCATATGACATCCCTGCTATTGTCATTTGCAATCACAGCTATTATGATTTCTCATTGGTGCGTGTATGAATGATCGAATGAAATCGCGCGGCGCGACCGCGGCGATCATGCACGACAATCATACGAGCGAGCATCGAGAAGTGAGCGGGACGCATCTACTCGAGCAATCCCTGCGTGCGAGTAGTGCGTCCGATTGGCCTGTGACCCGCGTCGCAATCATATGATTTTTATAGAAACTAACGAAATGAAATGACATTTGACATGTTATTTCATTTCAATATTTTCAATGCTAGATAGTAGGAAAATCACTCTCAATGAAAAATAGCAGGTGTGAAAAATAGCAGGTGATGTCACTGTGATAAAAAAAAATCATATGATTATGATTTCTATATACCAATCATTTCCATCTCTACTGAACACGTACATGGGCTGCGGTGACTGCTTTGCATCAGGCGAGCCGTGTGCTCGTTGCCGGCTTAGTAAACTATAGCCTACACAGGGTTAATTTTGGTCAATTTTTTACGTGATCCTATAACAGCAGTACAACCAAATAATGAAATAAAAAAACATATTTTTTTTACAATTTTTGTCTCAACTTTTCCTAAAGAAAATTAAAATGATTGTCACCTAGCGCGCAGCCTATCGCGGTTATCAAAGCGCATGCGCGTGAGCATGTGCACTGCTATTATTCACCCCGTGCACCAATGACAGCGCGCCGTCGCTTTGACCGCGAGGGTGAGCGCACGCAACTAAAACTATAGGATATAAAAAATTGCAAAAAGTCTGCAGACGAAGCAGAGGTTAAATACCTACCACAGACGCGCAAATCACCCCCCTACACGTCGGCAGACGCATCCGCAGATGTCGTCTGCGGATGCGTCTGCCGACGTGAAGAGGGCGCGGGGGCACCGCACGCGACGCGACGGGGCACTCTTGTATGTTTAGAAAAGTTTGACAGTTTTGGGTATGTTGACCGTTTTAATTAATAGACATAAGTAAGTCAGAAGCATCCTATTTTATATGCTTTTGCGTATGTGAAAAGCGTAACGAAAAAACAAACTAACTTAATTTCGCCTTTATAATATTTGTTAGGATTAGGATTCCGTGGTCAAGGGTACCTAAATGATTTGTAAACACAACTTGATGCAGTTTACAGGAAATCTGCAACGGGATTAAAATACTCTAGTTTACTAACATTTTTAGGTACCTAAGCTATAGGTATATAGGCAAAGTTACGCAAAAAACAAAACAAACAGTGTATTTAAAATTTAACATTGGTTAAGTGTAGCATATAAAAAACGAAGCATATAAAACCGGGCTCAGTGGCGCGCCTTGAGAGACCCTTTGTCAGCAGTGGACTACGGTAGGCTGATGATGAAGTATATGGGCATAGAAATCAAACAACAAAAAAGGTTTGTTCAGTTTATTCTTAACTTTAATGCAGACTAGAATAATACTCTTAGAAATGAGAACAACAATAGTTATTTCACATGTTACAGTGTACCTACCATACCAGCTTTCACAATAAAAGGCTATTTATTATCTGTGTTTCATGTAAATAAATCTTATTCACAATAACTAGCAATATAAAATTACATATCAGACTGTATACCTATACTTACTTGAACGAACTGTTCGTTTATGTAGGGGAGATATCAGCGTCCAACGATCTGGTATATACCTAACATTTGAATGGAAGTAATGTTTAGCAACAGGAGCACATAGACAGACACCAGACAACTAGACAATGAGATACTAAAATAATCATAACAGACGATGTACTATAATACAGTCTATGGCTCCGTTTTACAATCATACGATTACATTTCGAAATTAATACAAAGATATCCACTTCGAATGTCGACTGTGATTGTCTATGAATAACGAAATGGCCCAAACTTATTTTAATTAACTACAGTTAATCATTTTAAATCTGTTGGCAGTAGACAGACAACAGCGAAACCTGGGTCTTTTGAATAGTCCCTCACTAGTAACAGAATGTTTGAGAACTTGGCTTGAGAACGGCAAACCAGAGGGCGCCACTAGACTGCATCTTGGCCAGAAATAATGGTATAGTCAGTCGATTCTGCACTCGGTTGGTGTCGTGAAGAGGGAATAAGCTGAATAGCACTTTTAGGTAAACCATACATGCAGTGTCCTTAAATTCTAATTTAAAAATATTTTATGGAACTTAAATACAAAATAACAAAAGACACTCAACAAACAAACAAATTTTATACGGATGGTGTTAGATACCAGATAGTAAAGACGCTGATAGTGAAAACTTAAACATAAAAAATGGAGATTAGAAACAATTGAAATACACATAAGCACATATCGAAAGTTGGTAATAGAAGCTGATTAAGTTGAGAGGATGACTAATCGTGTCGTTACAAATGAGTGACTTTGTACACAAACAAACCAACGTAGGTAGTAAACTCGTCCTCAGAGCGCTAAGCCTAGCTAAGAACACAGGACATACAATATAATATATAGGTTATATAGTAATGCTATAGCGACACTATAAAATTTACAAAATATGATATATCTTTTGAAATGCTACACGAAATAATGCTTTTTATTTATTAGGTACCTATATCGACTAATCAATTCATTCTTTGATCACGGTAGACGCACGGCCTTGGAAGCGCCGCGACCCAGACATTTGATAAAAACGCAGACACCAAAGAATTGTATTTAGTTTTGTCCGAATCACAAACCGTTCCAAGGTGTCCGCGATATTCTATCTAAGCTATACAGTTTAAGAATAGAAGTCATTCCGGATGACAACTCTGTAAACTGCGCGTTTTTTTGTTCATTTCAGCAATTGCTTTTTTACTCTGTGCTGTATTAGATAGTAAAGTTGTCGTCCGGAAATAGTTCCGAATGCATGAAATGGTTTGAACTATGGTGCATGTTTTTTTTTAAGTATTATAACCATAATTTGGATATCTGTAAGAAATGTGTTTTCAACTAACCTGGACTTTAAGATAAAACAGTACGTTTATAAACACAACGAGTAAAAAAATAAACAACACAGCTGACTATATAAATAAATATAAAATAACTATAAAAATATGAAAACTGGAATGACTTTTTAAATCTATTCACGTCTGAGACAACATTACAGACTACAAAGGTTTACTATAAATAAACAAAAATAAATTAAACCCGAATGGCAACAGTGGAAATATGTTTCGCAAACGTTAGGGAGGTACTATACGCCCTGGATATATAGTCGAGCTACGCAATTACACATCCAGTATATCAAAATCTTTAACATTACCTTTATAAACATTCACCGAGGGAGATTCTATGAACAGGGTACACCAACAATGAAACACAGATTATTAAAACGTTTTAAAAATTCAAATAACCGATTTTCATATCTGGCTGAACCTCAGCTCGACGATACAACGCAGGATTCCCAATGGTATAAGACTATCTAAGCAGATATGAGTGTGTTTGATATTTATTCATTCTTAAGTAATATATGGAGTATGTGTACACAATGTCATGGCGTTTTTACGGATTTGTACTGGCTGGCTGTGTGCGTTCCATTTCGAACGATACGAAGCAGCGAATACAAACCTGTAGACAGTAGAGAGAATACAACTTATCACCTATCTTATTAGCCACGTAAGCATTTTAAGCATTTGAAACTTGACATCACAATTATAATTATGACTTAAGTTGTTTTTGAGTATTTCCGTCAGTTAAGCTAATGTCGAGCTCCGTTCTCGCGTTTACATAGTGTTGCAATATCTACATTTTCATCAGTCATTTTCGTAATCTCTAAATAAATTATTATTTTTGATTAGAGCGCTTGGATTGGCTCGGGCGGGGCTGATCTTTCAATTCTCTTTCAAAACACTAACCCTAATAATATTATTACCCATTCAAATTAAAGTTACTCATTTATTATGAGAAAAGACAAGAATCAACATACATAATTCAAAGTCAACATCAGCGTTAGAAGTTTTATTTGAGGTTAGAAAAATCTGCCCCACATGTGCCAATTTCGATTTCTGATTATACTAACATTTATGTAAACAAGAAATTTAAACTCACCGACACAATTATATTTCACAAAGATATACACAAAATCTGGTAAATAAGTTACAATGAATGAGAGTTTATGTCATATTTCTGATGAGATTTGTTTCCAATCAACACGGATGCAAGGTCATATCTACAAATTGGCTCTTACGGTTAAACCATCATTACTTTTGTGTGAAGTATGCTGTCTTGTTGCAGCATTCATGACTATCGCATACGTAGACCGCTGCGTCAGCGTAGCATTCCAGTACTGCTAGAGGTACTTTCAGGGCCTCCACTGTACTCAAATTACTGTTTCCAGTGTAGTGGGGTAGGAAAAGGTGGGGGCACCTTTCCCTCGACTTGGTGTTTTTCAAACTTATCGGTTCGGTAGTGAAGAGTGATGGCGAGGGCGCTACGTAACCACGGGTATACTTAGCCCTTTTGTTGTCTATGGCAATATTGATGCCATCATAATTTGAACCTTACTCAGTTGTAATAGGGTAGAAAATCAATGATGAATAAAATTTAAGGGACATAAAAATGTACTGCTAGGGCTGTAGTAGTGGTTGCAGTAACGGATGGCAAAATTGTTGCCATCATAATTAGCTATTTGACAGTTGTAACAATACAATATGTCGGATATGGTACTTACCTAGATTATAATTTAACATATATCATCCAATAGTTTTTTTTTTAAATAATTTGTGAATATTTTATTTTTACAAAATAAATTTGCGATTTTTTGTCTGTGGATTACAAGACCCGAAACACGGGCGGCCATGATTGAGCTTCGTGTGACGTCACATGGCAAAATGTCTCGTGACCAACCGTTTTCGCGCGAAATTTTAAATTAATGAAGAAAAATATGTTTTTTTTCTATTAAATAAAGCTTTTACAAAAAAAAATATTGTACGAGGTTTAGAATAATTAATACTTTTCCGAGAACTGTCAAGTAGCCAATATGAACCTTATTCGCTTGTGTTAGGGTATAAAATCAATGATGAATGAAATGTAAGGTAACAAGGGGGGTACTAGGGCTG
Source organism: Scoparia ambigualis (assembly GCA_963921215.1). Classification (NCBI taxonomy): domain Eukaryota; kingdom Metazoa; phylum Arthropoda; class Insecta; order Lepidoptera; family Crambidae; genus Scoparia; species Scoparia ambigualis. The sequence continues at coordinate 4,581,156 of OY992504.1, forward strand.
CAGCTACTGGCGGCGGTGACGGAGCGGCTGCGGCGTAAGCAGGCACTTGTGGCGGCGGCGCGCGGCCTAGATGAACACCGGGTTCTCCTGGCCCGTGAGCAGCCGGAACATCGACGTCGGCATCGTCTTCATCAGGATCTGGGAGAGTAAAATCGAATGTAAAAAAAAAAAGAAAAAATCCTCTTAGTTAAATGTATACCTCTTCTATAGTGATATATAAGTGTTTATTGATGGAGGGGAAGAGGCGAACAAAGAAAATATGGACGGATCGCGGAAGAAAACGGAGTAACTGCTCAGGTGACTGCTGATAAAGGAGAATAAAAGGAAAAAATATTTAGCGCCAACTCTAAGAAAGTCTTCTATGATGAAAGGAGACGGAATAAAAATCCCCTATAAAGCAGCCGGCATAATAAGACTTGTAATCGATAAAGCCTTTAAAATGTAATGTCCTTACGTTATTATTTAAATTCTAAAGCTAGCCCATTTTCCAATATTTTGAATTCGCATTTTTTAAATTTTTTTTTTATATTGCATTCTCCCGATTTTCATTCATTTTGGTCCAGCTGTATTTTAGTGAAGATTTCTATAGAAATCTAGACCGTTTCCTTTTCAGTTGTAAACATTTTGTCACATATCACGGAAAGTTGGTTTTAATTTAAGGCTGGCTTCACACAGCCGGAATGGCTTTCTGAATTCAGAATCTGAATTTAAGATTCTGAATTCCGGCACCTTGACTCACACATTCTTGAAAATTAAGATTGATCAGTAGTCTTGTGACTCCCGGCATATGCAAACGTCTCCGAGACGTTAACCGCTTGCTGTTTCAACCAGGGTTGCTATTTTTTTTCGCTGTTCCTACTATATTTATGTATATTTATCCATTATCTAGTTTAACCATATTAACGAGTTTCAATGGAAGCTTATATTGCTATCAAATTTTATAAAAATAAAAATTTATGGTAAATCCTGCTAAAACTGCTAAGCGTTGTTTATAAAAATGCACCAAATGCTATATTTACCTTTATAATTTTTAAGAATTGAAGTACATCGAAAATTAAACACTATTAAAGCAAGGTATCAATAAGATAACATACAAACTAAATATCTAAATTGTACTTTTAAAAATGCTATAAAAGCAGGATCCTACTAAAAATGGCAACACTGAAATAATTCAGAATCTGAATTCCAGCATGTGTGTGCCGCTTTATATAAAATGTATGGGAATACGCGCGTTCTGAATTCAGAATCTTAAATATTCAGACACGGAATTCCGGACGCCCGTCAGCTCATTCTTCCAGATCGATCTGAGAAATTCAGATTCTGAAAAAATCAGCATGTGTGAGGAGCATACTGATATTGTATGGTATTCCGGCCTTTCTGAATTCTGAATCTGTATTCAGATTCTTAATTCAGAAAGCGATTCCGGCTGTGTGAGGCCAGCCTAAATGATATTGAATGTCGACTTCATTTTTACCGCCTCTGTGGTCTAGTGGCTAAGCCATCGATTTCAGACCCAGAGGTCCCGGGTTCGATTCCCAACGGGGGATACATCTTTGTGTGCTTGGTTTGGTTGGTGGTAGGGCTGTTAAGTCCGCCTGGCCACCATCTTATCTAAGTCTGTCGCCAAAACAACGATGTTTATAGCATTGTAATGTTGTGTTCCGACAGTTTGAGATAAGATAGCTAGTTCCTCAGTGGTTGAGAATTCCAGGTGAAGCGCGCTTCCACCTTTGGCCTTATCGTTACTTACTATCAGGTGAGATGAAGGCCAAGCGCTTACCGTTGTAGAATTTAAAAAAAGTAGTGTAACAATGTCGGAAATGGTAGTTTATGATTTAACGATAATTATCCAAAAGTTTTTTTTTTATTAAGATAGTTAAATATTTTATTTTTACAAAATAAATTTGCGATTTTTTATCTGTGGATTACAAGACCCGAAACACGGGCGGCAAGGGGCGGCCATGATGGAGCTTCATGTGACGTCACATTTCACAAAATTATCAATAACCATCTATCAGGTTTCAAGATAAGTTTCTATATTTATTGAAATGTGACGTCACAAAGCAAAATGTCACGTAACCAACCGTTTTCGCACGAAATTTTAAATCAATAAAGAAAACTATGTTTTTTTTCTGTTTAAATAAAGGTTTTTCGAGAACGAAAATATTGTACGGGGTATATATTAAGTGTTTGTAATTTTTTTAATACTTTTTGGAAAACTGTCAAGTAGATAGATAGATAGATAGATAGATAGATAGATAGATAATATTTTTATTGTAACATAATAACACAAACATTTACAATGCATTTACATACAAAAGAAAAAAGAATGCTAGCTATGACATAGGGTCCTTCAAACGAGGCGTGAAGAAGCACTCTGTTGGCCGGCAGAGTGAGGGTGACTGATGCTACGTCTCTTACGCTGCACCAGTTGTCCTCGCGCCTGGACTTCATTTCCACTTAACATCAGGTGGAGTGGGGTCATTTGCCGGGCTTAGCATAAACAAAAAAAAAAAACCAAAAAGAAAAACAATGGTACAAGTAGCCAATTGAATGGAGGGCGTGCGTTACCTCGCCCACGGAGGTGGCCAGCAGGTTGACGATGCGCTCGTGCGGCACGGCCACCACGCTCTGCGAGTTGATCTCGATGATGCGGTGGCCCACGCGCACGCCGCCGCGCTCCGCGATGCCGCCGCGCAGCAGGCTGCATATCTGCAAGGCACAACATTCACCATTACCCTTCGATCAACAGTCGCCTAATTCACGTAACAAAACTTCAACGACATGCAAGCGAATTGATCGCTGAAGTCACTTTTCGTATTCACGTATCAATCGCACGATTTTGTTTAAGTCGGTTTTGTTTAAGCGTATTCACGTGCATTAATCGAAGTTCGATCTTTGCCTCCGCGGTATTCACCTATTATTTTGACGTTTAGTTTTATTGGATTTCAGCGATTACACGTCAAATTAAACAATTTACAAGTCGTTGGAAAAAATTATAAACATTTCTGCATGTTTTGTTAACAAAAAGTATTTGAATTTATTTGGTAGAACTGTAGTGGCAACATTAAGTTTAAATAGTTGACAAATCGCTGAGTTGCGTTCCTATCGAGTAATCGTTCTAGCGAAATGACAGGTGAATACGGGTTTGTGACTGTTTTTCAATAGGACGACTTCTAAACGTAAACGACATTTCGACTATTACGAAATACGTGAATCAGGCCACAGTACCGACTAGACAACGCGTCACGTACAAAATCAAACCTAAGTTCTGTCCACGTGAATAAATTATTATTATTCTTAATTAATGGCTATCGCGTGTAGCATTAAGCCATTTTCAAGTGGTTAAATTTGTTAAAGTAGTGTATTTATTATTGTACGGTAGATAGAAATAAAATGGAGTCTCACAACACGTGTTGTTGCTAAAAGAACACGGGAGAAACTCCCAGGTGAATAAATACTTTTTCTTTACTAAATGATTACTCCTGTCACAGAAACGTCAATGACATTTAATGGTGAAATCAACCTTAAGGGGGCAACAAATAAAGTATTTTTTCCTGTTATTGCCTTGCTAGAAAATAAACGCTCAATTCTCAAGTGGGTGGTTATTTACCGAGACATATTTTTAGCGCTTACCTGAAATCTAGTTGTATTGTTGATCGTAGTCTTTACCACTTATTCTATCATCATCATCGTCATTACCGTGTCGCGTGGCGGTGAAACAATACTACCACTCCCTCACTTCCCTTGGGTGTCGTAAAAGGCGACTAACCGACTAAAGACTGCACATACATCCAACAGCATAGAGCGGCGATGGGATCACCTCCTGTCACGCTGAGCACATGCAGTTACTATTTGGTGAAAAGTGGACTATGGTAGAGAGCAGCAGGCCTAGCATACGCAACACGAGAACTCTTCTCGACCCGTTTTCTCGTGTTTTATTAATTTATCTCTAATGTCTATCGACACTAAAGACACATGGATGTGCTTAGAACTCTACATAATATGTCATAAATAGACTTAATAGAAGTTTTTGCATAAACTGTGGTATTTTTGTCTACAAACCTTATCATGAAAACTTAAAATGATTTGTCGTCTCTCGTCCGCGACATATCTCGTGTTGCGCATGCTAAGCCTACTGCTTTTGCGGTCCCCATTGCCTAGTCTCTGACTAAACCTTCGGGGATAATAGTCGCGATTTTAATACTTAAAGCGCCATGGCAAATACCGGTGATCGACAAACAATTAAACTTTATTGTGTCTGGTGGCAGTTAATGTGATATGTATGGCATCATTATATCGATCCGCAACCACCGACTACTGGGTATAGCTACGCCTCCTTCAACATGCGCCATGTCCCTCTGTTATGTGCCGATCTCATCCACTGAGTGGCAGAGCCAAGCTGTGTTGCAGCACGCATTGGACCGGCTCGCCCGGCGTAATACCACCCTCTCACGAATATCCGGCGTGAAATAATGGCACTTGGTGCTGTTGTGTTTCGTCCGGAGAGTGAGGGTTCCGGAGGCCCATCCCCTCCCCCCCCCTCCCCGCTCTCACAATTCCTATTCCTTCCGTAACCCTATTCCTTCTTTAACCATATTCCTTTCTTAAAGGACGGCAACGCATCTGTGATTCCTCTGGTTTTGCGGGTGTCCATGCACACTGCTGCCTATGTGGCAAAGCTTGTGCCATGGTTTTGTTCCAGATGTTCTTAGTGTACTCAGTGGTCAGAGGTTTCAAGTGAAGTGTGCTTCCAACTTCAGGCAAGGTGAGACCTGCCATTAGGCAAGACAGAGGGCAAGCATTCCCCGTCACTATATAAAAAATGGTAGAAGCTTACCACCCCGTTCTGCACGCTGAACCCGAGCTGGTACTTAGTGTCGATCAGCTTCACGACTAGAGCCTGGAGTTCTTGATGTACGCTTCTACGTGTATCTACCTTCTATGAAGAGCACTTCTACCCGGCATTTCCCCATCATAATATAAAAAGGGTATCAGTAGCCTACCACCCCGTTCTGCACTGAAGCCGAGCTGGTACTTGGTGTCGGGCCGTTGATCTTGATCTCGACCACTTGCTACGGTCAGGTTTTAGGTGTTCTTGGTATACTCAGTGATTGTTACCTTGATTTGCCCTAAGTTTCTCGAAATTTATTATTATTATATCTTAATTAATGGCTATCGCGTGTAGCATTAAGCCAATATCAAGTGTTTTAATTTTTAAAGTACCTATTTTTAGTTTTGTACGGTAGATAGAAATAAAATGGAGTCTCACAACACGTGTTGTTGCTAAAATAACACGGGAGAAACTCGTTTCTCGAAATAAAAAGGGTATTAGATGGTGTAGAAGCTTACCACCCCGTTCTTCACGCTGAAGCCGAGCTGGTACTTGGTGTCGGGGCGCTTTATCTTGACCTTCACCACGGACGCACACGGCACCAACGTCAGCTTCACGGCTATCTGAGGATTCGGGTAAAGAGCCCTTCCTCCTGTGAAGCCTTCTTTACCCTAAATTTCCCCGTCATAATATAAAAAGGCAGTAGCTTACCACCCCGTTCTGCACGCTGAAGCCGACCTGGTACTTTGTGTCGTGGCGCTTAAACTCGACCAACACGAACGCGGACGACGCCACCGTCAGCTTCCAGATTAATTTCTGAGGTTCTTGATGTACTCAGTAGCTGAGGATTCGGGTGAAGAGCTCTTGTACCTGTACCAACCTCCTGTGAAGATCTCTTTACCTTATATTTCCCCGTTACTATATAAACAAGGGCAAAAGCTCACCACCCCGTTCTGCACGCTGAAGCCGAGCTGGTACTTGGTGTCAGGGCGCTTGATCTTGACCTCCACCACGGGCGCGCACGGCACCACCGTCAGCTTCACCACGGTCTGGTTCTTGGAGTTCTTGATGTACGTCTGGCAGGTGGACAGCGGCAGCCCGACTAGGCTGACGCCGTTTATGGCTATTATTTGATCACCTGCCGGATGGAATAAGAGTCATTATGTGCTGTTAATTTTAATACTTACTACAAAAGAAATAAGTTTTTCATCCCATCTATTCGAAAAGAGGCGAACGGTTCCTCGATGAGTGCCAGCAAAGTAGGTCATTCCATCTCACTTAAGAGGCCTATTACATCTCGACTGTGATTTTTGCGTAAAATGGCCAATTTTGGCGTTCTGGATCTCAAAAACCAAAATACATTAACAATTTTGACTTATTGAATAGTGTAGAATAGCTATTGACATAGTTCGTATCGTCCTCGCTTTTTGAAAATTTTGCTTAACTTTTTATTTAAACCCTAAATTGCAGAAAAAGATTTTCATAAAATGCGCGAAGGCACTTTTTTGAGCAACTAGATTTAACTACGGATTTAACTCGGAATTTTTAGATATCACTGATTTTATATGGAAAAAAATCTTATTCTAAACTAAAAATTCACGAAAATCGCCTCTACAAAATGCGATGCGCCGCCCGTCCGAACTCGGCTTATTCTCGCAGAGTGGAGATTTGTAATATTAAGCATGAATTTTTTCTCCTATTTCGATAAAAACGATATAAACAACTGCAAAATTACTACAAAATGCGAAAATGTGCATTTTACGCAAAAATCACAGTAGAGATGTAATAGGTATTTTAAAACAGTGACGAAATGACTTTTAAATTTGGAACACTATTGAATTAAAAAGTTCGGATGCAATTCACTTCAATAAAGTCCTGGCCGGTAATAGAAAAAAGCATCATAAATTATATATAATATCATAAATTCAAAATTTTCCTGTACGAATTTATTTGGGGCGAAAAAGTTTTGAAATGAAATAAACGAAACTTAAGTTTGTATGATAAGTTTATGGATTTACAAAATTATGTCAAAGCAACAATCTGGTATTTAAAAGTTCGTCATACCGTTTGCGAACAATTAAAATTTGTACAGGAAAGTTTCGAATTTATGATAGGTTACCCTGTTGGCTAGGTTTCCAAATTCAGAAAAAGTTTATATTCGTTTTGTTTTCTCGTATGATAAATTTTATCATAGTTTAGGATGAAAAGCAGAGTGTGCCACAAGGTACCAAAATGATTTAACCTCGAGCGACGTACTTTGATTCTACTCTAGAATCCTTCGCTTCGCTCTGGATTTAAAAAATCGCACTCGCCTTCAATCTTCGATCAACAATACAACTAGATAACGCGTCACGTACAAAATCAAAGCTTAATTCTGTCCACGTGAATAAATACTTTTTCAAAGCAATAAATTACTCCTGTCACTTAAAAATAAAAAACGTCAATTAATGTAGTGGTAAAATCTACCTTAAACAGCAACAAATAAAGTACTTTTTCCTGTTATTGCCTTGCGAGAAAATAAACGCTCACTTCTCAAGTGCGCGTTTATTTACCGAGACATATTTTTAGCGCCAACCTGACATCTAGTTGTATTGTTGATCGAAGCCTTCAATACATCATTTTGTTCCCTTGTGACACAATCTACTATTACGAAAAACTTGACGTTTTTGGTTTTTTTTCGTAACATTAAGTATGATATTAACAGTGCTGTGTGGCGACCACATTCTCATGGCTCATTAATAGAAAACTACCAACCCATCTCTCCCTTGGGTGTCGTAAAAGGCGACTAACGGACTAAAGACTACACATACATCCAACAGCATCTTAGAGCGGCGATGGGCTCACCACCTACCACGCTAGCACATAAAAACAAACGTAAAACTAAAAGTTAAAATAAAAACTGAACACGAATAAATAAACCATTTTTACACAATCGTCAGATAATCCTGTCACTACGATGTCAATTGCAATTGAAGATACCAGGAAGAATTCGAAAGCGGTAATAGAAAAAATATATATTCAAGAATCAACTAATTCAGTGTAGGTAATAAAATTAATGCTCACCTATATTTAGCTGTCCACATCTAGCGGCGGCTCCTGCCGGCGCCAAATTTGCAATAACAACGGTAGGCAGCATCGAGCCCCAACCGGATTCCACCACCACAACGCCCAATATCTCCCCCTTAGTCTTCGGCACTACCACCTCCTTCTGCAGCTCCTTCTTCGCGAACATCTGAAGCTCGTCCCCGAATATCTCTTGGCTGTTCAGAACTTCTTGGTAGTCCATCTCCTTGACGAAGCTGTGGTCTTCAATGCCGTTGGCTTTCAAAAACTCCATGTACGCAACTTGGAACGCTTGTCCGATAGACTGCGCTATAAATTGAGCCTGGAAAATGACAAGGCTTTATTATTCAGATACGTTTGCTTCAAATACAAATAAAGAAAAAATTACTAGCCCAATTATTATTAATACTTTGGTTTTTTAAAACTAAAAGGCTATCATCAATTTGTTGATGAAATGTAAATAAGACAAGTAATGTAAACTTTTGTGTTATTGCAGTAAAAGGTACTGATTTATTTAATGTATAATATTAAGTACTTTTACCTCATGTTAACACTTCACTTTATTAAACTGGCATTATTAAACAAAACTACTTATTTCGTTATCTTTAAAAATACTTAAACTTACTATTATCATTAGAACCATACTCTAAGAACAAACGAACTCAAGTAAGATATGACTGAGAGATAATGTGACATTGGTTCTTAGGACACACGATCAAGATAAGTGTGATCATTCTTTTGTGTGCCCAGAACGTTTATTTTATATCTACAGTGTTACAAATTTATTGGCTAACTATTTCAATATCTCTTACATTAAATAAAGTTTTGTATACAAAATCAAATACTTGTTGTGTGAATTGGTATAGAATCTACTGTAAGTAAGTAAGCGTTTCAGCTCATAATGTCGACTTCTCAAAATGTCAACCCGACGAAAAATGTACATTTCCTATAACGTCGACTTCTTACAATATCAACTTTGCAAAAAGACAACTTCTCGAAATGTCCATTTCTCACAATGACAACTTCGCATTTGGTCAACTTCGCATTTGGTCCGCTTCTCATAATGTCAACTCTTAAATCATGTATTCGCAAAATGATTCCTCGTGATTTTACTTTGAATGGTTAATTAAAAAGAAAACCGTGTTTTATACCCATTTCCTACTAAACTTGCGAGACAATTTTCAAAAAAAAAAAAAATGTTAGGTGTGAGTTAATCGTACAGATTTTATTTTAATTAAGATAGCAAAGCGCAAAAGTCTCGCAGGAGAATCGTCTCTTTGTTTACCTTTTGTTTACTTTTGATTGAAATGAACTTTAAGTTTTTTTGATTTCTTTACCTTTTTATTTTTTTATACTGTTTGTCTTTGGTGGAAAATGTTACTGTTTCAACTAACTACCGGCATCCTAAGATTCAGGCGTAGCCTAGTTTGGGATCCTCTGTATGATTTAGCTTAGCTTTTGTTACTTTATAAATTAAATAAGTAGTAATTAATTAATATTGTACAACCGTGATTTAAATAGTTTAACTGATGTAAACGAAATGTAAATTTGAGACCAATAAACATTATTCTAATTCTTATTCTTATTCTTAAGTAAATGGTTAGTATTATGTTACATTAGGGTAGTACATTGTACATAGGTGATGTAAATAAAGTATCAAAATTTTTATAATCAACCAACTGTAATTATGTTAGTGCTACGTGTCAACCAAAAACAAACAACTCCGTTTTTACTTCCTGAATAAATTTTATAATTAAACAACGAAAGGCACAAGCAGATTAAAACATTTCTTACTTTTTAAACAAAGAAAGGCGCAAAACAAGATATTCAACTTTTTTTTAAAATTATGAAATGGTTAGATTTTCATTTTGCAGTTGAATTTAATATTTATTATATTAATCACATGATTTTCTCGTCAATTAGCTGTTTAAAGTAGAGAAGCAGCACGAAGAGTTGTCATTTTGCGAATATATCATTTAAGAGTTGACATTAAGAGAAGTTGTCTTTTTGCGGAGTTGACATTGTAAGAAGTCGACATTATGAGCTGAAACGTCCGGTATGATACTGATACGATTTCGGCTTTATATTTGTTTATGATTTGATAATACTTATTATTAACGATTTTTTTAACGTGTTTTTCTTAATTTAAAAATGAAGTTCACGCCAGTCACTCAGTCACTCTCTCTTGGAAAATTCTAAAAAGTGCAGATATCTGCTAAGTTGTATAACTTTAATTATATGTTGGTGTGTCAGAAATAACAAAACGTTAGGGCATATAACAAAAACGCTAACCCACCTCTTCGCTTTCAAAAACGTGGCATATCATCTTGGGCGTACGGTTCAGTTTCGGCTGGTCGGAATCGGTCTCGTGAGGCACGAAGCGTCTCCTGGCCATTAGCACCACTAGATCGCCGATATCAGCGATGTAGGATATGGTCCGTAAAGCGTGGTCCATCATGATCTCTTTCAGCTCTGTGTTGAGCACCATAATCTTCTCGGTCGAGATGAAGAGGTCCACTTCGGTGCTAGGCTGGTTCTCGCCTTCCGGTGCCTGTGGGCAACGAAGGTTGTGTTTTGTATTTTTTTACGGGCTAATCTCGACTCTGACTCCGTAATTTTTTTAGAAACAAAAGTTAGCATGTGTGAAAATTGCGTTAAATGAATATTTTGTCTTTTTATCTATTACGACAATTATATATAACTGTGTACGACAATTAGGTAGTATATACAATTCAGGCTCATTGGTTATATTGAAGGTAGTATATACGAGAAGTTATCCAATTAAAATAATGTGTCACTTACCAAAGCCTGATTTTCCAAGTGAGCCAAAGAAGAAATAAATAAATTTAGTACCACATTAATAAATATAAATTACTAAATAACTTTTATCACTACCAAAGTTGAGAATGTCATATTTATTTATATAATTTTGTGAAAATGGCAAATATAAATGTATGTTTTGGAAAATATAACATTTCTCAAAAATTAATAAAATTGCAAAATGTAATCTAAAAAAGTAACAGTTGTTGATAATAACTAACTAGACTCCGTACACCATTACATAATTATCGCTACAACAGAAAGTAATTCGTCAGGACTTTATTCCATGAAAAAGAAATAAGAAAAATAATTGTCATAACTACATTGTACAAGATTTACTAATCACTTATGGCCGGTGTCAATAACCTACATCTACTTAACTGTTGTATTGCCTACAGAGTTAGTGACGTAATTTGTATGGAGCTTAGTCAAATTTCTAACTCTAGTGGGTAAAACAACAGACACAGGTTTATTAATTAGGGTGATTAGAGAATCGTCAAACTGTCGTAGGGCCTACGCTAACCATTTTGAGATGTATTGTCAAATCACGTCTTTTCGTTTATTACAAGTCACAATTTAGGTTGATCGTGTCATAATTGGATATCTTTATCAGAATTGGATAAGTTGTACCTAAGGATTCAAAAATTAGCCTTTCACCCTTTAAGAAGGATGATATTACCACCATATTTTGAACTTTATACAATTGAGATAAGGTCGAAAACCAATGAAAAATTTGAACATGCTGTGCCCGTTAAAGGGTTAAACCTAATAATAATCAGGCGGAACCTTGATTTTAGTGACGGCCTCCTCGACCATGTTCTTTTTGGGGCGCCGCTTGCGCCTGCGCGAGTCCTCGTCCACCTCGACCGAGCCCAGGAAGGTGAGGCGGAACACCGCCGCCGGCGCCGCGTACACGCCCGAGTACGGCCCGTCGCACCCCCACTGTGCACACACCGGCTAACCTCCTCACCTCTCCAGTCCTCCACCGCGCGCCGACCTCTCACATACCGTGCGCGTGCTTTTGTTTAACGCCTTTCGTTTGTCAATATTTCTAAGCTGTGCGCGTGCTTTTGTTAGACGAACTTCATTTGTCATAAATTTAGGACGACGCCGTTAGATAGCTCTTCTTTTGTCTGAATCGGTGTTTTAGGGTACGTTCAGATGATGAGCGCTCATCGCGCGTCGAACGCGCGCTAAATTTTTGTTAAGGGTGTGTTCAGATGATGAGCGCTAAACGCGCGTTTTGCTAACGCGCGTTTACAACTACATGTATTTTATTCTGGGAGTACACACGCTAAGGCACGTTTCTATACCGTTCTATAAACGCGCAGTAGCAAAGTTAAGGTAGACACAGTTTTAACGGTGATTTTATACCGACGACGGCAGAAACAACGCGAAAGAAGACGGAGATATTGGGTCCATCCAATTTTTTCATACAGGCTGACTGAAAGTCACTACATAATTTTATATTCTAAGTTGAGGCAATTTGGACCCAATTTTATAACTACTTCAGAATGACAATCAAGTTATTTGATGAGTTACTGGCTCTCATAAAAGATAAACTCGTAGCAGATGAAAACGCTGTGCGATATTGTATTTCACCGGGAAAAAAATTAAATTTACATTTTTGAGGTATGTTTTTTATTAATCAACACACTTATTTATAAATCAGTACTAACTAATTCGGAGAAGAAAACGTGAATGAAGTAAAAAACGCGTTAGCAAAACGCGCGTTGAGCGCTCATCATCTGAACATACCCTTAATGACGTCATTTGATTGTCAACTTGCACGCTGCCGCCTTTGGTAACGCTTTTCATTTGTTAACTTTTTTATAACTTTTCGATTGTTTGTATTGTGAAAATGATTTTAGTTGGTACCTACCTACATTTGTTGTACTTGTTTTTGATAGTTCTATAATAAAAAATATTTTTGTATTATGTAATAACTTGAAAGCATTACGAATACTACGTTCAACAAATGACCGATTGAAGTGATTTTTTTATTATTATGGAAATAAGCATTTTCAGACCCAGCTGTCAAATTAAGCGTCAAGCAGCGAACACTTTGCAATCATTATTGGATGTAGGCGTTACGTGTCAAAATACCGTGAATTTTCATTTGAATATTGCGCAAAAGCAAGCAAAGGAACTCGAATATACACACTTAACAATGGTATGTGAGAAGCGGGCGGGCGAATCCATCCTCGTTAGTATGAAAGCAGACCTAACGAAATATCAACCTTAACAGTATTAGAATAGGGTTTGATTCCATTTGTGCGTAAAGCGTCACGCTCTTACGTGTAGATAGGCCACCTTAGCCGGTGTGAATCGGGTCATGTCCATGCTACAAAGTGCATACATGAAATAGTGCATGGAAATCATAAGACCAATTGCTTCAATGCATGATTCAATCATTTTAGTCGTACTAAGAGTTTACGAAGAACGTTGTCATGGCAAACAAAAGTATAATTTCAACTGAATTGATGAATAAACTTAGTGAATAATTTAGTCTTATATAAAAGTTAGTAGGTATACTTACTGAAAACGTCCTTCGTAAAAGCATATCAAAATAAAGGGTGTTTCCCGTTTGCGTTTTCTATATTATGTTTTGTGAGTTGATACCGAGAAAAACAAAAGCATTCATTAAAAATGTTGGTATGTCAAAAAATACCGCAAATTCAACATGCTATTATTTCAAGAGCATTCGGACAGCACAGGAACGTGGCCTTACCTTAGAACCTATGAAGGGATCGGACAAAGTTACGGTAAAAGCATAGCGTCAAGCAATATAGAAAGCGACAGAACAAACAATCCAGAGGAGGCTAGCCGGCCAATACGGGAACCAACAATCTTCCTGGGTCAGGTCGAGGGGTGAGGAGCACACTGAAAAAAATACTCTAGAGCCAAGTCAATAAGAGCTATATTTGGCCTGTACATGTTCGAGGTCGTTCCAAAGGTTTTGGCTCAAAGGCTTGCACCCAGAGCGATGAACTCCACAATGGGAAATTCGAATTTCGAATACATTCCATAGAGTAAACAAGTCACTCGATACGTTCGTTTCTCTAAAACTAGCATAGGTACTTCTCAACCAATCATCATGTTAGGTTATACGAATACAAAGGAATTATAAGGATAAATAGGATATCCCACTAGCATTCTCAAAACACTAAATCCTAATGAGCATGAAATTACATACAGATGAATGTGTTATAGTATAGACAGAATAGAAGGTAAAGTTGCGTGCATAGAGTCAGGAAGTTTGGAATTAATAATAAGTATAGCTAATAGTCCGATATAAATATTTCGAATAAAACTTACTTTGAAGTTGCTATTATTTTTGCCTAAAATATGATATTTTATTCCAAAAGCAAGGATTAAAATGTTTGTTGTTTGTCACAGAAAAGCGGCAAAGTTGTTATAGAAAACGTAGGTCCATTGCTTCGCTAGTTGAATGAAAATTCGTTTTAATTAAGCAAACTAGCAAAGCAGTGTACACGCTACTATTCGCCTACCTAGTGCTAACAAGGCTTTATAGTAATTACTAACAGTATTTTTTTTGTTATCTTTATGTATCCGATTATATTGCGGGACAGTTGCAAGGTCCATGGACGCGGATTTGCACACTCATGCATTTGCGCCTAGGGTCACGGCATACTCAGAGACAATAAATAACTTAATAATAATTATTCCTTCTAGTAGCTATTACTGTACAAATATTATTTAAAAATATGTAGGTTTTATTTACATCGGACTCAATAAAAAAACATTAGCGACTGGTCTTCGAAATTGTAATGTACAGCATTTTGTGCCAAACGCGATAGCTGTGTGGTCTCATTAGATCATAGACCATCGGTGCCATAGCTAATAAAAGTGTAAGAGGGAGAGAAAGACATATACTTATAAGTAATTTCATGCTCTTTTAGAGACATCTACAAAGGACAACACTTTGCATTTAACCGATTCACACGGGCAAATGGTTGTTTGCCTTCATCAGTAAAAGTATATTTTATGAGAATGCATGTAAGTTTCTTTATTAAAATCTTACATTATACACCAAAGCACAAAACAGTATTTTTCTTAAAAATTAAATACAATTCTTAATACATAACAAATTATGTACAATTATAAAAAGTCCATTCAACAAAGAGAATGGTACCTATGTCATGAACTCATGACATTAATAAACTATTTAAATATACTTTAAGTTTTAGTTAATAATATGTAGAGAGAATAACAATGTTAAGATGGGTAGTCAGTACAAGTGCGTAGTTGTAAGGTTTATTCGACAGTTTTGAACATAAGAGAAGTTTATAAATACGTTTATAACTAAGAACATAGTTGCGCGAGTGTTAAAGCATCATTAAATCGAGTTAAATCTAACTACGATTTGTATTGAATCAAAACACCACCTTTAGGGAAAATTACAAAAAAATAATTTTAATAAGTAGTTCCGCTTGTGTGATGCCATGGAAAGGCAAAGGCAAGCCTCTACTAACGCACTTGATACGGAACGTTCCAACTACGCCTTGTCCCACCCACTACCACGATCTCGAAGCCTATCACTAACCGCCGTACTTAGAGACGTCAATTAAGTTTTAATGACAATTAAGTCTGTTGCTGTCACCTTCTTATGTACAGGGTTAATTTTGGACAGTAAATTTGGGGTAAAGAAGTAATAATAAAATATTTGACGTAAAAATAATGATTGTTTTCTTTTTTTGAAAACAAATAGCAGGCAAAAAAGCCTGCTATTTATATCCTATAGGTCTGGGTGCGTGCGCTTACCCTCGCGGTCAAAGCGACGGCGCGCTGTGCATGCGATTTGCTAACCGCGATAGGCCGCGCGCTAGGTGCCAACAATTTTTAGTTTTTTTTAAGGAAAAGTTGAGACAAAAATGTAAAAATAATTTATTTGGTTGTACTGCTGCTATAGTCTGACCGCTACCGCTGTACCGCGCCTAGTGTATGCGAGCGGCGAGGCGGGGGGCGAAACAGTTGCTCCATTTTGTCATTCTGCCGTCATCGCTCACGGCGGCAACTAGTGTGTCAGACGAACATGAGATAAATATCTAAAAATGGGTCGTGCATTATCTCGAGATAATCATGACTGTCATTTTAAAAGTGGCCGAATATTTTAAGAAAAGAAAAGCAAACAAAGAAAGTTTATATTATATATTTCCAAGAATTAAAGATTAATTTCATTTATATTCGTTCTTTAATTGTACTTATCTAAAAATCATACTGGACAAAAACGGATTGGATGTAATTATACTCGTAAATATAAAGCTTCAATAAACTGTGCTTCGATATCGTAAGATCTGTCTGACACTACGAATCTCATGTGAGTTCATGCTCTTTACTTCCCACTCCCCCCACCACCCGCGCATATCTAAGGCGCGGTACAGCGGTTGCGGTCAGGCTATAGGATAGGACGTAAAAAAATTTGGCGGGGTGTCCAAAATGAACCCTGTATAGTGCTAAATAGAGAAAGAAAGACATTTAATTGTAATTTATTTTTATTATTATTATTTATTTATTTTCTATATAAGGGATTACAACAGTATTTTACAGTGTTAAGTATAAAGATGATATAAAAATTTTGTAAGCCAGTTATTGTTATCCACGCTTAAAAATAACATACTTGGATCCAACTTAAAAAAAATAATAACATTTAAGTACTTAATTCAGAATGCAATTTCTACTTTAAAAAATACAATTACAATTTTTACTTATTTAAACTTAATTGACGTCTCTGAGTACGGCAGTTCGAGTTATAAACCTTAACCGTCTAGTACAGGCCGTTGCCAGTACACCAGCATACCTTGATCCTGGAGACGGCCTCCTCGGCCTGCAGCATGCGCGTGGCCTTGGTGGGCTGCCCCTCGCACGCCAGCTGCGTGGAGCCCAGGTACCGCGCGCGAAACAATACGCCTTCAATCAGAACTGAGGGCGTCAATTCTGGAACAAATTGTAGGTTGGTCACATAAAAAAATCGTCTTACATTATATTAAAAAAAAAAATGTATTTAGACTAAGTAGGTGTGTAGTCTAACTGAGTAAATATCAGCGTAGTAATCGCCTTTGACTTATGACTAACTGCTGTACACACGGCGTCAGATCAACCTACCCTAAACTGTCAAATTTCTCCAATGAATATTAATCCTTAGAACCATACAATAAAGTTCAAAATTGAAGATTGTAGAAATTTGACAGTTTTGGGTAGGTCGATCTGACGCCGTGTGTACCTAGTCAGAGACATCAAGTAGCATCAACGACTGAGTAGTACCGGTAACATTTTATTACAAATCACTGTTTAGGAGTATTAATGTTATAATTATTGACTTTTTTACAGTAAAAAACTCAAAATTCTGAGGGTGGCTGTTAGTAGTACGTAGCGGTTTTTTAAAAGAGTATTTGCTATTGGTCGGCTACGACATTTACTGGATATAAAGGCGAGAACGTTATGGTTCGGTCTCATAATTAATACGAAACTTGCTACCGTAAACTATTTCAATTTCAAATATTATGCTCACTTCTGAAAGTTGTTTCTTTTTATTATTTTAACAAACTAGGGCCAAAACGTTGTTCTATAAAGAGTACTTGTGGTTTGTCGTTGGACCTATTTATTAACCTACCACCTGTAACTTTACTTTCTTTAAGAGAGGTTTCAGTGAAAAAATTCCTACCTACAGCTATTTAAACCAAATAGTACCTAAACATGTTTGTTATAAAATTATAATAGAAAGGTGAAAGTATAAAAAAAATATATAAAGTAAAAAAAAAATAGAGGAGACTTACCAATGGGACATTAGTCCAAAGGCAGCATTAAAATTAAAAGCGGATTTAATAGGAATAGATATATAGATCTTGCACGTTAAATATATTTTTGTTTTAAGGGTCTAATGGTCTAGGACTCTATAAACAGTATATAATATAAACACTACTTCAAAAAAAAAAGGGGTTTGAATATTTTTTTGCGATTTATTGAGTTCTTTTCGTATTTTTAATTATCTTATTTCTTTAGAAGACCTAATCAGTACGCATTAATTTTTCAAATACGATTAATAATGTTTTTACGTAGGTTCTTTTACCTTCTTTGTTTTTACTCTTCTTCTTTCCATCTTTGTCCTGTAACAAAAAAACATACCGTTAAAAAACTTCAGGTCAACATATTTTTATATATTTAGGTGTTTTTTATTGTTAACGAACGATGCGCCCGCGAATACGTCCGCGTGGACCCCGTACCCCGTGCATGACAAAATTCCAAATAAAATTGTCATACAAACTTGTCATGACAATTACAAATACAACAAAAAAAGAAGTAGCCAATTAGGTGCAGCCATTCTAAATTGATGCGCATAAAAACCCTTCGGATATCGTTTTTTATTAATATAGAAGGTAGTGCGTTTATTAGAAGATAGATCTATAGATGATCAAACGATGCTACCCAACGATTTCAACCTCTCAAGTTTAACGGCTGCGGCGCGTGCTTACGCCCCTCTGTGTCGCATACTAACCCAATTCAATGCAATCCTGGCCGATCAATGTGACGTGTATGCGGATGGTTGGAAGGATATCTTGAAAAATTGTGTGATATTTTGCGAGAAGGATGAATTCGCATCTTCTCTGTTATATATTTTTTACTTTCTCTCTGTTATTGTTCTGGATTTTTTTATTTTTTTTATTTTGTGTTTACTGTTTGTAGGGGATATGGGTGAATGAGAGCCAGTGGGTAATGCGGGTCAGTTCAAAATAAGCAAAACAGAACGCTTCAGAATCTTTTTATTTCATTTATTTAAGTATTTTTTCTTTTCTTTATCTAATTCTTAAACATATATTCCATTTTTTTTATTTTCTTATTCTTGCACCCAATTACTATTATTACTTTATTTTTTTATCACCCAGGGTTGCCTGGAAGAGATTGCTTGTTAGCAATAAGACCGCCTGTTTTGTACTTTGTCTCTGTTTTTCTGTGTATATGTTCTTGTGTGAAATTAAAGCATATTTTATAATTATTCTCGTATTTATTTCTTTTCAAAAAAACCTACCTTTCTTATAAAAAAACCTAGACGTGATTATTTTTCTCATGTAACGGGTTCGATTCCCGGTTCAACCATGTAATTATTTAAATACCTATGAAATCAGTTTAAATTGTTTTTTAAATTCAAATAATGTCTACAATATTCAAGGTACTTTCCTTCCATGTGGCATATCCGTGGGACGCCCTGTATATGTGTAAATGTTTTTTTATAATATTCCATATACAAATAATAAACAAAACTACAATAAATCATTAAACATTATAAAAAACCTAAACCTAGGGTGCCGCCGGCAGCGGGGCAGGGCCCAAGCTACCGGTGGTTAGGGCAGCAGAGAGAGGAACCTCCTGACGATGCGTGCCGTGTCAAGAAGTACCGCCTTCTGTATCTGGCCCTTGATCCAGCCGTCTAACAAGAGTCTCTTGAGATGTCTCTTATTATTATTATCAAACTAGCGGCCGCCCGCGGTTTCACCCGCGTGGTTCCCGTTGCCGTGGGAATATCGGGATAAAAAGTATCCTCTGTGTTAATCCAGGTTATAAACTATCTGTATGCCGAATTTCATCCAAATCCATTCAGTAGTTTTTACGTGAAAGAGTAACAAACATCCATCCATATTTACAAACTTTTGCGTTTATAATACTACAGTTCCACATGCGTGCTCGCTACTCGCTTCGCCATTCGACGATATCTTCGACGAAACATTCGCCTTCCTTAAACTGAGACGAGTGACTGTTTACACATTCGCGTGTATTCTTTTCTACTTCAACTTCAAGAATGGACGACGTCTACGTTATAGCAGCATCCGCGTGTCAATGATTATTAATAAATAATGTTTTGCTTATTTTTGTGTCGATCATGTTTTGGAAACCAAACCAAATAACTGGTTGAGCTTGGTAAAGTTCCCAAAACGTTAGAACTCTGTCGTTACTTTAATCCATTTTTAATATACAGTATACGTTGCTTGATCAACAATAAAAATACAATGAGCGAGAGAGCGAATGTGTAAACACTAAGTTCGCCTCGTCACTCGTGCCCTTTGACTCGCGTCCAAAAAACCGCTCCGAACGCGAGCGTCACGAGCGGCGAGACGAATCGCGAGGCGTGTGACGAGCGTGCGTTCACACAATCGCGCACGCACCCCGCTTCGCCATTCGACTCGCGACTCGCGCGTATGTGGAACTGTGGCTTAAGCCCGATTTACACTTCAATAAGTACAGTAGCGAGTTAACTTGCGTCATCGGCGAGTTAAGTTGTTATTGTCGTTTGAACGGTGCAAGCGAGTTAAGTAACAAGTTAAGTAGCAAGTTTAGTTGAACAGACTGCCGTCCAATTTTTTAGCGAGTCAAGTGCGAAGTAAGCCCCTCTCTCACATCTCCCGCACCCCCGCTAACTTAATTGACAGATGTGTTATCAGGCAAGTTTAGTACAGTGCATAAGTTTGTAAACAGTGGGCGCGAACACGTGTAATTTTTTTAGTGTAAAAATGAAGTTGTCTGATAATACTATACTACCTTTGCGTTTGTACCAGAGTACCTCAAAGATGAATGTTTGTTTCTGAACAGCAGGCGTAATTTTCTCTAATACAAATAAAAATGAAGGCTCACTCAAAAGCATATCTGTATTCAACTGTGTCTTCTGCAGACAATTCGGTCAGAAGATTATTACTGACACTCAATCCCATATTATTATGCGTTTGGGTCTGTTCATTTTTATTAATATTTCATTTTCAAAGTGTTCTACAAGTATCAATTGTATAAGTACTCTTTCTTTGATAACCGCACGTAAATATTGGTGTTAGGTAATTCAAAGTTCTTTTTTTCTGGATTAAAACAACCGTTCAGGAGGCGAAGATCCTCTTTGAGTAGAGTAAAACAACCGTTGACGCGACTAGTCGTCTTCTCGGATCGGCAACTTATGACGACACACTTGCTTACATTTGAACGCTACTGTCTACTTACTACTTAACTCGCTACTGTACTGATTGAAATGTAAATCGGGCTTTAATATTAGTAGGATATGACCAATGACCTTTTATATATAGACTAGTTACACCTGAACAAATTGCATTTAAAAATGGCGAAATTGTTTCTATGACGTAATCACGTCGAAAGGGAAAGAAAATTAATGCAATCATATCATTAGCCTATTGTTAAAAAGAGATAAAACATATATTTTAACTTTTGTATACTCTTTAACGTAATTGAGTTGACCAATGAGCTCATTGAATTTATGCGCCATCTCGGCCGCCATCGTTTTCTCTCTTTCACTCTTACAGAAACGTCTCTCTCTTACATAGTACACGCGTCTCACTCATGCATAACGAATTGGCAACAGGGCAAATGTCCTCACTAAATAAAAATTAATATGTTAAATTTATTCTTACAATGATTACGAGTGAAACTAAAAAAAATACTTGTTTCATGGTTGCAGTATAATTTTTACAATTTCTGTATACACAGGAAGGCCTTCCATCCAAATAACAACACAAAACTTATAACGGCAACGATCGTATTGACGTGACAATGACTGACGTGTGACTAAATGAAGTCCAGGCAATTACCTGGATTTGTTCTGGTCACTACGGAAGGCAGGCAACGTACCTACACATATAATATCATTGGATATGACGTACCTTGCCGTCGTTGAGCGCGTCGTCTGCGGGCGCGTCGCCGTGCGGCGGCGAGCGCGGGCCCGTCACGCTGCCGCCCGGCAGCACCGTGCGCGACTTGGGCTTGCGCCAGCCCTGGCGCCACAAAACGATAGGCACTTAATCCAACTGCGACATGCTTCGATCAACAATACAACTTGATGTCAGGTCGGCGCTAAAAATGTGTCTCGGTAAACGAGAGCGCACTTGAGAAGTGAGCTCTTATTTTCTCGCAAGGCATAACAGGAAAAAGTACTTTATTTGTTGCCGCTTAAGGTTGATTTCACCACTAAATGTTATTGACGTCTTTTCATTTTTAAGTGACAGGAGTGATTTATTGCTTTGATAAAGTATTTATTCACGTGGACAGAAATTAGCTTTGATTATGTGCGTGACGCGTTATCTAGTTGGTATTGTTGATCGAAGGCGGCATGCTTCAAAAGTCTACATAAAACCACCTGTAATAGGCTTGTGTCCACTAAGAATAAATCGGGTAGATAGGCGTTTCTAATGATTCAATTATGATTTATAGAAACAAAATATCTAAAATATTCATTATAAGAAAATTGGGATGGGTAAAATGGCCAATTTTGGCGTTATGGATCTCAGAAAACAAAAATACATTAATAATTATGACTTATTGAATAATGTAGAATAGCTATTGGAATAGTGCGTAGCGGCCTCGCTTTTTGTAAATTTTGCTTAACATTTTAATTAAACCCAAAATTGCAGAGAAAGATTTTCATAAAGTGCGCGAAGGCACTTTTTTGAGCTCATCGATTGAACTATTACTGTTCTAAACAAGTGAAATAAAAAAAAATATAAGTAATGGTATCTCTTATATAGTCGAATAGTGCGTAGCGGCCTCGGAATTTTTAGATATCATTGATGTTATATAGAAAAAAAATCTTATTCTCAACCAAAAACTTCGAAAATCGCTTTAAGTTAAATGTGAATATCTCCTATCTACGATAACATTATTGAGCAAAATTTATACCAGAGTAATTGTTACTTCATGAGAAATAAAGATTTTATAATGAATTTATTATCCTATTTCGATAAAAACGATAAATACAACTGCAAAATTACTACAAAATGCGATACGCTGGCCGTCCGAATTTAACTTATGCTCACGGAATGGAGATTTGTAATATTATGCACAAATTTATTATCCTATTTCGATAAAAACGATAAATACAACTACTAAATTATTACAAAATGCGAAAATGGGCATTTTACGCAAAAAAAAATTTTTTTTTTTATTTTTATAAAAGAGGGAGGCAAACGAGCAGGCGGGTCACCTGATGGAGAGTAATCACCGCCGCCCATGGACACCCGCAAAACCAGAGGAATCGCAGACGCGTTGCCGGCCTTTAAGGGAGGAATAGGTTTAAGGAAGGAATAGGAATTGGGAGGAGGGGGGGGGGGAAAGGGCCTCCGGAACCCTCACTGGTCGGACGAAACACAACAGCACCAAGTGCCATTATTTCACGCCGAATTTTAGTGAGAGGGTGGTATTACGCCGGGCGAGCCGGCCCAATGTGTGCTGCAACGCAGCGTGGCTCTACCACTCAGAAAATCACATTCGAGATGTAATAGGCCTCTTAAGCGTTTTTTAATCGGCATATAAAAACGCAAATAATAATTAATGATCGATTTTTTGAAAAATAATGTATTTTTAGGATAAAATAAGTTAAACAGGTATCTTTTAATATGATTTAAAATGTTGTCAACTAGCCTATTGTTTTGGCGTTTAGGTAGGTACTCGATTGCGTTTGCAGTTTAACACTTGAACGCGACGCCACTTAATCATCATCCTCATCATCAGGTATACAAACGACATAAACGTCCCACTGCTGGGCACAGGCCTCCCACGTGGACAATAGCACGTGGGGATATTGGGCCACGCTGGCCAAATGCGGGTTGGTGGGGTTTAACAACTGCCATCTTACGACAAAAACAGAGACCAACGGCTTAACGTGCCTTCCAAAGCACGAAGAGCTCGAGATGTTTTTAATTGGTCACCCACCAGGCTACCCGGCATTGCGAAAGTTGCTTAGCGGGCAAGATCGCAAGCCGAACGCGCTAGCCGCTGCTGCGGCATCGAGCTACGCGCCACTTATCTCGAATGTGATTTTTAAGTTAAATGCCCATTTTCGCTATTTGTAGTAATTTTGCAGTTAAATTCTTGCTTAATATTACAAATCTCCACCCTGCGAGGATAAGCTACGTTCGGACGGCCGGCGCATCGCATTTTGGAATAATTTTGCAGTTGTATTTATCGTTTTTATCGAAATAGGATAATAAATTCATTATAAAATCATTATTCCTCATGAATTACCAATTATTCTGGTATAAATTTTGCTCAAAAATATTATCGTAGATAGGAGTAATTCACAGTTAACTTAAAGCGATTTTCGAAGTTTTTCGGTTCAGAATAAGATTTTTTTTCTATATAAAATCAATGATATCTAAAAATTCCGGCCGCTACGCACTACTATTTAAGAGATCACATTCTAATTTTTTTATTTCATTTGTTTAGAACAGTAGTTCAATCGATGAGCTCAAAAAAGTGCTTTGCGCATTTTATGAAAATCTGTCTCTGCAATTTTGGGCTTAATTAAAAACTTAAGCAAATTTTACAAAAAGCGACGCCGCTACGAACTAAGTCAATAGCTATTCTACATTATTCAATAAGTCAAAATTGTTAATGTATTTTTTGTTTATGAGATCGAGAACGCCAAAATTGGCCATTTTACGCAAAAATCACAGTAGAGATGTAATAGGCCTTAAGGAGGCAACAATAAAAATTATATTCGTTAGCAGCCGCAGCAGAGGTTAAGACTAGTTCTAAATTGACCCGCCCGGGAATCGAACCCGAGATCTCGAAGATGGCGACGCCAGAACCGGAGTGCTAACCACTCGACCACGGAGGTCGTTATTAAAACTCGGTAAAACAATGGCGAATCGTCCGTGACGCATGCGCTCCGACATCATTCCAGCGTGACAAACATCACCTTTAAACTGCCTTTTGTGTTTGGAAGAGAATACTTTAACTATAAACTTTACAGTTAATTTTAAAAAAGTTTAAATTCTAAATGCTTTTTCTTTAAAAAAAAAACAAAGCTGTTTCGGATCGGTCATTCTTATTAGTATCCTTAAAACATGTCTAGTCCTTATCGATTGATAAATAACCTAACATACTCAATAAGTGCACATAAAATAAGAAAATATCAGATTATTAATTATATTTTTTAGCATTTATTTTTAGCGGAATAAGCGAAGATGAAAGTGAATTATTTACTTTTAGTAAAACCTTATTAATGTGTGAAGTCAGTATGATTATCTTCGTTGTATTTTTCGTCGTTTTTTTTTATTTATTATATCCGTCTGTTAATCTGATCTCACAGCTATTTCAGAAACAGTGCTCGTCATAGTTACAAATATTTATCGCGCCATTTAGATAGTATTTCATGTAAGAAAAACATTAAGGTACCTCGCGTAAAGTAAAATTACAGGATAAACAACGGACCTATTATTAAGCGAGTTCGACTCGCACTTGAGTCGGTTTTTATAAAGCTAAACTAGACCACACCGTATGGCTATTAACACTGTGCCATAAATTGATTTATAAATGCAAATGTAATTTAAAATAATAATTATAGTAATTACTTATTACAATAAATAATTTGATACAATGTAAACACTTTATATGCATTCTTTAGTTAAACATTTTTTTAACTACGTAATAAAAACGTCATTTTGAATTTGAGCAAAGGAGACAAAACAATGTTTCACTAAATAATGCTTATAAATAGTGTTTATAGGTAAAGTCCCATGTCGCTAAGTTACATCTCAATAAAACGCAACGAACCTTCTTCCTCCTGCCGTGCCCATTATCCTGTTCACCTTTGACCTCACACTTCGTACCGTCTGCATCGTCCAAACTTTCAACACTTACAATTACGTCATTTTGTTCATTAATACCATCAACATTCACATTTTCTTTGCTTTCACTCGCGGGCACTTCTATGCACGGCACGCGTTCCTCCTCGCACATTTTCTGAGCGCAACGAAACTTTCTTTTAACCGGCTGTTAACATTACGATGTATCGAGCGCGGTTTATCGTCGTCTGTCATTTCCCAGCGATATAGATAAGGTGGTAAATACACAACGCGTGGAGCGAGGAACGTGTAGCGGCACTGCCGTGGCGAGCCACATCCACTTGTGAGATAATGTAAACACGTCGTGCGCCAAAGAGTACGCCAAATACGGGGGCAGAAGGTGATGTTACTACTTGCTGATACAGTGTAGGTATAGTTTTAAATTAAGTTTTTGTAACGGTTCAATATATTTAATAAGAATTTTATTTAATAAAATGTTTGATTAAGTAAAATGTAAAGAAAAATTAAGATTTAAAATTAATCGTGATTCTTACACCTTTTAGGAATGCAGCATCCTTTACAGTGGAACCCGGAAAAAAGAGTTAGTTTTCTTCTTTAAAAATCACAATATTTAATTACATATATTTCCAACTCAATCTCTCAAAGTGTCCACTGCAAAGTTTTTTGTAAGTAAGTATTAATTATTTAACAGAAAAAGTCCTATTCTTAATTTTAAAATTTTTAACTCCGCTCTTACTGTAACTGCCAGCGCCTTAGGCAGAAAACGTTATAATACGCGAGCCAACATAATCTTTGACCAATCATAATAGGAGAGCAAGGTCGCGACGCGTGGTCTCGCCAACCTCCACAAACAGTATATTGTGCGCGCGCGCAGCTGACGATTGCATCACGGCTCGCGGCGGCGCGCTGACTCAATACCGCCGACATAACTTTTAATTGTCTAAGATTACGGTTCGTGAGCAAACATAACTCAACTATCTATTGATTCTGTTTTTAACAGTCTGTTTCAATTCATTACATTTACAGTCTAATTTCTAGGCAGTCAACGTAGGTATTTAAAGAACAAACAAATAACATTCCTTACTTAATTATGTAATAATCTATTTAAGTACTATAATTTACCAACGCATTTGACACTAATTGATTTATAATAAAAGTTTAAATGGCCAGGCGTCTCATGACACATTATATCATTTTGTCTGATCAATTTTAGTTAAGGGGATCCTGCGCGAAATTGTGAAAATTTACGTATTTTTAAGTTACTTGTACCATGCGCTGAATTAGTTAAATACATTAAAAGAACTTACGTAAGTTAGCCTGATCATTGCACAAGATCGTGGCCTTGTTGAAATTTGAAACAAATTGTTTAAACAATAACAAACAATACATAAATCTAATGACTCCTAAAAACATTTATCTTTGACAACTTTCTTAATTTTACGCATGAAACAATAATTCTTACATAAAAATATTTGTATTTGATATTCCGCAGGTCACCCCCATCTTAAAAAATTAAATTTTAATTTTTAACACAAGCGCGTAATGGTTTTGTACATTTCGCAGAATAAAAACATTGCTTTAATCAAATTACTAGGTCTGAAACTTCAAAGCAGAATTGTTCTAATTTTAAATATCAATATGATTGATTTTGCTATGAAGTTCATTATGAGACTTATGTCAGTTTTTGCGATCGCGCGGCTCCGCGCGGCACCCATAATGATTGTTTCCTACTTGATCAGTTTTGGGTTTAACATTATACCGCTGCGTCACCGATGATGTCCTTCCGTCTCAATAGAAAAAAGTCGAATAAAAAGGAAAAAAATAACCAGCGTATAACCAGAGCTCGAGAGGATGATGCTGCGATGTATTTGGCCTGTGGAGGCTTCCGTCAAACCAGTGCCAGGAGGACTTCGTTAACCTGCCGACCAGAGAGACCCGTAGAAACGGTTGTCCCGCTGGCCGCCCGTGGCACAGTACAGGGGCCCAAGCGAGCCTAACCAGCTCGTGAGGCTGCCTCACCATGCCACGCATAACCTCGGAATGGTCCGTTGTGCCGGTTGGTGACCGGAAGGTGGGGTCCTGGCGGCCATTCCCGGGGGGGTTCGGGGGTCCTTCCGTTCGGCAGGTTAATAATACTCGTCTGTGGGCAAATTCCTGGGGAAACAGGCCACCACACTTTGACCATTCGCATCGCGGCATCATTTTCTCGATTCACGCCTCTCTCTTTCCACTCCTAAAATGACAGCGCCTAACAACAATACTACAGCGGTGCACACCCCCACCAAAACCTTACCGTTTGAGGTGGAGTTCGCTAACATCCGCGGACTCCATGCAAACCTCAATGCCGTCCACCACCATCTTGAGACGGCACGGCCAGCAATGTTGTTCCTGACGGAGACGCAAATAATC
Organism: Scoparia ambigualis; assembly: GCA_963921215.1. Taxonomy (NCBI): domain Eukaryota; kingdom Metazoa; phylum Arthropoda; class Insecta; order Lepidoptera; family Crambidae; genus Scoparia; species Scoparia ambigualis. The sequence continues at coordinate 4,608,876 of OY992504.1, forward strand.
CGCCCAGCTGACACCACCTACCTGAACTATCCCGGCTTTGTGCTTGAAGAATCCTTCAAAGCCAAAGCCGGAGTTTGCTTATTCGTTCGGGCGGATGTTTGCTGTCGCCGTCTGCGCTGTCTGGAGGACCCTTCCTTCTCCCTCCTAGTGGTACACGTCGACTTAGGCTCTCATTGCCGTGTCTACGTCTGCGTCTACCGATCCCATAACGGCGACATGGAGACAACTCGACTAATTGAACATCTTAGTCGGGTAGCAGATGATGCGCAGGAGCGGTTTCCATCGGCGGAACTGGTGTTTTTGGGGGACTTCAACGCCCACCATGAGTTGTGGTTAGGTTCCTCCAAAACAGACCATGCTGGTAGAACTGCCCACGCATTCGCTCTCACGCATGACCTGACGCAACTGGTGAACCAGCCCACCAGGATCCCAGACATAGTTGGCCATGACCAGCTGGATACCGGGTGGAGATTCGAGCTCCTTTAGGTTCCTCGGATCACTGCTTGATATCCAGCACAATGCCCTTGGCATCGCGCCCGCCAACAGCAGTTTCGAAACGCCAGATTTGGCACTACGCGTCGGCAGACTGGGACGGGATGCGGGAGTATTTTGCATCCGTCCCTTGGAGGCAGCGCTGCTTTAGTGGGAAGGACCCGACCGCTAGCGCCACTGCCGTTGCTGATGAGATAGTATTAGGAATGGAATACTATATTCCACACTCCTATGTCATCAGCAAAGGCAGACGCAACCGCTGGTTCAATCGCGAGTGTGCCAGCGCTGTTGAGAGCAAACAGACGGCATACCGCGCTTGGATCAGAGGTTAAGCTCATGGGGCTCCCGAAACTCGCTCGCTAAAAGCAGCCTATAATAATGCCACCAAGTCGTGTAAGAGGGCCTACATTAGAGCGGATGCCCAGCGCGTTGCACGAGTAGGCCAAGAACTCCTGACGCATCCTAGCCGTAGCTACTGGCGTCTGGCCAAAGCCGTGCAATCCAACTTCTGCCAACCCTCGCTGCCACCACTGAGATGTCTTGACGGAACTTTAGCTCACAAGCCGCAGGAAAAGGTCGATCTCCTGGCCAAACTCTTTGCGGCTAACTCCCGGATCGATGACTGTGATGCACAGCCACCCTCAATTCCTCACTGTGGCCACACAATGTCTGATATTAAAATCAGGCAGTGTGATGTCCGTGCGGAAATGCAGTCAATCGATGTCCGGAAAGCTAACGGTCCTGATGGCATCCCAGCAATAGTCCTGAAAATGTGTGCAGCGGAGTTGTCCCCTGTGTTAACGCGTCTGTACCGTCTCTCGCTCTCTTCGGGTTGTGTGCCGGAATCTTGGAGAGAAGCTAATGTGCAACCGATCCCTAAAAAAGGAGATCGGTCAGATCCGACTAATTACCGCCCTATAGCCGTAACTTCAGTGTTGTGTAAGATCCTAGAACGAATATTGAACAAACAGCTTATTCGATACCTAGAAGATCACTCCCTAATTCACGATCGTCAATATGGGTTTCGGCCAAAACGGTCAACGGGTGATCTTCTAGCGTACGTCACACATCTCTGGGGTGAGGCTATTGACAAGCGTGGCGAGTCACTGGCAGTTAGCCTTGACATAGCCAAGGCTTTTGATCGGGTCTGGCACAAAGCTCTTCTCTCCAAGCTCCCGGCATACGGTTTGCCCGCTCAGTTCTGTACCTGGATTGCCAGCTTCCTGCATGAGCGTAGAATCCGTGTCCTTTCGGATGGATGCGCTTCGCGGTTCATGTCAGTGAACGCTGGTGTTCCTCAAGGCTCCGTTCTATCCCCCACGCTGTTCCTTCTGCATATCAATGACATGCTTCCTCTTGGAAACATTCATTGCTATGCAGATGATAGCACAGTGCATGGGGGATATAACGGGCACCCAACGGCCGGCCGGGCGGGTAGACACCGAAATGAAGCGAGCAAATCTTGTCATTGAGCTCGATCGGGTGTTGGACCTCATTTCTAAATGGGGCTCCGATAATCTGGTGGAGTTCAATGCCAAGAAAACACAGGTGTGCGCGTTCACAGCGAAAAAGTCGCCATTCCTTCCCCTTCCCTCTCTTCAGGGTACATCTCTAGGCCTGCAGAGCAGTATTAACATGCTCGGTATGGATATCCGCTGCGATCTGAACCAAAAGGACTACATCGAAACCGTGATTAAAAATGCCTCACGTAAACTCGGTGTCCTGAACAAGGTGCGGCGATTCTTCACGCCTGATCAGTTGTGTCTATTATACAAGACACAGGTGCGGTCTTGCGTGGAGTATTGCTCTCACCTTTGGGACGGCTCCGCAAAGTACCTTCTCGATGCCTTGGACAGATTGCAGCGCCGCGCTGTGCGCATTATCGGCAATGCAGAGGTCACTAAAACTCTCGAGCCTTTGCAATTGCGTAGAGATATTGCGTCACTCAGCGTCTTTTACCGTTTATACCATGGCGAGTGCTCTGAAGAACTCTTTGACCTCATCCCTCCTTCTCCCTTCCTCCATAGGAGTACGCGTGCTGCTCTCCGGAGTCATCAATTCACAGTCTCTAACATTCCATCACGCACAAAGAAATTTGGTGACTCGATTCTTTGCCGCACTTCCAAAAGATGGAATAGTCTACCAACACACGTATTCCCTCCTACCTATGACATAGGGTCCTTCAAACGAGGCGTGAAGAAGCACTTTGTGGGCCGGCAGAGTGAGGATGACTGATGCTACGTCTCTTACGCTGCACCAGTTGTCCTCGCGCCTGGACCTCATTTCCACTTAACATCAGGTGGAGTGGGGTCATTTGCCGGGCTTAGTATAAAAATAAAAGAAGTTTTCTTTGATTTGAACTTCTCGCAAATTTTTGTATTATAATTAAGTCTACTCACTTTATCGTCGAAGAAGCCTTGGTCGTCAGTTCTCTGCTGGCCCAGGAGTCTATCCGTTTCCAGGTCAGTGTCCGCCTCATCTGGAAATATTTCATTTTAAATGTTTTGAAACTCTCGTCTTATAATATTAAGTCTACCTATAAATACTTAGGACTGATGGCAATAAATGTCGATGAATACTTTAATACTCGGTCGAAGCAACTAAAGAAAGGAAAAGAAGGCACTTGTCAACTTTTAATACAGTTTTATACCTGTTGTTTCTGATTGTACCTCATTCTGTATCAAATGATAGGTTTCATTATTAACAATATCGTTTAATACCATATATTAAGTTGCAAATGTCAGTAGCAGTGGTAAGAAAACAAAAAGTTAATCATATATCAAACAAATAAACATGTATAATATTGTATTGTGAAAATTACCTTCGTCGCCACTCGCTGGTTTTATTTCTGCTGATTCAGTACTTTGCGCAGACGATGGCCTTTTTCTAAAATTCAAATTAAATTTAGTTTCCATACACAGAGACATAGCGAAATTGCTAAGACATTTTGCTAAAGTGTTATTCGTTAATAAAATAGAAGCAACATTTTATAGGTTCCTGTAGCGTCATATTAGTTACATATACCTGGACATTGACTTATAATTAACTTAACCCTTTCAGACCTGGCGTGCACAATTGAGGACATAAAATATAAATATAATAAAAGTATTAATTTGGTAACAGAATAGTAGAATTTATCAAATCAATTAGACAAAAAATAACAAATCAGCTATCCCTTCGGCTAAAAAATATGAATATGGACATGGGCTTCATTTGACATTTGAAGCCCGTAATATGCCCATTTATGGACAAAATATGGGCTTCAAATGTCAAATGAAGCCCATGTCCATATCTATATTTTTTAGCCGATAGACCCGCAGGTCTGAAAGGGTTATAATTTGAATTTGAATTTTATGGCATTTAGTATATTAAGTAATTTTGACATGTAATTGTATATATTTTCTCCTTCGCCTATATTTTCATATTATCGATTAAATAAATAATATACCTGGGTGGGTAGACAGTGTCGTGGTGGCCCGCGTGCGGCGTGTGGTGGTGGTGCGGCGTGTGCGGCAGCGGCGTGTGCGGCAGCTGCGCGTGCGGCAGCGGCGTGTGCGGCAGTTGCGCGTGCGGCAGTTGCGCGTGCGGCAGTTGCGCGTGCGGCAGTTGCGCGTGCGGCAGTTGCGCGTGCGGCAGTTGCGCGTGCGGCAGTTGCGCGTGCGGCAGCGGCGTGTGCAGCTGCGGTGAGGGCGGCCGGTGCGGCGCGGGCGCGGGCGGCGGCGGCGGCGGCGAGCTGCACGCTATGAGACAATGCTATTGTTTAACACCTCATGCATCATAGATCAAACATCGTTTCTGCATCTGCAATGTGTGTACATTACACCGGTTCCCGGAGCGGTAGACAGGGACCACTTTCCATTTGCTACGATCCTGACCAAGGTCCGAAAGGATAATTATTATTATCAATGATAATTATTATGATAATTAACATGATAATAACAGATGGATAATTATCGATTAATAATTATTCATCTGTTATTATCACGGTAAACAGAGACCACTTTATTTGCTACGATCCTGACCAAAGTTCGAAAGGATAATTATTATTATCAATGATAATTATTATGATTATTATTCAACGTCAAAGTCAAAGTCAAATTATTTATTCAATGTAAACCTTTACAGGCACTTATTGACGTCAATACTAATAATAATTTAAAAAAAAACTAAGTTACTTATTTAGTTAGATTAGTTGTTAACAGTGGCGGTACCTTCATACAAGCCGAAAAGCCCGGCTTGCCCTAACAAAACCTCAATATCACTACTGGTAAAACGCAATTATTAAAATCACTTAATATTTTTTACCATGGTTAATTTTCTTTCATCAGCATTCAAATTATCAATTTTTTAAGTTTCTCATATTAAGAATCACCAAACAAATCGCATAAAGCTGCTTATAAATCGTGCGATGCTTTACATCTCTCTCGCACAAATTGGCTTGCAACCGGGCTTCGGATTTAAAGTATATCCGCTCTCTTCTAACTTTAACAAAATTGCTACTCTATAAACATAAAACTGCGTAAGTATGTATAGATTCTATGAGAAATTCATACTCTTCGTCAAAGCCAGCTTGCGTTATGAAGTTCGCAAGTAAGGCCTTCTCCAAACCAGGCTTTATTTCTACCGAATCACGTGCAACTTCAACGCGTGCGAACCAATCAGAGGCGACCGACGACAGCTCGAGCTCGGGCGAACCAATCAGAAGAGGCGAGCGTTAATACGCGATTGTGCTGTGCAGCAGCCACAGACTGCAGCCAAGCCAGCCATTTTTTATTCTTTGTTATTGTCACACTTCACTTTGTTTTCGCGTAGCGATTGTTTGTAACAAGTGTTTTCGTAATTTGTGATAAAAAAAATGTGTTCTGAGTTCAGTTCGTCGCTTTATTGGTCTCTGTGACGAACTTAGATGTGTTGGGCATGTGATGTGTTGCAAATAAATGTGTACTTAAACGTGTTGATGATTGGCATACGAAAGGCAGAGGTAAATAAATTCTTTGAACATCACACATGATTTATGTATTTCGCAAACTATTAAAAGTCATCTAGGGCATTAATTATAATAGTTCTATGTAAAAACTCTTTGGATTGTTGGTTGCTTCCATTCAAAATAATTAAGTAATAATTAATAAATTAAGTGTAGAGGCCTACATATCGACTGTGATTCACGCGGAAAATGCCCATTTTCGCATTTTGTAGTAATTTTCCAGTTGTATTTATATCGTTTTTATCGAAATAGGATAATAAATGCATGCTTAATATTACGAATCTCCACTCTGCGAGAATAAGCTGAGTTCGAACGGCCGGCGCATCGCATTTTGTAGTAATTTTGTACTTAGTTGTATTTATAGTTTTCATCGAAATAGGATAATAAATTTATTATAACATTTTTATTCCTCATGAAGTAACAATTATTCTGGTATAAATTTTACTCAATAATATTATCGTAGATAAGGGAAATTCACAGATAACTTATCGCGACATTTTTTTTCTATATAAAATCAACAATATTTAAAAATTCCGTGGCCGCTACGCATTATACGACGAGATAACATTCTCATTTTTTTATTTCATTTGTTTAGAACAGTAGTTCAATCCAGGAGCTCAACAAAGTGCCCTCGCGCAATTTATGAAAATCTTTCTCTGCAATTTTGGGTTTAAATAAAAAGTTAAGCGAAATTTACAAAAAGCGAGGCCGCTACGTACTATGCCAATAGCTATTCTACACTATTTAATAAGTAAATACTGTTAATGTATTTTTGTTTCTGAGATAGATAATTTAAGTAAAAAATGTGGCTAGTGTCACAAATGGACACCAACATTGTACCTAGGCAGCAAGATTAGGAACTTCCGGTTTCGTGGCTTGCCCCAATCTGAAGCCCTAGGCACGCCACTGGTTGTTAACTGTTACTTAGTTAGTTAGATTAGTTGTTAAGTAACTTAGTTAGTTAGATTAGTTGTTAAGTAACTTAGTTAGATTAGTTGTTAACTGTTAAGTCTTAACTACAAGTTAACTAACTTGTAGTTAAGAGCGTTTACGTCCTTTTGCGCCGTTTTGCTCAAGAACTGTACTTTTTAAACCTCTTAATATCTGTTAATACTTACTTTACAAATATGTTAAATACTTATATCATTAGGCGATCTTGTAGTCGAATTTGTTTGTTAAAAACATTTTTAATATTATAGATATTTTGGAATTTATAGCAAGATAACTGAACAGAGGTTTTCATAATTTGACTTTCCGCGTCAACTTCGAAGCTTAAAAATGTGTTTAAATTACTAACAAATCTAATAACAACATTTTTATTTCAATTTGAAAGATCCTCAGCAAAATAGTTTGTTGAAAACATTTTTTGATTTTGGTTACTAACAAAAACTATAAAATTCCAAACATTGTAAATTTTTAAAGAAATTATAGGTGATAAAGTAATTGTTTTCTCTAATGTACTAAATATATTTTATAAGACAAAAGCTTTATACTATAGAAAAAAGTGTTCTTTAAATTTTGCACATAATTGTTTTTACTAAATAAGCTCTATAATTTTTCTATGAATATTTTAAAACTGCTCTAAAACTACTACAAAACCCTGCGCTCCACTCGCTTCAAATCAGTCCGCCGCGAGGCCTCTGAGAGAGTGGTCACGTCGCTCGACGCTCTGCCCGGCGCGGTTGTCGACCTTTCCGTAAGTTCGAAGATAGTGCAAATTTATAGCTTGATTTGCAAATCTTAGTACTTTGGTAAGTAAATTATTACAAGCTTTTATTTAACTTGCAATGTATGTATGTCTTGTTCGGGTGGAATTTTGCAACTCAATTTTGACCCACTTCCCGTTTACTGATTGAGCTGAAAATTTGCATACATGTGTAAATCGCGTGACAATGCAATTTTATGATTGACATGGTGCTGATCTGATGATGGAGATGGAAGGTGGCCATTGAAACTTTGCAATAAAATAGCACAACCTAATCAAGTTTGGGCTCGTTTGAATCGTCTTGACGAGCTGTTTGTCTTTCAATGGTAACCAGGGTCTGATGATGGAGCTGGATGGTGGTCATAGGAACTCTGTAATAAAAAGACGGCCCCCATCGAGTTTCGGCTCGTCTCATTCGTCTTGACGAGTCCTTTGTTTTTAGATGGTTACCGAGGTCTGATCTGATGATGGAGCTGAAAGGTGGTCATAGGAACTCATTGAAGAAACGACGCAACCCCATCGAGTCGCGGCTTAGCTTAGGCTTAGGCGCGAGTACTTTGGTGCTAGATAGTAACCTGGGTCTGATGATGGAGCTGGAAGATGGCCATAGAAACTCAGTAATTAAACAACATAACCCCATCGAGTAAGGGCTCGTTTGAATCGTCTAGACGAGTACTTTGGTGCTAGATGGTAACCAGAGTCTGATGATGGAGCTGGAAGATGGCCATAGGAACTGAGTAATTAAACAACATAATAACTCCATCGAGTAAGGGCTCGCTTAATTCGTCTAGCCAAGTACTTTGCTGCTAGATGGTAACCAGGGCCTGATGATGGAGCTGGAAGGTGGCCATAGGAACTCCGAAATAAAATGAGGCAACCCCATCGAGTTTCGGCTCGTCTCATTCGTCTTGACGAGTACTTTGGTTTTAGATGGTTACCAGGGTCTGATCTGATGATGGAGCTGAAAGGTGGTCAAAGTAACTCGGTAAAGAAACGACGCAAACCCATCGAGTCTCGGCTCGTTGGATTCGTCTTGACGAGTACTTTGGTGCTAGATAGTCTGGGTCACCTGGGTCTGATGATGGAGCTGGAAGATGGCCATAGAAACTCGGTTATTAAACAACATAACCCCATCGAGTAAGGGCTCGTGTAAATCGTCTAGACGAGTACTTTGCTGTTAGATGGTAACCAGGGTCTGATTATGGAGCTGGAATGTGGCCATTGGAACTTCGCAATGAAATAACACAACCTAATCGAGTTAAGGCTCGTTTAAATCGTCTTGACGAGTAGTTTGTAACTAACTAACAAAGTACTCGTCTAGACGATTTAAACGAGCCCTTACTCGATGGGGTTGCGTCGTTTCTTTAATGAGTTCCTATAGCCACCTTTCAGTTCCATCACCAGATCAGACCCTGGTAACCATCTAAAAACAAAGTACTCGTCAAGACGAATGAGACGAGCCGAAACTCGATGGGGTTGCGTCGTTTTATTACAGAGTTCCTATGACCACCATCCAGCTCCATCATCAGACCCTGGTTACTTTTGAAAGACAAACTACTCGTCAAGACGATTTAAACGAGCCCAAACTCGATTAGGTTGTGTTATTTCATTGCGAAGTTCCAATGGCCACATTCCAGCTCCATCATCAGACCCTGGTTACCACCTAACAGCAAAGTACTCGTCTAGAAGATTTAAACGAGCCCTAACTAGATGGGGTTATGTTGTTTAATTACTGAGTTCCTATGGCCATCTTCCAGCTCCATCATCATACCCAGGTGACCCAGACTATCTAGCACCAAAGTACTCGTCAAGACGAATCAAACGAGCCAAAACTCGGTGGGGTTACATCGTTTCTTCAATGAGTTCCTATGACTACCTTTCAGCTCCATCATCAGATCAGACCTTGGTAACCATCTAAAAACAAAGGACTCGTCAAGACGAATGAGACGAGCCGAAACTCGATGGGGGCCGTCTTTTTATTACAGAGTTCCTATGACCACCATCCAGCTCCATCATCAGACCCTGGTTACCATTGAAAGACAAACTACTCGTCAAGACGATTCAAACGAGCCCAAACTCGATTAGGTTGTGCTATTTTATTGCAAAGTTTCAATAGCCACCTTCCATCTCCATCATCAGATCAGCACCATGTCAATCATAAAATTGCATTGTCACGCGATTTACACATGTATGCAAATTTTCAGCTCAATCAGTAAGTGGGAAGTGGGTCAAAATTGAGTTGCAAAATTCCACCCGAACAAGACATACATAGCATACATTGCAAGTTTGATAAAAACATATGCAATATAATATTATACTTACATATTTCATGCATTACTTACGCCCATATTTAAAAAAAAATCGAAGTACCTATTACGAAAAAGCAAATTCGATCTAACTGATCAAAGTGAGTGAGTTTGACTATACTGAGCAGAACTAGCCTATTCTACACACACAGTCGCGCGCGCTCACAGCTCGCTTCTGTGTGCGTGATATTTGGACTTAAAACCCTAAACTTGAGGTCTCGCGCTCGGCGTAAACGCTCTTAAGACTTAACAGTTAACAACTAATCTAACTAAGTAACTATAGTCTGTGCCAGACAAACGCGCATCGCTACCCCCAGTACCACTGCACGCCGAAATAGAATCGCGTCGAACCGAAATATAAGCCGTGGCGATAGAATTCTGTGTAAACAAACGTATCCTGCTACGAGACAAAAATGGCGGGCAAGTGTCTCCCCTAGCGACACAAACGGCTAAAACTTATAAGTAGGTAATTTATCGCTTTTTGGGATTAAAGGTGGCGAATGATAAATCATAATGAATTGTTAACTTAAGTTAACACTTCAAGGAATAAATGTGATTTCCAATTATCATATTGATATTGTGGTAGTAGAAATTGAAAATAACTGAGTTTTCGAAGTAAAATAAAATACCGGTTGAAATGAGTTTTGGAAAACATTAGTAATAATGTTGACATTTTTAATCATTCAAATATCATTTTTTTTTTATAACTAGTAAGTATAAAAAACGTCAAATATTAATAATAGGTATTTTAAAATAGTTTCGTTTATCGTCTTGGTACAAGCACAGAATAACCAATAGTACTACCGTACAGAAGGTACACTCTCTAACGACTTTCACGCGAAATTGAAACTTATTGTCTGACCCGAGCGTTCACATTCCGATAAGCAACGCTGACTCGATATCGATTTGACGTCAGGAGCGCAGGGATTACGAGTTAAGGCTAGGTAGGTCGCGCTTTGAATTTTTACAAACCATCTGAGACATAGAAAATAATGGTTTAAATACTGGAAAAAAAAGTATGTATTAGTTAAGGATCTAATCTTTTCAAAGTCACATTCAGTTACAAGATCCTATTAGGATAATTATCATGATAATTATCGTAATAATAACAGATGGATAATTATCGATTGATAATAACAAAAAAATGCGCTCGTGAAAGTGAACTGTATTCGTAGTATACACTTTTAAACTTTCGCGTTCCATTATGCACACATATTTAGACGGGATTTAACGCAAAACTACTTAACGCAAAGCATTCTACGCATACCTTTTATACCCGACGTTTCGGCCGAGTTGCACCGGCCGTGGTCACGGGTGGACTGCATCGCCTCCGTTTGCGTCGCTGAGTCTTCATCCACCATCACATGCCTTTACTAAGTAGTTTTGCGTTAAATCCCGTCTAAATATGTGTGTATTCGTAGTATTTGAACGCGTGTCGGTGTGTTTCCGCACTTGCGTGTATCCGAAGGGTCAATTCAAGGTGCCGCGCTGTAAGAATTACTTTAACAAGAAAAAATCACTTCGGATTATGCAAAGTTGAGAAAACTCGAGTGTCACTGTTTTGTTAAGGTGATAATTAACCAATAATAATCGGATAATTATCAAGAAGCGTAATTATCTTGATAATTTCGAACCCTGATCCTGACAAACATTCTTATTTACTTAATAATTTTTTTATTCATTTAAGCATAAACTGGTTACATTCAACTTAAGCTTTAATTACTCTACATACATATACATATTATAATCACGACTATAATCCCCGAATGTTTAGACAGAGACTAAGCAATGAGGACCGCAAAAGCAGTCCTCTGCCATAGTCCACTTTTCACCAAACAGCGACAGCACATGTGCTCAACGTGATAGGTGGTAAGCCCATCGCTGCTGTATGCTGTTGGATGTATGTGCAGTCTTTAGTCCGTTAGTCGCCTTTTACACCCAAGGGAAGAGAGGGGGTGGTAGTATTGTATAGCCGTTACGCGACACGGCACCACATCACTTACTCTCACAGTGTTATTCATACATGCTCATCGGTTTAGGGTACTTTTGACCCGCCCCCATACTTTTGAAGCCGATCGCTATTGAATCGGATTGGTATTGTGAATTTTTGTAATTCTAAGTTACGATACCAGAGCTAATATGGATTCATATTGCGTGGATATTGAGTGACAAAAATACAAAACTCAATGCCATTTAGTCATCAATGTATCACCCAAATTAGCGCTGGTGTCGTATGTTAAAAATACGAAAATTCATAATACCAATCCGAACCAATAGTGATCGGTTTCAAGAGTAGAAGCCACCCTCATACCGTGCTGACCATCAAGACACGTACCAAAAAGTTTGGACAATCGTTCCTTTGCCGAACTGCCCGTATGTGGAATGGGCTTCCCGCACACGTGTTTCCCTCCTCTTTCTCTCCCGGGTTATTTAAGCGGGGTGTGAAAAAGCATTTATGCAGGCCGCCATAGTGTGAGATTCAGCATAGCGTGGTAGCGCTGTGATGAACGCTTTCACTTCTTGGGCTTCACTGGCTGCTTTTCATCAGGCAGAGTGAGGCCATTATGGCGTGCCACAATAAAATAAAAAAAAGTAAGGGGGCAGACCTTACCGATCTGAACTAAGTACGTTAACCGAGGCCCTCCTAAATATCCCGTTCACTCTCGCTCGTTTCTTATATTTATTTTATTATTTTTTAAAGTACAAATATGTTTACCTAAAGGGTCAAGCGAATGCAGGTCCGCGTCAGAGAGCGGCGCGTGAGTCTCGGCACTCGTTCCGTTTTCAATGATTTCCTCAATGATGACGGTGTGGCTCTGTAAACAAATGCATGGCGGTGTAAGAGACGATGCCAATCAGTTCCACACAGGGTTGTTCCAACGGAACTGTATTTATTTATTAACAAACTTACAACTATCTTTACAGGATATTCCTAATGCGACATTGTAGTTACTTACTTTCTAACTATTTCTATAACAAAGAACAAACTTTGACTTTTGTGAATTCAATCAGAGATTAGTTAAATATGTCAATATCGTAGACGACTTTAATATTAAATAAATAATCAGCAAGTTTCGTCTATCGCCTAGCAGATCATACACCAGTGTGGTCCTTCGAGCCGGATATAACCCTCGAGGTACCCGGTATATGGTCCTTCGAGCCGGGAAGTAACCCTTCTAATACCCGGTTTATGGTCTTTCGAGCCTAATGTAACCCTTCACGTACCTGGTTGTTATTGTCGGTGTCGGAGGCGTGTCCCGACGACAGGCCGTCCTCCACCACGGGCAGGTGCGTCACCACCACGTGCGCGTTGTCCACTTTAATGGCGTTAGCTGCGACAGTAAGCCCACATCAAATTACGTCGCGGCCGGTGCAGCAATCGCACGCATTGTATACACAACAATTAAACATCAAGTGAACTCTACAGTTAGTAAAACTAAAAATTGATTTGAGAATTTTAACTAGCCTGAAGTGCTGACATACAACACTATACTTATTTATTATATTATTCAGTACTATAAAAGCGCATCCGAGACTTAGTTGGTCCGTAACTTGTCGTACTCTGTGCTGTGTGTATGTACTGTGCCAATCACAAGTGAAAAAACAAAAGCGCGTTTTGTAAAACGAATTATGGGCCATCGAAGTTTCAGATGCTTTTTATCCATCTTAATAACAAAAGTTACAGTGTAATGTGGTTTTTGCAGCGCCTAGGTGTGTGTAGTATGCGAAGTGGACCAAAAAGACCTTTAATCTCCTGTATTGTATCTAGGCGCCGCCAAGCTCTGACACGGCTGTGACGACGGCACGCTGACGACGGCGTAGTAACTGCAGTAGTCGTCATCTGTCAGCCGCCAGCCGTCAAAAGACTACTGTACAAGGCACGCCACAACTACAAAGATAGGTCCCTGTCCGTATCGCTGGTATCTGGGCTAAGTGTGTGTGTGTGGGTGTGTAGTTTGCTAAGTAGTTGCTGTGTATCTATAAGGTACCAGTAGCTAAGGCTGAGATCTATAGAGCGTACTTACACTTTACTTAGACTTATCTAGCGAGCTAAGACAAAATTGAAATTTATAATCATCGCCTCGACGCTGTCTCAGCACAGGCTTAGCACGGGTTAAGTCACCGAAATCGGTGACTTACGAAAAACTCAGGATATTAACCGAACGTGAATATTAGCACACTACCTCAACAGCTCTACGGCGGCGTTTCCGTGCCTATTTAAATTTTACGGGTTATCTTTCTGTCAAAACAAGATCTCATTCTGTCAATACAGTTATGACTATTAATCAAAGCTCGTACAGTAGCCGGCAAACTTCTTGAGTATTTGACCTTGAATGCGCAGAAGCGAATTTAAGGTCTCTTTGGTGGTGGGTTGCGGGGCGCGACGGCGGGGGGGCATCGCACCGAGCGCGCGAAGCCACGCCATTGGTAAATCAGTAGACCTCCTCCTCCCGCACCGCGTCTTACGTCCCGCTGTCTACCGGATACACTTGCGTGCATTTAAATAGTTATTTTTATAGTTTTTGGTTTTAATTGATTTAATATTTTTTTTCACTATGCAACGACAACATAACGTAGTTTTAAAAAGACAAGCCAGAAAAATGGTGTTTGATGTATATTGCTTCTTAGAAAGAGATGCAAAGTTAATCAAAGTCAAAATTTAAGTCAATTTTACGATGACGAAGAATAATGTCTACAACCACCTCTGTTTCTGCTGAACCAAGACCTAGCCCTAGCACCAGCTCTAATTTTGCTGGCTTCGACATAATGGAAGGAATATCTGTTTTGCCTCAAGGCTAAATTATTATACTTTGTAAGATTTCTAATACCGAATATTTATTCTTATTTAGTTAAGTAGTCAAAACACAGATTAAAACAAATATGAGAACATATGTACCAGGAACATGTAACCACTTTTTGTGCACGTAAGTGTACATGCGCAATTTTTCCCCCACTACGCCTCTCAATACCCAAGAAGTTTGCCGGCTACTGTACTTAGGATGCACTGAGCCAAGTTCGCCATAAGTAAAGTCAAAGTCACTCGTACGCACGCTCTATAAATCTCACCCTAAGAGTGTGTGTGTTGTGTAGTTTGCGTAGTGCACCAAAAAGTGTTGCACCTTTCATCTCCTGTATCTCGTTCTCCATGATGAGCAGGGATAGGTCGCTGCCCGTGCCGCTGGTGTCGGACGCCATCGCGAACGGCGCGCGCTCGCGGCGCGGCGCCGGCGCCGGCGACGCCGAGCCGCTCCACGCGTGGCCCACGCTCAGCTCCGACACGTTGGGCTCCGGGTAGCGGCACAGCGCGCGCTGTTGCTGCAACAACTCCTTTCAATGGCCATCGACATCGTCGACTTACGCCCGAAACTTATAACCTATCTTTTATTCTACTCTCTATTCATTCTTTAAAATGTGAACTTCGTACTAAGAAACTCACTAATAATAGCTTTTCATAATAATTCAACTTCAAGTGTATAATTTTGATTTTTGTGTAAACTTTAAGAGGTGATTTGACCTGAAGAAGAGTCATTTATAAGCATTACGCAAGTGTATACTATATTGTTATAGTTATAGTGTGCCTGACCCAATGTATCCAAATTGTAATAAAGAATTTTGAAAAACAAAAACAATAACCTATCTATAGATTTATCAGAGTGAGAATTTCGACATTATTTGTATGGAGTTTAAGTCGAAAATATGAATTTATAAGGCTTAACAATCTATAATAAATAAATAAATAACTTTCCTACACTCACACCAATTATCTAGCCCAAGAGAAGCATCGTTATAAAAACTTGTTAAATGGTTACTATACAACGGATAAACATACTTATTATACATAGAAAACACCCGAAACAATTTAGAAAAACAATAATTTCTAAATTGACCCGACCGGAGATCGAACCTGGGACCTCAGCGATGGCGACACCATGAAAACCGGTGTACAAACCACTCGATCAAGGAGGTCGTCTATGGATACGTTATTAATTTCGGACGTTAGCAAGTTGTAGTCAGCTTATATCAATCAGCTCATTAGCCAGTCCCAGTCAGGACGAGCTCGATCGCCCAACAGCTAAGGCATAGGCATAGGCATAAGGCAACCTTGCTGTGGCTACCAAATTAACACCGGCGACGCTGAGCCACTCCACGCCACGCTTAGCTCGGACACGTTGGGCTCTAGGTAGCGGCACAGCGCGCGCTTTTGCTGCAACAACTCCTTTCAATGGTCATCTTTATCGTCAACTTAAGCCCGATATTAATAACCTATCTATAGATTTATCAGAGTGACAAATTTGACATAATTTGTCCATACGAATTTCTGTACCCCCGGCTCTGTCACTACCCTCTGAAATGCAGTCGTCAATTTTTAAAGGTTAAAGTTACTCGCGTCCTTAGGTTTACCCTTGAGACCCTACACGTGACCCCTGGGTGGTGCTAAATGAGTGACAATGACTGAGTGGTAGAGCCACGCTGCGTTGCAGCACGCATTGGGCCGGCTCGCCCGGGGTAATACCACCCTCTCACGAATATTCGGCGTGAAATAATGGCACTTGGTGCTGTTGTGTTTCGTCCGGCCAGTGAGAGTTCCGGAGGCCCCTTCCCCTCCACCCCTCCTCACAATTCCTATTCCTTCCCCTAACCCTATTATTTTCTTAAAGGTCGGCAACGCATCTGCGACTCCTCTGGTTTTGCGGGTGTCCATGGGCGGCGGTGATTGCTTTCCATCAGGTGACCCGCCTGCTCGTTTGCCTCCTTCTCATATTAAAAAAAAAAAAAAAAATGTTACATTGGCACAAAATAGTTGTCAATTTGTTACATTTGCACAAAATCGTTGTCAATTGTTTCATTGGCACCAAATATTGTTGAGATCGTCTTATGTTATACGTTCTATGCATCCACACAATTATTTTCATATTTTCGACTTAAAATCCATAGTTTAAGTTCAAAATATGAGTTTATAAAGTTAAACAATCTATGGATAATAACGTCTGTACAAAAATCCGTTGGAGCTCACCTGCAGCCCCAGGAAGTTGGTGTGGTTGTGCGCGGCGTGCGGTGAGTCCAGCGCGTCGGGCAGGTGCGGCCAGTCCGACTCGCTGCCGGCCTCCAGCCCGTTCTCCGAGGGGCACTCCTGCGTCTGCCGGCGCAGCTCGTAGTCTAGGTCCTGGAAGCGATAAGAACATTTGAGGACATTAGATCACAGCATTGAATAGGTTGCTGTGCGCTTCTGGTCTTTTATCATCGTCCGCCGAAAGACGTCCATCGTTGGTCAAAGGCCTCCCAAGGATCTTCACTACCCGCGACCTTTACTAGATCGTCGGTCTACCATGTTGGACGATTCACGACGACGATATAATTACGACTATTAACCTCGAAGGGTTAGTCAGAGACAAGGCAATGAGGACAGCAAAATCAGTCATCTACAATAGTCTACTTCTCACTAAATGGCGACTGCATATGTCAGCGTGACAGGTGGTGAGCCCATCACCGCTGGATGTACCTATGTGCAGTCTTTAGTCCATTAGTCGCCTTTTACGACACCCAAGGGAAGAGAGGGGGTGGTAGTATTCTTTCACCGCCACGCGACACGGTTATATACAAATATTTATGTAATCTATATAAAATAAAAATGCATCCAAATATAATTCTGTAAATTCTCTCTATCTACGATCGGTAATATACGAACTATTCTATCTACGATCGGTGATCGTGTGCCACTTGCAAAAGACCTCTTCAAGCACTTACCTAATTTTCGGGAGACAGTACAGACAATAAAACGGGTACAATATCTTATAATAAAAGTAGCAAACTGCAATTGACCTGGAAATTAACGATTTCATCGTTGGCGTTGTGCTGTGACATGGGCGCGTGCCCGGTGACCGCGGGGCACCTGAAGAACTCTTCGAGCACCTTCCTCGTCTCCGAGAACTCGTAGAGGTAGTCGAAAGCCGCCGACCCCGACGGCGGCGTCACGTCCCGGCTCTCAGTCACTACCCTCTGAAATGCAGTCGTCAATTGTTACATTGCCAAAAATAGTTGTCAATTGTTACATTTGCACAAAATAGTTGTCAATTGTTACATTGGCACAACATATTGTTGAGATCGTATTTTACGTTCTAAGCATCCACATGCGTCCAACGCAGCCATAATACGTTCTTATATTCTATCTATTTTAAAAGTAGTTTGTAGTTTTTGAAATGCTTTACCAAAAGGTTTGCAAACTCTAGTCTCCGTCCACTGTTGCTGCATAGATTACTTCTAAGTATTAAAAAATAGAGATCACTAAAATAAATATCTAATACATTTGGTGTACCGGCAAGTTACAAACGAATTAACGTCTCTGATTCAGTAATAAAAAAATACAAATAACAATTAATTAAAAAAATATTAGAACACCAATTAGACACAAACACAACATTGACAACAGGGGCATTTGAAGTGTTCCACTCACCTGCGGGAAGCCGGGCCTCGGCGATCGGTTGTTAGTCTTTTGGGTGATGATGCCGTACCGCCGCGGCGAGCCCTCGTATTCCGCTATAGGCAGCTCTCCTATCACCCTGGTCACCCTGTGCTTGTCCTCGTCCCCCGACAGCCACACCCCCGAGGGGCTAGCATCACTCAACCTCACGTCTTCTCTAGAAGGAGACGACTCACTTTCTCCATCACAACTAAGTTCACTCTTATTGTTCAACATATCACTATCACCATTTTTAAGGTTGTAAGTCCTTTTAACACTCATATCTATCTCATCGTCACTAGCGTCCGGTTCCGTCCTCAAACCTAGAGACACAGAATTCAATATCACTGAAAATAAAAGAAAGAGAAAAAACGATTTTGTGAATAATAATGTTAAACGGGGAAGGACGGAAGGAGGTATAAAAAGAAAAGTTTGCATGCCAGCGTTGTCCGACGAAGTTGCGACATTGCCGAGTAGTTTTTACGGAAGAAAGGTTCCATTCAGCTGTGCCAATTAGTTGCAATTAAGCAATGCCGTCGGATAACTATGGCACACTGTTAGATACGGTATCAAACCAAGTGTAAAATAGGCAGTGGACAAAGCAAAAGCAAAGGTGAAAGCAAAACAGTGACAAATGTACAAAGGACCCACAATGTTATTTTATTAGAGTTACATAAAAGTTTTCTTCATTAGTATATAATTTAATTTGCTCTGAAGCCATTATGCTTTCCTAGCTGTTGGATTAAAATTTTAAAATTGCAAGTTTAATAACACACACATAAAGAAAAGGAAAGCTAAAGAGACTTGCCACAACAATATTAAATTAAAATTATAAAGCTACGTAATAATATGTATTATAATTAGGTGCCCACCAAATTAGTTTCAGATTTAGCGCAATTTCTTGGTCAAAACACAATGGTACTCTGTATCTAAGCATTTTAAAATGACATACCCAACAACTTGCTATCTAAAATTTTATACCTTTAATACAAAATTAATATTCGCGTGTTTAAAAAAACCAATATTAATAAAAAACATGCTTTTTTGTCAAAATTAAGATGTTGAGTACTTCGACATCGATATACAGAATGATGTTCTTATTCGACTTTTGTTAATCGTTAAATCGCTCACGCGATGCCGCGTTTCTATAAACAAAAGCTATACGAATAGACAAAAAACAAAATGTAAATTCACCTTTCCAGTCGTCGTTGTCGTCAAACACGACAACCTCCCCGTCGGCCACGACCGCAATGGGGCTGCTCTTGGTGCTGACGTCATTAGTCTTATGGGGATCCAATATGGGCGAGCTGTTTTTAGGTATCCCCATGGTGTTAGCCTCGATCGTCGGGTTCCTGTCGCCGTTCGTGTAGGTGGGTGAGGTGTGGCGCGATACCATTTTCTTGGCCTCACTGTTTATTCGGTGAAGCGGTATCTGTAAGGAATACGTTCGCGATTAGTTTAGGGTTTTTAATGTACACGACAACGTGATTTTTTATTATCTTCCGGTAGAAATAACGATAATCGTTAAGGTGTACAGAGAGGAGCTGGACCATCTTACCTTATCCGATGGGAGCTGATTAAAGTAGAAGTAAGATTAAAGTAATACTGGTCCAAGAGGCGACAGTAGGGCCCCAGAACAATGCATCTAACATTGTTGAAATTTCTCTAGCCTATAGGTATTGTCCCACTGCTGGGCAAATAGCCTCTCCTATCCATTTCTATCCAGAGCCACCTCATGTCGGTCGGACTACAAACTTAAAAATGATAGTGGCAAGCCATATCACCAAACAAACCGATGTAGAATTAATATGTACCCTTCTGCAAATCGATTCCTTATAGATTCCTAGTAGTTATATAGGCTTCAATCTACGTATAGTCCAAGTTTAATAAAAATGTTTGTTATAGGATACCTACTTTCCGGCTCTATACATGAAATGACAGATAAATGTATACACCCTAGAAAGATAAAATTGTTATACGTAAAACATTGAACGTCTCATGTAGGCGCGAGTTCGAATGATTTGGAAAGAATAACAGTAAGTATACTAATTTTAATTTTACTATGAATTGGTTAACGTGTACATATTTATCAAATATTACGAACAGATCTAATAGCGTTTCTTTACATGTAAGTAATTTCATCGTGAAGCTTTGAACCCTTTGCAGGAAGTCTATGTTGGTCGTCTTCACGTATCGGGGTCGCGGTCGTCGTTAGCTACAGTTGTCGTCGACGTAGCTCGAATTCCATCGGAAAAATGGGTATGGAATGACATACAGTTTTCCCTAACGTTAACAAAAAAAGGTTAAACCTTGGGGTACACCGCATGACTGGCATAAAAAAACTAAAATAGACTGGGTATTTTAAAGCGGTCCAGTATGCAGTTTCGAAAGACGTGGGAGCGAAAAAAGGTTGTGGCGAAAAAATTTCAGTGTAGTACCCATTGAGGTACAATAAACTAGAGAAGACACCGCGAAGCAAGTTTGCGCGCACTAAGGTGCAGCCCATGGGCTGCAAAAGCCCCCTCTTCACATAGGCAGACGCATCCGCAGACGTCATCTGCGGATGCGTCTGCCTATGTGAAGAGGGGGCATCAGTGATTGCGCGAGATTCAAACGATTGTGGACCTTGCGGCTGCACCTTAGTAGCGCACAAACTTGCTCCGCGGTGTCTTCTCTAGTTTATTGTACCTCAATGGTAGTACCACACCTCGGACACTCGCGACAAAATGATTGTATGGAACAAACGCGTTCTAATAACCTATTACGCACACAGTTATAAGTTCGTGCAGGTGAACGCGTACCATGCTTGTGTGAGTGAGATAAGACATGCTTATGCATTCACTCGGTATTTCGGTAACTGTGAAAAGGTCGGTCTCTCTGATCAGTTTATTCACAAACTGTCAAATTCGCAAATTGTCAAGTCTTCAGAATTTCTAGTTCTTTAGTTTTAATAATAATTAAAGTAAACTAATTAATAGGTAAAAAATATGCCTATTAATTAGTTGACTTTAATTATCATTAAAACGAAATAACTAGAAATTCTGAAGACTTGACAATTTGCGAATAAACCAACTGATCGGGGGTGGGCGCATTCAGCGGGAGGCAGGGAGTGGTCATACTGTACGTAGTACTCATTATTATACTGTGGTAGTACACTGCTGAGGCGCAAACTCAATTGAGTTTGTATTTTTTTTTTACTTTTATTTAGCCTAAGTTGAGCTTTTTTTAACTTGTTTAAAATGGTTAACTAAACATACATAAACATTATAAAACAACCAGACCCGAAAGCAATTTAGAAAAACAGTTTTTTCTAAATTGACCTGATCGGGAGATGGCGCGACGCCAGAACAGGCGCGGCGTGCCAACCACTCGGTCACGGAGGTCGTCAAATATCGAAATATTGAAGTTACCTCATTGGTGATGTTCTCAGGGGCGTACTCCACGGCGTCCTTGTTGAGCGAGCGCACCTTGTTCCGCATGTTGTGCTTGTGCGTGCTGTTGCGCAGCTTGCGCACCGCCTTAGTGCGGCTCTGCGAGTAGATCTCGCGACCTCCCGCTATTTCTATTATCCTGGTAGCGGGAAAAGGAATATCCACATAATTTAGTTATTTTTTTTAATTTTTTTATTTAGCACAAATAACATATTACTTACTTACAATTAGGTATTCATAGACTAAACATAAACAAAAAAAGGTAAAAGTTCTAAATTGTAAAGTCGGGTCTCCTGCGACACTGTTTTGTGTTTTCTAACACCTAACATCAAACATCTAACAAATACGAGCGTGGCCTACGTACATATTTTGACATATTTTGTTAGATGTTTGATGTTAGGTGTTAGAAAACACAAAACAGTGTCGCAGGAGACCCGCCTTTACACTAAAAGCATGTACTTATACATATAAAGACAAAAAAAATTAAACATTATATAACAAAACATCAAACAATTTCAAAGTAAAGACTTACTAGTTACTAAATCGTTACAAAAACTACACGACCTACTAAAATTTCAATTATATTAAATTAAACTAAATTAAATTAAAAACAATTACACGAAATAGTTACATGTAGGTATTAGCGGTGCACCAAAATAACGCTAATTATGGTAACCACTGACCCAATTGAAGCACGTATTTTTTAAATTGAAAGATCTTGTGAAAATATATATTTTGCTTAGAAGAAAAAAAATAATAACACATTTTTAGACATATTTATTTTCACATATTCCTTGTGCAGCGGCACTGTCCACAACCACAGAAACTAATAACTAACTAAATAAACCCAGTGCGTCAATTCGCATTGACGACTAACTAGTTGTTCGAAGGTTTACACATTTCGGTATCCCATACAAAGTTCAAAGTTCAAAATGTTACAAACCAATAAGCCAAATTTAATTGATTTGCATATAACCACGACTATTATCCCCGAAGGGTTAGTCAGAGACTAGCCAATGAGGACAGCAAAAGCACTCCTCTACCATAGTCCACTTTCACCAAATAGCGATTGCACATGTGCGACAGGTGGTGAGCTCATCGCCGATCTATGATGTTGGATGTATGTGCAGCCTTTAGTCCGTTAGTCGCCTTTTACGACACCCAAGGGAAGAGAGGGGGTGGTAGTATTCTTTCACCGCTACGCGACATGGTTGATTTGCATGATTTTAGAAGATACAGATATCTAAATAATTACTTACAGAAAATATATTTTTTTACGTATATCCAGCTGAATTTATGCGATTATAAGTCTTTTTTAAAAAGTTTGCTAAATACCCCTTTTTAATATAAACTGTTGATTTACGCAAATAAATAGATTAGATTTAAATTTACTTACTTAGTCCTTATGTTATTTTATGCCAGCGTAACCTATAAAAGTTGAGTATGACCACAGTTTCATGTTGAAATTAAACACATATTTTACCAATCTACTTCCATAAAATATTTAAGTACAAAACTTTTCATTATGACGTTTGTAAGGAATTGTGATTATAATTTACATTTATGTACAAAGATACATTTTGTAATGAAGTCGGTTAAAAAGTGTTTGATTTCAATAATATGTAGTGTTTACTTTAGAAAAGAGTTCTATAGAAAGCTGGCTCTAGCCTCGGTCTTTGTCTGAAGAGTCGTTCACCTCCCCTCCTCCCCCAATCTTCTTATCAAATTGTAATTTGTAACTTACCTAGAGTCTCTGAGTTTGTAAGTGCCGCCTTTGGAGTTGAGGATGACCAGCTGACCTTCCCCCCGGTCCTCGTCCGAGGAGTTGTTAACATCGTTCTCCCGCCCCTCCAGCGCGGAAGATAGTCTGAAAAACGAGCTTCAGGTCATATGCGAATCATTCTGTTAATTACAGTCTTGCTTGTCAAATCATGACCTGCATTTGTTTGTTACGTCAAAAATATATTAGTTTTTCTTTTTATATTAGTGACAAAACTAAAATGATTGTACAGTCAACAGTATATCATGCGTTTTATTATATTAAGCATTATGATAACTATTGCTTTCACAATAAAGATTATTTTAGGATATTGTACACTTGACGAGCCGCTAATTGAACGGTTTAGAACGGAAAGGTGTTCGTGGTTTTAGATGGAGCGATGCATATTGTGATCAAATATAATCTTCAAGCGTTAAACAACAATCAAACTTGTTTTTGGGGTTTTACATAGACGAAGACTTTTTATCGGTGATCAGGAGGTACTGATTCCGACTAAGTTAATAATAATAGTAGTTACATGATTTCTTTTTATTTTAATTTTGTATTTTTAATTAGGTAAGCAAAATAATTAGAATGTATGGTCTTCCTACATTTTTATCATTGCTGTAGCTGTACTTATGAAGAGGTTTTATTTGTAACAAGGAGGAGTAGGATAGTAGGTAGGAGGTAGAACATGATTATAATAATCATAGTTATTAAAATTACTTCCCAGACAAAACAAAATAAAAATGGAAAACTGACATGTAAAGTTGCAATGACCATCATTTACTTAGTCGGAATCAGTAGGTCCTGATCACCGATAAAAAATCTTCGTGTATGTACGAGGTGTCGTTAAATCGAATAAGGATATGTTCGGTACAAGCCTTGATAAAAAATGAGCACAATTGTCCTTTCATTTGTACGATATACTTAAAAGTATAAGTACAATGAATTCGGTAGTTCTTTGAGTGATTTACAACAGGTAAGTATTTGGCAAAAATGAATTATTGAATTTACTGTCGATAATGAGTTTAAAGCCAGAACCAAAAATATCCGCAATCAATTCAATGACACCGTAAATACACAATGCATTTAAAATGGCCGTCTCTCGCAATTATTGTTAGCGGCAACTTTAAACGCGTGCCAATTTTGTCAACATGAAAACGCTCGCTTTACCGAGCCGTGAACATTCGCAGAACAAACAGACCAGCAAATAAAATGTAAATAAAAGGCCAATACCAAATTCCTGTCCGTTTGGCGAGTGCAAAAGCGGGTGGGGAATTAATATAATGGTAGAGTAGTTGGAATGTCAACACTAATCCTTTTTTCAGTTGAACACGAGTGAAAAAAAAACAAGGTTTTAACTAAAACAGGTAAGCATAGAAAAACTATAACAACAAAATAAAAGTAAAGACAATCATATTCTATTACAATTCCAAAGTTCAAACTTACTAGCTAACAGTGCAGTCAAAAGGCAGAACTGTAAAATACAAACAATAGTATAAATGACTAAGAAATATCGACAAATCGCTAAAATATTTGCCCTGGCGATGCCGCGAGCAGCCACCATTTTACATTTACTTATGCATTTTACTAAATTTGTCAAAGTTCGTCGATTTGTTATCATTTTACGACGGCGGGTCATAGGATTTTTTAAATGTAATTTACTTGCTTTATGCTCAAGTCGACACCAACTTTGTTGGTTTCGCCTGTACAATTTATTGTGTCCACAATATTAATGAAGAGCCGACAGATCATTAGGGCCGATGTCTTTAGGAAACTTTCAGGCGAGTCACTCGAACGGCGTTCAATTTAAAAAATACTGAACAGGCGCGGCAATTTGTATATTCTTTAGATATTAGCATTTAGTTTCTTACAGCAAGCTACACAAACACTCGGCATAGTATAGGAAATGCTTGAGCTGTGCAACCAAACAGTGCTATGGGCATTCTATGACTAAGCTAGCTGATGGCACAGTTTTTTACATTTCAACTCATAATAATATGTCACATCACAATATCACATCAATATAATACAGAATGAGTCAAACAATCGGCTGAAGTACAATTTATTATCTAATTTTTGCGTGAAATTTCCACCATGTTCCTTTCATTTGATTTATTCTGTATATATTATAGAAGCATAGAGATATCACGGCAGACTACTTACCAATGAAAGTGCTGGAGCTGCATACTCTTGGGGCAGCACTTCTAACAGGTCAGTTTTGCATCCGCCGAGACGGCACGGTACTGCACTTTAGAAGGCACTTTTGGTACGTACGGTGCGGTTTAAGTCATCCGAGCGAGCCTTCGCTAGTGAACGCAGCTCCACCGCTCGCAGTTACCTGTCTTGTGGCGGCACTTTAGAAGGCACTTTGGTAACAGGCGCGTGGTGCGCTTATCGCAGCTCCTCTGCTCGCGAGAGTCGCGAGTAGCTCACCTGTCGTGTTGGTGCTGCATGGCCTTGTGGCGGCACTTTAGGAGGCAATTTGGGGAAGACGTGTGGTGCGACTATCGCAGCTCCGCCGCTCGCAAGTAATTCACTTATCCTTATCGTGTTGGTGCTGCATGGTCTTGAGGCGGCTCTTTGGAAGGCACTTTGGGGAAGACGTGTGGTGCGACTATCGCAGCTCCGCCGCTCGCAAGTAGCTCACTTATCGTGTTGGTGCTGCATGGTCTTGAGGCGGCACTTTAGGAGGCACTTTGGGGAAGACGTGTGGTGCGACTATCGCAGCTCCGCCGCTCGCAAGTAGCTCACCTGTCGTGTTGGTGCTGCATGGTCTTGGGGCGGCACTTTGGGAACAGGCGCGTGATGCGCTCGCCGACGTCGGAGCCGGGCGTCGAATCGCCCGCACCGTCCGCCCGCAGCGCCGCCGTGCTCATGTCGCCGCCACGGTCACGCCTTCACCCGCTCTGCAACAATTTTATTCTACTTATATTCTTCACCATGATATAATACTTTTTTAAATTAAAGTTTTGTGTAGTGGTGACCTGTTGCATGTCAGCCCCCCGTAGTATTTACAATTCCAACACTAACGGAATGGTAGTAAATCGGTGTTGAATTTTTCTTTAAAACGTTTGTTCGTAAATACCGGTATCATATATAAATATATATATTAAAATACAACTTTGGCAATATGTTAATTAAAATATAGGCAATATGCGTCGGATAAATAAATTTTATTTAAGTACTTATGCTATTTTAGAATAGAATAGAAAAAAAAATTAACATACACACGCTTGCATAACAATTATACAAAATAATGTTCAAATAATTTTATATGTAAGCTTTTTGTTGCCGTAACTAAGTGGGGACAAGCTAGGCTGTACTATCGAAGTTTAACGATGTCAATTTGTCAATTTACAAGCAGCCTTATAATTGATGTTTCCAATCACTTCAGGTGGTTCAGCCAAGCCGCATAACATGTGTATCGTGTAGTCGTGTGTACATTGTTGGCTCGTAAATTAGTCGCTGACCCATCTCTAATGTACTGCAATTACAGCAACATGCCCTTTGTGTACATAACCGCATTGCAATTCCGTTTAGATGATTGCATCTCACATATCTATTGTTAATGAAAACAAATGTGTCGTTTTCGAAAGTTTGCGCAAACACTAGACTTAGTACATTAAAATAGTAATACTTTTAACGGAACTGGTAAACAGGTAAACCTACGGACGCGAGCAACTTTGGGGGTCAAAGTTGCTCGCGTCCGTAGGTTTACCCTTGAGACCCTACACGTGATCCCTGGGTGGTGCTAAATGAGTGACACTGACTGAGTGGTAGAGCCACGCTGCGTTGCAGCACGCATTGGGCCGGCTCGCCCGGCGTAATACCACCCTCTCACGAATATTCGACGTGAAATAATGGCACTTGGTGCTGTTGTGTTTCGTCCGACCAGTGAGGGTTCCGGAGGCCTCTTCCCCCCACCCCTCCTCCTAATTCCTATTCCTTCCTTAAATCTATTCCTCCCTTAAAGGCCGGCAACGCGCCTGCGATTCCTCTGGTTTTGCGGGAGTCCATGGTAATTACTCTCCATCAGGTGACCCGCCTGCTCGTTTGCCTCCCTCTTTTATAAAAAAAAAACTTATGACCATGAAACCTGTAAAAGGTTCGCCAATTATTCAAATGTAAAGTAAAGTATAGCCTATATTCTGTCCCACTGCTGGGCATGTGCCCTTCATTACCGAATTCAAGTCATCGCTACAAAAGATAGGTATTGACTTAGGTGATCACCAAGCATGCCACAGATTAAAGAAGAGCGCATGCAAAAAGGCGGGTTGATGATCAGAAACCCGGGGTATGCAGGGGAAAATACAAAACCCACTTTGCCCGACCAAGGAATTGATCCAAGGACCTCTGGTTATCGGACCAGGCGCTTAGCCACTACGCCACCGAGGTGTTAATTATAAATGATAGATTGTTTTAGCAACCGTGCTCATACGAAGTTATTTAAACGTGATCTGTTACTGTCTTTATATAAATAAATAAACTTTCCTACACTCACACCAATAGCTAGCCCAAAAGAAGCTTTGTTATGAAACTCGTTAAATGACTACTAGGCAACGGATAAACATACTAAAATACATACTTATTATTCATAGAAAACACACAGACCCGAGACAATTTAGAAAAACAATAATTTCTAAATTGACCCGACCGGGCATCGAACCCGGGACCTCGGAGATGGCGACACCATGAAAACCGGTGTACAAACCACTCGACCAAGGAGGTCGTCAAATCTTTCAATTGTTTATTTATCTAGCTATCTAAAAGCGAGTAGAATCAAGTGTTTTATTTGAATTTTAAGTTCTTTATACTTGAAACATATCAACAATCTAAGCACCCTTAATTTTTATTCGTTTTAATGAAATTAAGGGTGAGAGAGAAAATGAAAAAAGGTACCCATGAAACTGAAAAACTTTCCCCAAGAAACAAAACAATGTCGACCTCCCATACTATTGTCGTCAGCTGATCGGACAGTTTTTTAAGGGAGGTCGATTTTGTCATTTTTGTACATAATAAGTTTCTTGGGCAAAGTTGTTCAGTTTCATGGGTGGAACTCACCCTTAATTTCATTAAAACGAATAAAAATTAAGGGTGTATAAATAGATTGAGAGATTGAGCAATAAAATAGATTAAGCAACCATCCGAAGTAAATGTGTGCGTAATAAAAGGAAAGAGCTCCATAAGATAAAATTGAATTAGATGCCTTCAACATACCATTTACGGATGAACATTTATATGTGAAAGGGAAACGTGACAATTTTACATATTGCAGAGTAAAAAGGTTAATGGCGAAAGAAAGCGATAGACGCATGCCCATTAGATCTATGCACACATTATATTACACAAAACGTATAAAATTAACCAACCCAATTTTTTAACATTTATATAAGTCGGTTGATAGAAAACATAATTTTCGGAACTAGACTAGACTTCTCGTAAATTTTTCGCGGAAATATAATAACCTTCTCCGGGTAAGTATCTATTTCTATAACAAAATTCATTACCAAACCAACTCACATTTGCATGTATAATAAAATAACTTATAGTTAGGATGTGTGTTAAGTAAGTATTGAACCCTGGAATAAATGTAGGTTTTCTACTGTAAGCCCTGCCGGTAATAGAACATTTAGGATGGTACGGAAAGTAGCATAATATACCGGTATTTCAATGTCAATGTCATAATAATTATCGATCTTTGTTTGTACACCTTGTTTGCAATAGATTTTAAATTGTAGGTATAGATATATATATAGCTATATCACAAGTTTAATTTGTTTACGGCAATAGTGTTTTGTTTTCATAATATCTTTATAACGTTAATTTAACATTTTTGATACGTCGGTAGCCGAGCGGAAAGATGCTCGGGTTGAATGCTAGAAATCGTGGTACAATCTCCATAGCTCCGTTAGACTACTGTACTGACGTGAACCCACTCCGACACAGTCATTTAGATTAACAGGATGGGTTAACAGGACTATTATAAATGTGTTAAACGCATATTAATAATAATCTTTTAATACATAGGTATATATATATAATCACGACTATTATCCCCGAAGGATTAGTCAGAGACTAGGCAATGAGGACCGCAAAAGCAGTCCTCTGCCATAGTCCACTTTTCACCAAATAGCGACTGCACATCTGCTAAGCGTGACAGGTGGTGAGCCCATCGCCGCTCTAAGCTGATGGATGTATGTGCAGTCTTTATTCCGTTACTCGCCTTTTACGACACCCAAGGGAAGAGAGGGGGTGGTATTATTCTTTCACCGCTACGCGATACGGACACACAAGGAGAACACACGACATCTCATTACAATGTCGTTCATACATTATTGACCTAAATATAACACATATTCAAATTCGTGCTCATAACTTAGGATGTGGTGGTTATCTCTCCCGATTCCGAGCGGGCGATGACGTGAGACTGGCACTTGGCACCGAGTCCACAGGCCTCCGTCTCAGATCAATACCGCATAGACGGAGACCTAGTTGGGCGAGTGCTGAAACTTATTGGACACACTGCCATACCCCCTTGTCTGTCACGGAGACTGCTAGAGGATACAAACAATTGAATTTCTATTGTGTCTGGTTTACGCCAGCTGAGTTAATAAGGCATATGCCACAGGAGATCTAATCTATCTATAAAATGCTGTTCGTTGGTTCATTTGAGAGCGGCTGAACGGAGCAATTCCTTTGACGTTGTTAATGAGACTAGTCGCCAGTGATTTTGTTAATGCCCAAAAAGAGGAAAACTTATAATAATGAGAAATTTAAAGTAACAACAACCACAATTAGATTTTAATTTAAAACTGTAATAGTCGAAAGCCTTCCTAAGATTAAATGAATAAAAATAAACATCATCATCATTACCGTCATAATCAACAACCTATTCTTTAGATCTTTTTCCAAGAATAATAGCACTTACTATAAAAGTACAAATAATCTCAAATCTATTTTAACATTAAGTAATAATGAATAAAAATAAACATCATCATCATTACCATCATCATCAACAACCTATCTTTAGATCTTTTTCCAAGAATAATAGAGCTTACTATAAAAGTACAAATAATCTCAAAGCTATTTTAATATTAAGTAATAATTATAATAATACGCAATATTCAGCACATCAGCTCCCAGCAAAATTATACACAATTAATGAAAGTTCGGCATGGCATACCTTTCTATAAAAGCTACACTTTTGGCATTCACATTGTGGTTACAGCTTGGAAAACAGCACGGGGTGTACTCGGGTTCAAGCTGTAGATCGTTACCCAATTTAGAGCATGGCCACGTAACAAATGCTTCGAGTATTTACATATACCGCATAGCATAAATTCGACGGTATCGTGTAACCAGATCTACGTACAGAAAGTTTGATATAGGCGCCACGTTGGAATAGCAAAACGTAGTACCCATGTGAGCATTGCAATATGATAATATGATGACTATATAGTAAGCAAACTTAGGGTAAAGCCTCCACATAACACGGACTGCCAAGGAGAACGCAGTGCTATCAAACGAGTATATCGGTTAGCAACACTTGCTTGTCAGCTGCGTGTGAATTAACGTGTGCCTGGAATTTCTGAGGCACGTGAAGTAACTATCAATTCCTTTTATGTGTGTCTGCGTATACTTTTTATGATTGTGTACTCTTCGATGGCATGGTTCTACTTATAGAAGCAATAAATTTTTTAACAGAAGTCACGTTATAATTTTTTTTTTATTTGGCGTTATTCTACAAAAACCGACTGATTTTCCACCACCCTTGTTCCTATATACATTAATCACGACTATTATCCCCGAAGGGTTAGTCGGAGACTAGGCAATGAGGACAGCAAAAGCAGTCCTCTACCATAGTACTCTTTTCACCAAATAGCGACTGCACATGTGCTCAGCGTGACAGGTGGTGAGCCCATCACCACTCTATGCTGTTGGATGCATATGCAGTATTTAGTCATTTAGTCCGTTAGTCACCTTTAACGACATCCAAGGGAATAGAAGGCGGTGGTAGTATAGACACGGTCTTGTCCCTTCTCAGCCGTTTTCCTAGGTATACCTATTGCCACCAACCAGCATATTTTTGCAATAATAGGTCTCTATTCTTAGGTTTTAAGGGTAGTAAATTATTAATCCAGTGAAAATACAGGCCATAGATAAGAACTGAAACATCAGGGTCGACATCGCGCACTACCCGCAACTGTCAGTGAGATGTGGTGACACTTAAAATCATCGAGGTACAATAACCTAGAGAAGCCACCGCGAAGCAAGTTTGTGAGCACTAAGGTGCAGCCCATGGGGCTGCAAACGCCTCAGTGATTGCGCGTGATTCAAGCGATTATGGACCTTGCGGCTGCACCTTAGTTGCCCACAAACTTGCTTCGCGGTGTCTTCTCTAGTTTATTGTACCTCAATGCTTAAAATGCTCATTTACCGAATCAATAACATAAGATGAGGAAATTACCTATTTAATTACCACTCGTCTTTCTCCTCGCGTCGTGCTCCTCATTGCTGAGGGTCGTGACTCCCCCGCAGAATCACTACACTACAATAAATTACAACTACTGTTTTGTTAATGTTATAAAGTTTTGTTAAGAGAGAAAGAGAATGCGGTCCATTTACAAAGACACTGGACCGGCGTAATAGGTTTCAGCGATATATCCTTACTTCTGGAAAACAAGGAGCACAATAGGGAAGCGGTGAGTGAACGCGAATCGATTGAACAACAAACGAGCTGGTGCCGTGCCGCGACACCGAGTGTACTCGATGCCAAATCGTAAATCGATGTCGCATTAGCGGTGTGACCGCCCGGCAAAACGATTATCAGTTCGTTTGTGGAAATTGCAAAGGAAAATAAACACCAGAAATCATGTACGGTCGGCCTCAGTAGATTAACTGTTTGAATAAACAAAAGTATTTTTTTTCTACAGAATAGGACATATTACAACAACCAGAACAAAAAAACACGGATTAGGCAAGTATGCCACACGGTACCTCAGAATTTAGGCAACGGCAAATGTGTAAAACCAAAAAGGTCAAAAAACAGTTTTAATAACATTAAAAAATACTAAAATTAATCAAACATGAAATATAACTTAAACAAACAAATTGCCCCTTGATGTGCATCAATCATGTGGCAGTTCACGACGACGACGTTGTTTTGAATGTGGAGCGATAAACGATGTTGTTCATTCTTTTATAATACGTAGCATTTCTCCTATTTTCCATGGTAAAGTCACAGAATAATATATATTAAAGTTAAAATTGCCTTTTCCGTAAAACTTTCATCAAAAAACAAGCGAACGCTAATAACCAAGCGCTTACTCACCATTTATTGGCCCGTATCAAATACAGATTCCGTTTGCCCACGCGGCGCGGTCAACGGCGCCGTCGCCAGTGACACATGAGCCCATTTTAAGGGGCATTGCTGGCTGGTTTTTCTCTTAAGGGTGAGCAAATAAAATGACAACGCACATTTCTAAAGTAGCTTTCGTCACAATAGGATTAGGATGCGTTTCCACCAGCACCTAGTGCGAATGTTAATACTAGAGACTAGATTTTGCTCACGGCTTCGTTAGCGTTAATTTTGCGCAGGAAAAAGTAGCCTACCGTTTTAGAGCATCACCTATCTCTATATCAAAAGTCATTAAAATCGGTAATGCGGTTTAAGCGTGAAAGCGTAACAAACCAACAAATTTTTAGGTTATGATGATGAATGGTGAATGTAACTTGCATTAGATCCTCAACAGCTGTTCATCTTAGCTAAGCCATGGTAATATAAGTGGCTAAGCGCTGCGCGAGGAGCAGATCTACCAATAGGAGTACCGCATTTGTACCAATAGGTGCGTTTTCAGCAGAGTTGTGCGAACTAAGGTTTAAACGAGGTTTTTCACGCATCTGCAGCAAAAACACTGGCACACACATACACTTTCAGCAGTGGACGATGATACGCTGAATGGAATAACGAAGTAATGAAAATTAGTTAAAATAAGCGTATTGTTGATTTAATACATGGCGCGCGCTACTTACATCTGCACATCTCAGGTGGAATAGCTCCCTAAATTCGCACAGCTCAGATAGAAACGCGCCCTTAAGGTTGTGTAAAGAGATTTATGAGAGGCGTGCTGTCGGATAATTCTGTTTCATTGCTGAACTGTAATGGCGACTATACAGCACCAGCACGGCTCATGGGACTCGTGAAATTCTTTGTGACACTTTCACGTACCAAGTACCTACACACACACCACTGTCGTGAAATCTATAGAGATCGTTTTCAGGATACGGTGAGCTATCTGAATGGCTCAGTATGTAAAAGTCCAAAATATAGGAAAATTTGTTCGAATTCGAAGGCACCTATGTCATCGATTTTAAACTTTAACTCCTACAAAACATGGAATTGAACCCGGCTAAATGCTAAATGAACTGTAAATCCACCACTTTAGAATTTTATGGTTATTGTGGATTTCAAAGGAATCATTATTTCTTAAAACTTATATTATCAACTAATACAACAAAATATTGCGCTTTTTCTGATTGAGCATGAGTTTTAAAAATTTTACTGCAGTGCAGTTTTCCTCATTATTATTTTTTCTCATACAATGCACCTTCGAACCCTTATCTCTTACTCCCTATGACTCAACCAAACTGTTTCAATTAGATTGGTCATCCCGTACTGACATTACTCGACAACGACGACGTGCAAAAAATGATTGTTAAAAGTATCGTAGCTCGTAGCTTTCAAACGATTAATTTCTAAGCGGAAACTAGAACATAGCTTTGCAGGACATTGCTGCTTCAAAGAAAAGTCATAGAAAAGTTCTGACCCGCTCAGTGTATGACTCATCAACGTCCAGTCCAAACCCTTGGACCTAGAAAGCAGGGCTCAGAGGTAGCCTTTATGATGTGGTCAAAGAATAATGTCGGAAATTCTCAAGAGATCAAAGGATACCAACGGGTGTTCATGCGAACGAAGTCGCGGGCGATCAGTGACTTCATAACACAATTTGAGAGAACTGATAGCTTAAAGGTAAAATGTCTTCAACAAGAAATTGTAAAAAAATAGAAAAGTAGGTGTTACGCAATAAATATTTAGAGGTCCCTTTGCTGGAATTATATTATGGACTTCATAAAGATTCAAAGTAACAGATTATCTCAATATTTTCACGCAGTCGTGACTGTTTTCTTAATCGAACCATTATCTAAGTTTAAAATTATGGCTTCATAACTGCGAGGTCGTTAAGAATAATCGCCAATAAATAAGGTGTAGACCAGGAGAGTTCTACAAAATAAAATGTTTGTTTTCTTTCTTTTTTATTCAGGAGAAAAAAGTAGCAGTATGTGTGTAACGAATATAACTATTTAGACAGACAATACTTTCGATCATCAATGATGAAAGGATAATACGTTAAACACCTATTCTGTCCTTAGTCCTATCTATCCTACTTAGTCTCAACTCTCAACAACCTTGTGCAGTATAAAAGCGCAGCTGTCGTAATACCAGACCCAAAGAAATTCAATTGATACTCGGTTGCTACGAAGCAACCTCTAGGAGTAACAGACAAGCGGATAATATACGAGTATATCCTGTTCATATTTAAACTACACACATCAAAAGTGTCTAGGGATCAACATATATTTTTGCAATAACTTTTCTCCTGATTGATATTAATTAAAATTTTCTTTAAGGATTCATCAAATAAAGTGTTTTCGTTT
Organism: Scoparia ambigualis; assembly: GCA_963921215.1. Lineage (NCBI taxonomy): Eukaryota > Metazoa > Arthropoda > Insecta > Lepidoptera > Crambidae > Scoparia > Scoparia ambigualis. The sequence continues at coordinate 4,643,732 of OY992504.1, forward strand.
GTCTACAGTAACGATAAACCAAGTCACCTTTGCATTAATAAAGAAATTTGCCATTTTCCTAATAAAGGGATTTTTGACATTTGAACCACTAACATTAAAGTTCGAAAAAAAGACTGAAATAACAGTTTTCTTTAAAATTTTATTGGGTAACTTAAACAATTAATAATCCGTGTTTCTACCGCGAACACTAACAACACAAGAACATCGGTTTGGCATACTCAAAATGCGTTCATCCAAATCACGCTGTGGAATGGCCGCCCATGTTCGTTGCAACAACAAAAAAAGGTCTTCTTGCGACTGGATACCCTCCATATTCGGCAGAGCTCTTCTCTGTAGCATATCCCACGCATGCTCAATCGGGTTCAAGTCTGGCGACTGAGCAGGCCAGGGCATGACATTGATGTTAGCTGCGGCGAGAGTCTGTCTTACAACTCTTGCGGTGTGCGGTCGTGCATTATCATGCATTAACTGAAATAAGGGACCGATTTGCACTTGTAGAGGAACGATGACGTCTGATACAATCGTCTCAGCATAAATTTGAGCGTTGAGGTTGCCTCTGATCCAAATCAACTCAGTTCTTCCGCCGATCCAAATACCCGCCCATACCATGATGGTTCCACCACTATAAGGATGGACTTCCTGGCAGGATTTTAATCGCTGTTGGCGTCCAGGGGTTCTCCAGTGTCGTATACGTCTTGTATCCGGTCTCATACCAAAACGAGACTCATCAGAAAAGCACACGAAACGCCATTGTTCTTCTGCCCAATTTCTGTGTTCAAGAGCCCATTGATATCGAATCCTACGATTGTGCATTGCTATAGGTGGTACCCTTAGCGGTCTTCGGGAATGAAGGTTCACTTCATGCAAGCGGTTTCTGACTGTTTGGTCGCTAATTAAGTTCCCTGAAGAGTGATGAAGCCTCACGGCTAACATCATGGCGGTTATTGTTGGAGCTCTTCGAGTTGTGATTTGAATGTATCGGTCTTGTCTCCGTGTGGTGCAGCGATACCGTCCTCCATGGCGCTCAGCCACGGTACCAGTGCTTCGGTAACGTGTCCAAAGTCGACTGATAACACTCTGGACTTGTATTCAGAGCTAAAGCCACAGTACGTTGCCGGGAACCAGCTTCTATCATTCCCACGGCTCTGAGCAATTTTTCTCTGCTTAAATGACGTCGCCGCTCCATAATAACGTTGGTTTTAATCAGTAGTAGGGAAACAGTAGCACTAATAATGTCTTCAATGCGTTGTATGTTTTTATAGGGAAAATATTGACAGCTGATTTTCATCTTTTACTAGAAATTGATTGAAAGTTCCTGTTTCAAATTATGAAATGCACCAAAAAGGATCCATATAAATTTATAAAATCATAAATTTATTACAAAGCCACATCTCAATCTCAAGAAATCCGCATAAAATGCTTGATCCCTAGACACTTTTGATGTGTGTAGTTCAAATGGTCTATGTGAGATAGGTACGTAGAATACAATTTTACTATGCCATCATAGGTCCGTATTTCTACGGGGCAGATCTTGCACTGAGAAGAACTGGCAAGAACCTCAGCAAGGGAATTTACTCCCTTTACAACATCAAATATTTGAAAATGCGTCTATATAAGAGGACTAGACTAGGACTAGGATAAGAGGACAGCAATAAAAGGAAAATTTACGTTACGAAAACATACAAATGACAAAGAATAATGAGGCTACATACATACATAAATAATGCGAGCAGATTAGAGGTTCGCCTGAAAATTCCTAGGCACTGCCTTATTCCTTGATCCGGCCTCGAGACTGAATGAACTCGTTATATCCAAGATCACGGAGCGTGAAATCACCCTGTAACTACAGAGATTATCTGATTTATTAAAGGAATAGCCGTGGACGTCATACAGTATTCAATTTCGAGAATTATGCTTCCTTTTTTGTAGAAAATTACGAAAATTCCTCGGTGTTCTTTGGTTCACTGAAGTGTACTCAGCTTTGTTCATTTAAATGTCACAAATAATTAAAATGCTTACAAGTTAATAACTTTATTTACTTTATAGGTACGTTATATTTTGATAAAGTACCTACATCATGCCCGCTTCCCAGAGGGGTAGGCAAGGGCCACAGATTCCCATTTGCTACGATCCTTTGACACACAGCCTTTGCTTTTTTTTTTTAATAGCAGAAGAAGGCAAACGATCAAGCGGGTCACCTGATGGAAAGTAATCACCGCCGTCCATGGACACCCGCAAAACCAGAGGAATAGCAGACGCGTTGCCGGCCTTTAAGGAAGGAATAGGCTCGTTTCTTGAAGATCACTAAGTCGTAACGGTCCGGAAATACCGCCACCGAGAGCTGGTTCCACAACACTGTAGATCGAGGCAAGAAATTTCTTGAAAAACGCACAGTAGTAGACCGCCATCCATCAAGGTGATGTGGATGGAATGACAGTCGATTGCGTGTAGTGCGGTGAAGGAAATCAGCGGCAGGAATCAAGCCGAACAATTTCTCAGAACACTCCCCATGACATATACGGCACAATATACAGAGAGACGCAACTTCTCTCCGAAGAGCCAGTGGATCGAGCCGACCTGAAATATCCACGTCGTCGACAATTCGAGCAGCTCTGCGTTGGATGCGGTCAAATGAAAGGAGTTGGTATTGGGGTGCTCCAGCCCAAAAATGGGAGCAGTATTCCATATGCGGCCTGACCTGTGCTTTATACAGTTGTAAGCGGTGGGCCGGCGTGAAATACTGACCCGCTCTATTAAGCACACCCAGTTTTTTCGAAGCTAATTTAGCTTTACCTTCCAAATGACCACGAAACTGAACGTCACTCGAAATATCGACGCCAAGGATTATATATAGTCGGATTGGTATCAAGGGGAGCTCCCTCAAAGTTTAGAGGTACGACGAAGGGATGTTTTTTTGCGGTAAATGCGCAAACTTGTGTTTTTGAGGGGTTAAAGTGGACTAGGTTATGTCGGCCCCAATTCGAGACATGACTTAACATGTTCTCGGTGTCAGTCACAAGTTTATTCCGGCTCTCGATGACGCTTTCCAGAGCTATTAGCTAGAAATATTAGCTCGCCCGGTGTAGAGCGTATCCCCAGTACTATCGTCTGCATAGCAATGAATGCTGTTGTTATGCAACATGTCATTGATATGCAGAAGAAACAGAGTAGGGGACAACACACACCCCTGCGGGACTCCAGCATTCACGGGCTTCATGTCGGAGCACGAACCGTCGACTGCGACTCTGATGCTACGCCCAGTAAGGAAGCTGGCAACCCATGAACACAATTTCTCAGGAAGCCCGTATGATGGAAGTTTAGAAAGAAGAGCCCTGTGCCATACCTTGTCAAAGGCTTTCGCTGCGTCCAAGCTAACTGCTAGTGCCTCCCCTTTACTCTCGACTGCCTCCGCCCATCGGTGAGTAAGGTACACTAAAAGATCACCAGCCGAACGACCGCGACGAAAACCATACTGGCGATCACTTAGTAGCTGGTTCTCTTCTAGGTACCCCAAGAGCTGGCGGTTTATAATGGACTCCATTACTTTGGAGAATAAAGAGGTAATAGCTATTGGCCTGTAGTTGGACGGATCTGAGCGATCGCCTTTTTTTGGGATCGGGTGGACAAGGGCTGTCTTCCAAGAGCTCGGGACGACGCCAGTAGTGTAAAAGAGAGCCGGAAAAGGCGCGTTAGAACTGGTGCCAATTCAGGAGCACACGTCCGAAGCACAATGGGTGGAACTGCATCAGGCCTACTTGACTTATGGATATCAAGGGAAAAAAGAGCCTTACGAACTGACCTTTGCAGGAACTGAACGTTTGGCATTGTACAAGCGCAATGCGGTATAGTTGGTGGAGAGTTTTCCCCGTCGTCCAAGGTCGAGTTTGATGCGAAAAGAGAGCCCAAGAGATCGGCTTTCTCCTTTGCAGTGTAGGCCAGGCAGTCATCTGTCTTGTGCAATGGTGGTAGGGACGGCTTACAAAAATTCCCTAAGATAGCTTTAGCGAGAGACCAGAACGCATGCGTCCCCGAAGGAAGACGCACTAGCCTCTCGCCGATTCTACCAATGAATGATGACTTCGCCTTGGCAATGTCCTTCTTAAAAGACCTGGCGGCAAAGTTGTACTTCTTTTTGAGCGCACTGGTGTTTGGATCCTTTGATGACACCGCATTAGCTCAGGCTTGGTACTGTTGACGCTTTTGGCGAGACGCCATTTTGCAGCAACGACCAAACCATGGTTGGGACTTGCCGCCAATGGGAACCACAGAGTTTAGAATGAAAAGTTCCATTCCCTGCAGTATCACATCAACGACAGAGTCAGCGGCGACATCAGGATCATCCAGTGAGAAGCAAACTCGCCACCACGGGTAGGACGCAAAGAAACTTTGCATCCCATCCCAGTCCGCCGACCTATAATGCCAGACTCGACGGCTAGCCGCTGGTTGCGGTTTTGAAGTTTCTGTGAGAGGCACAGTGCTGCGAATCAGACAGTGGTCTGATGAGCCTAGTGGTGCATCAACAGAAACTTGATAGCCGTCTGGGTGCGAGGTCAGCAGAAGGTCCAATAAAGAAGGTGCATGGCCCTCCACATCTGGAACCCGTGTTGGCTCGGTTACCAATTGGGACAGACTATAGGCCAAAGCGAAGTCATGAACGGCTCTACCCGCGTGGTCAGTTGTGCGTTAACCAAGCCATTCGACGTGGTGGGCATTGAAGTCTCCCAATACCACAATCTCCGCCGAGGGGATCCGTTGGAGAAGGGAGTCTGTCGCTGTTTGGAAACACCGGCTCGTGGCACAAATGAATGCTCCAGGTTGTATCCCAGGTAGCGCAAGTAAGAGATGTCAGGAGGGGGAGATATCTGCGTCTCGGTGAGGAAGAGCAAGGCCGGTTTCTCCGTCTCGAGGTGGTAATGGACGGCGCTCAAGTTAGAGTGGATTCCCCTGATGTTGCAGAAGTCCACGCGAAGCGTAGGAGGGGGTGCCAATTGTCGCCGGACGAAACACAACAGCACAGAGTGCCATTGTTTCACGCCGAATATTCGTGAGGGGGTGGTATTACGCCGGGCGAGCCGACCCAATGCGTGCTGCAACGCAGCGTGGCTCTATCACTCGGTTAGTGTCACTCATTTAGCACCACCCAGGTGTCACGTGTAGGGTCTCAAGGGTAAACCTACGGACGCGAGTAACTTAACCCCCAAACGTACTCTCATAAAATTCTTCATACATGCTCGTCGGTTTAGGGTACTCTTGACCTGACCTTTAACGAGAAGGTCACCGATCTGATCGAAGTACGTTCGTCGAGGTCTTCTCCTTTCAACTATCCCATTCACTCTCGCCTCGTGCACCTTCATAGTAATTCTTTTTTCATCCATCATCTCTACATGACCAAACCATTTTACCTTTTACTATTGGAGAGAATATTAAAATACATAAACGGGTAAAGTTCACAATTGATTGTCATAATTGCATTATCTAATATACCCCCAATTTCAGAGTGAAATCACTTTGGAGTAAATGAATAGCCCCATATAATGGCGTGGAGCTCAATTTATTTTTAGAGAATTTGACTCCTTTCAATGGCTAAAAGGGTCTCTCCAATTTCTATGCATTTGAAATGGAAACTTAAATGGTAGGTGCCAGGAAGTAATTTCGTTTAATATTCGCTAATTGCTCTCAGAATGACAGGCCTCTTGCCAGTTGGCACTACCAATTAGAGAACAGGACTTGGGATATATAATGAATTCCTTGAAAGAATGGTGGACAGACCATTGAAAATAATTAAAACACCATTTACAGAGTAGGCCTCAAGACGTATTCGAGAATGGCATATTTCACTAAGATTTCCAAGTTATACTAAAGTATTCGCCAGACCCGGACGCAATAGAACATTGCCCTAATAGCATAATTATTTAGAAATCTGTGCTAACAGCGTGATTTAGCTCAAGGATTAAGTATGCATTTTATTTACGAAGAAATAATTGCCTTAGCGACTATAAAATATAAGTTTAGAAATTAACATTTTCTAAACAACGTATTTAAAATTTCTCTAGTTTATTTTGTATGTGGGATTTGAAATGTAACAAGTGAGTGAATGTCGAGGGCTGTTTAAAAACGAGAGGGTAGAAATACGTAAGAAATCGATAGAGCGCTACCACCTAGTTTGTACTTTAAAATATTCGTACCACAATAAAACAGTTACGCTGATGAGCAAGCACACATAGATTTAAAAGCAAAAATCCTCTCGCGTAATGACTGCGAAGCTGAACTTTATCGCATTCTTGCAATAGAGATATGAAACGAAAATAAATACATATATGTAACCGCTACTTTTGTGGGCAATCTTTTAATTAATTATATAAGTATTGTTTATAATCGTGTCGCGTGGCGGTGAAAGAATACTACCACCCCATCTCTTCCCTGGGTGTCGTAAAAGGCGACTAACGGAATAAAGATGACACAAACATCGAACAGCATAGAGCGGCGATGGGCTCACCACCTGTCACGCTGAGCACATATGCTCTATTTGGGGAAAAGTGGTCTATGGTAGCAGACTGCTTTTGCTGTCCCGATTGCCTAGTCTCTGACTAACCCTTCGGGGATAATAGTCGTGATTATATATGTACTAGCGGCCGCTCGCGGTTTCACCCGCATCGTTCCCGTTCCCGTGGGAATATCGCGATAAAAAGTATCCTATGTGTTAATCCAGGTTTTAAACTATCTGTATGCCGAATTTCATCCAAATCCATATAGTAGTTTTTACGTGAAAGAGTAACAAACATCCATCCATACTTACAAACTCTCGCGTTTATAATATTAGTAGAATAGGATGTATGTTTATGTTTATTTATATTATGTAGACGACTTTATAACACCTCGGTGGCCGAGTGCCATGCGTCCGACCATACCCACAGGTCGTGGATTCAATACCTTGTTCAGGGAAAGTGTGTTTTAATTTTTTATTGCATCGTGTCGGTTTGTGGCCAACAAGCCACTTTTGATCACCAATTAAGCACAAATGTATATAGCGATGACTTGATTTTCAATGTCGGAGGTTTTTACCCAACCCTCAGTTGATGTCAGACAATTCGCGTTTTCACGTAGTCTATCGGAGCTACAAGGCTTGAAAACCATGATTTATAACATCCAACCTTAGCATTACATTCGTTTGGCTACCGACTTGAAATTCCTGCTGTACCTTTAATATTGACCCGCCCCGAACGGTAGCTGATTGCTGGCACGGTGCGACAGGCGTCGGTCGGTCGTACTGTTTGTATGCAACTCGTCGTTGGCGAGAGCAAACTGCAGTCGAGTTTGTGTTTATCCCTTCTCACCTTCATTCGATCGAAAAAGCGACACTTGTAGGGCTGATACATTTTGTATGTTTTTTCATTACCTACGTATAGTGTATCGGCTCTCTAAAACATCTCTTACCTTGGGTGTCGTAAAAGGTGACTAACGAACTAAAGAGTGGACACACATCCAACAGCGTAGAGCGGCGACGTGCTCACCACGTATCACGCTGAGCACATGCGCAGTTGTAATTTGGTGAATCGTGGACTATGACAGCGGACTGCTTCTGCGGTCCGCATTGCCTATCTGACTAACCCATTGGGGACAAACGTTATGATTATGAATCTATGTATGTATGTAAATTGCTTTTCAGCGATAAGGCCGCCAATTGTATGTTACTTTGTGTTTATCCTTTTGTTGTTAATTTGGTGTACAATAAAGAATATTATTTTTATCTTTATCTTATCTTATGTACTACTTAGCGGCCGCTCGCGGTTTTACCCGCGTGGTTCCCGTTCCCGTGGGAATATCGGGATAAAAAGTATCCTATGTGTTAATCTAGGTTATAAACTATCTGTATGTCGAATTTCATTCAAAAACATTCAGTAGTTTTTACGTGAAAGAGTAACAAACATCCATCCATACTTACAAACTTTCGCGTTTATAATATTAGTAGGATAGTACTAGTAGGTAGTACTATTATTTATTCTGTGCTAGTAGTAACTGTAGTACAGTCGAGGAAGTTCCCGGCGACCACTTTCCGGCGATATTCGCTTACACACTATCTACGCGCACGCTACGCCACAAGGGCGCGGTCAGAATGAAGCGCAAGCGAATATCACCCCTGTTCCACCTATCCTTACCAGGCTATCTCCACTGTTTTTTTTTTGTTTTTTTTCAGCTGCTACTCGCTTTTTTGCAGGATTTTATTTTCTCTTTTTTTTTCTTTTCTGAGGGTTAAATGATCTTGAGCTATAACATCTCTATCTACTCTTTCTATTTTCTGTTTTTGACGTGACAACGTCTTATAAATTGGTTTGCCGGGTGACACTTCAAGAAACTGCGTTACGCTCCGCTCACGTTATGCGCTCACAATGAGAGCGAGTGAGAGGCACGCGTCCCTTCCACTCGGGCATGGTTAGCCCGCCTAAGAGCGAGAGAGACAGACATAAAAAGTGAAAGGCACGCGTCCCTTCCATATTATTTCATCCTTCTTCCTACTATACGAATGAATATTCACATTAAAATTATTTTACCACTCAAAGTCGTTGTCACCTAAAACTTTCGCCCGTATACCGACTTTACAGGCAACCAATTTTTTTCATCTATCATTACCTAATTATAACTATATTACATTTTTAATTTAGTTGTTTCCTGTTTATCTCTACTGTTACGGATAGGTGGATTTTTTTCCACCTGTCCCCACTGGTAAAGATAGGTGGAACCTATTTAGACGCTTTTATTTTAGTGGGGATACGTGGAAATATTATGGCTTTTTATCTCCACTAGTAGGGACAGTTCCCTACACAAAATAATTCCACCTATCTCTACTAACCACGAAGTGTTTTCTTGAGTGTCTAGATATGATATAAAAACCAAACCAAAACCATTTGTCCGTACCAGCTGTGCGAACCAGTAGGGATAGGTGGAAAAAGTTCCATCTGTCCCTACCAGATAGGCGAACCAGTAGGGATCAGTGGAAAAAATTCCATCTGTACCTACTTACGGAATAGCGTCCTAGTGGAAAAATAAAAAAGTGGAAAAATATACCTACACTCTAGATAAGAAAGGGAAAAAAATCCACATTTCCCTATCAGGAGGGATGTGGCAGTAGGGCTAGATGGAATAGGGGACATATAAGACGTCCACTCGGCCCTACTAGCAGGGAATAATGGAAAAATAAGTCCATATATCCCTACCAGGGAGGATCCCAACAAACATTTTGGTCACGTAATGACAGAGTTACATGACTTTAAGTTATTTAAAATTTATATTACAGTAATTTGTTCAACTTTTTGTCGTGTACAGGTGCGCTATTAACCTAATAAGTTTTATTAGATATTGTTATATAATATGGTCCTATAGACGTAATGGCAATTATTTTATAAGACAGTTATATAGTTATAGTCATGACGACTTTAAAAAAAATTACTTTATAACTGTTTAGTCGTAAGAACGTTATGGGCATATAACAGTGTCGGATGTGTCAATGACGTCATGTAATTACCTTTCTTACAACTTATAAACGGGCGATAGTCGTTTATACGTCGTAATGGTAATCTTTAAATAATGCTAGAAAAAGAGTCCCCAGTACAACCTGTATACGTCTTCAGAGAACATAAATATCACAATACGACCGTTATTTAACCAATGTCCACGTACAGGTTTTTAAAAAAACTTGTATATAACGTGCATAACTATCATCTGGTTTGACTTTTTCACAAGCTGGAAGAGAGGAATATCTGAATGGTTTCGTAGTAAAAAAAATATTTGAAAATACTAAAACTGCAGATATTTTTTTAATTTAAATGCCGGAAATTACGAAGACTTATACTTTTAAAAAGTGGAAGAGATGTTTCAATAATCGTTGTCGATAATGGTCAATATTGGCATAATGAGGTCATTGAATTTTAATTTTTTTTATTTTGTTTCACTTTTTCATTATGTAAGTGCTTACTCTAAATTGATCCACATCCTTCAACTTCAAGTATGTTTTTTTATTTTCTTCATATCTGTCTTCGATATCAACTTATCAATATCCATATGGCATTTGAATCATTTTGTTGTATTTATGAGGATTGCCTTCAAAAGTAAAACTATTAGGTACATACAAAATAAACATAATGGAACAATAAATGGGTACATAATAGGGGTTGCAGTCCCGGTACTGTGGAGAAAACGGGATTCCCGGTACTGAGCTAACTCTGGTACCGGGAAAACCGGAAAATTTCGGTACTTTTCGGTACTGCGATTTTTTTAACCCATATGTAAGTAACGTTTGGTATATGGATCATTGAGCAAAATAAAATATTACACAAAAAGTTTACAATAAAAAAATTGTTTTGTCAATTGTTGTACTAGCTGTGGAATCACTTTGTCGAATGGAATTGTTTAGAGATCATCCGAGTTAAATGTTTTAAATTTAAAAGGGTCTATATGCAATGGATTTTTATCATGAGGGTTTTAAGGTGAGTAAATAATATAAATTCGTCCAAACCAAAACCGTTCAAACGGCGACAGACTCCCTTCTCCAACGGATCCCCTCGGCCGAGATAGTGGTTTTGGGAGACTTCAATGCCTACTACGTCGAATGGCTTGGTTCACGCATAACTGACCACGCGGGTAGAGCCGTTCATGACCTCGCTTTGGCCTACAATCTTTGGTCTGTCCCAATTGGTAACCGACCCTACGCGGGTTCCATTCCAGATGTGAAGGGCCATTCACCTTCCTTATGGACCTTCTGCTGACCCCGCACCTAGACGGCTATAAAGTTTCTGTTGATGCACCACTATGCTCATCAGACCGCTGCCTGATTCGTAGCACTGTGCCGCTCACAGAAACTTCAAAAACGTCGAGTCTGGCATTATAGGTCAGCGGACTGGGATGGGATGCGAAGTATCTTTGCGTCCTACCCATGGTGGCGAGTTTGCTTCTCATTGGATGATCTTGATGTCGCCACCGACTCTGTCGTTGATGTGATGTGATACTGCAGGGAATGGAACTTTTCATTCCAAACCCTGTGGTTTCCATTGGCGGCAGCTCCCAACCATGGTTTGGACGTTGCTTTAAAATGGCGTCTCGCTAAAACCGACAACATTACCAAGCCTGGGCTAATGCGGTGTCATCAAAGGATCCAAACACCAGTGCGCTCAGAAAGAGGTACAACTTGGCCGCCAGGTCCTTTATGGACATTGCCAAGTCATAGTCATCATTCATAAGTGGAATTGGCAAGAGGCTAGTGCGTCTTTCTTGGGGTACGCGTGCGTTCTGGTCTCTCGCGAAAGCTACCTTAGGGAATTTTTGTCAGCCGTCCCTACTACCATTGCGATGACTGCCTGGCCCATACTTCAAAGGAGAAAGCCGATCTCTTGGGCACTCTTTTCGCATCAAACTTTACCTTGGACGATGGGGAAAACTCTCTACCAACCATACCGAATTGCGCTTGTTCAATGCTAAACATCCGGTTCCTACAAAGGTCAGTTCGTTAGGCTCTTTTTTCCTTGACATCCATAAGTCGAGTGGGCCTGATGCAGTTCCTCCCATTGTGCTTCGGACGTGTGCTCCTGAGTTGGCGCCGATTCTGAAGCGCCTTTTCCGGCTCTCTTACACTACTGGCGTTGTCCCGAGCTCTTAGAAGACAGCCCTTGTCCACCCGATTCTCAAAAAAAAACTAGCTACTAAGCGATCGCCAGTATGGTTTTCGTCGCGGTCGTTCGGCTGGTGATCTTTTAGTGTACCTTACTCACCGATGAGCGGAGACAGTCAAGAGTAAAGGGGAGGCACTGGCAGTAAGCTTTGGACGTCGCGAAAGCCTTTGACAGGGTATGGCACAGGGCTTTTCTCTCTAAACGTCCATCATACGGGCTTCCTGAGAAATTGTGTTCGTGGGTTGCCAGCTTTCTTTCTGGGCGTAGCATCAGAGTGTAGTCGACGGTTCGTGCTCTAACATGAAACCCTTGAATGCTGGAGTCCCGCAGGGGTGTATGTTAGCCCCTACTTTGTTTCGTCTGCATATCAATGACATGTTGCATAACAACAGCATTCATTGCTATGCGGACGACAGTACGGGGGTAACGCTCTACACCGAACGAGCTAATATTTCTCTGGAAAGCGTCATCGAGAGCCGGAATAAACTTGTGACTGAAACCGAGAACATGTTAAGTCATGTCTCAAATTGGGGCCGACATAACGTAGTCCACTTTAACCCCTCCAAAACACATGTTTGCGCATTTACCGCGCAAAGACATCCCTTGGTCGTACCTCTGAACTTTGAGGGAGCTCTCCTTGATACCACTCGGACTATTGGAATCCTTGGCGTCGATATTTCTAGTGACGTTCAGTTTCGAGGTCATTTGGAAGGTAGGCAAATATTGGCGTAATTTTAAGTCATAATAAAAGTACCGAAAGTACCGAATTTCCCGGGAAACGAATTCTCAGTACCGGTACTGCGTGAAAAATCGGTACCGGGTATTCCCGGGAGCATGCCCTAGTACATAATCATAATATTTGTTTGTATTTACAATTTTACTTTGTACCTAATGAACCCTAATAGTACAGGAATGGCGACGAAACACTTTTGCAGAAAACAATTTATACGTCGGGAAGTTATATTGAAGTCCCATAACATAGTTACCGATAAAAATATGATCAAACATAAAATAATACTTATGCATTTATGAAGCGCATGAAAAATTACTTTAAAACTTACCTTACATTAATCAGTAAACTTTTTTCCACAATAGAAATGGTTGTAGCTGACAAATAACAGAGTTGTTTTATTATTTTAATGTAATTTATATTAATAAGATGGCCGTCGCCTTCGATTGTGTTTTAATCACGACGGAGTAAAGTAAAATTATGTAAAACCAAATTTTTTATATGTTATGATAGTTTTTACGTTATTATGACATTTACACGACGGTAACACGTCGGTAACATGTCGATAAATGAACAATTACTCGTCACGAAGTCGAGTACGCATTGCAGCACCTAACGTTACTCAACTATTAGTAAAATCGACAACATCTATACGACGACTAAGCGACCAAAAAGGCATTTATATTACTGTTATTCGATTTTCTTATGACATTAAGTTGAATAAAATGGGTCTAAATGCCGTTGAGTAAACGTAATGACGACGTCTACACGACTACATTTTAAAACATTAAGTTATAATCAAAACGTTTATTCAACCACACAAATGTTTGTTGGGATATTTAGTAGAGATATTTGGATTTTTTTCCACTTATCTCTACCAGGGGGGATAGGTGGAAAAAAAATCCACGTATTCCTACAAGTGGAGATAGCCTGGTAGGGATAGGTGGAACAGGGGGAATATCACCGAAAAGTAGTCTACCGGGAACTTGCCAGGTGAATTGAGTCTACTAAACCTTCATCGATTACTTAAGTTAGGTTATTTCACTTGACTCCAAAGCCATTGTTCTCAAAACTTCACCCCGTCCATACATTGTTTCCACTTCGACTCCAAAATGATTTTAGGCATTTAATTTACATGTAGAAATACGTACGTACTTCAACTCCACTTGACTCCAAATGATTTTAGTAGAGTCAACAGCAAAATTGCATGATTTTAGTGTCGAGTCGGTTAGAGCATGATGTAAGTTACCGGGACTCATTATTATTTGAGGATTCCGTCTTTTCTTTTCTGTATTGAAGAGGAAAGGATGTTTATATTAAGCTAGATAGAAATCTATTCAAAACTTTATTATAATTTATTAGAACTGGTTTGTTTTACTGAATACTGAGAATTCACGTGCTGACTATAAATCTTGGAGTCAAAGTGGTATGATTTAATATATATATTTAAATAAGATATTCACTAAAAAATGTTTTGGAGTTAAAGTGGAAAGTTTTTTGGAGTTAAGTGGAATAACCCCTTAAGCTTACTGTATAATGTAAGTACATGATACAAATATCTCATCCCTAATATTGCTGCGCGTAATCTTAATCGCTTAAATGTTATGCTAACCTCATAGTTTTGTAAACTTTATTGTTTCTTATTTTTAGCATATTAATGTTTGATTAAGGCGTCGGTAGGCATGCGGATAGATGCTCGGGTTGAATGCTAGATATTGTGGTTCAAGTTCAATCCCCAGCTCCGTTAGACTACTGACGTAAACCCACTCTTATACAGTCATTTTTAGTATGTTTATAGTTCATAGTTTACGAGATGGGTTAACAGGACTATTATTAATGTGTTAAACGTACATTAATAATCTTTTAATAAGTACATACATATAATCACGACTATTTTCCCTAAGGGTTAGTCAGAGACTAGGCAATGAGAACAGCAAAAGCAGTCCGCTACCATAGTCCACTTTTCACCAAATAGCGACTGCATATATGCTCAGCGTGATAGGTGGTGATGGTGAGCCCATCGCCGCTCTACGCTGATGAATGTATGTGCAGTCTTTAGTCCATTAGTCGCCTTTTCCGACACCCATGGGAAGAGAGGGGGTGGTAGTATTCTTTCACCGCTACGCGACACGATTATGGTTAGGTTTATTAACTAAAATTTAAATATTGTAAAATAATAGATGTACATTTTAAGAGGTTTGATAACACACTGTTGCTATGAAAACATATAGTCAAAAGCGTTGAAAAATTTCGTCAGGTCTAACCAATACCTCGGTGGCGGAATAGTCAACGCAGCCGCCCGGATTGCGGAAGACGCGGATTCGGTTCCTGTCTGTGGTAGACATTTTTTCGACTTGAGTTTAGTTGAGCGTTTTTTAACGCAAATAATCAAATATAAAGAAGCTGATAATGATGAAATGTATCACTGCTGGTCATCTTACGTACCACATAACAAATAGCACTAATATTGAAAGGCGAAGATGCCAAACCGTCGCCAAGTGAGTTAGGTACCATACATTTCAATATTTACTGCTTAGATACGTAGCCGTCGACGCACACTGGATCGATCCCATACTAACGGCCGGACGTAGGCTTGTAAACTAATTTTTTATGTAAATTTGATATTCAAAGTATGCATTCGTGTGCAAATTATATCAATCTAAAATATTAGTTAAGACATGTAATGGTTTAAACATTATTTGAAAGAGATATCCCGGTTTCGTTTTTTTTTTACTATGGGAATGAACATTCTAAAAATGTTTTCTCAAATCGCCCTTATATGCACGTGTTCTAGTTGCTATAAATGGCTTCCCCAATAGCTAAAGCACATTTTCCTAGAACATTCTTGCTACCCCTAGCGACCACTTTCAAGTTATTCATCGATTTGTATTTTTTTTTCAACTATTACCAATCTTAAGATTATTCGAATAACTAATAAGAGCAATAACGTGGTTACGATTCGTGATTTTTATTATTCACATGCTCTAATACTTGTGGCAAGGTAAGGATTAACTTTTGTTATAAAATTACGTTTATATTATTGCATTTGAAAATTAATATGTTACATATATTCAGTAACTATCAAGTGACTGTTACATGAATATCCAGTGATTGCCTAACTCTTGAGGGTAGTTGAAGAAAACTACCAACAAATGTTATAAAATACGATGGTACTATTGTATACATATTGCATACAACACAATTCATTTCGTGTTTGAAGATTTTGTTTTGTGCATATAAAAATGTCTTCTTTCCAAGGTTTAAGTACCAACTTAGATACTTACAAACTACAGTAATATGTTAAATTATCAGTTTTTGACAAAGGAGTTTAAAACTTAAAACAGTTAACTACTGTAAACGAAAATATTTTGCTGGAATGGTGTAGAAAATTTTGCTTTCGAGTACACCAAAGATGGGTTTAAGCAAGAAATTGTCAAGAGAAGTTCAGAAGCCAGAATAGTGCATGGTTGGAAACGGAAATAAAATGTTCTACATTTCATAGCACAACACGTAACATAACTTCTGATACAATGGAAGCAGAATCGTAATATGACGTGATTTTTCCATAAATCATAGTGAGAATAAGTCGATGAGTCACTGAAACATTTTCAAAACCAGTAGGCTCAAGCTCCAAAATCTCCAACTCAAAAGATGCCATTTCGTTCATGACATTCATTTCCGTCTCTTTCATGGAGGTGAACATTATAGGACGGCAATAAAAGATTGAAGAAGCCTTGTCGTTGTCCCATATATACCACCATTACGAAAGCGAAGACTGAGAGGGATAAGGATAGCCATGGAAACACTGGAAAGATCTTGATCCCTGGACGATGAAGATCTCTGCTTGTAAACGCTTTGGTCAGAAGATCCGTCAAAACCCCACTTGTTTAACAGAATCATTTCCTTATTGTCACTTTTGCTGACATCGATGTCCAAACTTTTAATCAGTTGATTAAAAGTGATTCTACTTGCGTTGAAGTTGATGGAACGGCCACGGAATTTGCCAATTTTTCTGCTTCCATTGATTGTATCAGAAGTTATGTTACGTGTTGTGCTATGAAAAGTAGGACTATTTATTTCCTTTTCCAACCATGCACTATTCTGGCTTCTGAACTTCTCTTGACAATTTCTTGCTTTAACCCTTCTTGCTTTAAAATCTTTGGTGTACTCGAAAGCAAAATTTTCTACATCATTCCAGCAAAAGTTTAAGCTCCATTGTCAAAAATTGATAATTTTACATATTACTGTAGTTTGTAAATATCTAAGTTGGTACTTAAACCTCGGAAAGAAGACATTATTATAGCGCACAAAACAAAATTTTCAAACACGAAATGAATTGTGTTGTATGCAATATGTATACAATAGTACCATCGTATTTTATAACATTTGTTGGTATTTTTCTTCAACTACCCTCAAGAGTTAGGCAATCACTGGATATTCATGTAACAGTCACTTGATAGTTACTGAATATATGTAACATATTAATTTTCAAATGGAATAATATAAACGTAATTTTATAACAAAAGTTAATCCTTACCTTGCCACAAGTATTAGAGCATGTGAATAATAAAAATCACGAATCGTAACCACGTTATTGCTCTTATTAGTTATTCGAATAACCATAACATTGGTAAAAGTTGAAAAAAAAATACAAATCGATGAATAACTTGAGAAGTGGTCGCTAGGGGTAGCAAGAATGTTCTAGGAAAATGTGCTTTAGCTATTGGTGAAGCCATTTATAGCAACTAGAACACGTGCATATACGGGCGATTAGAGAAAACATTTTTAGAATGTTTATTCCCATAGTAAAAAAAATCAAACCGGGATATCTCTTTCAAATAATGTTTTAACCATTACATGCCTTAACTAATATTTTAGATTGATATAATTTGCACACGATTGCATACTTTGAATATCAAATTTACATAAAAAATTAGTTCACAAGCCTACGTCCGGCCGTTAGTAAGGGATCGATCCAGTGTGCGACGTCGCCATGGCGTCTTAGGCTCGTATTCTAAAACCAAACTCACACTCAAATCTCTGCTTGAGTACAGTTAGAAAGGGATGGTGCTATTCATCGCAAATATCGCCATCCCTTTCTAACTGTATTTAAGCATGTATTTGATTTTGAGTTTGATTTTAGAATAATGAGGCAGAGCTCTCATTGTCATAGTCCGAAGCCCGGTAGGTACCGCGAAGGCATCTCAACAAGTATTTAAGCCACTGCGCCTTAGTTAATCTTATTTGCTACAACTAAAACCAATTCCTGATGATTGCAAATCTTTTGGTGGGTCATCCAAGAACTTTCATTATTTACAAATATTTTGTCGGCTAACATTTAATGCAACTTTACCTTCCAACTGCGGCCGCGCACTGATCAGTGCTCAATGAATACTTAGAATTTCTATTGTGTCTAGTATACCTATTATGATAAGCTTTAACGCGTGCCGTTCTAAGCGTTAAAGCTTATCATATATTTTCTATACCACGTTTCTTCCACGTGCCTTAACTACTTAAAAAAAATTAAATCTCTTGTCACGTGCGAGCTTAGGGGATCAAAATCGTTTGAAATGTGGACGTTCTGCTACGTAATTAAGTTCAAATAAATGGCGCTGAAAAAAATGGCCGCTAACAATATTGCTTTACTCAAAAATGACCTTTTTTAAGCTTATGAAAATGTCGCTAATATTTCGTTGCCATAATTTAATTTGTTGGGCTTATCACATTTACTTCTACCCGCAGTACATTAAAGGATTTAATCTTAATTACGCGCACTTTCGCCGTCTTATGTTTTTTAAAAGCAAGATTAGAAACTCTTTACACTTTTTTAATTAATTTATGATTCTGGCTAGACTAGAAATGTTCTGCTTAAATTAAAGATATTAACAAAGCTCTGAATTTATGTCTGGAAAAGGTTTGGCTGAAATTTTTATTAACTTCATAACAAACAATTTTGTTGCGAAATAGAAAATGTTTTTAATTTGTTATTTAAATTAATGATGTTGCTTATTATTTAAGTTAAAAATGTTTTAGTAAATGGTTTCTTACAAGATTATTAGAGGTTAAAAACATAAAAGTACCATATAAATAAATAGCCATGTATATTTTATAAGGAAATCTCTTCTGATGCATGTTCGCTGGTTCAGTAGTTTAATAAATCCGTGCCACCGAGTCGACAGTAACATAACATAGAAACTTATTTGTTTCTTTCAATAACGTTACGAGTTACGAATGGGGTCGATAAAACGATTCCACCGATACCAACTCTTACTTATAGACATCCAATAATGTCGAACTTTCGTATTTGTATATGGGAGCTCGTAAATATTGCGGAATTCTTTGTAAAATTTACGGCACCAATATCGATGCGGCGGGCATGTTGACATTTGAAACCCATAAAACAAAGGTCAGGCTGAAAGAGGTTGCTCGCAGGCGACGCCGGCCGACGCGACACGCGGCAAATTACAATTTAATGAGCTACTATAATTCATGATTAATGTCCTATGTGCTGTAATATATTACCTATATTACATTACAAGTTGCAACAGAGACAATCGCAATGGAAATGAAAAACTATGCAAGGATTTTACAATATAATTCTTATATGAGGTCAATGTGGGGAAGTCCGTCTAGGAGGTAAGCCCGTCTAGCGGCAATAACTTGCATATTTGAACGGATAGGTTCTTATGCCTCGGTCGGTAAAACAGTATTACGGAGCTAGTTCGAACTGAGAATCATAGATGTCGCTAACATCATTAGGTCGAAAGAAATCGGTAGGCCATTTTTTTTCGCGTTGTGAACTTTAAGTTAGAGTGTAACGTCTCTTCAAAAAACTAAAAAAAAAAAAGTAGAAAATCAAAGGAATTTTTGGAGTTTCCTTGATTACGTAAGTCATTTAGTGATCCATATACTTATTTCTGGTGATGAATTCATTAATATCCCTTGAGTTTCGTAATTATTACCTGCAACAAATGTCTAAACTCAAAATGTAATAGTTGGGAAGTCCGTCTACATGCTTAAGGAAAGTCCGTTATATGCCGGTCTTGCCTCGATTGCAGATATTGTCAACCTTTTCAGCTGCACGTATTTTATGTTACTGTACGATTCTTTGTATTTGCTAGCTACTACTTAAAAGTAGTCGCCCAATAAAATATTTTTTGCTTACTTTAAGCTAATGTCTAATACGGGTTCGAATCTTTTGGTATACCTTTCAAATTTCTTTGTTTTTAAGCTCAAAACGGCGGCGTACATGAGACAAATACTTAAACATAAAAAATACAAATGTTGATTTTTATTAAAAAACCAACGAAAGTTGACAGGTGTGCAAAAAATATAGTTAAAAAATTTCTGACCCCTTAAATGATAATGAGGGAAGGTATTTGTTCATTTTGCAGCACTACTTATAATATTCAATAAGAAATAATGATATATTTTTTTACTTAGTATTTTTTTTTTACAAAAAAGGAAATTCGTTACTATCTTATTAAAAAAGTTTGCAACCACTGTCACCAAAGATATGCCGGACTTGCCTTAAAATGAAATAAAGTAAATTATCATTGAAATTTAAACCTTATGAACGAATTTATAAAACACACATTTCAACGCCAGTTGTACATCACTGCTACAAACTGTTTTCAAACATATTGCGTCACAAGTTTTGGTTATATTGCTACTAGACGGACTTACCTTAAACTGCACGGGAAGTCCGTCTACACGCCGAGTTTAAAAAAATATCATATAAATCTAAAGATTATTGCAATTCATATGATTTTTAGACCAATATAAGTAAATAAATATATTACCTATAATTTCCAACGACACAAGTTACTTTATATGGCGTATCTCGATTCAATAAGTTCTGTTAAATTAAATTTTAGAAAAGTATGCCGGACTTCCCCACATTGACCTTGGCCGTATTTTTTGTGAGCTCTAGGATTGAGAGTTCGGCCGAAAGGAAAAGTGGTCGCGGTTTTGGTCTTTCTAAGAATTGGTCCTTTAAAGAATTGGTCTTTTTAAGAAATAGGTATTTTCAGAACTAGGTATTTAGCGAATTAGTCCTTTTTTAAGCTGTTAGGCATTTTAAGAATTAGGCATACACACAAACGTACACAAAGTTGCTTAATAAAATGTGACAAAACTGGATGCACGCGCATTTGCGTGGGTTACCGGTTACCGCCGATATTATTCGTATAGCTATAACACTACAGTAACCATATCTTTGTGAAAGCGAAAGTGTTACTGCAACAAAACTAGCTGAACACGCAAACAAATGCAAAAAAATACCAAAAGATTGCATATAAGGTCATCGTCAGTGCGAACTAAAAACACTACATATTAAATTTCACAATCTTCGCGGGTCACAAATAAAGCCTATTTCAAGTGGTATTTTTTTTTATAGTACTCATTATTGTACATACAATTAAAACTGGAGTCTCACAATACGTGTTGTTGCGAAAGAACACGGGTGAAACTCCAAAACTCAGTTCAGAATTTAGCAGTGAAATTATACTAAGATCGCCGTTGTGTCACTGCAAATTTCACCCCCGAAATAACGGCCAAGAAGCAATAAAACAGCCACATGTTTGTTGCCTAAACAAGGGAATCCTTTTAGGGCCGCGCAAACGAAATTATAATTACTTTTAAGACAAAAAAGGGATAAAAGAAAATGAGACGCGAACAGAAGTAATTTTATAGAGGCGCAAAAAGATATCAAAGGACGCATATAAAAAGAACATTGCTGCCGTTTCGAATACGTCAAAGCCTAATAAGCAGTGGTCGGAGTAGGTATATTGAATTGAGGTCACTGACATCAAACGTATATGTTAATATGGATACTCCTCCGAGTTTCCGGATTATTATGATAAAAATACCGAAACATCGAAATTATTACATGAAACTAGTTAAAAATGTATCAATACTCTCAACGCTATGCTGCTAGTGGCGCTGGTCTCCATCTCTAATGTTGGCCGTATCCATTGTCTCAATCTCGCAAAAGAAAAGAAATCACGTCTTAAATTATTATTAGTGATTTTTTTTGTTAATCTTTAAATATCTTGGAAACGGTGCGTCCTACGCTAAAATGGACGAAATTTTGTCCCCCCTTTATAAAACCCCCGTCTAACGCTAACCAACCATCACGATGGTACAATTATTAATAATTGTCGCTTTTTAATAATTATTTAGGGTAAGTAACGATTAACTAGTTTAGGAAATGTAGTTTATAGATTTGTTGGGCTTATTTCCCCTTTGGAACTCATTGACTCACTTGGCCGCACATTTGGTCGTTGATTGTAGAGGTTAAGTCACTCTCACACAGGCCGGTCAACGGATAGGTGACCAAAGCTTTATTGTTTCGACCTGTTGGCTAATGTTGAGCCGGCTCTTTGGCCTAAATAAAAGTGTAAGGCCTAAGTAAAAAATCAAAATGTAGAACTTGTAACCGATGAGGATTAAAAATAATTATTTTTAATAAAACTGTAATAATGATTATTTGTATTAACAATAAACAATTTTGTTTGCTTACATATGGTTTTTTATTTTATTACTCTATTTACCAAATTTTTGGAAACTCCGGTACATTCCGGAAGAAATGCATGTCCATGTTATGATATCATGACGCAAGTATCTAAAATCAATATACCTACTCCGACCACTGCTAATAAGGTTTGAGCCGAGGCTGAAACGACATGCGCCTTTCCAGAACACATAACACACACACACACACAACCACACATCACATGGGATCGCGGCAACGTCATCGTCAGTGACACTATTTTTTAACAACGGATACCTCACTTTTGATTACTACGTTCCCCTCCGTAGCACAAGGTCTATCAAGGATAATGCCGATGGTTGCAAAACATCGACATGTTAATCAGTCTACATAGGGATAATGCTTTCATCGGCAAAACGACGTACTAGTAAAACGCCGACAATTTGAAAACGTCTACTACGTAAAGTACATTCATCATCACAATGATTTATATGTGCTACCTATTTACTCAGAATGCATAAATGATCTAAATAGGTAAGATAAAACCGTCTTTGTAAGCAAATGGCCACTTCTTTCATATTTAGAATATTATAACTATTATTGACATTAATTTATTGAATCAATGATATTTTATGTGTAGATACGTTGCCTGCCCTCCGTAGTGCCTAGAAGAAATACAGGTAATTTTTTGCCTGAAATTCAATCAGTCACACGTCAGTCAGTGTCACCTCAATACGATCGTTAAGTTTTATGTTATGGTGTTATTAAATGGATAAAAGGCCTTCCTGTGTATACAGAAATTGTAAAAATTATACTGCAACCGTAAGAGACAAGATTTTTTTATTATTTCATTGGCAAGTATTGTAAATATTCTCCTAACATCTCTCTGCCTGCCTCGACCAGACTAGAAAATATCGACAGACCCACTAAAACCCGCTTTAAATCATTATGTAGTGCTGCTGGACGCATCAGGCTTGCATGCTTTAAGGCTGGCACGACATCCCTGTCGTATATCGTCTTTTTTGACAAATGAGTCTTTGTCGGCAGTTGCGTAAGATTGTTGTGGATAGACAAGAATAACCCGGATCCCGATCCGGATCCAATATGTAGGTATATGCTACTCCGGATAGATGTCATACTCTTTGGTTTTGTTTTTCTTAGGATATGATATAGGTACCTACTACTCGTAGGTATATTATGCAATCACCAATCTAATCCAACTAATTTCTCCAATTACTAGGGGTGGATTGAACATACTATGTAAGTACTTACTCGAAATGGTTGGTGGTAGAGCGCGTTCATGCTGTTATATCAAATCTATTTGACAGCCAGTTCTTCTGTAGTTGAGGAACAGCTACCTTTTGTTGGGTTAGTCCATCTAGTAATACATTAGTTATACAATATAACAGAATGGACGAAAAAAGTTTTATTTGATATACTGCTCAATATTTATAACTTATTAGATTCGAAAAAAATAATAGAGGATTGTCCATGTAGAATTTTAACTCCATTTGCAATCTTAGTGAGATCTTGTTCTTAGACTTTAAAATATAATGACTTTAAGTAAGTACCTGTCTTCTACAAAACTTACTAAACAAATACAATCTTATACCAACCTTCCGTCAACATGTCGCCTGCCTTGAACCTGAAACAAAATACAATCGTATATAAGTACTTTTCTTTTTACCGTCAGACGAAATGTAAAAGTACATAATACAGGCTTATGTACAAAACGTATTCGGCATTCGGCTGCGCTTTACAATCTTGGCAGCGGTGCCAAACTTGGCAGATACAGATAGCAAGTTAGCCCATAAACACACGGATGTGAATATGGCAATCAACTTACGCGTGCCGCTGCCTACTATGTATGTTTGATAGCTCACTATACTATGCAAAAGGTTTTTGAACCTCGCAAAAGAGCGTCCCAAAATTAACTTTAAAGCGTTAATAAGTTAAAACTTTGAGCACAATAATAATTACAGATAGCATACCTGCCACGATTTTTTTTAAATAAATCTTTGTAGGCATTCTATGATAAAATCTTTACTGAACCAACCAAGACTCTAGTATATACAGGGCGTAGACCTAAGTAATTTTAATTGAGAAGTTTAACACTCGCAATTTAAATAAAAATCAATTTTCATGGCAAAGATATAGATAAAGATATATATAGCAAGATGTTTTCGCAAGTGGGACTCGAACGCGGAACTTTCTGGCGTTCAGAGTCAGTTGGAAATAAGGTTATCGTGGTTAACATGATCCGTTTCCTTTGTAAACCAAGACAAAACTTATTACAGAAAAAAATACACGAAGGAAGAGGCAAGTTTCGCAACCCACTAGTAAAAAGACAATCTCTACTAAAATATTTGGTTGATTTTACAGAACTGAGTAACTATGAGCTCATACTTAATACCTACTTAACCTTTACATTCACCCTCAGCAAATGAAAGGAAATTATTATAACATACACCCGCGGGAGATTCCTTGGCTTCTTATAGGTCGGCGGAAGTGAGAAATCCCGAGGAAACACGACACGTGTTACATATAAGCCAAGTTGTGAGTCTTATCAGAACAAAAGTATTTTACAGCCAGACCTAATAAAGAAGTAATCACTCCAAGGAAATTCTTTTGTTTCCGAATAGCAAAAAATGAAAGCTCTAAATAGAGGTGGAATCTATATGTAGCTATGTGTTACCGGCAAATCTTATACTTAATTCAGTCATTGTATAGAATATCTAGTAGGTATCAATGTATGCAATGCCTATGGCATTTCCATTATATTCTATAGAATGCCACGAAGTCATAAAGAAAAAGAAATTGAACAAAATGAAATCTGTGCATTTTATTACAAAAATTGCAACATTTTGCTTCAGTTTGTAGCAAGTTTCAAAACATCAGTCAAGTACAATTTAGTACTACTTATTTGTGATTGAAACCGCAAATTATATTTAGTATCTTGATACTTGATTATAATTAAGTATCCTTTGCCACTTTTGAATGAAAAACAATTCTTTAGCAAACTAACAATTACTATTAATAAATAATAAAATATGTGAATCTTAGAATAAGCAACCAACCGAATTAAAAATAACTTTACCAAGTCACCAATCTTAAATAAACATGTCATGTTTCTTTAAACATCTGAAAGTAGGTTACGTAACAAAATTCTTTGGCTTCAAGCTCCCGCCAGGTACCGCTGCATGTGTGAACAGAGGCGAATAAAAAGAAACAGAATTAATAATTTATTACTGGCAACGTTCGCTGGTAACGTCAACTCGTATAATATGAGCTCAGGCTGAAGAACTTCTTGCACTGAAACACATGCTTTAAAATGCAAAATAGTTAAATAAAAAGCAGTTTCTAGTTTAATATCGGCTAACTATTGTGCTTAAATATTTTTTTTATAATTTAACAGTCACACCAATTAGTCCCAACCAAAGTAAGCATAGCGCGAACTATGGTGACTGAATAACGGATAAACATACTAATAAACATCCATGACTCAGTCACAAATGCTCGTGCTCACCACACAAACATTTGCCCCTACCGGGATTCGAACCCGGGACCGTAAGTTGCGTGGTCAGGGTCGCTGACCACTCGACCACCCGGCCGTCTTTCTTATCGTTTGCACCTTCGATATTCACCATCATTACCGTTTAAAGGAAGTCCTTGGGTTTAAACGACTACCATCTTACGACTATAACCTGGACCAACGACTTTTCGTATCTTCCGAAGCACGGAGGACTACGAATTGTTTTTAGGTCACCCATCCACTGACACGGCATTGCGAAAGTTGCATAACTGGCAAGATAGCAAAACCGAACTAAGGTGTCGGCCCGCGCCATTAAGCTCCTCGGATATTAATGTAAAAGCTCTCCCCATCCCACTACTTGTCTGGAAAAAGTTTAAAAGTGCTAAGCCCGCGACATCGTAACTTGGTAATTGTTGTAAGCGTTATTTTTTTATGATGTACAATGGCGGACTCCGTCGCTTTACTAGTCTAAAGGTCAAAATCCCTTGCACACCGCGTCGTCTATTTGGAACGGGCACGTACCCGGGCGGCCGGTGCGCTTCATACGAAAATTGCTGCAAAGTGGTAAAGCGACGGTGACCCGACCGTACGTAGCTGCTGCATTTACCCTATGTTATGTTTTGACTATTTTATCTATTTAATTTTTGTAGATGTCTCTTAGTTTTTTTTACATTATCAAAAAGGTTTTTTAACCGTGTCGCGTAGCGGTGAAAGAATACTACCACCCCCTCTCTTCCATTGGGTGTCGTAAAAGGCGACTAACGCAATAAAGACTGCACATACATCCAACAGCATATGTTCGGAACATAATGGCCACTTACGGCTGGCAACCTTTTGTGTTAGTTTTAATTTGTATTTGACAGACGACTGTACTGTCAATGTCAGTGTCAGTGTGACACACTCACGTTGGATTTTTGGTTAGGTTAGGAACTTGACTGCGGGGTCGCGTGGAGATTATTGACCTTTTTGGTGTAATTTGGTATGTGGGGCACATTGTTTTGATTCCGGGGGGCCCGTAACAACCAGTGAAACAGTGTTCATAAATTAGTACCAGGGCGGGCTGGTTAAAATCAGTTATTGGTTTGGTTGACACGGACGCGTGGCGTGCTAAGTGGTATTGTGCATATTGGTACGTATTTTTCTGGGGTTGAGAGCTCTCAGGGGTAGCCACGGGACGCTTAGGGCCTTCCACCCACCACAGCAGCCAGAAGATCGACCACCACCACAGCAGCCCGAAGCCAGTCGGCGCGGCGGACTGCGGCCGAGCTGAGGACCTCGAGGAGACGAAGCGGCGTCGGGGACGCAGTCACCGTCTTCATAGTATGTAAGTCGTTTTAGATTATCTTGTAGTTTAATTATAATTTAAGTTTAGGTAGTATATCGTTAAGTCGAGAGGGTGCGGTCTACAGGTCCCGGAACAGGACCTCGGAACCAGGCCTTCTCTGGTAGCAGAGATTCCCTTTAGGGAAGTCAGTTGATGTAGACTATCTATATCAAACATCTTTTGGTAAACCAGAGCGTGGTTTTGTCTGCGGACCTCAAGTAATTAGTATTAGTTTAGTGTTAAGATTGTTTGCAACCGCATATTAAATTGTATTCAGAATGCAATGTTGTAATATGTAGGTAGGTTTTGTTGTGTTGATTGTAGCAAGTAGGTAGCGTAAGATTGTCTCACTGCGGTCAATGTTATCATAATTAACTTGGTTTGGTTGTCTCGCATTTAGAATGCGTTGAGTATGTAAGATTAGTTCACTGCGGAAAGTGCAACTGATACCTAACTTGCTATAGTAATTGTCAGACAAGAAAGTTGTACTTATTGATTAAAACTGTTTGTGGCAGTTTATTTTTGCTTTGTTGTCTAACTTTAATTTAGAATTAGTCTCGCTAGGGTAGTGTCGACTTGTGACAACAAATAAATATTTTTGATGTTAATTTTGCATTTGTTGTGCAAACTGAATTTTAAGATTCTAGCGGTTTGCAAATAATTAGACATTTGTTTGTTCCTTGATTGCTTAAAAACTTAATTTGGAATTTAAAGCATTGAAAATTGTGGAATTTTGATTTGGTTTGTTGTTTCATTTTGAGAACATATTTAAATATTGTAGGCATTTGATTCACAATATTGCAGTTATGTTACATTATAAATTGTTTGCTTACATAGTAAATTTGGCCTATGTATAATTAAATAACATTTTGTTTATTGTAGTTTTCTTCGGGAAACTAATTTGAGTTCCAATTATTTATAACATTTGTTTGGTAAATGATTGAGGATGAATGTTTACATAGTGGCGTATCTAGTACTAAGGAACATTTTTATTTGAATTTTTAATTTTTTTTTTTTGGAAATTCTTTGGAACCGATTAGATTTGTTTTGTTCTACACAGCGGCATATGTGAAATTTGGTTGGATTATTATATAACGGTTTATACAATAATAATAGCACATTTTGTTTTCACATTTTGTTTCATTTTTGAAAACCAATTTTAAAATTTAATCTGATTATTACATTGGTTTGAATTGGTTGATTTATGCATAGGGGCTATGTAATAATAATATTTGTACATTATATTTGTTAGTGCGCTTCTCGTAGCAAACACGTATAAGTTTATTTTGCACTTATTAATTTTGGTTGTGCCTACATTGTAATTAAAAGGCTACATTAGTAGGGAACATTGCCCTGTCTTTGTGCTATTGTTGGACATAGAATCTAATTCCTCGTTATTTTTTCTTTGTTGACAACGCGATGGCGGAGGCAGTCTTTGCAGCGCAGCTGCGCTGGTTCGTGCATACGCAGGATCTGCTGTCTCGGAGAGACTGCGATGATGACATCCTCGAGCGAGCCAGGCAGTTAAGGCAGCGGGTGTCTTCGGTTGAGACCGCCATGGTGGTGTTGTCGGAGACTGCTCCAACGTCCAACAAAAAGGTATGGTCGGCATACGAGGATGATTTCGACCAAATCATGGAGATGAATGATAATGTCGTCCAGGCGGCCTGCGACAATAAAAGGCGACGGATAGGGGATGTCCAGCCATCCACACCGCCACCAATGGGAAGGCCCAGGATACCTGATAGGCTTCCTACCCATCAGTTAAGAAGTTTGGGTGGCGAAGTGGAAGAAGGGTCATTGGTAGACGCACACGCGCGCCAATTGTTGTCGCTACCTAAGGTAGCCAATCGGGCGGACTTAACGACGCAGCTGTTGACGCCAGTCACAGATGCGTGTACCGCGTTGCGAAATTTAGGGTTGCCAGTAGCCGAGTGTTCGCTGCTACTGGTACACATTGTGTTGGACAAGATGCCAACGGACGTTCGTTCCCGGTTTGAGCGGGAAACGGCAGAGAAAGGGGGGGCTACTCTGCCGGGATTGGAGGAACTTCTAAAGTTCCTCGGCGATGAGACGGGGGTCGTAGCGACCTCCCAGCCTGACCTGCCACCATCAGAGGCGCAGGCTTCAATGGGACGCCAGGCGAATCCCACTGTACAGCTGCAGCCAGGACACACTACGTCGCGGCGGGCGGCGTTGACTGCAGCGGACGGCATGGACCCGGCTTGTACACAGTGTGGCCAAACGGGACATACTACGACGCGGTGCCAGGACCGACGAGGGCTGCGTGTAATGACGAGGCGGCGCATAGCAAGGCGCAGCGGCCTTTGCTTTGGCTATAGGCCTCAACGCCGCAGTGCATTTGGTGGACCACTCCATTTATTATTGTCGTGTGTCAACAGATCGGGAGCGGCTTCACCGACCACACAACAGCGGTGGCAGCGTTACACGGGCAGGGGTGCTCCAGGGCGGAGCACACACCTACCAGCGGACTGGAGACCCAGTCATGCGCGAGGCGCGCCCCCACACCGGAAGGTGAACCATGCACAGGCGCGCAAACCCGCGCCTGCAGGTTACCATGCCGCCGGCCCGTGTGCGATTCGGGTATCACACGGGCGGGGGCCCGGCGGTGTCACGAAGGAGGGACCCCTCCCTGCAACTAGCTCTGTGTGCGCCAGCGTGCAGCAGCGCGATCGAGCTATACCGCAGCGGTTATAGTACCACCCGCGGTATCACACGGGCGGGGGCCTTCTTTGGGGATGGGGGACCCGGGCAGGCCACAGCTAGCCTGCCCCTCCTTTGCGAGAGCAAAACCACGGACGGTTTTGCTTTCTACCATACGGCGGCCGCGGTTGGTAGATTTTAAAGAAACCTTAAATTTGAAATTTGTTGGTAGATTTTAAAGAAATCTTAAATTTGAAACTTTAATTTTGTGCGACATTGTTTGGTGGCATGCTTACTGGGAGTTTGACGGGGCTCATGTATCTATGTTGCGAATGTCAATTTCGGTAACGATAATGAATTTACCATTGTAGGTTAACAGCCTTTTACCGATTCGCCCGCAGGGATAACGGCACATACATTGGTCTAGATCGGGCAGACCCACACTTTGTCACCTGGCCCAATTGACCTCCTCTTGGGCTCGGGTGTACTAGGACGGGTCCTACTAGGCACCCAGATAGCTCTGGGTCGCTCTACACTGCTGGCAGTGCCAACTATTTTTTTTGTTTCTATTATGTACACAGTTTGACGACTCGACTCCGCATAGTCTAGAGTCAGTGTGTTTGTGTACCATTTCCATAACTATGCATAAGTTTGGGAAATTGAGAAACCTCCCATGGTCTACATGGTAGCCCATGCCCATGAGGATTGTGAAGCCTTTCAATAGGCCAGTACGTCACGGTTGACGTCTGTTGGATGTGTTACTAGGTAACCTAATTTGTAATTTTGAATATTGTTTGTCCGAAGAGCTACATTTGTGTAGTGCTCTTTCGGTGTTTGTTTTGTCACAGTGGACGTCTTCACCCGTGCAGCCGCAGACGGGGGGTCTGCCTTCGGACCGAGTCACTCAGTCTCGTCCATTCTTGGGAATCGCACGCAACGGGTTTTCTCGGTAAAACCGACCTACCTGCGCCACGTCCAGGTTGTGGGTATATATTTTGTGTTTTTTTTGTGCCTGGCTACTAAGGCCGTCCTCTTAAGAGTCTCTTCGTTGTCCACGGAGGCCTTCGTCGTCGCGTTGGATCGTTTCGTGTCGCGTAAGGGTCTACCTTCACTTATTCGCTCCGACAATGGCACAAAATGGCAAGGGCACGGGTGTATTTAACTGATGTTTGTAAATTTTTAGAAAATAAGCTTTGGTGAATAAGATAATTTGGCATTATTTTAATTTGGCTAATTAGATTTATTATGTTGTTGAAGGAGAATGACTTGCTCTCCTTGCTTGAAGCTAGGGCAGCATTGTAAAGTTGTTTGTTGGCGAGTATGGGACTGCGGTTCGATTCCGCGATGAGCCGCAACAACTGTCTCTCCTTGCCCGATTGATTGAGCTAGCGGTCTGGGGCTGGCCCTCCAGACCGAAGCGGGGGGATGTTCGGAACAAAATGGCCACTTACGGCTGGCAACCTTTTGTGTTAGTTTTAATTGGTATTTGACAGACGACTGTACTGTCAATGTCAGTGTCAGTGTGACACACTCACGTTGGATTTTTGGTTAGGTTAGGAACTTGACCGCGGGGTCGCGTGGAGATTATTGATCTTTTTGGTATGTGGGGCACATTGTTTTGATTCCGGGGGGCCCGTAACAACCAGTGAAACAGTGTTCATAAATTAGTAGCAGGGCGGGCTGGTTAAAATCAGTTATGGGTTTGGTTGACACGGACGCGTGGCGTGCTAAGTGGTATTGTGCATATAGGTACCTACGTATTTTTCTAGCTCTCAGGGGTAGCCACGGGACGCTTAGGGCCTTCCACCCGCGGGACGCTTAGGGCCTTCCACCCACCACAGCAGCCAGAAGATCGACCACCACCACAGCAGCCCGAAGCCAGTCGGCGCAGCGGACTGCGGCCGAGCTGAGGACCTCGAGGAGACGAAGCGGCGTCGGGGACGCAGTCACCGTCTTCATAGTATGTAAGTCGTTTTAGATTATCTTGTAGTTTAATTATAATTTAAGTTTAGGTAGTATATCGTTAAGTCGAGAGGGTGCGGTCTACAGGTCCCGGAACAGGACCTCGGAACCAGGCCTTCTCTGGTAGCAGAGATTCACTTTAGGGAAGTCAGTTGATGTAGACTATCTATATCAAACAGCATAGAGCGGCGATTGGCTCACCTACTGTTACGCTGAGTAAATGTGCAGACGCTATTTGGTGAAAAGTTGACTACGGTAGAGGACTGCTTTTGCGATCCTCATTGCCTAGTCTCTGACTAACCCTTAGGGGATGATAGTCGTGATTATACGTATGTATATAAAAAAGGTTTATAGTGACTTCATGGACTTTAGCTTCTGCATCATTATGTTTAATATTTCTACTTTTTGTTTTAAAAGTTCATCTTTGGTTTACCGACCCAAAAACAAGATTCAAAGTCACAATTATTCGCCAGATAAAGGAGCAACTCTTTCCCGCCGTCTAGTCGTCCAAAATGTAGGTATTAACCTATTTACACAATTCTGTTTACTAAGCGTCTTGTGAAAGCTCGTCTATTTTCTTTAGATCAATGATACATCTGCGGTTGAGGATTCTGGGTAAAGTCGAGTGTCTTTTTTAAATTCTTGAACGGGTAAGCACTTAGCCGGCATCTCATCTAATGTTCAATTACAAAGAAATTATATTTTGTTTTTTTTTTTACTTTTATTTATGTATCTATAGTTTACTTATATAAGAATCGTTTGTCGCCAGCGGGCGCTGCATCAAAGCCCACACAAATTTGCATTTTCGGTAACATTATCGAATGCTAAATAAAACTAGCACTACGCACTCGGGTAAGTTGAAGGACAAGCGTGATAAAAATAGAATTTTTCTGTACCTACTTACCGTCTAACTATATACTCGTGCTACGGGCAAATTCGATAAAGTGAGTACCTACATACTCGTACATAATTAAACTCGTACTACAAGGCAAATTCGATAAAGTACATATGTTACCGGCAATCTGTATAATTTAGGTTTTCTATACAATACCTAGGCAATGTATAGAATACTTGGGGCGTACATACACGCACATACATCCAACAGCATAGAGCGGCGATGGGCTCACCTATCACGTCGGCACATGTGCAGTTCTGTGATCCTCATTGCCTAGTCTCTCCGGGAATAATAGTCATAAATCTACTTGAATCTATGTATATGTTACCGGCAATCTGTATAATTCAGGTATTCTATACAATACCTAGGCAATGTATAGAATACCGGGGGCGTCCAGGCAATGTATGAAATATTAAGCATATTATTGTCCATTACATACTTTACCTAGGTAATGTATAAAATTCCTAGGGATTGTATAGAGTACCTGCTGGTCCACCGGCAATGTATAAAATAAATAGATTTTGGTCTTTATCTCACAATGTTATTCAGCCTACCTATAAAATGACAATGAAAACAACTTTATTAATATTAACAATTAAGGTGCTTCTTAAAAATATTCTATGTAAAAGAGGTATTTATTTAATCTTCTATGCAAGAAAATATTAGACATTTAAGACATGAAAACTTTTTAGTCCTAATAAACTTTTATATAATCCATAAACCAACCACCTAAGTAAGCACCTAAGTAGTATCTTTCTATTACTACAGTAAAATCACATTAAAAATAAAGTACCACTAAAAAAATTTCTGTCTATAAGTAACATCATGTAATCTGCTTACAACTACTTAGGTAAGTACGCAATAAGCATAAAAAACTTAAGGAACAAACCAATTCTGTACGAATAATAAGTAGGTATTGCCTTTTCACACATTACCGGATGCGCATTTGATATTGTTTAAAATACCTAGGCAAAGTATAAAATAAATATATTTCATACATTACCTACACGTTTTAGGTATTCTGTACATTGCCTAGGTATAGAATACCGGATTATACAGATTCCCGGTAACATATACATATAATCACGACTATTATCCCCGAAGGGTTAGTCAGAGACTAGGCAATGAGGACAGCAAAAGCAGTCTTCTACCATAGTCCACGTTTCACCAAATAGCAACTGCACATGTGCTCAGCGTGTCAGGTGGTGAGCACGTCGTTGCTCTATCTATGCTGTTGGATGTATGTGCAGTAGTATACTTTTAAGAGGCCTATTACATTTCGACTGTGATTTGTGCGTAAAATGGCTAATTTTGGCGTTCTTGATCTCAGAAACAAAAATACATTACCAATTTTGACTTATTGAATAGTGTAGAATAGCTATTGGCATAGTGCGTAGCGGCCTCGCTTTTTGTAAATTTTGCTTAGATTTTTAATTAAACCCAAAATTGCAGAGAAAGATTTTCATAAAATGCGCGAAGGCACTTTTTTGAGCTCATAGATTTAACTAGGTACTGTTCTAAACTGAAATAAATAAATTTGAATGTTATCTCCTATATAGTCCTATAGTGCGTAGCGACTTCGGAATTTTTAGATATTATTAATTTTATAAAAAAAAGAAATCTTATTCTAAAACAAAAAACTTCGAAAGTCGCTTTAAGTTAACTGTGAATTTCTCTTATCTACGATAATATTATTGAGCAAAATTTATACCAGAATAATTGTTACTTCATGAGGAATAAAAAAAATATTATCCTATTTCGATAAATACGATAAATACAACTGCAAAATTACTACAAAATGCATGCGGCGGCCGTCCGAACTCAGCTTATTCTCGCAGAGCGGAGATTTGTAATATGCATGAATTTATTATCCTATTTCGATAAAAACGGTAAATACAACTGCAAAATTAGTACAAAATGCGAAAATGGGCATTTTACGCAAAAATCACATATGAAATGTAATAGGCCTCTTAATGAGCCTCCACCACAATGCTCGCTTGTTTATAGGCTACATACTTATATTATATAACTTATATAACGCCCTCGGCCTTGATACTTGTTACACCAAAGCGATCGGCTATCGAACTTACGCTAACCCTCTGACATATCGATTACACGCTCAGTCTTAGTCGTCTAGACTAGATCGATAGCAGGCTCGCTGGCCTCATAAAAAATAAAGCTGGCACCACGTAAACAAACACACTCATCAAAGATGGCGATAGGTACCAGTAAATGTATAGGGGTTCTGTTTACCTACATGTTATTTGTTCTACGTCCTTCGGGTTTGGTCACGAATTCAACAACATTATATAAATAACTTTGTGTATTTGTAAGCAAATGTGTTTACAATATTAGGTCGATTCAAGCCACCGACTCAACATCATTAATTACTTAGACTAATAATAGAAACAGTTCAAAATCAACTTGGCACATCGGAAGGTCCAAAACGTAACGTATATTTTGTATTTTATGACCTGGTAACGCCATATATTTTTTTTTAAATGTAAATGTCGTTGCTTCTGTGCGCTGTGGTTTCTTGCGCCCGTTCTTTCCCACAGTTAAAAAATGACGTCCTGAATGGGTGGTACGTTAAAAATTTGGACGATTCAAAGTACTTATTAATTGAGTTTATTAAATAAATATATTTTGAGTTTGAGTTTGCGTAAAAGTCGAAATAAATAGAAAACACTTTTCGGTTTACTTATACTCAGTCTCAAAAACCAAGGAGCTGTGAGGGGTGGCGGCTCTTCAAAAAGGATACTACCAACCCATCTCCCATTGACGACCTCCGTGGTCGAGTGGTTAGCACGCCGGGTCTGGCGTCGCGTCATCTCTGAGGTCTCGGGTTCGATTCCCGCGGTCGGGCCAATTTAGAGAATAACTGTTTTTCTAAATTGATTTCGGGTCTGGGTGTTGTTTCTATATTTATCCGTTATCTTACCATATTAACAAGTTTGAAGAGAATACTTATCTTGTTTTCTGAGGTTTAAGCGAGCACTACACATCGCGTTTAATTTACTATTTACATAGTTTTTATATTATCCTGACGTTTCGAACCCTTTACAGGGTCCGTGGTCACAGGGAGACTGAGGTGTTGGTCGTCTCATAGTTAGAAGTTATATGCCTATCGTCAATCATTTTTATATTTAACCGGGTGCGTTCAAGTTTACACAATACGAGCTAACAAGTACTCAGTAAAAAAGTGTTTCATTTCAATACTCATTGGTGTGAGCGCAGCATAAACAAATTGTTTTTTTTAAATATTTTCTCTGAGTGTCGTAAACAGCATAAAGCGTCGATGGGCTCACAACCTGTCACGCTGAGCACATGTGCAGTTGTTATTTAGTGAAACGGGCTATGGCAGAGGACTGATTTTGCAAGCAAGCACTACACAGCTTTACCAAACGGCCTATATTATTATGGCAGTCATGATACTATGAAATCTGTACTGCCTACCAGCAAAGGGGAATCCCTTTGTTCTGTATAGGGCAATAAAGATCACTGTAATACAATACCCGCAATTTTTGCGAAAAATTGCCTTCCGCAAATTGCAATCCAGGCGCGGCAGGTTTGTAATCGCATCGCCGCGTTTCGTGCAACCCACAGCTTGTACGTGAAAGCAAGAAAAAAAAGTACAAAAACGTTGGAACACCAACAAAAATGTCTATAAACGCAAGGTATTTGTGAATATAGCATGCAGCGCCTCGCCGCTGAAATTGGCTATACACACGACGAGCGACTCGGACGCGATGAGATTGTCGGCCTAGAAGTAGATCATCACTTTAGTAATATGTCGTACTAACTACTACGTCCATATACATTGAAAGTACAGTTCAATAAGACGCATAAGCACAAAGGTGAGCTTATTCTTA
Source organism: Scoparia ambigualis (assembly GCA_963921215.1). NCBI lineage: Eukaryota > Metazoa > Arthropoda > Insecta > Lepidoptera > Crambidae > Scoparia > Scoparia ambigualis. The sequence goes on from OY992504.1 coordinate 4,679,864, forward strand.
AAGAATCTCTTCTTCTAAATGAATTTAAATTTATTCTATTTCTTCTAGACAACCTTGGTGTAAAAAAAAGTCCACTGGACTGTTTTTGATGAGGGTACGATAGATCCACAAACGCCACGATCCTTACTTTTGTTATTCGTGATTCGTGATGTCGTTATGCACTGATCATCATCATCAGCCTATAAACGTCCCACTGCTGGGCACAGACCTCCCACGTGAACAATAGCACGTGGGGATATCGGGCCATAACCCACCACGCTGGCCCAATGCGGGTGGGTGGGTTTTAACGACTGCCATCTTACGACAACAACCGGGACCAACGGCTTAACGTGCCTTCCGAAGCACGGAGTAGCTCGAGATGTTTTTAATTTTGGTCACCCATCCAGCGACCCGGCATTGCGAAAGTTGCTTAGCGAGCAAGCCGACCGCGCTAGCCACTGCGCCATCGAGCTCCTGATGTGTATAAATGCACTGATACTTATATGCATTGATACACTCGCGCAATGAAAGAGATCAATATACACACGAGGGAAAGGCGTCACTTCCATTCGACACCTTCTTTGAGACGATCGATCTGGCATATTTGTTGTAAACTTTCTTACATCTTAAAGAACCTATACTGGTTCAAGCTAGTCGTAAACGACTCGTAGACGACAAAAGCACATATTATCTAATCCAATTGCTCTCTCGAGTCGTCGCGTCGAGTTTCCGCATTTGTATCGGTGAAATCGCCACGTGGAATTGGCACTAAGTCGTAATTGCAAGCCGCATGCTGTGGTTAGACCGCAAGCCGCAACGTTCGAAGCTACGGACGGTACCTGCTGCGGTCTTTGCCAGAGGTAGAAGAAATAAGGACAACTGTGTAGGTAATATGTTTAAAGTAAACATTGCGACAAATACAAAATTCTTCTTTTAGTCACGGAGATTAAGTTCTACCTCCTGCTCTAAGAGATGATGGTAAGGTCCCAGGGGGGCTATAATGCTAAATAATCTCAACCAAACCACAACTGAAACGCAATCGTTAGACGATTGTACCTCAATTGTTAGACGTACTTTTATAGTGCTATCGCGTTTGACACACGCGATAGCGCTATACGAAGTCGGCTGAACGGTAAAGGTTTAGTTTTGGTAATATCGTTGGTGCTTAGTGTGATTGTGCTCTGTGAGTTGTGATTGCCCTGGTCAGATGATTGCCCTCGCAGTGGCAACTGCGAGTTGTGCCCTTCGTGCAACGAGAAGTGAGCGAGCACAGCTCCGGTTACCTATCTGGACAATAGGCAGTGAACTACACGTGTTCACGGGGAAACTCTCCCGAGACCTAACGCAGATGGTCTCCTGCGCGAGTGTTCTACTGGCACAGGGACGTCTGGCACTTCTTGCATAACCTAACGGTTGGTCTCGAGGTGCCAGTACAAATAAAACTAAGTGATGTAAGGAGAGGGGATGCCCTGGTCAGATACTACATTTTCCGGGGCATTCTAAACAGACGATGAAATAAGTTAATAACCCACCAACCCGCATTGGGCCAGCGTGGGGGGTTATGTGATGGCCCAATCTCTTCATGTAGTGTTGTCCGTGCGGTAATCTGAATTGTGGTGAATCCGTGCCCAGCAGTGAGACGTTTATGATGAGGAATAAGTTAATAGTGTTGACCTTTTCACGGGTCGGTCGTCGCCCGACTACTGAAGGTGCGGGCTGAATAGAAGGTCGTGTCATTTTTTTAACCCATTTTCGGATGTCGTACTACATAGTTATCTGAAGTTTACGCGAATAATACACATTACAGAACACTACAAAAGTAAACAATGAAAAGTACAGCCTGTATACTGTCTGCCGCTGCGCTAGGCAAAGGCCTCCGTCGCGTCGTTGAAATTAAATCGCTACAATTGATGGGCATTGGCTTAATCATCCTACTAATATTATAAACGCGAAACTACTGAATGGATTTAGATGAAATTCGGCATACAGATAGTTTATAACCTGGATTAACACATAGGATACTTTTTATCCCGATATTCCCACGGGAACGGGAACCACGCGGGTGAAACCGCGAGCGGCCGCTTGTACTTCATACTTTTTATAATACTCATGTTTTTTAACGGGAGGTATTTCGAGCGCTTCTTTCTCGTCTCTCGACGGTACAACGGTAAGGGACGGGTATAACAGCAAAGCGGCGCGAATAATCGCGTTTTATATTTAAAAAAATTAAAGATGTAATAAAAAAAAAAGATCGGTTATATATAATCCCTCAAGTTGTCTATGAACTTCATTTTGGTAAATGACTCATAATATCAAATCACTTATTTAAATAACAAAACTTAGAAAAGAAGATAAAATGACATAAAACTATGTAACTTTGTGAATTTATTCTATCGAGCCATCTCTATTAAATCGTGTTTCCATTGGATCTATTCCACAGAATAAAGCCTCTACAATATTTCATAATTTTCGCAGATTTTAATTTGACTGTTTTCTACTTTAAAAATTAATTCTAAGAACGTGTTATTTTAATTTTTCACTAACACCTACCCTTAATGTTATTTTATCTTGACGTTTCGAACCCTTAAGAGAGAGTAAAAAGGTCGCCTACTCGTACGAGTATACTCAACCGCATCTGTGGTCTAGTGGCTAAGCCACCGGTCTCAGACCCGGAGGTCCCGGGTTCGATTCCCAGCGGGGGGCACATCTTTGTGTAGTTGGTTTGTTTGGTAGTAGGGCTGTTAAGTCCGCCTGGCTACCGGGGGGTACATCTTTGTGTACTTGGTTTGTTTAGTGGTAGGGCTGTTAAGTCCGCCTGGCTACCGGGGGGTACATCTTTGTGTACTTGGTTTGGTTGGTGGTAGGGCTGTTAAGTCCGCCTGGCTAGCTACCACCATCTTATCTAAGTCTGTCGCCATAACAACGATGTTTATAGCATCATTGTGTTCCGACAGTTAGAGATAAGATAGCCAGTTCCTCAGTGGTTGAGGATTCCGGGTGAAGCGCGCTTCCACCTTCGGCCTTATCGTCACTTACCATCAAATGAGATGAAGGCCAAGCGCTTACCCATTACAGAATTTAAAAAAAAATCAGAGAGTCAATTTTTGTATTTAGTAACTAGAAAACTACAAACACATTTCCTTTGTCAACCACTGTCATCGCAAAATGTGCTCCTATTTATGGATTTGCTCAAAAAGCGTATGGTCAGTTCACTTATGCCCCTGATGAGATTGTCCTACAACCGTCAACTACAATCACTGGCCCCAAGTCGGGGCTAAAAGACGGGAAGGGTCCGGGGCAAAGGTCCCCTTTGGAAGGCTGACCCTACACTTATTAGTATTCGGGCGGCAAAGAGCCGCTATTTAAATATGAAACGACGTAGGTACTCGGTAACGAGTTTTGGAAGTGACACCTTTGTTTTTCTTTTACAATATCTTTTTTTATTTATATAAATAATACGCTTTGCTTTCTCATTTGTGTGTGCGGTGCGGTGGGCCGCCCAATTGTCCATTTACAATTTAAAGGTAAACATAAGTACATAACCGCGTCGCGTGGCGGTGAAAGGGGTTTTTTTTTTTTTTTTTATTTATTTATTAGGACAACCAACAAGACAAACACTGATACAAGCAACAATTGTAGAAACAAACATAAACTTAAAGCTAAGTGTCATCTTACTTACAGGTTGCCACGGCATGCAATGTGGACTATAATTTACAATATAAAAAAAACAATTTATTAATAGATAATATCTATTGTAAAGGAAGCATTATATAAAAGTATTTATGCTTCCCTTCCAGGGCCAACTAATGATGCAAAAAGACAAATTTAATAAAGGAGTACATACTCGTATATAAAATCAACAATCGTTTGGCGCTATATCAAATGACTCTAATATTTGTGCTGGGTTGGGTTGTTGTACATTCGCCATAAAGTTAGTTTGCCACAGAAAAAAGTATGTGTAAATTCGCCACACTCTTATTTTCGACACAGACAGCGGAAGAATCAAACAATAAGTGTAGTAAAAACATTATTAATTTTAGAATAAAATAACTACTTTTCATTTCGAGCGCTCAAAACGAACTTTCCTTGCTACCGGTACTTCATGCAAAAATGATGTACTATGAAGACCTGTGGCGAATTTACTTTCAATGTATGGAGTTACAAAACCGTGGCAAATTAACTTTGTGGCGAATGTACAACAACCCGGTGAAAGAATACTACGTGTCGTAAAAGGCGACTAATGGAATAAAGACTGCACATACATTCAACAGCATAGAGTTGCGATGGGCTCACCACCTATCACGCCGAGCACACGTGCAGTCGCTATTTGGTGAAAAGTGGACTATGGTAGAGGACTGCTTTTGCTGTCCTCGTTGCCTAGTCTCTGACTAATTCGTGATTATATGTTTGTATGTATAAGTACACACAGCGTCAGAGCAACCTACCCTAAACTGTCAAATTTCTCCGATGAATATTGATCCTTAGAACCAAACAATAAAGTTCAAAATTGATTGTAGAAATTTGACCGTCTTGGGTCTGACGCCGTGTGTAGGTACGTCACGCCCGTTTCCCGGAGGGGTATAGGCAGATACCACAGCTTTCCGTTTGCTACGATCCTGACAAAGGCTTATTCCCAAAGGTCCACGACTCTATTGTTCTTCCAATTCCCACTGGGTCCATGAAATTTTTAAATATATTTTTAAACTTTAAATAAACTTATGAATTCCCAACGGGTCCACGAGACTTATTTGAAGTACAATCAACAAAAACGATACAAGAGATTGTGCTATTAGTATTGTAGAGAACGAAGAAAAGCAACTTGTATGTAGGTATGTATGTATAATGTCTATCCTTTCCATAACCCAGCTTTTAATGCTGATTGTACCAAACATTGTCATGACCTGCTGGGAAAGAATATGTTTTTTATTTTTAATGTCGTGGACCCGTTGGGAATCAAAGTATAGGTAAACTTACAATTTTTGGAAACAATAGAGTCGTGGGCCATTGGGAATAAGCCCTGACAAAATTATACAATTTACCAGAGGAATAGCAGGTGCGTTGCCGGCCTTTAAAACTTAAACACGATTAAATGTTTGCGTTCTAATATACATAAATATAATATTAAAAACATAGTAAAACATTTTATTTCTAAAGTTCTCCGATATAAAGTTGCTACGTCACCGACGGATTAAAGCACAGCAATAAAGGTTGTGCACTTGTACAGTGCAAATTCTAAAAAACTCATAAGTCAAAAATATGGCGCGTTTCCGTTTCCCCTAACACATTTTACACACTTTTTTTGGGTTCAAATCAAGAGTATCTGTCAACAAACCGCGACATTGCGCGCAACTGAAAAGATTTATTGAAGGTTGAAATAATAAAGCAACGCAAGAGTATGAAAGAAAATGTATGAAAAAGTTTGTCTTAGCGATAAGCGGTACATTTTTAAATTAACTGGTCGTACTAAATAACATGTCTATCTTAACCCAATTAATCTTAATTGTTTATGTTCTCCTCAGTATCAGTTTTCCTATTAGAACTAAATAAAGGGTATGATTAATATAGCGTCTTTTGTCATAATTGAAACTCTAACTTCTCTTCAACATAGAGTAAATATTTGAATTGAATTCCTGAACTGTAATGGCTCAGTGTTACTATTGTAATGGTATCAATATACTGTATATAGGTTATCAATTATTGTTAGCGTCTGAGAGTATTCGTTACAGACAAGGGATATGAAACCTACCAACTTAATGATTTGTAGCGCAAACACTCACCTTAGCGAACTAAAATCGATAACGCCGTCACGGAGTTCGATCGTAAAGGTAATTATGATTCCGCTCATACTACCGTGCTCATACCGCGGCGCATGCCAGCCGACCTTTAATTATGGCCCGACTAGTTCGTCCTGTCTGTCTACAAGTGACAGGCGATGGCGGGCGCGTGTGTCACTGCGGATGTGACGTCATGCGTGTAGATATTTTTCTTTCGTGTCAATCAGTAAACAGATAACAAACTCGCGGCCAGTCCTCGACTTCGTCTGCGTGAACACCCCGTACAACAACGTGACAAAGGACAATGAGAAGAAACGTCCCCTCATCCTACAGATTTGAAATTAGTGTCATTTGAAGGGTCTAGTAGGATAGATATTTTTTAAATACGTGGTGTTTTGATTTAAAAAAATATATTGTTTTTTTTATTTAATTTTTTTTCCAACAAAATAAGATTGCAAGAGCAGACCAGCCTCCACAGGCGGCACCCGTTCACGAGTATGACATGTGAATCAGCCATCGCTTCGCTCAACCATGTTTTAGGTAGTTAACGTAATGACCCGACGCACATGCCACCACCGCAGAGACACTTTGAGAGAGCATGACACACTCGAGCAACTCCAACTAAAGCGAGAAAACAATTAGACAACTTTATACGCAACGTTTACATTAAAAATAAATACATTTTTGCCGAAAAGTTTTTTTTTTATTATAAATAAACCCAATACTTTTAGCAACTATCACAGGTACTTTAGGCTCCTTTGGGTCCCAATGAACAAATTGACACGTATCCCATGACTGTTGTAGGGTGGGGACAGGGTTCATACAAAATCCCCCATTGTCCTTTCCAAAAAAAATCTTTTATTAAACACAACATAAAAACCATTACAAACAGATATGCCAAATAAGTAGATTCATGCGCGAACAAACATTCGGAGCAATAAATTTTTATAAGTCTATGTGGAAGATAGATAATATAGATGTATATCACAACAAAATACAAACCATTGCCCGACCTCTGTTTTTCGTGTAGATACCTTACGCAGCCAGATTGCAGGTTCATTCCCAATGGGAGCAATTTAGCAGGCCAATCTGTTCGTGCTTCGGTAAGGACGTTAAGCCACACAGCGCGCCGGCATTTAGATGTTATAACTAGAGACGCACCGCGATGCAATTTTCTGCGCACTATTTGCGGCGGCAGGGTCCAATAATCGCTTGGATCACTCGCAATTAGAGGTGGGTGAAAGCACTTAAAAAGTATACTTTTAGACAAAAGTAATAAGCATGCTTTTAGGTTTACACTTATTATGCTTTTCACTTATAAAAGTGTACGTCCCGCCATCTATGAGGTCTCTATAAAACTACTACATCAATACATCCAGTATTTCAGATTTTTTTTAGCAAATCCACGACGATAAACTGCCGAATGTAATAATAAAAGAAAAATATAAAAAAGTTAAAAACTTAAATGCTGTTTGCTTTTTAGCTTTTTCTATGTAAAAAGCAAAAAAGCAAAAAGCAATTTTAAATGCATGCTTTTTGAAAATCGTACAGTGCTTATACGTTAAAATAAAGTAAGCACTTTTTCCCAACTCTACTCGCAATCACTGAGGCGTTTGCAGCCCATGGGCCACAGCTCAGTGCACAAAAACTTAGTTCGCGGTGTCATCTTTAGTTATATACCTCAATGCGCGCCGGCCCAAATGATGTCGTAAGATTACTGTAGCTAAAGAAAGCCTAACCGCCCTGGGGCTGCGGCTAAAGGTGGGCAAATAATGTACCCCATAATTGGAACAGGGGACTGCTTATTGCAGAACTCCAACTTCTATCGAGAAGTACATCGCTAGTTTGATTATTTTAAAAATAGTTTTGAATAGCAAAGCAATGTACTTGAAAGGTATTGCGATTGGCTAGGTTTGTATATAGGCACTCATATAAAATAGAAGTTGTGCCTGTTTGTAACGCGTACGGTCGTAGGTTGTCTCACGCAAGGACATGGCTTGTGTACGCAAGCGTTTGTACCTGAGTGACAACCACAACTGTCATGAAGGGACAAGATTCATCACTATATTGTTTGTTAGAGCTTTAATTGACTGAATTATCCGTAGTATAGTTAGCGACACGTATATAAAGTAAAATGTTTAACATCTTTGTTATTAACTTACAGACAAGCCAGACAAGACAGCCAGTTAAAGCTCAAATGACACTAGATATTTGCACAAAAGTTTTCAATATTTTGCTCACAAACATTCATTATCGCATTTGGCCGTAGTATATAAGACAACGCCTCTTAAGAGGGTTTACGCATTTCGGATTCCCATACAAACTTCCAAGTCGAAATTTTTAAAAACCAGTAAGCCAATTTTGATGAAACTTTGCATGCTGAAGTAAACTGAAAAACGCAAAAAAAAATGTTTATTTAACTAAGTTATTGCGATTTTTAACTTTCCATAGCAGACTTTAAATCGCAATAACTCAGATAAAAAAAGGTTTTTTAAAAATGTTTTCAACTCACTATTTAGATCCCTGTGTTTTACTTTAGCATGCAAAGTTTCATCAAAATTGGCTTATTGGTTTTTAAAAATGTTGACTTGGAAGTTTGTATGGAAAACCGAAATGCGTCAACCCTCTTCCTGATACGATATTAGTTTTAATATTAGTCCAGTTGCTTCGCTAGTTTGCTCAATAAAAACGAATTTTAATATAATCCAACTAGCGTAGCAAAGCAGTCGCTACTTTTCTTAATAACACACCCTGTGCGAGAAAGCCTTTAATACATGGTATTTAAGCCTTTCATACAAATTCATATAAGCATCTGATAATATGCTTCGGCTATCTTTTTTTTTGTTTTTATAGTGACTCGTCATAGGAACACACCCTGCTTGATGATTAGCAGCCAATGCAGTCCAAAATAATGAGAGCGCTCCCCACCGTGGAACAAGCATTTTGGGTTCAGTTCCTGGCCCATGTCCATGCTAAGAATGCTGAGGTCCACCGAAATGGTTAACGGAGAGTTCTGAAGAGAGGGAGGAGTTAGGAAGGGAGTTACCTTTGACGAGAATGCACAAACCTGGGTTTTGCTGGCATTAAACTCGCCCAGGTTTTCAGATCCCCACTTAGACACGATCGAGAGCCAGGTTCAGTTTGGCAACCAGTTCTTGCGTTTTCACCACGATATCGGCTTGCTTTGCCGCAGGATGTCCCAAGTACCGCTCATGCACCATACTGTCATCCGTATAACAATGAATATTGCCCAAGGACAACATGTCATTGATATGCAGAAGAAATAGAGTAGGTGAGAGCACAGAACCCTGCGGCACTCCGGCATTGACTTTGTAGAACGCGGAGTAACTACCCTCACAAAGAACACGAATCCTCCGCTCTTCTAGAAAGTCTGCAACCCAGGCGCACAAATGGGGCGGCACACCGAAGGCCAGCAACTTGGAAAGAAGGGAACTATGCCACACTCTATCGAAAGCTTTGGCGATATCAAGTTCATCGCTTCACCCCATGTGTGAGTAACGTACGCTAGAAGATCACCCTCTATTATGTTCTCAATCTACTGTCTTGGGCGTGCCTGTTATGATAGATCTGAGTTGTAACTTAATTGTAACTGAGTTGTAACTTGAATTGTAACCGAGTTGTATCTTAATAAATAAATCATAAACATAGTATATAGATCATGGTAAAATACGTAAATGTAATGTAATAAATGTAATACGTCCGCACGAGTTTAACGATATCCTGCGTGTCAACTGTCAACCCTGGCACACGCACCGAATCGGTGAAGGTCACCGGGACGGGCGGCAGCGCGGCATCTGTGGCCTGATTCACGTATTTCGTAATAGTCGAAATGTCGTTTACGTTTAGAAGTCGTCCTATTGAAAAACAGTCACAAATCCGTATTCACCTGTCATTTCGCTAGAACGATTACTCGATAGGAACGCAACTCAGCGATTTGTCAACTATTTGAACTTAATGTTGCCATTACAGTTCTACCAAATAAATCCAAATACTTTTTGTTAACAAAACATGCTGAAATGTTTGTTATTTTTTTCCAACGACTTGGAAATTGTCTAATTTGACGTGTAATCGCTGAAATCCAATAAAACTAAACGTCAAAATAATAGGTGAATACCGCGGAGGCAACGATCGAACTTCGATTAATGCACGTGAATACGCTTAACCAAAACCGACTTCAACAAAATCGTGCGTTTGATACGTGAATAAGAAAAGTGACTTCAGCGATCAAATCGCTTGCATGTCGTTGAAGTTTTGTTACGTGAAATAGGCATCTGGAGCCACGCGAACGCCTCTTTACGGGGCGGTTCGCCTAACACAATGACGTCATCCAACGTCAAACAATTGGGTGTTACGTCAAACGACGCATAAATGTCTGGTGTAGCTAAATTACTTAATAAAATGTTACACCAAAAAAAGTTGAAAACACAAATTTAAACGGCTTTTAACGCAAAACTACTTAAGGTGGATTCGACCAAACTGGAATAACACTTACTCCGAGATTAGTCTATACAAATTCGGCGTTTAATCTGGGTATAAGACCTTATCCCAGTTTGGTCGAATCCTAAGGGTGGATTCGATTCGATTCGGGTAAAGACATCCTACGCATACCTTTTATACCCGACGTTTCAGTTAGCCCGTCCCGTGACCACGGCCGGTGCAACTCGGTCGAAACAGGAATAAAAGATACACGTAGGATGCCTTTATTAAACGGTTGAAAAATGCCAGTTTTTAGAAGCATTTAAAAGCTTGTTTTTTAAAAAGGTTTTCTAATTTTAATTTATTAGTAGAAACTGTCAACGGCCAGCTTATTGTAATGTAAGGCATGTGGATGTTAAACGGAGTCTCTTGGCAAAGGCTTATCCTAAACCAGAATACTTTATGCGCATTTTTGGAATGAAAAAAGTTCAAAATGGTTAGCAGTGCACTAAGAGAAAATCCTTCAATGGTCCTACTAAGATAATATGACAAAAAGTTTACTAAATGCTTTAACTGGAAGTTTGATTTATTTTGGAACTAAAACTTTGTGTACGAGTACGTACGTAGACGTAGATGACGATAGAGAAATCGATTCTATACGTTGAAATTACCTCCCACCCATGGTCCACGATTTTCAATACTATTCAAACTATGAATTTATGAATAATTCTAGTATAAATACTTTTTGGTCCCTATGACTAATAGTTAGGGAAACGAATTTTTTCAGGACACAATATTAACTGAAAAAGTGTTCAAACAAGAGTTTTTCAAAAATTTATTGTAAGAAAACTATTAATCGGAACATACATTGGGGTAATTTAGGTGCTCCTAGTGCTGCTCTACCTCTGGGATTCTGCTTGAACCTATTTCTTTGAACACCCCATATTATATGATAAAGTTTGTAAGTAATAGATAATACCTACGTATGTCAAAAAATGGCGATATTGTGTTTGTCAAAAGCATTAAATTAATGCTCTAATGAATTTATTGTCACGATGTCAATGACATTACATCACAGTAATACTGTCATTATTGCCTACACAACCTTATTTTTTCTTTATACAAAAACAATTGAGGATGAGTTCCACCCATGAAACTGAACAACTTTCCCCAAGAAACCTATGTGCAAAATTGACAAAAAAATTTCGACCTCCCATACAAAACTGTCCGATCAGCTGAAGACAATAGTATGGGAGACGAATTTTTTTGTCATTTTTGCACATAGGTTTTTTGGGGGATGTTGTTCAGTTTCATGGGTGAAACTCACCCTTAATTGTTTTTTATTAAGAAAAGTTAAGGTTATACCTATACTGCCCCACTGTTGGGCGCAAATCGCTACAATTACGGTAGCAATCAATTACAGAGCCGGGAATGCATTGAAAAATCCGAAACAACAATGAATTGAACCTAGAACGGACTGATATAGAGCCAAGGCGCTTTGCCACTCGTCCACCGAGGCGTCACATTGTAAAAGACATGCAATAATTATTCAAATTAACACCACACAAAGAGAACGAAATTAGGAAACCCGACGTGGCGATAACACGCATGCTTAGCTGATTGTATTAAGCGATCGACCCGCGCCGGTCGCCGTCGTCGCCGGGAAAATCAAAAACCACATTAACCCATAAAAATGAGAGGTCGCAACCCCAAAGCAAACTACAGTCGCGGCGGCCCTTGTGTACACACAGCCTAATAAGCCAAGTGTACAGGGTTGACACCCTTTTGTAATTTGTGGAGACCACCAATAAAATAACTGGGAAAGGTTTTATATTGTAGAGACGACGAAAAATCTGTGTGCATTTTATAATTATATTTTTTGGCAATATGATGAAATAAGATTTAAGATAAATTAAGCGTTAAAGGCATACCGACGAGCGCCGAGCGCAATAACCAATTTTGACGTGTTTTCATTTAGTTTTAACGTAATTTCCAGATGTTTATTTTTCAATTACCACACAAAAAAGTTAAAAATGTTCATAAATTTACAATGAAAGTAAATAACGATTGGCGTGATTCGAATAAGAAATAATGATGAGTAGTAATAATGTAATAACAACAATAATAGTACATAACAATCAGAATAATAATGTTCTAGTTATTATTCTGGGGCAACAATGTAGCAGCTGTCTGCGCTGTGGTACAATTGGCAATATTTGTTCAAATATATAAAAACAAGTTGCAGCCCTGGCTGTTGAAAGCACTTATCTACTTTAAAGCCCTTTAATGAAGCAATAAACGTGAGAGTATCGCCCGAGCCCCGAATGTTTGCACACGAGCACTATAGACAAAGCGCGGCGGGCGACTACGGTAATGCAGTTCATTGCCCACCCACGTACAAACTACTATTGTATATTATAAATTAATAAGTAATCAGAATAAACGGATAGGTGAGTATTTTTTTTACCTAAAATTGATATGAAAATAGTAGTTAAAAAGTACATTATTATAGGTGTTATGTTCATAGCGACTTAGGTACCTACGTTATTAAAAAAAATGTAATATTTAATTGATAATATAATATATGATTATGTGGTATGCTTAAGTTGTTTAATCATAAATCTTAAAAATGATAATCATAAAAACTTTTTATTTAAGACTTAATTAAGTACTTACCTATATTTTTTTCAGCGGGGCCTGTTTGTGGGCATATGCGGCCATAACCAAGACTGACGTCACACTATACTATTATCATAAGGTACTTACTGAATATATTTATTTATAAATTATTTTATTCTTATTCTTCTTCTTAATTACTACCTAGTTTACAAATAAATAAATACAATCCGTATCAATTATTTAAAAAAAATATATAACGGTGTGTGCTGTAGCGATTAGCGATACATGTATAGGCAAAAACTCAGTGAGATATTTATTCAGAGAGCAAAATCATTGATTTTCATCATTCACCCGAATTAAACATGTGAGATGAATAATATTGAGTTTTGCATATTTACATTGCTTAAATTAATGGGTTGTGTCATCCCTTTCAGGATATTACACCCATTGTCACACAACGTGTATAAGCCAAGAGCATGTTGTAGAAACAGATCACAGCAGCACTCCGCGTATGTTTTCATACTCGCGTATTCGCTTAATCAGGATAATTAAGGCTCATAATTAAAGGGGAGTAAAAGGGAAATCTTGTTTCGTACACATATAAAATGGAGTCGTGAAAAGGTTGTCGCATAAAATCTGCAGGAATGACGGCTGATTATAATTGCTCGGTAGTGATAGTCCGCAAGAAAAGTAATCCACTCCTTATGGCCCAGGGCTCTTTAGATACATGAGTCACTATAGTTTAAACTTTGTAGCTACGTGATAAAGTCGAAAGCTTAAGAGCAAACCGTGCCTGTTCAAGCCTTATTTCGTTGCCGCTAATTAAGCTTAAAACAAATTATTGCAAATTGTTTATGCGTTAAGTTTATGCACACACACTTCAAATTATTGCTGTTATTTGTTGTAAGTTGTAGACACGCAGAATGATATTAAAAGTAGGATTTAGATAACAAGTAAGTATTCTTTAAAGCGATAAGACCGCCGAATTGCAATTTCTTGTTTTTTGTTTTTTTTTTTCATGTTTTGTGTAAGCTTTTATTGTATAAAAGTATTATCTATCTCTAGATACATTTATCTGGCTAACTTGTGGTGCTGGTGACATTTAACCTTATGACCGGCATTAACCAGCAAATAGAACGTAGATTTAGCGTTAATCATTTTGAACATAATAACATTTTGATTTTTACCGATTTTTATGTAGTTAAAGACGTAATGATATTTTGAGCAGGATAAGCGGTAAATCTTGACTTCCAATTCCGGGTAGTCGCTCCACGATATCATAGAATACATAATAGTACACGATATTACTAACGGTACTTCCTAGAATTATCACCACCTTAGATTTCTTGGGATCTTACTTGGTTTGCGGTACTTAAGATTTAGGTAGAAATTCGTGGTCGTCTTATATTAGACAAGCGGCCGCTCGCGATTTTACCCACATGGTTCCCGTTCCCGTGGGAATATCGGGATAAAAAGTACCCTATGTGTTAATCCAGGTTATAAGCTATCTGTATGCCGAATTTCATCTAAATCCATTCAGTTGTTTTTACGTGAAAGAGTAACAAACATCCATCCATACCTTCCCTTGGGAATATCGGGATATAAATGTATCCTATATGTTAATCCAGGTTATAAACTATCTGTATGCCGAATTTCATCCAAATCCATTGAGTAGTTTTTACGTGAAAGAGTAACAAATATCCATACATACTTACAAACTTTAGCGTTTATAATATTAGTAGGATATTCTTGATTTCAATGATGGAGGCCTTTTTCCAGCAGTGGGACAGTATGCAGGCTATATTTTACTTTTTAATTTATTAAAAAAGCCCATTAATTTGACAAATATTTGTATCGAAAGTCTTTATGCAAAACTAAGTTGTGTAGTCAAAAAATGCGTTGTGAAACCAAAACGTGTATACCATTGTTTTATACAGCTGCTTGTATATATTCCCTATTTCTGTAACACGAATGAAAAAGGAGTCCTGTTTTATCGTCTAAACAAAGACGAAATAACAAAGTTACTTTTAGAAGTACGCAAAATTTGTTTTGAGTTCTTCCAACTGTTCCGCAGCCTTATGATTGTTACTGTAAGTTGTTACAACAGTTTTGAAACTGAGGGTAAATAAAAATAAACCGCGCAGGAAGAATTGTGCACGTTTTAACGAAAGAATTGAGCATAGGGAAAGGTAAAGGACAAATGAAAACCTACAAGTAACCCACTGTTTCATGAGTATCGTTAAAACATTGACTGTGTAAACCTTGGAAACATTATAATAAAAACTTTCCCGCTCTCACATCAATTACCTGGCCCAAGTTAAGCTTCACTTGATTTTTTTTAATGGTTAAAGATAACGGATAGACATAGAACACACAGACCTGTAGGCCTAGCAAGCGTAACACGAGATATGTCGCGGACGAGAGACGACAAATCATTTTAAGTTGTCATGTTAAGGTATGTAGACAAAAATACCACAGTTTATGCAAAAACTACTATTAAGTTTAATTTTGACATATTATGTAGAATTCTAAGCGCATCCATGTGTCTTTAGTGCCGATAGACATTAGAGATAAATGAATAAAACACGAGAAAACGGGTAGAGAAGAGTTCTCGTACTGCGCATGCTAGACCGGCTGAAATCGGCTTAGTCGATAAATGCCTAATTCTTAAAATGCCCAACAGCTTAAAAAAGGACTAATTCGCTAAATAGGTACCTAGTTCTGGAAATACCTATTTCTTAAAAAGACCAATTCTTTAAAGGACCAATTCTTAAAAAGACCAATTCTTGAAAGGACCATTAGGTACTTTAGAAGGCCAATTCTTAAAAAGACATATTTTTTTTCACAGCGGGAATCGATCCCGCGATCCTCTGCGTTGCAGGCTGGTATTTGAATACCGCGTGCGCCACAGAGATCGCGGTGTCAGTTTATAAAAGGATGAAAAATCCATAATAATGTTATCTCTTCACACTAAAACCGCTTAACTAATTTAGGTGAAATTAGGTATATCAATTTAGAAACACAGCTGTTGTGTGTAATGTCAGGACAAGGTTTATATGAAAAACATTTTTGGAAGTTCGTCACCAGTTACGGGCTGTTCACGTGGACGAAGTCTCGGGCGGGCCGCTACATAATCAAACGTACATAATAAAAAGGTTAAAAAGCCACACATATCGCCAACAAAAACTAAGCACACATTAACCATTAAAACAGATTTTACACCAGCCCCTTGCTGTAGAGCTTGCAAGAAAAAATCCACCAATAGAATCATCATAATCATCAGCCTATAAACGTCCCACTGCTGGGCACAGGCCTCCCACGTGGACAATAGCACGTGGGGATATTGGGCCATAACCCACCACGCTGGCCCACTGCGGGTTGGTAGGTTTTAACGACTGTCATCTTACGACAACAACCGGGACCAACGGCTTAACGTGCCTTCCGAAGCACGGAAGAGCTCGAGCTGTTTTTTAATTGGTTACGCATCCAGCGACCGGCCATTGCGAAAGTGGCTTAGCGAGCAAGATTGCAAGCCCAACGCGCTAGCCGCTGCGCCATCGAGCTCCTCTACCAATAGAATGACTTCATTAATTTACACCGCTTAGGCGAGGCAAGCGATCCTATTGGTGGATATGCTCTCGTGGAAAAGGAGCGTTGCTATGACAAACTCCGTGGTCGAGTGGATTAGCACGCTGGCATCGATATCTCTGAGGTTTCGATTGCCCGTCGGGTCAATTAAGAAATAACATATTTTCTAAATTGATTTCGTGTCCGGGTGTTTCCTTGGTATCATAAGTATGTTTATCCGTTTAATAAAAACCGGGTTATTTACATTTGTTGTATGGGGGCTCCTTAATTTATGTAATTTTAATCTAATTATTTATTTTTGGAGTGAATCTTACACAACTAAATATTTTGTGAATATTTCAAACTTCTACCTGTTGCCGTTATTAATATCGATCAAAAAACGGCAAAAAAAAAACACGTTTGTTGTATGCCCCCCCCCCCCCCCCCCCCTTAAATATTTATTTTATTCTGTTTTTAGTATTTGTTGTTATAGCGGCAACAGAAATGCATCATGTGTGAATATTTCTACTGTCTAGCTATCCGGTTCATGAGATACATCCTGGTGACAGACAGACAGACGGACGAACGGACGGACAGTGGAGTCTTAGTAATAGGGTCCCTTTTTTACCCTTTGAGTACGGAACCCTAAAAATAGGCGTCGCTAGCCGAGCGGATAGATGCTCGGGTTGAACGCGAGATATCGTGGTTCAGTGTTGCCAGACCGTGGGCAATTGCCCACGCCATGGGCATTTTTAGGATTTTTTTGAAAGAAGGGCAAAAAGGGCGGAATGGTCTTGGAACCGGTAAAATATGGGCAATAACGTTAGGTTAAATAATTTTTTTTTAACTTTATTTCGTGATAATGGATATGAACTCTAATATTACGACTGAAGGCTAGTCCTTCAGTCGTAATATTAGAGTTCATTGATTATGCTAAAAGTAGATGATAATGAGTGATAATAATATGAACGTTTATTGCTAAATGATATTCTCCCCAAACCCCTTGAGTTCCAGTAAAGATGTGGGACTTTACTGATATCTCGCACGAACTTCTTAACCCCTCAAACCCCAAGCGGTCGCATGAGACCGCACCTACAAAAACACACTTGACTTTGTACCGTGTATTCATAGACTTACAGACTATTTTAGTATGAACAAGTTTGGTTATTTCGGTTCTGTTGTTCATCTTATGTATTGTTATCGCACAATATAGCATAGTCTATGCTCCATTCTGTCAAATTTGACGTTGACAGTTACTGTCAAAAAATTGTCAAAAAAATCCAAGAGTGAGTGGTTGGGAATTCAAAAAGTGATGTTGCACTGTTTTGTTTTATTTGCCAACACTCATGCACGTTCACAAACACCTAACAGTAAATAAAAACAGTAAAAAACAACAAAACACAAATTATAGAAAAAAAACAAAACTGCTTCACTTTCCCGCCAAGAAGTAAGATTGCTCTAGGTACAAAGGCTGTTGTCAAGAAGGTACAATAGGTTCCCTTTCGACGTCGTTATTGTTTTAAGTTAAAACTTTAACTAAAAGTTAGTTACACTTTTTTACGGATTAACTCGCGTTTAATTTACTATTTACATGGTTTTTATATTATCCTGACGTTAAAAAAGTGTTCCATTTCAATGTGTAGTGCTTGCTTAAACCTCAAGTCAAGTCAAGTCAAAATATATTTATTCAATAAACTCAATTAATAAGTACTTTGAAACGTCCAAATATTTTTTTAACCTACCACCCATTCAGGACATCATTTTTTAACTGTGGCAAAGAACGGGCGCAAGATAACACAGCGCACAGAAGCAACGACATTTACAAGAAATATATTAATTATAATATGTCGTTACCAGGTCACAAAATACAAAATATGAATTTGAATGTAAATAGTTTAATTAAATATGGTGCTCTATATAAATTAATTATAGACAATTAGAAATAGCCGTTGGAGTACTTGGAGCATTTCAGACCCAAGCTGTTTTGTCTTCTGTATAATCTGACATTTTATAATAAGCTTTTTTATAAAGCTTTTCTTTGATTTTCATTTTAAATTTATCAAGATTTAATTTCTGAATATCATTTGGTACTTTGTTGTATAATCGTACACACAGACCATTTAAAGAATTATTTATTTTATGGAGCCTAGTATAAGGCACTGCTAATTTGTTCTTACTTCTAGTGTTTAATTTGTGAATATCCTGTTTTTTGAAAACATTTCAAATTTTTTTTTTATTTTTTTTATTTTACTTATATCCTTAAATCTCTCTCTGAGAGAGTCACCAGCCTGTAGGTTATATATTGCTCGAATAGCCCTCTTCTGCAGCACAAAGATAGTTTGAATGTTGGCAGCATTTCCCCACAGTAAAATGCCGTACGACATTACACTATGAAAGTAACTGAAATAAACTAATCTAGCTGTATCAACGTCAGTAAACTGACGGATCTTCATTACTGCATAAGCCGCAGAGCTAAGTCTATTCGACAATTAAGCTATATGTGGGCCCCACTGAAGCTTTGCATCCAACGTGATGCCTAGAAACACAGTGGTGTCCACAGGATTCACATTCTTATCTTTAATTTGTACACTAGTTATTACCTGCTTAACATTAGGCAATTCAAATCTTACACACTCACATTTGGTTTTTCCCTCGTTTAATAGCAAGTTATTAACACTAAACCAGTGAACAATCTTTGAGACCGCATTATTTACATCGTTATAATTTGGGTTTCGTCGTTTCACTTTAAATAAAAGTGAAATATCATCAGCAAACAATACTATCTCATGACTGTCTTTGACAAAATAAGGTAAGTCATTAATATAAACCAAAAACAAGAATGGACCAAGTATTGAACCCTGCGGAACTCCCATTTTAACCACTGATCCCGGAGATCTTTTATCGTTAATGTCGGCCTTTTCAATCCTGTTACTCAAGTATGAGATTGGAAGGCTCAAAGAAGCATCCCTAATTCCATAGTGGTTAAGCTTCCTGACCAAAGTTTCATTTAAAACACAATCAAAAGCCTTGGATAACTCACAAAATACCCCTAGGGCATCCTGTGATTCCTCCCAGGTATCAAATATTTGGATTAAAAGCTCAACACCGGCGTCAGTTGTAGAGCGACCCTAGTAAAACCTTACTGATTACAATGTAAAAGTTTATATCTATAAAAAAAAGTTGCATTTGGTCTAGCATCAACTTTTCAAAAAATTTACTGAATGTGGGTAGCACAGAAATAGGTCTAAAATTAGAGGGGTCAGAAGTGCTACCTGATTTAAATAATGGAATTATTTTACTATATTTCATGAAGTCAGGAAAAACACCATAGTCAATGCATTCATTAAATATGCAAGCTAAAACTGGAGCTATTGTCATAATTACAGATTTAGCGACATCCACGGAATTACCCCACAGATCAGCAGTTTTTTTTTTATTGAGTGTTAATGTTTTTATTGTATCTATAACACAAATTTTTTGAAAACTAAAATTACTTTCACAATCTTTAACATTCTCCTTAAAAACAGATTCAGCTACAGTGGGGGAGGAAATCAAGGCTTTTGTAGTTGAAACTGGAATGTCAGTAAAAAACCTCTCAAATGCTGCAGCAACATCAGCAAACAATAAAAGTTAGTTAGTTAAAACTTTTTAACGTATATGGGCGATTTTGTGTCGGAAAAGGCAATTTTAACAACCTGTGTGGGCAAAAGTTCTGATCGGGTCTGGCAACACTGTCGTGGTTCAACCCCCATAGCTCCGTTAGACTACTTACGTGAACTCATTCCTACACAGTCATTTAGATTAACAGGATTGGTTAACTATTATTAAAGTTGTTATAGCGTAATAAGAGGATTTACGCATTTCGGTTTCCCATACAAACTTCCAAGTCAAAATTTTTTAAAACCAATAAGCCAACTTTAATGAAACTTTGCATGCTAAAGTAAAATACAGGGATCTAAATGTTGTAAACATTTAAAAAAATCGTTATTTAAGTGAAGTGAGTTATTGTGATTTTAAACTTTCTATGGTGGACTTTAAATCGCAATAAGTCAGCCAAATAAACGTTTTTTAAAAATGTTTTCAACAAACTATTCAGATCCCTGTGTTTTACTTTAGCATGCAAAGTTTCATCAAAATTGGCATAATGGTTTTTAAAAATTTCGACTTGGAAGTTTGTATGGGAAGCCGAAATGCGTAAACCCTCTTATAAGGAAACACTACGTCGAAGTGTCACGCAAAATTCTACAACACAGAAAAACGACGTTTTATAGTCCCCTTCAGCATCGGTTAAAGAAAGAGATTTTCTATGTCTAATGTTTGATTTTTTTTTAAACCGGTTACTTAAGGTTTCTGAAGACGCCTTAAAACGGAGTGATTTCGCTAAATATTGAAGGCTCCTGGTTGTTAAATAACTGACTTAATGCAAAAAAATAAACATACAGACTACAGAAGAAGAAAATATCTTTCTTTAACCGATGCTGAAGAAATACATAAAAAATTGTGGTTCTGAAGGAGGAAACAGGGGACTACGAAACGTAGTTTTCCTGTGTTTCGTATGAGAATTTTGCATGCCACTTCCACGTAGTGTTTCCTAAGCTAGATAATTCGTGCGAGAAAGGAAAGTTATTATTATGACAGCCGCTGTGGCTTTATCTACGAGCCGTGTGCGTAGCGCTGTTTGCCCGTGGCGACGCGTGACGTCGGGAACAGCTTACTCCATAACACCGGAGTAATTAACTCCCCGATTATACATTCACCGTCAGTAGCCAACAGGCATATCATTGTTCACGAGCGAAACCGCCCGCGGTTTTAAAGTGAAACAGGATATTTACAGGGAAATATTGGGATGTTGATATCTAAATTACTTATATAAACATGAACCGCAAAACATTTGTAAGACACTTTTGTCTGCAGTAAACGCAATCACTTGAAAAAAAAATGCCTTAAATGAAATTTGAGCTCTCGCAATTCTTATTCTACCAGTTAATTCACAGAACAGAAGAGAGAGGTTGAACCCGACGTTTTAACGAAGCAGGATATTTAAAAAGGTGTATACCTCTAATACCTATAGTTACCTAAGCCCTGTTAAACATTATATTTGTTACAACCCCAAAAAGTCAAAGTGTTGAGTAGAAAGAATACCAATAGCTCCTTCTAGTATAACTATACACAGATTTAAGATTATTATCCTCAAAGGGTTAGTCCGAGACAAGGCAATGAGGACAACTGTACATGTGCTCAGCGTGATAGGTGGTGAGTCTATCGCTCTATGCTGTTGGATTTATGTGCAGTCAATAGTCCGTTAGTCGCCTTTTATGACACCCAAGGGAAGAGAGGGGTTGGTAGTATTCTTTAGTGACCCGCTACACAAACGCCCATTTTAGTTTCCCATACAAACTTCCAAATTGAAATTATTAAAAAGCATGTAGCCAGTTTTTATGAAACTTTGCATGTTGAAGTAAAACACAAAGATCTAAATAGTTTGTTGAAAACATTTTTCAAAATGGATTATTTAGCTGAGTTATTGAGATTTTGAACTTTCCATAGTGGACTCTTAATCGCAACAACTCAGCTAAATAAAGATTATTTAAAAATATTGTCAACAAACTATTTAGATCTCTGTGTTTTACTTGAGCAAGAAAAGTTTCATAAAAATTGGCTCAATAGTTTCTAAAAATTTCAACTTGGAAATACGCGAAACCGATATGCGTAAACGCTCTTAATATACGCAGCGAAAAAAATATTAAAATCTCAAACATAGCAGTCAGGTACATAACAGAGGCGCAAATATGCTGTGCGTCCGTCTGGATCGGATCGTTACAAGCGCCCGACGGAAAACGGGCACTGAATTATAAAATGTGAAGAAAAGAAATACAGACCGACATTTTACCACGAAAACATATTTAAAAGGCACATAAGTAGGTACCTATATAAATGAGTACTGTTTTGTTTACGCAAGGGAAATATTCGTGTACCGCTCCTTTGTCGCCATAGAGGTATTGAGGCAGTGTTTATTACATTTTTTTTAGCAATTGATACAAACATATTTCATTTTTGTGAAACTCTTTGATCACGGCGTTGAATGAAGATCTGTACGCTACATATACGGGTTTGTCGTCAATTTTCGCGTTTGCTATTATTACATTAATACAAGAGTGTGGAGGAAACCTTGGAATAAGGAATATTGATTGATCTATGTTTCATCTGAAAAGCAACTAAATATCAATCGTATGGTTTGTTTTTCCTCAATAATCTTTATTATTGCTGGTGTTTCTAAAATGTCTTAGGTAGTTATATATCTAACAATTTCCTTGATTTTTTATGTTTTATGCTTTTATGTACCACGGAGATTACCTCATTAAAGCATAAATCGTGAAGATTACACTAAAAAATAAAACTAGGTATGTTTGGGTTAACTACTAAAATATAAAAAACATAGTTGAAACTATAGTAGACTATTTTGCAACCGGTTACATTACTAAACAGGTTTGTGTTTTGTAAAACAAATATATAGCAATCAGTCACCAACAGACCGCGTATTTCACGTTCACATAAATTCAATCATATTTATTACGAGTATAGAAGTACCTACCTTTAAAGTATTGAAACTGTACGTAGAAGTTAGATTCCATTCTCATGGTACACGTCACGTAGTTATATTGTTTATTATACAGAATGTTTGGTAAATCTACGCGCTACAAACACTTAGTTGTTCTTTGCACTTTATTGGAGTCCAGCTGCGGAATTATATTTATATTAGGTACTAAGGGTGGATTCGACCAAACTGGAATAAGACTTACTCCGAGAATTAGTCAATACAAATTCGGCGTTTAATCTAGGTATAACACCTTATTTCCAGTTTGGTCGAATCCACCCTAACCGTATTGTTAGTCAAATAACCTACGAATACACTTCAAGACACATTAATATTAACAGTTAATTCCGCCAGTTCTTTATTTACAATGTAAATAGTTCGAGTCCCTCAATGAGTGGCAGTCTGAAGCCCTGCTGCTTCTTCCAAAGCACTTGATAAATCCATGAATCGGTAGCCATTTGAATATGTAAGGTGCCTTTGAGAGGCCGCATTCAAATGCAGTTGGTCTACAGAAGTTACCTTAGGTAGCGAACAGTACGTTTAGCAAAAGAACCTTAAATTAGTTTAGAAAAAATCCATTTACATTGCTCTTTTAAACCGTAATAGTTTTAATATGAGACAATGGTGGACTATCAAGAATTCTTTCATAAAATGATGTTATGTTTAACAAAACAAAAAATACAAGCCTTTACACAACGGTTTTTATAATAATGTTAAAGGAATAAACAAAACAGCCAATAAAATTAATTATACACAAGACTATATATGATGTGTCGAAGAAAGTGGTGCAATTAGATATTAAAACAGATTCTGCATATTATTATGGATACATTAGAAATAAAAGTTTCTGTTTAAAAGACTTCTCGTTCTCAAGTGGATCTCGAACTGACGACCTTTAGCAAACCGAGCGAAAGCTCTTCTAAGTTTTTCAAGTTCTTGCTTTTATACGCTATTATACGCGCGTTGTTTCATAAATGTTTTCGTAGGGTTCTTGGTATATATTATTATACTAGTGTATTATTATTTTAATTTAACTTTAATATCCACATGGTACCTGCGACTGTCCAAAAAGGTAAGGCAGAGACTAGGCAATCCGGAGCGCAAAAGCCGTGCACGTTTTACCAAATAACAACTTTACTGCAATCAATCGGAATCGGATCAAAAATCGGAAATATAAACGACAAAACATCAAAGAGCACAAGACAATACATATATAAAAGTTTTAAAACTGCTTTAACGGGACCTAACACGATTAATTTTGTAAGTAAGTACATATCTACTTACTGCTTGACGTTTCGGCCGCGATGCTGCGGCCGTGGTCACAAGCGAACTGATGTACTTACTTACAAAATTAATCGTGTTAGGTCCCGTTAAAACAGTTTTAATGCAATGCAACGCGATAGTTTAAAGTCTTATATATAAAAGCTGTTTCTATATCGCACTATCCTATAAGTTACTTACTACATATGGAATAAAAACTAGAAGAAACAGTAGGATAGTCCATAGAGAACAATTTCTAGCAAATTACGAACTCGCATCTCGTGCCAAACCACACAGTCTGAATGTCTAATTTCTACGCGATCGAAGTGTCTGAGGTTAGCCAACACGTTCACATGCTATTTTTTATAAAACTCGAAATAGGAAGGAACACTTAAGAACTATTAGGGCTTTGCTACAGAACAGAGTTTACCTTTGCCAAATTTTGAGTCTCTTTCTTAAAATTGGCAAAATTTTGTGAAAATGTTGATGTATGTGTTTGTGACGTTGTCTGGCACATATACCTAGTTCTAATGTGCTTAGCTTTAGGAACCAGAACATAGGCAACGCCATTCGTTCGTATGTGTACGAAGAGTAACCGTGCACTGAAAATAATTGTATAATAATAATAAAGAAACTTAGCGAGAGTTTCTTCTTTTCCCTTTATTGTACAACAGCGTCGTAATTTGAGAAAACAAACAAAACATGAGAATTCCGAAAGTTGAAAACTTTGGCTTTTTTTTAACTCAACCACGAAAAAATATAGCACTGCTGTTAAGATTTAGATCAAACGCTACCGCCAACCAAACTAATGCACATTATAAATACCCGCGCTGCGAATCAAACCACTGGAACTGAGACTGGTAAATGTAATATTATATAAGTAATAGACCACAGAAACTTTAATTGGCTATTATTCTTCCTAAACAAAACCTAAGATAAACTTGCCAAAATTACAACGCGCAATGTAACCGAAACCAAACCAAAATAAATAAAAACTCCTTATCAGTCTAACTTTTGAACAAAGAATTTACGGCACCCTTATTAATCAGAAGTAAAAGATTATAGCGCTACTGAATGCTTTTATAAAGCAGCCAGTGTAATAAAATCCTTGATACAGCACGAGTTCTAAAAAAAAGAAAAAAATGAAACGAACAAATTAGCTTCTATCTCCCGAGTGCTCTTCAAGCCACAAAACAAAACAGTAAAACGCTAAATCCATGAGATGTAATTGCATCTCATTTGCGAAGGAACGAAATTTAATATAAATCGTATTTAGTGCGGCGCGGTCCTTGACACGAGGGCTCTCTGGCTGCACTGCTGCAAATGTATATTGACGGCTTGATATGTCTGGTAGCAGGTCATCTTTGATGAATTGAGAGCGGTTGAGTTCGTTTCATCATTAACCCCTTGAGCATCGTAAAACCAGACACAATTAAAAATCAATTGTTTGGCGACCGCCGGCGGTCTTATGAACCTTGACTTATTAAATGAAATGTGCTCAGTATTTAGCATTCAACTGACGCATGTCACGTCACGCATGTAAGTCACTGCCAACTAAAAACTCCAGGACCATTTGTCGTAAGAGTGGTTCGATTCTAGAGGTGTGGTGGACTGAACGAGTAGTGATATACACAAATTCTTCTATATATTCTTCAAAGAGGGGGTTACAAAGTGCTTAGACTACTGTGACAGCTCATTACCACGTCCGTACGTAAGTATGCCTGATTTCTACCTTAAAAGAACAAAAAACAAAAATATAAGCAGCGCTCCGTGTAAATTCACAAGAAAGACTTCATGAGCATATGACACCGATGGTACCTATATTGTAAATATAAAAACCGTATAAACTATTGGAGAGGCTTGAGCCACCTTCAAAAAAAAAGTGTACTAAGTACTTACTACATAAAACGTGTTGCCGCTTCGGCGCTCTCCTCTGAAGTCTGTTTATACATAAGTTGGGAGGCGTGAAATTCTAAAGACACCATTTTGTGTGCCGGAAGCGGCTCTCAATGCAGGTGTGTCCTTGACACGATTGAAGGCTCTCCACCCGAGCGCGCCCTAAATAGAAGTATACCGCAGTGTGTGAATGCTGTTGCTGGACTAGGCTAAAATAGATCGCTTTTAGAATAGATTGTGCCGTAAACATTAGAAAGATTTGGTATAAAAATAGTATAAGTATTAGCCGGCAGAGTGAGGGTGACTGATTGCTACGTCTCTTACGCTGCACCAGTTGTCCTCGCGCCTGGACTTCATTTCTACTTAACATCAGGTGGAGTGGAATCATTTGCCGGGCTTAGTATAAAAAAAAGACATTAAATACTTTAGAAAGGTGACTTAGCTTAAGTTTATTGTAATTTTCCGGAATACATAGCACAGTGTTATATTATGGAATTATTAATCTATTAGGAAAGAGATGAGTGGAAGGGTTAGGGGGAGGCCGTTGCCCAGCAGAAGGAAAAATATTTAAAAAAAATGCTTTTTTTATAACATAACGGGGAACCGCTCTTGGCTTTCTTCTCACTTTTTGGTTAGTGACGATAAAGATGAAAGTGCATCCTCACTACTGAAGATTTTTTTTATAACAACACCTTAAAAAACTGAGCACAATAATATTTACGCTCTGCTAGGAATCGAAACCGGGACCTCAGGGACTGTGAGTGAGTTAAACCACTAGAACACTATAACAAATTGTTTAATAAAATTGTTTCAATTGGTACAAATATTACAAAAAATGTAGGTGGATTTATAGCTAACAGCTAGCTAGTTTGTAGTCATGATTAAATCGTGTGTGTATTACTTCTATCATAGGTAATGGTATCATTTGAATAAGAGGTCTTAGTCAGTAACACTAGAACACCTTTCCACCACAACCACAGCATGTAAAATGTCAACCAGTTCATCTTCTCTTCCTTCTGTTCAGTGAGTAACAACGTCACCCTTTCAACACAAGACAAGCAAGCGGCGAAAACAAGAAAACACACTAACGACCTCTCGAAAAATTTATTGGACGGCTCTAAGCCACCTCGCAGCACGTCCCGCCAACCAGCGCAAATAAAAAGGGCCATTCATTACATCTATTTACTTCGGGACGTTTATATCCCGAAGTGCCTTAATAAAACTGCATTACTCGTCGTAGTGCTCAATGATACTTGTAAGGGTTTGTTTAGACGATTAACTTGTAGGTGTTTGTTCTACATACATACATATAATCACGACTATTATCCCTGAAGGGTTAGTCAGAGACTAGGCAATGAGGACAGCAAAAGCAGTCCTCTGTCATAGTCCACTTTCCAACAAATAGCGACTGCACATGTGACAGGTCGTGAGCCTATCGCCGCTTTATGCTATTGTATATGCAGTCTTTAGTCCGTTAGTCGCCTTTTACGACAGGGAAGAGACGGGGTAGTGGTATTCTTTCACCGCTACGCGACACTGTTGTTTGTTCTGCTGTCTTATTTGAAAATAGCTCTTGAAAAGAACTCGTGGGCGAACGGGCAGTATAACCCTATTCTGTGATTCGGACAGGAAGACCCCCAAGTCAACAGGTTATAAATAAAAAAATTATTACATATTCTATTTAATGTATTTTATTATATTACTAGTATAATTACTTATATATTATATTATTTATTTATATATATTTATTTTTATATTGAGTATTTTAATTCTATTTTTTTATTTCATATTTGCTTGTTTCTGGTGCACTGTTTGTCGTTCTTTTTCTGTTGTCCTATACCGCAAAGGTTGTCTGGAAGAGAGATAAGACCGCCTTTGCCCACATTAGTTTTAATATGCTTATTTTATGTTTTCTGTATTTTTGTGTGTGCAATAAAGCGTTTTATCTATCTATCTACATATTATAAAGTCGCCGCTTTCCTGTGTATATGGCTCCGTTTTCTTCTTCTAAGGGTGGATTCGACCAAACTGGAATAAGGTCTTATACCTAGATTTTGTATAGACTAATCTCGGAGTAAGCCTTATTCCAGTTTGGTCGAATCCAGCCTAAACCATATAGGTAATAGATTTACGCGGTTTTCGCTGATAGAAAGATCGATAACTTTTTGATATTTAGTACAAAATGGCTGAAGTATGGGCCTCAGCCACCTTAGTTGTATAAATGGGCTTATTATTTTTGTTTTTATTTTCCCAGTTTTGGTAAGATGCTAAAATACGAGTGTATTACGTTATTCTAACTTGTACCTATCATATTTACAGCAATATGGAGCTATTCTATTCTAATACTTTACTAACTTATTGGTAAAACTCCGCAGTGCATTGTACTCGTCTCACGTCTGAACTACACGAAGTTTCTCGTTCATAAAGTAGGTACAGTTGGGCTTAGAAGTAGCTCAACACAATTCACCAGAAAAAGTAGTCAGAAATAGTGTCACCGTAGCCCAAATCAGCATACTATTAACGACATCTTCAACATCATCGTCGTCATCACCATGTCATACCAGTCTCTGTGGTCCAATGATTAGATCACCGGTCTCAGATCCAGAGGTCCCGGTTTTGATTACCCGCCGATGAATTTTTGTACCCCGCGATTGGTCTTCGCTCGGTTAGTGGTAGGTTTTATTTTGAGTCCGTCTAGCTAGCTACCAGTTAGGTTGCTATAGCTATGTAGCCATAATATCAATATTACTAGCATTGTTATTTAGACAGTCATATTTATTATTGTTATTATTCCTCAACAACTGACATCAGTCATAAGACTGGTTTTAGTTGTTGAGGAATTCGCATCAAGTGAACTTTCACCATTACCCGTTGTGGTCATGCACAAAAAATGCCAATGGGTCGAAGTGCTGCGAGAGGAAGAGCACTGCAGGCCTCACTAAGATAAATACCTATAGCGGTAAAAAAAAACTGCATTCATACATAATGATTCACATGGTAAATAGAGTTATTTCGTGATGATAAGTGCCAAATAAATAAATAAATAAAGTTAAGTTTAACATAAATGTCATACAGATTCCTAGAATAAGTTCATAATTGAATGTTAACTTTATTAGCAATGTGCCATACTTATATTCAATGATATTGTAACATACCTTTTCGTTAAAGAATATTACTTTGCGGTGCCCTTACAGGGCATCATAGGTTTACCATCTATATTTTTATACCACCTTGTAACAAATACCATGTGACATGCAATTAAATAAATAAATACTACAGTGCAAAGCTACTTCTAAGGCCGACTGTACGGTTTTGCTTTTCTCGCGGCTAATTCACATTAACGACATTAATGTTCGCCTAAACGACTGTTTAGGTAAACGTTGGTACAGCATTGAACAAAGGCACTTAAAACTTGAATTTAGCGCCGAATTTTAGCCTGTATTATACACAGTCTTAGAAAATAAACAGGGACAAGCGAAGCTGTAAATCAGATTTCTGTGCTCTCGAGTAATTATTGCTTTGAATAAATCTACAAGTTCGCTGTCCTTAAATTATAACAATAGCTATTTATTTTATTATGTATAACATTGTGACTCATGACTAGGGTTGCCACCCGTATTCTAAAATAGAGTATTGTCCTCTTTTTCATGTAGGCGTACTATATAATCTACGACACCAATAAAGTACGCTAAAATATTATTATATTTAAGTACGTAAAACTATTTATGTAAAAGACAAATATTTGTTGAATGTCGCAAAGAGCAAAAAAAAATACGTTTTTAAGGACAAATAAATAAATAAGTACTCTTTTTTATACTATGTAGGTACTTTATTTTTGTTTCAACAAAATAAAAATAAATACTTTATTTGTCCTGAAAAAAGGTGGCAACCCTACTCATGACAGACATACTTACCACGTTAGTTGTTTAATCTAAAAATAACGCAAGAGCTGTCAAAAACATAATATACATACATATAATCACGACTATTATCCCCGAAGGGTTAGTCAGAGACTAGCCAATGAGGAGATCAAAAGCAGTCCTCTACCATAGTCCACTTTTCACCAAAAGTGACTGTACATGTGCTCCGCGTGACAGTTGGTGAGCCCATCGCCGCTCCATGCCGTTGGACGTATCTGCAGTCTTTAGTCCGTTAGTCGCCTTTTACGACACCCAAGCTAAGAGAGGGGGGGAGTATTCTTTCAAAGTTAGGTACGCGACACGGCAAAAACAACATACTAAAATATCGTGAATCCATTTTGTAGATTCCTGTAGATCATCATCATCATCATCAGCCTATTAACGTCCCACTACTGGGCACAGGCCTCCCACGTGGACAATAGCACGTGGGGATATTGGGCCATAACCCACCACGCTGGCCCAATGCGGGTTGGTGGGTTTTAACGACTGTCATCTTACGACAACAACCGGGACCAACGGCTTAACGTGCCTTCCGAAGCACGGAAGGAAGATCCTGTAGATAGCATAACAATAATTGTTTAATAATATCCGAGTACATTAATGTTCACAAATTCTTTTGATTGAAAACAGAGTATTAATGTACCCTACTAATAAGTATAAAATCTTGTTTCCACGCAGCAGACACCTTGAAAATGTATTTTTTTACGGATTACCGCAATCCTAACAACACCACAAATCTTTTGATGACCAAGACACACTGCAAAGGGTTCGTATCATCATCATACTGAATCATCACCATCGGCGTACAAACGTCCCACTGCTCTGCACAGGCCTTCTCACATGGGCAACAGCACTTGGGCAGGTTGGGGCATAATAACCCACCACGCTGGCTGCCACGGGTTGGTGGGTTTTAAGGGAGGTAAAAACGGAAAAATTGGCTGTTTTCTATTCAAAATATTTTACATATTTCGCACTGAAATTTTCAATATGTATTGCAGAACGTATGTTTGAGGGGATGACTGTTTCCAAAACACGATTGAAAACATTTTGCTCGATAGAAAAAAATACTGAAGTTACCTCTAAAATTTCATATTTATGCACATTACGACCGTGTTTTACAATAATAATTCCTATAAAATCATAAACACATTTTTTGCGATTTACCTTTTCGATTGCTTGACTGTTTTAGATTTCCAAAAACCTAAACATTTTTATCAACTTTATTAACTTTTTTATAAAATGTGAATGGCGCTTTAATGGCCACGGACCCCGCACCACGCAACACCCGCGAGGGAACGAAATTTTCGCTGACCGCCTAACCCACCTTAATAACTTCCAACATACGACAACAATATACATTCAGCAAAATAAATAATGTAATACGAACGAGAGTAAATCCATATAAAGTTTCATTATAATATGTATAAACTCATATTGACATGAAAGTGATCCATTCTGCACGAGCTATTTTAATTAAATTTATCTGTAAGGCTACCCAAGTATTTATATTACAAACGGTACGAACGCCGCGAGTTTGTTAAACACTAGCTGTTTCTCGCGACTTCGTTTGCAAGGAGTCCACTATCCCGCAGGAACCTGTTACCGGGATGAAAAGTATCGTATTATGCCCCAGTCCGGGTCTGTCTATGTGGCAATTTTGTTTAATAAGTTACTAAGCCAGCAAACAAGCATATGACCCGCTTGATGAAAAGCGGTCACTTCAGCCCATGGACGCTCGCGACACCAAGCGAGGCCAGGGCATCAACGCAACGCACCCTGAACCCTGATGCCTGAAGAAGTCCCGATGCCTCTATACCCTATTATTTCACTGAATCTAGTACACAAAAAACCGGAACTCCAAATCGGAAATGTAGTGGGGTTCTCAGAACTACCGTTTTACTTAACCTCTAGTCTGTGAGGTGGCAGAATTCAGCCCGAAATTAACTTATACAAATTATTTAAAAAAAAACCGTTCAGCCGTGTTTAAGTGGTGCTCTTGCAACAAACAGAATTTCGTTTTTATTTATATATGAAGATAAATTTCGTGTGGCTCGCGCATAAAGCGTTACGCTGCAATGCATTAATCAAAGTCTCGTTTTGTACGCGTTAAACGTGTCGTTTATGCCGTTGACACTAATGAGTGGACAGCGGCCGCCTGAAATATTGTCATGTGGTCGGCACGCGGCAGAACCGCGTTTGCACTGAACCACATACACCCAAGCATGCACATGCAACTGGCAACTGAGCCGAATGTTTGGTAACTCTTAACAGCTGCATAGCTGTTTTACCTTCAGTAGATTCTTTATTATTGATATTTTGCATTTACATTGCTTCATAGATATAGAATAAAATGTTTAATACTAGAAAAAAATTCAATAATAAAGATATTTATGAGCAACAAGCGGCCGCTCGCGGTTTCACCCGCGTGGTTCCCGTTCCCGTGGGAAAATCGAGATAAAAAGTATCCTATGTGTTAATCCAGGTTATAAACTATCTGTATGCCGAATTTCATCCAAATCCATTCAGTAGTTTTTACGTGAAAGAGTAACAAACATCTATCCATACGTTCCCGTGGGAATATTGGGATAAAAAGTATCATATGTGTTAATCCAGGTTATAAACTATCTGAATGCCAAAATTCATTCAAATTCATTCAGTAGTTTTTACGTGAAAGAGTAACAAATATCCATACATACTTACAAACTTTCGCGTTTATAATATATATATATATATATATTTTAGGATTACGTCTTTAACGATTGTTAAATACTTGCAATAGTATTTCTTTCGACTGTGATGGTAGGTAAACTTTCACAGTGACGTAATACCGCTGGCTTGCAGCGTAAATTATCGACTACTAGAAAGAATTCAGCGAGTCTTCTGGGGTCTCGGTAGCTTAGCAGTTAGAGCAGTGGACCGGTAATCCAAAGATCATGGGGTCGAATCCCATTCGAGCTTTCTGAGACAGGTTGATTTTTTTCAGTAGATTCACTGAAAAGAACAGTATTGTTTAACCCGTAAAAAAGTGAACATTTAAACTAGAAAATAGCACTTGAGATGACTTCTAGACGACTTTTCTCGGCACTCGAAACCACAACCTTTCGCAACAGGGACAGGGCAACTCTTTCAGCTGAGCACTAGCTCAGCTGAAAGAGTTGCCCTTTAGTAGCTGAGTAGCTGCTACCGTGGTGTTGTAGGTGTGTTGGGTGTAGAAGGCAGGCCCGAATAATCACCGGTGCCCCGGTCACTATGCCACAAAACAGATGCTCCACAAGATGGAACTAGCAACAGACAACCTGTGCAGGGCATGTGGAGAGGAAACGGAGTCCATGCAACACCTATTGTTTGACTGTGTCACGGTGCGGAGAAACGGCAGAATGTGACACAATGAGGAGAGGAGGTGAAGATATAAGCACGATGAGTTCAGAGGTATATTATTTTAAACTGTGACTCTTTTGCCAGGAAAAGAATGAATGTTCAGGGATCGGCCTACCCGACGCCAGAAGATCTTAGGCTCTTCGCTCTCAAAGACATTTCCAGCTTATGGCGATTCTTCACTGAGGAGGCAGAGTGATAGAACGGGGTTGCACAAAAGATCGCAATGGGTCGATTTGCTGCTGCTGCGAGAGTCAGACCTCTGCAGGCCCACTGATAAGATAAGATACCGTGGTGTTGCTTGCACCGTCGAGTTGTTTAATAATCGTTGCGTAATAAAGTAATAACGCGTTAAAACCAGAGATTTTCATACTTAGTTATTTAAGTTTTCATAAAAAAAATTAGGATGAGATGATGATGATTAATTAATTAATCGTAATGGAACAAAGTATTTTCAGAATCAAACTGATCGATAAAGTCAGAAATACGGCTATTCGCTCCAGGCCCGGAATAGTAGATGTACCTAGGTGAGAAAGCTGCCAAGCTGAGGTGGGAGTGGGCGGATCAAGTATGCAGGATGCACCCAAACAAATGGGCTCAGATTGTTACTCGGTGGATACCCACGGACAGGTACCGTCAAAGAGGAAAACCCAAAAAGAGATGGTGCGACGACCTTGTGAACCACACAAC
Source organism: Scoparia ambigualis (assembly GCA_963921215.1). NCBI lineage: Eukaryota > Metazoa > Arthropoda > Insecta > Lepidoptera > Crambidae > Scoparia > Scoparia ambigualis. Next base: position 4,713,976 of record OY992504.1, read on the forward strand.
GGATTGGCAGTCTTTGGCTCTGGATCGGGATCTGTGGAAGAGTTTGGGGGAGACCTTTGCCCAGCAGTAGGACACAAAAGGTTAAAAAAAATATAACATTTTTTTTTATATATAGGCCAAAATAAGTACGTAACCGATGTCATAGGACTTCAGTAAGATTCCTACGATATTACTTCCTATGATATGACTAGTGTTAAAAGTTTTTTTTTTATTTAAGAAGGAGGCAAACGAGCAGGTCCCCTGATGGAGAGCAATCACCGCCGCCCATGGACACCCACAAAACCAGGAGTCGCAGATGCGTTGCCGACCTTTAAGAAAGGAATAGGAATTATGATGGAGGTTGCCTCCGGAACTCTCACTGGCCGAACGAAACCCAACAGCACCAAGTGCCATTATTTCACACCGCATATTCGTGAGAGGGTGATAGATATTGAGTGAGAGGTGAGAGAAATATTACCCCGGGCGAGCCGGCCCAATGCGTGCTGCAACGCAGCGTGGCTCTACCACTCAGTCAGTAAATTAAACAAACAGAAATGTAAAACATGGAAGCGCTATAGACATCTAAATCAAACGCTTCATCATAATCTGTAACATTTTCAGTTAGTGACGTGGACCGCGACGTCTGTCACCTGTGTCAACAGCTGTTATGTTCCCATTCAGGATGTTAAACGACCAGAGGCCGGAGTTTATGCGCTCTTACACACGAACGGCAGTTTGCAGAAGATGTAAGTAGGTACGGCGGGTCAATAAGTCCGTGACTTTTTGTATTTCTGACCTCTTTACTGAAAAAGCAACACTACTCCTGTCAACAGGCATCTGTCAGTTGACTCCTATCAAAATTTGAACTTGCTGCGTCAGTTAGTTTGTGTTTGATAGCTATCTTTATCAGACTACCCAGTAATTTGGGGAAAAAATGGAAAAAAGTGAATTTCGTGTGCTTATTAAGCATTATTTTTTGCGAAAAAAAACCACTACCGAGACCAAGGCTAAGCTTGATAAACACTATGGGGACTCTGCACCATCGATTTCAATGGTAAAAAAGTGGTTTACTGAATTTCGTTGTGGCCGTACAAGCACTGAAGATGCCGAACGTCCTGGACGCCCAGTTGAGGTCTCTACACCCGAAACAATCGAAAAAATTCACGATATGGTGTTGGCCGACCGAAGATTGAAAGTGCAAGAGATTGTGGAAGCCGTAGGGATCTCGCATGGCTCAGTGGTTTCAATTTTGAAAGATCACTTGGGCATGAGAAAGCTTTCCGCAAGATGGGTGCAGCGTTTGCTCACAGTCGACCACAAACGCAATCGTGTAACAACTTCACAGAAAGGTTTGGCGTTGTTTAATCGCAATATGGAGGAGTTTTTGGACCGTTTTGTAACCGTGGACGGAACATGGATCCATCACAACACACCAGAGACCAAACAACAGTCAAAACAGTAGGTTTCTAAGAATGAATCGGCGCCAAAGAAGGCCAAGGTGGGCCTATTTTGAGGACCTCGACAAATCATAGGGAAGGGATAAAAAAATTGGAGAAGCGACGGACAAAGTGTATAGAGCTCAAGGGAGACTACGTTGAAAAATAAAATGATTTATTTATAAAAAAATCTGTGTTTTATTCCAAAAGTCACGGACTTATTGACCCGCCCTCGTATAACTACAGCAACCGTAGCCGGCAGATGGCGACGCTTGTTGTTATGGCGTGCCTCAACAGTGGTTTGTCGATGCCTACCGCCGACAGTGACGTGGACTGCGACGTTTGTCACCTGTGTGTCAACAGCTGTTATGTTCCCATTCAGGATGTTAAACGACCAGAGGCCGGAGTTTATGCGCTCTTACACACGAACGGCAGTTTGCAGAAGACGTAAGTATAACTGCAGCAACCGTAGCCGTCATGAGGCGCGGCTACCCGTCGACGCGCCGTCGATATGTTGACGGCTGCCGCCGGCAGATGGCGACGCTTGTAGTTATGGCGTGCCTCAACAGTGGTTTGTCGATGGCTACCGCCGACATGTCAATGTCAACGGCTAGTGGCCGCCAGGTGATGGCAACTGCAGTTACTCTCCCCACTCTGCCGTGCCAATCGTGTCAGAGCCCTAACACTACACGGCACCATTAAGCTATAGCTCTTTTTATCCTTGTAAGCTGGATGGCTGCCTGACTGGTTATTAATGAGATGAGACTTTCATAATCTTAACAGTCGGAACTCAATATAATCCTACTAACATACGTAGGTACAAATAATCACGACTATTATCCCCGAAGGGTTAGTCAGAGACTAGGCAATGAGGACAGCTAAAGTAGTCCTCGACTATATAGCGACTGCACATGTGCTAAGCGTGACAGGTGGTGAGTTCATCGCCGCTATATGCTGTTGAATGTATGTGCAGTAGTCCGTTAGTCGCCTTTTACGACACCCAAGGCAAGAGAGGGGGTGGTAGTAGTATTCTCTCACCGCTACGCGACAAGGTTAAATAAGTACTTTCTAAGTACTAACATTGAATAAATAATGAATATGTATCAAAACTTATATTTAGAGATAAATAATTACAGGAAGATTATCGTGTCTATGCATGCAAACGACGCACTAACGACCTTTATGTCAGTACAGTAGTATATTATATAACATTATGTCATGCCCCGTTTATGACAGCCAGCGCAGAGATACGGTCGGCCTGTGGATGCAATATTGCCTGCATGCGTTAATAAAGATTTGTTTTTTTTACTAATAACGCGCTATATAACACTTTAAGATAATCCGGGAAAAAAAAGCCGGAAATAGGCGTGTGTTAGGATTGCGTTCACGTCAGTAGTCAGAAATAGGTTCTATTTCTGAAAAAAGGAATGAAAAAGGGATGCAGGATAAAAAATCAATCACGTGGATTAAAAAAGGACATTATTTATTTATTGTACTTCGACGTTGCATCCTCGAGATTTATATCCACAAGGTAGTCCACTCTTCAATGTACCAGGCATCCAACACATATTAAGAGCTATCTTAAAGAAATTTTATTAAAAAAAACATAAAACGTTACCCATAGTATAGACACAGGCGCCATCTAGTGAATACCAACCGAGTGCACGAGTTTGTCACCCGCGCTGTCATCGTCATTCGCTTTTCGTGTTCGGGCATCCGCACATCGTTACCCTAAAAGTGTTTTGTGTACTAAGATTAAAACAAAATTTTAATCTAAGTTTGTGTAGCAAAAAACTATGTGCAAAAGGAAGCATGGATAATCATTATATACGCATGTGGAAAAACTGCGTAAACGACGATCGCCAAGTAAATCAGGTCAGTCAGTGTTTTAAATATTACATTTTGTCGATGTTATGATTAAATTACAAAGACAAACGATTTTTTAAAAACTATGTGATTCGTTAGCGAATATACGACTCAGAACCTCTTAGTGAGACATTCAAAGTAGAAACGTTATTGAAATATATTTCATAGTACGTTTCCTTCTTAATTTCGATTAATACTTTCGCTAGTGCCTTTGTGGTTACCCACATTTTTTAAATTTTTCACTATTTATCGATTTTCAAGAATACATAAGACGTTTAGCTTTTTTTAATAATAATAAAAAGTAAAAAACACATAGTAGTACCGTGAAGTGATTACGGTCAGTGCTAGTATGAAATCTAGTATCGTGACGAGATTACGATCGACATTAGGGGTACATACCCTATGCTGTGACGCGATTACGGTAATTCTATTCTTCGGTCATTCCTTGCAAATGACTCTTTGTTTGCGCGAGGCAGTAGTTACCTACATTCTATTTTATTTTTTTACTAATCTTTTTATTAGAGCGTTTTTTCGTATGCAAGTGTTTTCTACAAAATCCTACAGTGCCGCCTTACATACTGCACATTTATGTATTACCGTGATGTGATTACGGTCAGTGCTAATATGAAATCTAGTATCGTGACGAGAATTCGATCGATATTACGGGTACCTACCCTATGCTGTGACGCGATTACGGCAGTTATATTCCTCGGTCATTCCTTCCAAATGACGCTTCGTTTGCGCGAGGCAGCACCTACATTCTATTTTATTTTTTACTAATCTTTTTATTGGAGTGTTTTTTTGTGTGCAAGTGATTTCTACAAAATCTTACAGTTCCGCCTTACATACTGCACACTTATGTAGTACCGTGACGTGATTACGATCGATATTACGGGTACCTACCCTTATGTAGTACCGTGACGTGATTACGGTCAGTGCTAAAATGAAATCTAGTATCGTGACGCGATTACGATCGATATTACGGGTACCTACCCTATGCTGTGACGCGATTACGGCAATTCTATTCTTTGATCATTCCTTTCAAATGACTTCGTTTGCGCGAGGCCTCTCGCCTACCACAAGGCTTAGTGACTCCGATTTCAATAAAGAACCGTAAATAACGGACGTATATAAATCTAATATTGAAAAAGACTTTCGATCTGTCATGACCGTAGCACAAGTACACAGTCCGGATTTTACCCAGACCATCCAGGACGCTAGCGATACCTAGTCGTAATAATCCAAGCGCAGCAGAGTAGTTGCCAGTTGTAAATCCAATATCGTCGGATTTTCTTGACGTTCTTGGAGTTTCTAAAGTGAAGGAGGTACCATTGGGTCCCAAAATACCAGAAGAGGTCTCTAAACGCTAGGGAAATCCTCATAGATGGTATGAACAAAGATAAAAAAGAACTGTTAGCAACAACTTTGATACCTGTTTGAAGTTGGCCAAATTATGCTGCATTTACATTATGAAAAAACCATGAATAGAAAAATGCTTACACTACCTGCCTACCCTTGATAAAAAATTCTTGTCAATGACACAAGATGTTAAAAGAGACGCACACTCTTTTGGAGAAAGTTTGGGAGAAAAGATAGAAGCTGCTAAGGCCGCTGAAAAATCTGGTTAGCAAATACGGAATACTAACAACATTGGACCGTCAATTTCACTAAGAACTACGTCGCCCAGCAGGGAAAGTGGCAAGACTCATCCAAGCAACAAGGTTATGGGTTGCCAGGCCGGGTGGGAGCAGGCAAAGATTCCCGTATCCACCTCCGAGGCGATCAGCGCAAGCACCGACGTCCGCCCGCTATCACACCACAACAGCAGTGAGACCGTCATACAGACCGATGATGCGTAAATAACAACCAAGGTAACCTTACACGCTGGTCGTATAAATTTTTTTTTGTTGACTCATGGTGTTCAATCGCAAATGACTCGGTAGTCTGACAGTACGTTACGGGTTATAAAATACCATTTAATAATACTGTAAAGCAAGCTACTGAACCTATCACTCCTAAATTTTCTTCGGCTGAAATAAGTAAGTTAATCACAGCTATATCTGACTTGTGCCAGTCAGGAGTAATATGCATATGAGAGGATGTCAAAGACCAATTTATTTCTCCCATATTCTTAACACCTAAAAGTGATGGATCGTCCAGATTTATCTTGAACCTAAAATCATAGAATAAAGCTGTCGCCTCATACCACTTTAAAATGGAGGACATACGGACAGCAAGCAAATTATTGTTCCAAGACAGTTATATGGTCAATGTTGATATCAAAGACGCGTATTTTTTCTTTAGTTCCTATTGATGAAAACTACAAAAAGTATTTAAGGTTCAAATTTTTGGGACACAAAAGTACGTAAATACGTATGAATTTTAGTGCCTACCGTTTGAACTTAGTTCAGCACCTTATTATGTCTTTACGAAACTCATGAAACCGGTCATCTACCGGATTTATCTTAGAAACAGAGGTTTTTTAATTCTAATATATTTAGATCTTGTGCCTTGGCCATTCTTATGAATAATGTAAAAGTTTTGTTCTCGAAACTGTTTGTTTATTACAAAATCTAGGCTTTGATAAAAACTTCAAAAAGAGTAGCTTGGAACCACAAAAGACTAGAAATTTCTCGGTTTTGAATTAAATTCAGAAAATATGTGTTTGCAATTGACAGTAGGAAAACGAAAACGCATTCTTGAACAAATAAATATCAATAGAATGAGTGGAGTTCAATAAGTTCCTTTAAATAATATCACTTGTCGTCTATGGCAATGGTGCGAGAAACGTAATATATTTGTCTTTGCATCCTACATAAAATCTAAAGATAACTTCGAGGCGGATAAGGAGTCACGGCGTATGAATATCGACACAGAATGGCAAATGTCGACACCTGTGTTCGAAAAAATTGTTCAATCGTTTGGGACACCTCTTAAAGATCTCTTTGCTACTTACCAAAATTATAAATGCAATAAATACGTCTCATGGCAACGAGACCCTTATGCCTTTGACATAGATGCATTCACCTTAAATTGGAATATATTTTATTTTTATGCTTTTCCCCCTTTCTTGCTCATATTAAAATGCTTCAGAAAAATAATTAACGACGAAGCCACTGGTGTACTAGTCGTATCGTATTGGCCGAGTCAACCCTGGTATCCCCTACTTAGCTCAGTAGCTCACCACCAATATACTTCGGTCCAAGTGACGATATGTTATTATCACCATTCAGGACCCAGCACCCCCTTTGCAAGAATCTTATCCTGGTAGCATACAAATTATTAGAAAAGCATTTCAAAGACAATCGTTATGTAATGAAACCATCGAGGTGATGATTTCCTCATTGTCTACATCCTCACTAAAACAATACAATGTCGCTTTTACGAAATGGTGGAGTTATTGTGATATTTATAAAGTTGATTTCTATAACTCCCCACTTCCAATTCTATCAAAATTCCTTACAGTCAACTGTTAACAGCAAAAATTGGTTGTAGTTCATTACATATGCATCGTTCTGCTCTAGCTATTTAGGGCAAACGTTATAGTGAAGCTGATTTAGTTGTTCGATTTGTAAAGGTATTTACAGGACTAAACCTAGTAATCCGAAATATTCGGAGACGAGAGATCCAAAGATTGTAATCGATCACCTTAGTAATTTATATCCAAATGAGGAACTTGCTCTGGAGCTTATTACTAAAAAAGTAGTTACTCTGCTCGCATTGTCAACCGCACAACGAGTACAGACGTTATCTTCGAATTTCTAATTAAAAAATAAATAATAACTATGTCGAAACCATTGTGGATGATTTAATTAAAACATCTGCTCCAGGGCGACGCTTGTTTATTTATACCATTTTTTCTAAATAAGATTGAGATCTGCCCTGCAAAAACATTACTGACCTACTTAGATATGACTAAAGTTTACAGAGATAAACCTAGAACGGAAAGGTTATTGCTCACCTGAAGCCTATTCATAATGCAACTAGTTCTACATTAAGTTGTTGGTTTAAAAACACCCTATTTAACAGCGGTATTGACACTTCTTTATTCTCAGCACACACGTGAAAGACACGCGTCCACGTCCACCTCGGCAACAAACAGAAAAGGCCTTTCAATAACTGCAGGATGGACTGGTAATTCTCTGGTGTTTGCACGGTTTTACAATCGACCCCTTACCATTGAGAATGACGATAATGCCTTTGCAGCGGCTATTTACATTGATTAATTTCTAGCTTATCATTCATTATAATATATCATACTGGTTTGTACTAATATGGTACCTAATTATATTTAATCGGTTATACTCGTAAATACTCAATTATAATAGTTGAATTAAATCATATAGGTACTTAAATTATTTCGCAAAATTTGTGTTCTAAACATCTACCTTGTGAATATAAATTTAATTTATATAATAAATTTAATTTTAACCGCCTCTGTGGTCTAGTGGCTAAGCCACCGGTCTCAGACCCAGAGGTCCCGGGTTCGATTCCCAGCGGGGGTACATCTTTGTGTGCTCGGTTTGGTTGGTGGTAGGGCTGTTAAGTCCGCCTGGCTAGCTACCACCATCTTATCTAAGTCTGTCGCCATAACAACGATGTTTATAGCATTGTTGTGTTCCGGTAGTTGAGATAAGATAGCCAGTTCCTCAGTGGTTGAGGATTCCGGGTGCAGCGCGCTTCCACCTTCGGCCTTATCGTCACTTACCATCAGGTGAGAAGAAGGCCAAGTGCTAACCCGTTGGTCAATAAAAAAAAAAAAAAATCTCGAGGATGCAACGTCGAAGTACAATTGATGGTTAAACAAACTTACCTGAAGTGAAGTTTGACCGTAATTGTACGAGACGTTGCATCCGAAGAGATTTATATAAAGATCCCTCCCTTCCCTTACATGCTGGCCCCATATAAATTAATTTTGCAAAAAAGCTCTAAAAGTGAATGACGATGACAGCGCGGGTGACAAACTCGTGCACTCGGTTGGTATTCACTAGATGGCGCCTGTGTCTATACTATGGGTAACGTTTTATGTTTTTTTTAATAAAATTTCTTTTAGATAGCTTGTTAGTTGGATGCCTGGTACATTGAAGAGTGGACTACCTTGTGAATATAAATCTCTTCGGATGCAACGTCTCGTACAATTACGGTCAAACTTCACTTTAGGTAAGTTTGTTTAACCATCAATTTTATGCGAAGAGACATTGTGTGAAAGGGGCATTTTGCGAAGTGGACATTCTGCCATTATGAGCGCCTGGATACTTGCAACACTAACGTTATCTTGCGCGCCTTACCAACTCTAAGTTTCGTATTCTAAAACCAAACTGACACTCAAATCTCTGCTTGAGTACAGTTAGAAAGGGATGGCGATATATGCGATGAATAGCACCATCCCTTTCGAACTACTCAAGCAGCGATTTGAGTGAGAGTTTGGTTTTAGAATTACCAGCCTAAAGCTTCACATGTTATGCCTTTATGCCCTGGATATGTTATCCTTTAACCTTAACACGGAACATAGGTATAGCCCTGCAAAACAATGCTGCTTATCCACAGAAATGGGTATTGGCATAGAAGACATCCAGTTTGTTTCTAGGCATAAATCGTAGTCAAAAAAGAAAGTAAAAGAAGAGAAAACTATTACCTTAAAAGCTTTTGACAAAAAAGGGCCTAATGAAAGCGGTGACCTCGACGAACAATAAAAAATAAAAGGGTTAACATAGCCAGCTGAACAATTGACAAAACAACCGATCTACCGCTTTCAGTAGTAAAATTTAACGATTTTATTGGGGCAATAGGAAACGTAATACGCAGTAGGTACCTATTCGTATATTGATTCCTTTTTTCGTGATCCGCTGATCAGTTGTAGCGATTTGTACTTGATTTCAACATTGAAGTCTTTGCCTAGCAGTAGAACCGTATACATATAGGCCATACTTCACTTTTACTTCTTATTTCAAACATAACATAAATCATGGTGGCCATTAGAATGACATTTTTGCTATATATCATAACAATTCAATAAATTAGATCAAGTTTATCATTTTCATATTTCATTTCGTTCCATTGAAAGCGTTCTTTGTTGAGGTACTCAAAGCGACAGCTCGGTACCGTGAGTCGGTGTACACAGAACACCGAGCAATTATTGAGTTGTTGCTATGTACGTACGTATTTGAATATTAACGATCAATAAACGGTTTGTTTGGAGGCCGCCGAGCGAAATGCCACCGTCCGTCTGTGCGTCCACAACACGCGAATCGCAAAACCATTGCAAAGGCCACAATGTTTACTTTGTAAAATTGGAATTCAATGATTCGAACAAATATAAAAAATATTTATATTTCTGTCACTTTAGGAGGGAACCAAAGTGCGAGAGAAATTCCTGTTAACGTAACATATATATACATATAATCACGACTATTATCCCCTCTAAGGGTTAGTCAGAGACTAGGCCATGAGGACAGCAAAAGCAGTCCTCTACCGTAGTCCACTTTTCACCAAATGCACATGTGTTGTCCTGTTAACAAGAGCCAACAAACATAATCCTCCTATTCTCCTCAGTGGTTGAGGATTCCGGGTGAGCGCTTCCTCCTTTGGCCTTATCATCACTTACCATCAGGTGAGATGAAGGCCAAGTGTTTACCCCTAGGGAGTAAAAATTTGGGGGTTAAAGATACTTTACTCGCGTCCGTAGGTTTACCCTTGAGACTACACGTGATCCCTGGGTGGTGCTAAATGAATGACACTGACTGAGTGGTAGAGCCAGCACGCATTGGGCCGGCTCGCTCGGCCACCCTCTCACGAATATCCGGCGTGAAATAATGGCACTTGGTGCTGTTGTGTTTCGTCCGGCGAGTGAGGGTTCCGGAGGCCCCCCCCCCCCCTCTCAAAAAACTGTATCATCATCAGCTGCTAGGAACGAGCTTAGTGTGAACAATAGCACATGGGAAAAGTTCGGGCCTACCTACCAAGCTGGTCTAATGCTGTTTGGTTGGTTGGTTCCAATGACTCTATATCGCGAAAATAATCGAGGATAAGCAACTTTCAAAATTGCGAAACAAAACTTTGTGAAAATTCAAAAGATTTGTAACTACATTGTAAGACACTGACTACATTTCCTAATGAGTATCAAAAGAAATAAAAACTCCTCTAAAACCTATGGAACATTTTCTACAAATTGAAATGAAACCTGAGAAAACAATGCATCTTCTACACCTGTCTTGAGTAGGTAATACCGATGGTATATTGGATTTCACCCCATTCCGGATCACAATAAATCCAACAGCATAACAACGGGCCATCAAGGAGGCCGCAATGAATGCAGATAAGGCCTCATTCGGAATATCGTAAACCCAAATAAATTTTGCTCGTGTATGCTCTGCGCTTTAATATTCGGAGCTGCGCGTCACGTGTGCCTTCAAAGGGATAACTGTCATTTTGGAGAACACGGTAATGCATTGGAATGAGTACGGACAACAACGGAACTCAATTTAAATAAATATAAACAGACAGAGATTGGGAAAGTCAGTACTATATCTATCTAATCTGTAAACAAAATATTTAAAACTATGATAACGCAAGCTATCTAGTATATACCTTTACTGTGATATAGGTTACCTCCTACGTACACAGTTTTATACCCGACGACGTTGTATACGGTCGAGTAGGTATGAAAAGTTACGCAATATCTATGTAGTTCGATACAAATTGTCTCTAATGGAACGCAAAAGTTTACAAAATCAATAATTTGTAACAAGAAAGGGCAACATTGCTGTGGCAGGCTGTGTGGTGGCATTTGCGTAAAAGCTATTTCGGTATTTCTATGTTAGTTTACATTAGGAGCATTATACATTTCGGTATCCCATACTAGAACTTAGTATGTATGAACATAGGTACATACACTCATAACAATTATCGAAGGGTTAGTCAGGGACTACGGGACTAGGCAATGAGGACTGCAAATATATAATAGCAACTGCTTATATGCTCAGCGTTACAGGTGGTGAGCCATCGCCGCTCTTTGCAGTTTGGATGTAAGTATGTGCAGTCCGTCCGTTATGCGCCTTTTACGACATCCAAGCGAAGTGATGGGTCGGTAATATTCTGTTAAAAGCCGCCACCGCACAGCTCATACTAAGTTTAACGATTTAAGAATCGTTTTGAGTTAGTTGAACAACAATTATTATCTATTGAAAAAGGTTCAATAAAAATGCACTTGTAATGTAGAGCCTTTAATTGTCCCACAGCTAGGCAATGCTTTCATCATTGAAATCGAGTCTTACTGCCGTACTCAAAGACGTCAATTAAGTTTTAATGACAGTTATATGGCTTTCCTTCTCTATTTAGCACTATACATAAGAAAGTGACAGCAAGACACTTAATTGATATTAAAACTTAATTGACGTCGGTTGGTACGGCAGTTAGTACAATTGATACGTTTTGGCTAATCAACCCGCTTGCCAAATTCGGGTTGGTAATCACAAACCCGGGCTATGAAACAATCTGGGAATTGAACCCTGGACCACTGAGCAGAGGCTTATCAGATCGGGGTGTGTAATGCTTGATATAAATACTTATGGTCTAACGTTCAGATAATATAATTTCATTTGATATAACGACTAACTTAATATAATAAACATTTAATATAATTTTAGATTCTATAATTTCATTTGATATTAATGTACTTTACATATAATGTACATTTGATATAATGTACATTTAAAATTTTAAACACTGAAAAAAGACGACAACCTCAGGCGGGAATCGAACCACGCACCTTTCGCATTCCGGGCGGTTGCCTTAATCACTTGGCTACCGAGGTCTGGCTTTCAACCGTCGAAATTTGTCAGTGCTTGATACTTATGTTTTTAGTCAACATTGCTTCATCAAATCTTAGAAGTTTTCACCTCTGAGATCCGAAAGAAATATTTTTACAAATATTTGAACATTCGGTTAAGATGAAGCTGCGTTTATAAATTAATGTTTTATATTTCAGTGTTTAAAATTTTACTTAAGTATATTTAAGCGTTAATAAAACGCTAAAATATAAAACATTAATAATGTACATTTGATATAATAATCAAATGATATAAAACATTACTCATGTAATAAGCAAGCAGTATGCAAGCAAGCAGTATGCAAGCAAGCAAGCACCATGCAAGCAAGCATGCAGCATGCAAGCAGCATGCAAGCAGGCATGCAGCATGCAGGCATGTATGGAGCATGCAGGCAGGCATGCAGCATGCAAGCAGGCATGCAGCATGCAAACAGACATGCAGCATGCAAGCAGGCATGTTTTCTGTCACGGCTTTATTAAATTACACTCTAGCGTAGGGCAGACAAGTCTACGTGGAGTCGGTTTTGCCGCGATTCGTTTCTGTCACTGACGTTTTTAGCACAACCATTGTCGTGAAGCGATATTTAAAAAAGAAAAGATGATAAGATTAGACAATATTTATAATAATAACAAAATAACAAAAAAATGAAAGAATAAGTGAATGAGAATGTGGTGAGTATGTAAAAGGTGATGGCGGATGATAATGTTAAGGTGAAGAGGCAGGTGCAGCTGACGTGGAGGCAGGCGAAGGTGTGGAGGCGCCGACAGGCAGGCGCCGGTAGGCGCAGGCAGGCGCAGACAGGCGCAGGCAGGCAGGCGCCAGCAGGCGCCAGCAGGCGCAGGCTGGCGAAGGTGCAGGCAGGCAATCGCCACCAGGCACAGGCAAGCGAAGATGCAGGCAGACAGGCGAGACAGGCGCAGGCAGACGTAGGCGCACGCGATGACTGGAGGCTGTAGTCTAGACTAATCCTTCCAAATCAGAAGCTGGAGATGGTATGAGGTGACTACTTAATCCTTCCAATTCTGTAGCTGGAGAAAGTATGAAGACTAGACCTTCCAATTCGGAAGCTGGTGATTGTATCTGAAGACTAGTCCTCCAATTCGGAAGAAGAAAGTATGAAGACTAGACCTTTCAATTCGGAAGCTGGTGATCGTCTCAGTAGACTAATCCTTTTGAATCAAAAGCTAGAGATGTAATGATTAGTCGTCGGCTGAACTTTATAAAGAAACCTCGGTTTCTGAGTTCTGCATAAATTTCAAAATATTATTTTTGATAACGCTGAAATCTAGATGGCCAAATGTAAAAATGAGAAAGTCTAAAAGTTTTGATTCAATTTTGTTGATAAGTTGCATAGCAACGAAGCAAAAATAAGTTGTCAGATACGTCAAAACGTGACCAAAACACAATATTTAGTAAATAGAAAACAATTAAGGTGAGATAAATGTAAATATTACAAGGAAAAACGCATAATAAGATTATCGAAGTGATCCGAAACTTGTGGGATACGTAGGTAAAAGTGTCGAAAAATAGTGTTCGAAGTTTCGTGATTTAGATCACGTAAGTAAATGTGTTTAGATAAAGGAATTGCGATGTGTGTAGTGTAGTGTGTAGTTACTAAATCATTATGTATCGTTGCAGAAGCGAGGAAAAATAAAAGCAAATATATAAATAAGACGAATGTTAAATTATGAGATGATTACATGAAATAAAAAGATACCTGGGAAGTGGAGTCACAAAAAGGTAAAACGGTGGTTTCACCACACCATAACGAAAACACAACGTATCAACTTTTTAAGACAATATTTGAAATCAATTTAGGGTTAAAATGGTATTCTTATTTTTAAGCAAAAATTATATCAAATGAAGTTATAGAATATGATTATTCTACCAATATAGCTTTACCTATAGCATAAGTTGTTAGAGAATATGAGTATTATATCAAATGAATAATATACGTAATGTTGTTATAGGAAGTGTATTTAGAACAAGTAAAAATTATATCCAATGAACGTTATGTTCTTTGAAATTAGTTCATTTGTCATTATATGAAATGATACGCACCCATTATCGAGCGCTTAGCCACTAGACCACCGTAAAGCACAAAACTCACTTATTAATTTAAAAAAAGTGAATATCAACATTTGTATAACTAAGTTGGTTTGGATGCCGCAGCCGATTATTGCGTTAGCTAATATTGCAATTAATGTCACTTGCTCACTTCTGGTTCCTCTCCCTTTTTACGATCGCCTATTCTGCCGTCATAAATTAAAAAGGCACATCTAACATTTTGCAAATCGGGAGAAAAACAAGTTTTAAAAAAATCTTTGTTTTCGGCGAATAAATTTGATAGTATCGTTTTTGTCGGAAATGCATGAATGAAAATAGTAGCATCAATATGAGTTTTACTAGATTATAAAATTACAAGTTTTTATTTTAGTGGCATTTATTAAATAATCTATATTTTCCTTTTCAACGTAACAGAAAAATTGAGTAATAGCATTTATATTACATAAAAAAGGCATAACTAACCAAATGCGACTTTTCATTCTAACATTTAGTGAAAAGAAAATTAAATATTACAATACAAAGGCACATTTATACAATGGTGCCTTTTCATTCTAGCTTTAACAAGTTATAGTTGCTACATTATACTACTATACAGCTGAAAAATATAAAACTTTTATTTAAAACGGGACAAAAAATGTTGTATCTTTATTATTATAATTATTTATTATAACTATCACATTATTATGGAACTTGTTACAAACATAATACACCAAAGTACGTCAAGACGAATCATACGAGCCCAAACTCGATGGGCTTGAGTCGTTTAATTACCGAGGTCCTATGGCCATCTTCCAGCTCCATTATCAGACCCTGGTTACAATCTAGCACCAAAGTACTCGTCAAGACGGATCGAACGAGTCCAGACTCGATGGGGTTGTGTCGTTTAACTACCGAGTTTCTATGGCCACCTTCCGGTTCCATCATCAGATCAGCTCCATGTCATAAAAGTTTTGCATTGTCATCCGACTTACACATGCATGCAAAATTTCAGCTCAATCGCTAACCGGGAAGTGGATCAAATTTTACTTGCAAGATTTGATTACAGACTAAATCGGGACAGGTGAAACTAAATAAAAGCTTGTAACAATATTTTCGTATCTACAAATATCTAATACCTATTTGTCTTTAGCGGGGATCGAACTCGCAGCCCTTGGGTAGTAGGCAGATATACCACTGCACCAGACAGGTCGCCAAAGCACAATTTCAATTAATGAACCACACATAATTAAGTAGGTAGAAAGTCTCTCATATGCCTGTGTATGGGGCCACCAAGTTAAGATCACGCGTGCTCATAACAAAATACTAAAACAGTGGAGAGGTAACTTTTTAGGCACTAACATTAAATCGTAGTAATTAGTACATTTCTAACGGAATTTCTACGAAATACTAATGATACGTTAGCTTGTTAGTACGTAGATCAAAATTAAGGAGGTAAGTACAATGAAGTATTTTCATAGTAAATCGCAACTAAACCATCAAATATTTTGAAGATCAGCAAAATACCTATAAAATAATTGAATCACAAAATTCATATTAGACGAGTATAAACAACAACTTACCCGCGCAGCTTATACAAGCGTGGACTCACCGTTACACGTAAGGTAAGGCACAACTGACGCGATTTGCTTCGCAACTCAGCCCCCTCACCTCACCTCTGTTCAAAAATGTTTGGTAGAAAAGGCATAGGTGCCAGTTGTGACTTTTCTTTTAAATTAAATGTTATGTTAAAGAAACAGTAAAATTTTAAATGAAAGGGCATATTTGCCACATAGGCCGTTACAACTTGAAGTCGGGCAAATATGCCTTTACTATTTATAAATCTTTATTCATTTGTGACCTTTTTACGTAATGTAAGCTAGATGTGCTCTTCCTATGTACTATCACAGAAAAAATGGCTCAGTTGTGCCCTTTTTGCTTTAAGGACTTTTGGTTTAACGTGCTTCTAAAATTTACAAAAAATATAAACAGATAGGCCTTTTTCTCCTGATTCCAAATATGTATGTAACTCAAATTTGAAAAAAATGTTAGTTGTGCCCTTTTTCCTTATGACGGCAGTATTCGCATCGCGTACCCAAGTTTACTACTACTACCACTTATTGTAAAAGTGTACTTAATATATTTAATTTATAAAAGTCTCGTACTTTATTATTGGACATGACGAAGTGTCAAATAAACGTGTCCCTTTCTTTCTCGTTCAAAGTTTCAAGTTCAATACAGACATCATGTAACGTCGGATGGTCCCATAGGCAATCCGGGGCAGCGTATTTAGAGCCCGGCCAGCTCCCGGTGTAAATCAGTTTCCATCGCGACAGAAAAAAAACCTTTTTACAACCTCCTTGGGACCGATGGCTGCGTCTGACTCCGCCGCGTCGCCCTACAATTTATTGTTTTCTATTCGACTTTTCGTTTCGTAACGTCTGGGGAATTGACAGTAAATTTTAAGTTATAGAAAACTTAGGTAGGTACTTACCTACACAGAAAAGTAATTTAGGTACCTAACTCAGGTAACTATCGTACTAGGTATCTACAGAAAAAGAAAGATATCGTTTGCCTAATGGACTTAGCTTGTTTTCGGAATCTAATTTAGAAATCGTATGATTTGATTACTTCAATGTAAAAGCAAAACAATGTTCAGTGAGCCAGCCAAAATCGATTATTAAAAATTATCAAGCTCGTAGGCAGTTATTATTAAAGATAAGACGTAAAATATACCAATAACTTCTCCTCAATAATCTCCATGAGCACAAACCTAAATTATTTGACTTTCATGTAAATAACAGCTACCTACTTATCAGAAAATACAACACAATTTAACGAGCCAAGATAGAGAAGGAGTCTAAAATCCAATGTTTTGTACTTAATAAGAAGGAATAAAAAAACAGCTATCATAATAAAAATTACATTTAAAAAATCCACAACCACTGGGACATAAACCAATTTATAGCCTCTTTGGAGAACTCGACGTAAATTAGCAATTTCACCTCACCTCAAGCTCGCCGTTACAAACTTTTTGGAACAAGACTGGCCTAAGTAAAAAATCAAATTTAGGGACGCTCACGCCTACCCTTCCACCTTCTAACGCTTCTAACAGACGAATTTATTATGTAACAACGAAAACGTAAAATAAAAACATTCCATCAAGGAACATCATGATCCCACGAGCTCATTAGCATACAAAGTTGTTGGGTGTTTGGTCAGGAGCAGAACCGCAGCTAGGGGCTGTGGGGAATACCGGCGATGCTCAAAGGTGAAAACAAAATAGACGACGCAATCAGCATACGTTCTCAGGTTCGTAAGTAACGGTCTATGTCACATTATATGTTAATTTGTAATAATAAGTGTTTGTTCTTCAAATATTTTAGAATATTGGACGTTGTCAAAGAAAAGAGAGAGATAAAATGCCGTTGCTGTGTTTCTTTCCGGTTCTACTCTAACAGACTTAGCTAAAGCTCTAGACGCTTTCACTTCACATGTATAGGCGTTTGAGTCCGTTTGAGTCGCGCGACTGCCGCGCGTCTTAAAAGAGCTGCTGTCTGTCGCTGTAGTATGAACGGGTCTACACAGAGATAAAAACGCATATGCTTCGATCAGCGCTCTCTTACGTAAGGGTACGTAAGAGCACAATTATTTGTTTTAATATTAATTAGAGTATCCTAATTAGTATTAATTAAATAACCATTTCCTTTTAAATTATGTTGAATAAAAGTTATAATCGACGTCGACTACATAAATTAATAAGAAACTTTTTGTCCTGGCTACGGCGCTGAACGTAGCACTCTATTAGCACTTTTGGTATTTCAACGAGAAAACACCGTTTATGCTTATAATATTTGTAACTTTTGCACTGAAAAAACAGTTACTACGCGAGGAAGAAAAAGCATTTCTTGTTGTCTAACACTTCTTCATTTAATCTGGGAATACAATTTTTTATTGTGTTTTGTGGGCTTTCTACAGCATCTTCTTAACTACAAAACTTTCAACAGCTTCGTCCTATAACCGGGGCTTATTTCTAGATTGGGCAAAAGTGAGTTTTTCAACACTCACTCGCAGTGAGAAAGCGTGTTACTTAAATAAGCTAATATCCATTCAGTGATGACTTGGTTTCAATGATGGAGGCCTATGTATAGAAATGGTAAAGTAGGTACTAAACTACACTTAGTATTAGTAGTATACTAAGTACTAGTATACTTTCATAACGGTAAATAAATAAATGCCAGTTTCGTGGTTATAACCACCAACCACGAAAGATATCGTAATACTTTGTTTACTGCATTAGGTAGGTAGGTACATGACGAATGGCAAAGACAACAAAAATATTTGAGCGTAGAACAAACGATACAAAATTGTATAACAGTGTACCTAACTGTCATCATACAATCTTCACTAACATAATAGTATAATCCAAACAGTAGGTAAACTATATCCACTATAAACTTTTCCTTCTGTTGTAATTAAATACTCTTCTTAGTATAGGTATTCTAGGCGTACATAAAGGTACTAAAGAGTAGGGAAACACCTTTAATCTTGGACGATGCGTGTGAAAGTAATGAGCACGCTTAGAGCATTAAACCAACGAGCAGGTATACCTAATGAGAGAATTAGAATGACGCTGTCATGCTCACATATGCTAGGTTTTTACAAAATCGTAATTGATATAATTTGTATAATTTACAAAATGATACTCGTAAAAAAATACGGAAAACAACATAAGTTGACTACTGACCCTACTTATGGGCTAGTAACGTCACGCTAACTAATTAGTTTATCAAACGCGTGTAATTAAAAAAAAACTGTATAAAGACGAAGTCTTTAAAGTTACCTAGAACAAGCCTAGATCACGAATAGTGTTGGACTTCTCTTATGAAAGATTCTTATGTGATTTGGCTAGTTCTCCCCCGCAAGACAAAGCCACTAGTTCGAAAGTTCTAACTAAACTATGTAAGTACTCGCACATCCGAACCCTTACCGCAAGTACTCTTGAAATAGCCCTTGCCGAATTTCTTGTGGCTTCTACTTGCTACAAGGTCTTGACCTTGGTAGTTATGCTTTACGACTCCTTTGAAAAATAATATGTAAAACGTTTTTTTTTTTGACACTTCACAATTTTATTAATTTATGTAAGTAATAGCCGAATTGAAATATTAAAAAACCGTGTTTATGCGGCGCGCTTTTACGCAAGACCATTCCTAAGCTGATATTAGTTAGTTACCCTACTGTACATTGTGACACTGCCGTGAATCTCCCAGTCTGTTGGTCTGCGCGCCCCACTCACCCCCCGTAATCCCCTCTCCAGCCCACCCCTCGTTATTTATTAATATTTTTTAATCTGACGTCGGACCTCCCCCAGAGTACGGTGTGAAGCGCTGTTATACTCGATAAACACTTACAAAAGGAAAGAATAACTTTTTATTGGCAAACGAATGGAGTCGATTCCTTTTTGTTTGTTGACCAGAAACGAATCCCTAATTAAAAAAGGAGAGTGAGATTGTTTAAGGTGGGCTTCCGACTAATGCGACAAAGCGATTAATGATCGCATAGACACGCGACAAATTCTTACGCGGGAGAATTTGCTTAGGTAGAATAAGGAAATTGTTACGGTAAGTAACACAGCCTAACACAGATCAATACTTGTTAGGTAATGTTAAAATGTACGTAAGCTACAGTATATTAAAATATTAAAGATTAGTGCTAAAAATGACAAAATTCACAGATAAAATATCTTTCACGGGACTGAAATAATACTTTCATTTACTTTAAAGCTATTTCTTTCGACAAGTCGGATGGCAAGGATGTAGACACTCTAAAATCGAATAACCGGTGGTCATACAATTTAAAGGGTCTTCTATAGATATTGGATCGCCGAATTTGTACTCCTAATTGTCAATGGCATACAAACCATAAATTTTATTTTTTACACGCTCACAATTTTCCTAATCCTAAATATCTTAAGCCTATTTTTACTTCGCCTAACTGTTTATCGCTGTATTTAAACTTCCCAAATGCGACATTAGTTAGGCGGAACCATTAATAATATCTAGTATTTACAATTGCTAAATTGTAATTCGCACAAAGTTAAAACGAACAAGAGTATAACGCCTAACCGTTTACCTATCACGTGACCTACAGGTGTAAGGCATATAGTATTTATATTCTGTTGTCTAATAAAAAAATAACCTCGAAAATAACCTTAAATTTCTGACTTATCACGTGACCTACAGGGGTAGAGTAGGTAACTGTATTTCTGTTGTCTAATAAAAAAACCATTATAGTTGGATCTAGCTTAATTATAATAATAAATTAGGGCTTTCAACACTACAACGTAATCTTCGTTATGCCGATAGATTTTAATGCATTTAATATTAGGGGTTCTAAAATTAAGGTTTTAAAATTTTTAGGCAAAACTATAATACTTAGTGCGAAAACAACTGTTAGGCTAGACAATTATTGTTTGTTATAAGTTGAGGCCAACATAGTTGGGCCATATAAAATTAGAACTAAAAATTTTAGGCGAACCGAAGGGCACCCACTTTAAAACATTCGCGTTCCAATTTTTTTTATTTTTTTTTATATAGCAGAAGGAGGCAAACGAGCAAGCGGGTCACCTGATGGAAAGTAATCACCGCCGCCCATGGACACCTGCAAAACCAGAGGAATCGCAGACGCGTTGCTGGCCTTTAAGGAAGGAATAGGCTCGATTCTTGAAGTCTAAGTAGGCCTAAGTCGTAACGATCCGGAAATACCGCCGCCGAGAGCTGGATTATAAACAAACATTTGAAATGGTATACGTAGATATGCCTTTAATAGGTATTTGGTGTTAACAGGTTTCTAAATCTTTATTTAGTTGTCCCATCTAAATGTTTGTTTGGTTAATACTGCGTTTTTCATACTGTTGTGTGCGCTTGTCGCGATGCTTGGAACTCTAGTTAAGGCTCCGGCGAACTTCCTGATGCTCAGATAATCCGAGTTACACAGAGAATATTAAAGTTGCCGCTGGCACGCTAAGCTTAAGCAGGGTCAAACAAATAGGACACGAGACAATAACTCATTCACGTTTAATGAACTTAGCTACGGTATCCGTTCTCTTTATATTTTACGTTGGATATATTCTTATGCTTATATTATTAAATATATTATTATAACACTAAGGTAACAACCACCAATATGGACAGATTAAGAAAAGATTTGGTTGTTTTAGTAAATTTCTCATTAAGTTTAGTGATTTTTTTAGATGTTATTTAGGCATATCTATAGTTAAGTGTTTTTTAATGTATTTGTTCACACCTAATACGTTAACATAAATAAATAAATTTGTAAAATAAAAACCCTATTTTTTGGACCAATAATGGACAGTAGAAATCTAGTGATGGACACCCAATAGTTACAAATCCTGTAACTTGAAATGATATTCCGGTAATTGGGACATGTTTCTCGCTCATATTGAGGACCCATTGCTCCAACAAATACTCATCTTGTTCAGACAGATATGTGTTTGGACCCATAGAACAGACTTTAGGACTTTTTCCTGAAACTTTATTATGTAAAATAGGTAATTCTAGGTACTTATTCCAAATATTTCAGCGGCTTTTGCTATTTTTTCCCCATTGAAAGAAAGATATGGAGAAGTATATTATGCTATGTTAAACCTTAATTAATTAGATTTTCGACAATTATCCATTAATAAAACATCCTAGAAAATATATCCAGTTATGGACAAGAACAAATAGCATTAATACCATAACCTTAATCATGCCGAAAAAGCGTGAAATATGTTGCACATTTAAGCAATATAACATAATAATACGCCATATATCTTTGAGACTAATTTAATAGTAGCTAAAAATAATTGTGCGTACTTACTTCCTTAAAGATTTTGTTAGTAAAAATGGATTTTCTAACAACGACTCGAAGCGTGCTCAAACACCTTTACGCCATTTTAAAATAAAAGGGCTGAATTTAATGAAATGACATAATTTTTACCGTTTAATAGTGAAACATTATTTTAAAGTGTTGCGATGCATTTCCCAATTGTTGTAGTTTTTTTTTTAATTTATTATTTCTTTGTTCATAATTGGATACCTGTCCAAGACTGGTGCTGTTACGTTGCAGCACACAGAAGACACAGTATAAATAGTGCAAAAGACGTGCATATAGAAGCACAAACAAACTACAAACCTTTATATGTATAAGTACTAATATAGGGGTTACAGGACGTGTAATATTTTTATTAGATTTGGCTACCCCTCCCATGACTCACTCGGTTTTACGAAAGTTTGTTAACTTGCAAGATCGCAATAACGTGCAAATAGCTACGCCAACTTGCACCTATTTGCACATAATTGAAGAAACAAAAGCAATTAAATGACAATAAAAACAAAAGAGAGACGAAAACAAAACATCATCTGATGAAAATTGCTTTAATGTTTTTCATTAAAAATAATTGCAGTTCACCCCAGACACAAGGACAGAGGGAGGGAGGCGAAACTTTTCACGTGGCGTAGACGAATGGATCCCATGCGAGTTCGCGTCATCTCCTACGCGTCGTCGGCGCAACGTCTCGTGGATGCGGTGGCATTTGCAACACGTTTTTATATTACTGCAAACTTTTGAAGAAACGAAGATAGGTCAGGATCTTAGCCAAGAAAAGCTGTGGTCTTCGCCTATATACTTACGTATAATAAAAGATATTCCAAGGCCACAAGGAGCACTTTGAAACGACATACGCATTAATCTTGTACTTTCAAACGAAATAATTTTGTACTCCATCAATCACTTACCTGAAACAAACAAACATTTTATAAGTCAGATAACAAGTAGAAAAGTACCGTATTTCTGTGTTAAAAAATATAAACGTTTATTGGTAACACATGACAACAACAATTTTATTAGCCACTTGTCTGTCACAAAGCGTGGGGCTCGATTCAGTTATTTTGAATCGTTCACATCACAATAGTGTCAGTAGCCTGATTTGGATAAACCACAATAATAACATTTGAGAGTTAGGCCACTGTGTCGTTTTTTAATAGTAGAAGAAGAATGAGATTCACACTGGAAGTGGAAGGAGAATTGTTGCCGCCTATGTGGTCTTATTATAGGTAAGCACCAGGTTTGTCAGCGGAATATTGTACACTTAGGGGCAGGTTAGGTACTAGTAGTAGTAATTTAGTAAGCCTTGTTCAAATCCACATAGCCATAGTGTCAGTAGCCTGATTTGGATAAACCAATAATAACATTTGAGATTTAGGCCACTGTGGCGTTTTTCAATAGTAGAAGAAGAGGCCCAGATGAGATTCACACTGGAAGTGGAAGGAGAATTGTAGCCGCCTATGTGGTCTTATAGGTAAGCACTAGGTTTGTCAGCGGAATATTATGGGTAGGTTAGGTATAGGTAGTAAGTTAGTAAGTCTTGTTGAAATCCACATAGCCACCACTATGGTAAAGGAGAATGACCATTTTACTATGGGAGTTAGGCTAGTTTTTTAGCTAGCTAGCGTAACACAGCGCTTTAATGAAATAAATAGTAATCAATAGCAGCAATACTCTGAATTATGTAGAAAAAATTACATTACAATATCATGATGAGTTTGAAGCTATCTTCATTTCTTTTTTAGCTTAAGACTTTTTAGGTATTTTGAGATTATGACAACTGTTATCGTATGACTATCAGTTCAGTTCAGCATTTATTTATCACTTGACTCTTAACGCAGCATTCTATAGAAAACCTTTTTTAACAGTAATCATTACAACTTAAGAGAACACTTTTGATATGCGAATGATTAAGACGCAATAGATATCGAATAGGCAGGCTGGTTTGGTCATTCTCCTTTGACGGCATCACCACTGAGACAAAATAACAGGTCGTAAATAACAGAATCGATACTACAACCTAATGAACCAACATCACAGTAAATCCTGAAATTAATCAAATAGTTAGCGACCCTCATGTAGTTGGGGTGAGATTGCTTCCCCATTAGAGAGTATGCCAAGTCATCGCGTTAGTTGGAGGGTCAATGAGTACTGGTCTGTTCGTAATCTAGTGTGACAATTAATTAAAAAATAATAATAGGATGTCATTGTTTAAAATCACTAATGAAAATACAAAAAGTCATGGTTTTTTCTTAAACGTAAATCGGGTAGCGTAAAATAATTAATGTCAAATATCAGTTTATCGTTAATTATTTACGATAGTTAGATTTTAAACTAAGATTACACTTTGATAGTATGCCATAAAGTCAAACCAGGACATGTTGATGGTCTTGATAACAAATGTACTCAATTAGATTTTCAAATAGTTACGGCATTTTTTAACAAGCTGTAGAGGCGCGGTGTATTTTTTGATATGTTAAATTAAATAGACAATCATGTTTATTTAAGATAAACTACCGCGTCGAATAATACAGGGCAGAACGTCAGCAGGATGTACAACTGGCAACAGGTGCTGTGCACAAGTTGCAATCAAAGGTCAAATAGGTTTGATCTTATTCTTCCACATGAGCTAGGTATGACAAAGAGGTCGTTAGAACTCTAAGCAAATCAGCAAAGACATGTAGCAGAAAGACAATGATTTAATTACATTTCTTAGTAATAACCTACCCATACCTACTCACGACATGTGGGGTGACGAGGTGACATGACAAGTAGGTAAGTATCAATATGTGATAAAATATTTTAAAAAAAATTATTCATGAAGTATTAAGTGTGTCCATGTGGAATAGATTATTTTGCGTAAATATGTAGACAACGTATTAAAAAAAAAATTGAAGATATCTCGAAATTTTCTTCTTAAACTTATTCACGAAAAAAAAAGAAAACGCAAAGAAAAGAAGCTCAAAAAGTACAACAGCTTAATCCTTGTCGCAGTGGAGAGTGTCCGGGTGATTCACGGCAGGCCGCCGCAGTGGGGTCACTGACCCGCGGCGACACACGGTCGCGAAATACCGCCAGCAGGCGCCGCGCCAATCGATACCTACCACCCCGCCGGCCGCCGCCGACGACGACGCCGGCCGGCCATCATTTATATTCGCAAGTTGTCCTTCTTTGCGCTAACAAACTGCGTGCGTTACGATCAACTTTTACGCAGCCGTAATTATAATACATACTTACGTAATCATTTATATTCGCAAGTTGTCCTTCTTTGCGCTAACAAACTGCGTGCGTTACGATCCACTTTTACGTTAGCGCAGCCGTAATATAATACACACATAGGTACATATTATTTAACTTAAAATCTAACGTCCCATACTAGGTGGGGTTTGACATACCCAGAAAATAAATCTAAGTTAAATCAGCGAAATTTGCTTGTTAAATAAAATATATTGTAATAAGCTAATAACTAATGTAATTTTACATGATAATAGACTTTTAAGAAAACAAAAATAAAACATAACTTTTTTTAACTTAAAAAACAATTAAGTACTTACTTTTTATTTGAGGTCTAAAATCAAGTAGCACATGTTACAATTTTTTTTTTCACAATTTAAAAAACTAATAAAAAAATTACATAGATATCAATTTTTTGTAGAGATCGTCAGTGTCAAAATTACCGCAATTTTACAAAAAAATCTACAAGGTCCAAACATATCGGCACAGGTATCAGCCGGTGGACGTTTGTATGTACGATCAAAATCATTATCAGACAGCCGCAGCCGTTCTGCAAAATTAAGTTACAAACTTAAAATAATTTTCTTCTTTATGTGCCTTACAAATAAACAAAGAATAAGCTACGAATAGTTATTCCGTATTTTGTTCCTGTCATGTAAACATATTTTCAAATTAGAGTATAAGAGACAAAACACGGAATACCTATTCCGACCTTATTATCTGTTTATTTGTAAGGCAGTAAATGTCAGATTCCTTTAATTAAGACATGTTATTATCTGAAAATAAATAAATAAATCTGGAATTATAGATCAGATACGAATATAAAACAATGCAAAGTGTAAACAACGCGCCGTACAAGGTGGGGTGTGTAATACCCGGGCGTACTTTAAACGCGTGTAACTTGCATGTAGACAGACTCGGCACCGATCAGGACAGCAACATTGCATTTGCGGCTACTAAGAAAACGAACTCGCAGGACTTTATAGATAAGCTTTAAATGCGATTTTGCAGCAGCTGGGTGTGTCATACGGTCATACCCCACCTGGTTACACGGAAGGATAATCACGACTATTATCCCCGAAGGGTTAGTCAGAGACTAGGCAATGAGGGCAGCAAAAGTGTCCTCTACCATGGTCCACTTTTCACAAAATAGCGACTGCACATGTGCTCAGCGTGACTGGTGGTGAGCCCATCGCCGCTCTATGTTATTGGATGTATGTGCAGTCTTTAGTCCGTTAGTCGCCTTTTACGACACCCAAGGGCAGGGGTGGTAGTATTCTTTCACCGTTACGCGACACTGTTAACTCCTTAGCTTACGTAATATCGTAATATTTTTTAACCGACTTTAAAAAAGGTTGAGTGTAAAATTCCTCTAGACTAGATGATATTTTTGTTTAACCTCTTCTCTGTCACGAAGACTCCTAAAGGTTGGTAACAATGGAATTTCGATTGTGTCTCATATTACGACAGCTGAGTTCTTAAAAAAAGTTCGAGATAAGCTTCCGTTTAAGAGTTATGAATTTACTTCAACTTCATCAAATTTCAATTGAAATTAAATTAAATCCTTACTTCATACGGATATCTCTCGCGATAATTTTTATTTTGACGTTTGAAACTTTTAGAAAATAAATTTTCTAAAGTTACTTTTATTTACCCAAACTGTGGTGTGAGGTCTACGATTCCAACCATTCTTTTGAAGTTTGGCGTAACCCTCAATTAGCCGGGCCCAATAAATAACCTAAATGCTCGCATGAGGAGTGCAACACCCACGCTACCAATTAAGGGTAAAAACAACTTCCACTATTAATTGCTATGATATTTTTCTTTATTTGTCCGAACAACACGTTCGGCAAAAACAATCACGTGGACGCGACGGACATACGGTTGGCTAAATCCGCCAACTCGGCGATTCCCCCGCCGGGCGCCAGGGGAGCCCGGCGGCGACAGTGATTTATATGGCCGACTTGTTTTACTTACTTCTAACTCGGTTCCAACTTAGAGTTTAAGTTCACAACAATTTGACAGGACAGTCGTTATTTAAAATACACGTTTACAGGGAACAGACGGAAGGAATTTCACAACACTGACTTTATACTTGATGTCTTAAAATGATAAATTATTAAACAAGTACTTGAAAATTCGAAAAGAAAACAGTCATTTTATCAATAAAAATGCTAATTTCAGTATCGAAACAAATATAGTACTTATTCATCATCAGCATATAAACGTCCTACCGGGTCGGCACGGATTCCCTAAATCGCAATTCGTATGATTATCTAAATTACCAGTATCTCACTTCGTACACATCGCAAATCGTCTTAGTCGCAAAACGTCTAAATTTTAAAATAATTATGGATCGGGTCGGGTCGGCGTCAATTACCCAAAACCTAATTTTTTGAATTATATTTAAATAATAAATAAATAAATAAACTTTCTTACACTCACACCAATTATCTAGCCCAAGAAAAGCTTCGTTATGAAACTCGTTAAATGGTTACTAGACAACGGATAAACATACATAAAATACTTAAATACATACTTACTATAATAGAGAACACCCAGACCCAAGACAATTTAGAAAACAATAATTTCTAAATTGACCCGACCGGGGATAGAACCCGGGACCTCAGAGATGGCGACACCATGAAAACCGGTGTACAAACCACTCGACCAAGGGGGTCGTCATTTGATTCATATTTCGACTTTTTCCAGTAAAATTGAGAAACCTCTTTTAAATATCAAAGACATTCCCCTTTAAACACTTGAAAAAGTCGAAATATGAATCAAATATAATTTAGAAAATTAGGTTTTGGGTGATCCACGCCAACCCGACCCGATCCATACTTATTTTAAAATTTAGACATTTTGCGACTGAGACGGTTTGTGATGTGTACGAAGTGAGAAATTTAGATAATCATAAATCAAATCAAATAAAATATATTTATTTATTTGCATTAAAAGTGGTAGAAAAGATCTTACATTAATGTTGAGTCGCTCACTATTCACCAGAGGCTGGCATGCAAATTTAACAATATCTTCATACAATTAATTATTGAAAATTAGGCACCTTCATAGCACCAATGTAAAAACATTATTTAAAAACATTTTATAATAGATTTTATATAAGCCTCCCTATCGTCGTCTTTTACAGTAATATATAAATTCCTCAATGGAGTAAAAACAGTTGTCAACTAACCAAGTTTTAAATTTTATTATAAAGTATTTATGGGCAAAATCTTGAGATCATCCGGCAATCTATTTATTATAAATACTTATTGTCATACAATACGCGTTTCTATGGTAAAGAGTCGTAGTTTTTAAAGAAAGAGCTAATTTATTAGGATATCTAGTGTTGAAATTACAGTGTTCTTTTTTCTTTGTAAATAACTCGTGGTTAGTTTTTGCAAACACACACACTTCATAAATGTACATGCAGGGTACTGTCAAATGGCCTACAGGATGTTAGGGCATCAATGTTAGAAATAGCACGAATGCATTGTTTTTGTGCGATGAATGCATGGTTTGAGTGATATGAGTTACCCAAAGGAGAATGTGGTATCTTAATAAGCTGCATATGTATCCGTGATAAGCCTGAACAGCAACAAGCTTGCTACTAATCTTAGTCAACCTCCACAATGCATAAACAAACGATTTTTTTATTTATTTCAAAGTCTCCTAATGCTCCTTCTTATCTAAACTCCCTATTTCCAGTATCTCTGCTCTTCTCATAGTATTCCTACAATCTCCGGTCCTCAAACACTCTTCTTCTTCTCTCTCCTTTCCATTCTTCTGGATTTGTACACTCCTCCTTTCTTATTCAGTCCATTCTCCTTTGGAACGCGCTACCTCTTGAAATCAGGATGACCACCAGTCGCGAAGCATTTAAAAGGAAAGTCTGCTTGCTCTTCTCTGATAAAACCATGGCGGAATCATCTCAGTAACGTCATATTTATAAATTATGTTTATTTTGTATTTATGTATAATATATGTATATTATATTAAGTATTATATCGGTATGTATTTTTTAATTTTATATAGTGTATTTAAGTAAGTATAGAATTTATTAAGTATTTTTGTATTGTGTTTAAAATTTATAAAACTACGTACGTAATTGTATACGTAAGTACGCACGTATCTACTTTTATTACCTCACCTAAATGCACCTACCATGTCTTCTCTGCACCACCCTATGGTTGACTGGTAGAGAATGCCTCAGGCATTAAGTCCGCCATGTAATGCTTATGTTGCAAAAGTTTTAAATAAATAAATAAATAAAGTCGGTTTATGTGGTCTTTCCCAGAACATACGAATTGCAATTTAGGGAATCCGCGCCCGACCAACACTGCCCCAATGCGGGTTGGTGGGATAAAGTACATAATGTAAATACAATTTAACAATAAAGATATTATGAGCCTACTTTCGTTTTTCCAAAATTTTATTTTGGAAATTGGTCTCAGTAATTTGTAATTTGAGGTAATATAGTACTAATTCTAACGTATAAGCGGTAGTACTATTAGTTATTCTGTGGTATTATAAGTCATGAATCAAGATCATTACCTACCTAATCATAAACGCCCAACGCCGACCAAAGTCGGTAAAAATCATATTTATCTGTGAACGTATCGAACAGTCTTGGAAACTGCTCAGTGAAAATTGGATTATTCCTACTTAATGGTTTTATGACACACACAATTAAAACCGATCTATAAGGCACACATTTCACAGCATTCAATTAAACAAAATCAAGAGCATTACCAACAAAGACAAAGTGGATGGATTATATAAAAGATGATATGAGAATGAAAAAAATAGTGACTGGCTCAAGTGGAAAATGAAAGAAAATAACATGGGACGGACCAGCTCTAAGAGATGACATTAGGCCTTTTAGATAGACCTAGAATGTAATGCGCAATTCACTGAAATACCAGAAAATTTTCCTCTCTCAGTAGCACTGCGACCACAGAAAAGATATAATAGATCTTTTGTGCAAGATGCCGATGTAAGAAAAAAAATACCAAAGGGTTTACTGTAGTATCTTATTGCAGTATTATTTTAATCTATCTATGCAAAATTCGTATGCGAAATTGCATACGAGTAGTATGATTGAAGTATGATTGAAGTAATACTGCTTTAAGAGATGACAGTAGATGACTCCTAGGTTATGTGCCATATATTGAAGTATCCTGCCTGATTTATGTTCACCTTTTAACACTAAACTATGAGGAATTAATAAGGGCCCGGCGTATCCCCAATTAAAATCGGTTCCAGCGCTCTTGGTTACGTTTCCAATTAAGTTCGAGATCCTTTCGTGTATATTATACATTCTGTCAAAAAAGTTTCGGGAACGGATGACTTGTTTATGATTCCAAATTCAATTTTTTGTTTTTTTTTGTTGTTAGATTGGCACAACTGTTATCTATTTTGGCGCGGAGTTTGAGTTGCATCAGTTGCCCATAGAATTTCGTGTTCGGAGTCACTGAAAATGTTACAGAAGGCTTACGGTGAATAGACTTTATCAAAAACACGTGCTTATGAGTGGTACAAAGCGTTCAAAAGCGGTCGAGATGTGATGGAAAATTTGCTACGCTCTGGTCTTCAACTGAAGTTATCGCAAAAGTGAAGGAAATGGTGACTGAAAATCCTCATTCAAGTTTGAGAGAGATAGCTGCGGAACTTTCTGTGTCTCACGAGTCGATCCGTACCATTTTAAATATTCACTTGGGTATGAAACATGTTGCGCTCGGCTAGTCCCAAAAGACCTGAATTTTCTCCAAAAACTCAATCGCATAAGAGGCGATGAGGACATGCTAGAACGAGTCAATTCCGACCCAACATTCATGCAACGCATTGTTGACGAGACGTGGGTTTACGAGTTTGACATGCAAACTAGTCAACAAGTTTCGGAGTGGCGCCTTCCGACTGAACCTAAACCGGAAAAACCACGCCAAAGTCGATCAAAAGTCAAAGTAATAAATAAAGAATATTATTTGAGCGTTATGCGGCGTTTAAGAGAGCAAATTCGACGAAAGAGGTCAAATTTCTGGAAAGAAAATTCTTGGATTTTGCACCACGATAATGCGCCTTCGCACAAGGCGCAATATCGTGACCGTGATCACAATTTTTTGACCAAAAACTCAACAAATACCATCGAGCAACCACCTTATTCACCAGATATGGCTCCAGTCGACTTCTTTCTTTTTCCTAAACTCAAATTACCATTTCGTGGCACCCGTTTTCATTTGGTAGAAGACATAAAGGAGAATTCGCGGCGAGAACTGAACTCAATTCCGGAAAAAGCGTTTAAAAATGTTTTGATGATTGGATTATTCGTTGGCGTAAGTGTATCGTTTCTGAAGGAGCATACTTTGAAGGCGATAAAATAAATTTGAATAAATAACTTAACTAACATTTTGTGTATTAATGATCTTTTCCCGGTACTTTCTTGACAAAGTAGTATATAAGTACTCCGTTTGCATATAACATATTTATATATTTATCGATGGCAGAGTTAGTTTAACAAATAGAAATTAATAATAACACTTAAAAAAATATAGAATCTAGAAACATTCAATAAAAAATACATTTATAACATAATATAAAAAATGATAATAATAACATTACTTATAAATTAATCAGAAATGGTAACAATATAAAATTTTTGCATTAAAATAATATCATAACATACGACACATGTTACCTTCGTAAATTCGGTCAAATTTATTTTTTTATTAGATCTGCTAAATTTTTTTACACATAGGTAAATGGTATTTGGCAACTGTGACATTGAAAATCATTGTGAAAAAAATCAACTGTTCCATACAAAACCGCAATTATACTATTTGAACTCATGTTTAAAACAGATGCTTATTTTTCGCAATACCAGAATTGCTCCCCCACACAAATAGCCGTTCTTAGCACTTAATAGGTTAGGCAAGTTACAGGGTTCAACTCATTCATTACTAACACTTAAGATAGGTAAACTAGTTTACTTATTTTAGGTAACATTTATATTATTTTGCGCTTGTAACCATAATTTTAAATTACATACAATATAAGCAGCACCTCCGTTATGCATTATTTTTATTATGTGGGCGAATGATATTTATAAGTTTTGATGTATTTGTACTAATTTATACACAGAAAATAAATTTATTCTTATTAATGTATGTTTGTGTTTCGAAACGTAAAATAAATCATGATCATTATCTCATATTATAATACGTGGATGCCATTCTTACTGCTTTTGCGTCATGTTCCAGTAAATTTAAAGACGCTAGGAAAACAGGCGACCCAGTTAATGTAGGCGATGGGCAGGGGGCGGGGCTGCACCATTCAGGACGGAACAATGATCCGTTGGAGAATAACTAACGTGGGGCTTAGCGGCTTACCCGGCCGTGTGGGCCAGACATGGATTGATACCTAAACGGTGGCAGAGGCTCCCTGGATATAGATGAATGTGCACAAGCTCTTGCTTTAGGCTGAAAATATGTGTGATGTAGGAAAGTTTACCAACAATGAAAACCTTAAATGAAGTTAAGTTATCTATATTACTTCTTCTACAGAAAAAGATGAATGAATCATACTTAGTCGCAGACCTAAAATATAAATATCTAAAACTAGATGCAGAACAACTTTTAGATATTTACAAGCGAAACTAGTTCATGAGATGAACTAACTTCATTAGAGTACCCTAAGTAAAAACTTTTCAAACCTTACAATATTTTATAAGGATAGGAAGAATATCTTAAAAGATTTTACTAGTCACAACGATTTTCATATTCTTCCAACTTCAGATTTTGATGTGAAAGGAGGACAAACAATACACTGTCGCATTTATAACATTAGCAAGGAAGCGGAGGCCGTCTCCAAGGGTGCTATAACAAAATTTTATTGCCATGCGGGCAATAAAAATATTGAGGGAGTTGTACCCCGGCGAGATTTACATGAAAGTGGCGGCCACTCGACCCAGTTGCTGTCAGCGCAACAGCCCTATAAATACCGCGCGAACAATGATGCCTCCACACTAGAGGCATCTTGCAACCGGAGGAGCTTAGTAGGCGGATAATCAACTTCCTTATTGGCCTACTTTGGTCTATGTAGTATTTGTAGCACCACATTTAAAACGTTAGTTGGATTGTGATTGTGAGAAAAATTGTTTGGGAAAACAATTTTCAGTTCTTGCGATATTGAAAAATGTTACTCAAAACTGTCGATTTGGATGTGTCTGATATGTTCGCCTAGATTTGAAGTCTCGTAGAATGTGTAGTTATTTGTTAGATCATCTATGATCAAAGTTAATTTTTAGCAGATCATGTTTTTAGTTTGCTTGATAAGTTACTAATGTTTTCTTTTCTAACCTATACTATTCCACAGCTGGGCAAAGGCCTCTCCCAAGTCGTTCTATCCATATCCTTCAGAGCCCCCTTATGCCAGTCAAAATGGTGTGTGCGTCCATATCGTCTCGCCACCACTTGGCCACCATTTTATCAGAGCCTGTCACCGTAGTATCGTCGTCGTGTTCCAACAGTTAGCGGTTAAGAAGTTCTGTGTCGAATATTTCGGGTAAGATGTATGTTTCCAGCTATGTTATTAGCTTCATTTAGGTACCATCACGTAAGTATAATAAATACCAAGAGCTTCTAATTTCCCGAATTATGAGAATATTTATATGTATATAAAGTCATAACCAGTGGTCGGAGTAGGTATATTGATTTTAGATACTTGCGTCATGATATCATAACATGGACATGCATTTCTTCCGGAATGTACCGGAGTTTCCAAAAATTTGGTAAATAGAGTAATAAAATAAAAAACCATATGTAAGCAAACAAAATTGTTTATTGTTAATACAAATAATCATTATTACAGTTTTATTAAAAATAATTATTTTTAATCCTCATCGGTTACAAGTTCTAACATTTTGATTTTTTACTTAGGCCTTACACTTTTATTTAGGCCAAAGAGCCGGCTCAACATTAGCCAACAGGTCGAAACAATAAAGCTTTGGTCACCTATCCGTTGACCGGCCTGTGTGAGAGTGACTTAACCTCTACAATCAACGACCAAATGTGCGGCCAAGTGAGTCAATGAGTTCCAAAGGGGAAATAAGCCCAACAAATCTATAAACTACATTTCCTAAACTAGTTAATCGTTACTTACCCTAAATAATTATTAAAAAGCGACAATTATTAATAATTGTACCATCGTGATGGTTGGTTAGCGTTAGACGGGGGTTTTATAAAGGGGGGACAAAATTTCGTCCATTTTAGCGTAGGACGCACCGTTTTCAAGATATTTAAAGATTAACAAAAAAAAATCACTAATAATAATTTAAGACGTGATTTCTTTTCTTTTGCGAGATTGAGACAATGGATACGGCCAACATTAGAGATGGAGACCAGCGCCACTAGCAGCATAGCGTTGAGAGTTTTGATACATTTTTAACTAGTTTCATGTAATAATTTCGATGTTTCGGTATTTTTATCATAATAATCCGGAAACTCGGAGGAGTATCCATATTAACATATACGTTTGATGTCAGTGACCTTAATTCAATATACCTACTCCGACCACTGGTCATAACTGATGTGCCCGTGTTAATACGGATAATGATTAATATTTTAATATAGGTATATTTTTCTGAATAAACAATATCTATAATGCGTTATAGTGATCAATAATAACCGTGTCGCGTAGCGGTGAAAGAATACTACCACCCCCCTCTCTTCCCTTGGGTGTCGTAAAAGGCGACTAACGGACTAAAGACTGCACATACATCTAACAGCATAGAGCGGCGATGGGCTCACCACCTGTCCGGCTAAGAACATGTGCAGTCGCAATTTGGTGAAAAGTGGATTAAGGCAGAGGACTGCTTTTGCTGTTCTCATTGCCTAGTCTCTAACTTACCCCTTCGGGGATAATAGTCGTGATTATGTATGTATGTATTAATAGTTTTGTTAAACTAACCGAAATACTAAATCCTGTTTAGGTACCGGTTTATGTCAGTAGTATAAGAGCTCAGCTGCCGTAAGCCCAGACACAGAGAAATTCAATTGTTCGTGACCTCCAGGAGTCTTCATGACAGACTAAGAGGCCTTAGGCGGTGAAAACGGAAAATTTGGCTGTTTTCTATTAGGTTATTCAAAATATTTTGGATATTTCGCACTGAAATTTTTAATATGTATTGAACGAATGCGTGAAGGGATGAACGAAGCCAAAACACGATGGGAATTATTTTGCTCGATAGAAAAAATCCTGAAGTCACATGAGTAAAGAAACGGAGTTTACTCATGTGCTGAAGTTACCTCTAAAATTTTATTTAAATGCTCATTACGATCGTGTTTTACAATAATAATTCCTATAAAATCACAAACACATAGGTATACTGACCTTTTCGATTTCTTGACTGATTTGGATTTCCAAAAACCTAAACATTATTATTAACTTTTTGATAAAAATGTGAATGGCGCTTACGAATTTTACCGCGGACCCCTCCCCGCGCAACACCCGCGGGGCCCCGCGCAACATCCGAATTTTCGCTGACCGTCTAACCCACCTTAGGCTAAGACTTCTCGCATTTAACTCGAGCATCTATCCGCTCCACAACCGACTCTTTAGATGATCTACAAATGAAAAATCCGTCATTTGCTGTATGTTTTGAACTTAAACTGTGTTATATGTTTTTGTATCATAAGCTGTGGATTTAGAATAAAGAGGGTTTACGAATTTCGCTTTTCTATACAAACTTCAAAGTCGAAATTTTTAAAAACCAATAAGCCAATTATTATGGGACTTTGCATGCTAAAGTGAAACACAGGGATCTAAATAGTTTGTTGAAAACATTTTAAAAAACGTTATTTTAGCTGAGTTATTGCGATTTAAAGTCCACTATAGAAAGTTTAAAAACGCAATGACTCAGTTAAATAAACATTTTTTTAAATGTTTACAACAAACTATTTAGATCCCTGTGATTGCATGCAAAGTTTCATCAAAATTGGCTAATTGGTTATTACAAATTTCGACTTGGGAAGTTTGTATGGGAAACCGAAATGCGTAAACCCCCTTAAAGGGATATCACATCACTCATTCCTACGCTAATATTATTTGTAATCACTCATTTACCTATTATTAGCCTGTTGCTAAGCGTAACACTGGCGACACCGCATTTCTTGTCGGCTATTGCATATTGATGAGGCAACACTCGGGCGCGGAAGGGGAATCAACATTATGAAACCATTGTTATAAATAATTGTCGGCACAAAAGGTGCTTGATTCGCGGCTCCGTGACAAACGCGCCGACAACTTTGGACGCCGATCAAACACCACTTTGTTGTTCGCGCATTTTCCATCGATATTTCAAAAGTTTGGAAACCCATCGCGTTAACGCTTCAGAATTTTGTATTGGTGACATTTTTGGAGTCTACTACTTGGTACAATATTAATGAACCCGCCCTGTAAAGATTTACAAACGAAAAGTATTACAATTGTTTGTTTTAAGATACTGAGTGCCGACTGTAATTTTTCTTCACTGTTCAATTAAGTTAAGGTACCGTCAAGCGGGGTTACTTTTGAATCGAGTGTAACATTGATCACAGCTCCTGATCCCTGAAGTAAAGAAGAATGTGCAAAACGTCCCCCCTCCTTGTAACACTTACATCTATGCATCAAATAAAAGTACTTGAAAAGTGAAGCATTTTATTGTATGACAGCAAATCTGTCAGGTATTGGAGAAAAAAGTTATTGAGAAGAAGAAAATTAAAATATAATACAAGATTTTTTCTTTAATTCAAACTCCTCCCTCGCAGATTTCTTTGATTTATATGAGTCGTATAAAATAAAAAAAAAAGGAAAAATTATACACACACCCATTTTTTTTTAATTTTCCCATTTTTTTTCTTTTTTTTATTCTTTCATTCGCTCGTTCATATTTGCTGTCCTTACAACAAAATACACTATTTATTTCGAAACTTACCATGTGGGAACTTACAAGGGGTGGGACGGGTTTCATACAAAAACGCCCATATTTCTTTCTATAAGTCAACTTACGGTATAATTACCAATTTGGCTAGCATACTAGGGAAGCCCAGAACGCTAAAGATACCAATTTGTAGCTACTCAAGGATGTGTAGCTGTGATCGTTATACTTGATTTGAATGTAACCCTTTCTACCGGTACCACAAATCGGGATCACTTTGCAATAGTGTTATATTTAACTTGTAATTTGGCGAAACGTGGACTATGGCAGATGACTGCTTCTGCGGTTCTCATTTTCTAGTCCCTGAGTAACCCTTTGGGGACAACAGCCGTGAATCTATGTACACACGGCGTCAGATCAACCTACCCAAAATTGTCAAATTTCTACAATCAATTTTGAACCTTATGGTTTGGTTCTAAGGATCAATATTCAATGGAGAAGTTTGACAGTTTAGGGTGGGTTGATCTGACGCCGTGTGTACCTATGTATTTAAGGCATATATTATATCATTAAGTTGCTGCTCAAATTGGCATCGTTTCGGTTCTAGGCGTCTCTAGTGCGAATCCTTTATAATTATACCGTTTACATGACTCTCAATTGAATTATGATCACAGTTACAGGGAGCTGTAATCATAATTCAATTGAGTCAAAAAGATCCCTTTTTATAGTTCGTTAAAATTTGTAACAAACTTTTGAAACTAACAGCTGTGTGTGATGGCGGCTCACTGAAAGAACTACCAACCCATCTCTTCCTTTGGGCATCGTAAAAGGCGACTAACGAACTAAAGACTGCACAGACATCCAACAGTCACCACCTGTCACGCTGAGAACATTGTGTAGTTGTTATATGTTAAAACGTGGACTATGGCAGAGGACTGATTTCGCGGTCTTCGTTGCATAACCTCTGAGTCCTGAGTCCTCTGACTAACCCTTAGGGAATGGGAAATAGCCGTAGTAAGTGTATACAGGGTCTAACAATATCAATAAGCGAACGTTTAAGGGGAGCATCTATACATCACACTGAGCATGCTCACCATATTTGGTCCAAAACTACAGGCTCGTTACCGAGATAATCAACAAAACATTATCATAATTCACCAGAAAATACACCCTTTCCAAAGCCGTACAGCTGTACTACACGCACACAAAGATAGCCGAACATGCACACTAAACTCGGAGCACACTGAGCTATCTTTTTATTGACGCTTGCGTGCGTGTTAGTAAAGATACAGCATGTTTCATGATGTGCATTATTTTAATTGCTTTAGTTTGCTAGAAAACATAACTCTGATAAATCACTATAAAACTGGAGCCCATTTTTTGTCATTGTATTCAGAATTACGTATAGATACCGCCCTCAAACGTTCGCTTATTGATTTTGTTAGACCCTGTATGTATGTATTGTGAAACTAATCCCTACTAGTAGAAAGGTTGACTACATTTACACATGTCAGTTACAACAATGACAATCTAGCCTAATGGGACCGTGAATCGGATTGCCAAGAAGCGCTGAGACCCACTTGTCATCATCGTCATACTTACATGCATATAATCACGACCATTATCCCCGAAGGGTTAGTCAGAGACCAGGCAATGAGGACCACCACCACTTTTCACCTAATAGCGTCTGCACATGTGCTCAGCGTGACAGGTGGTGAGCCCATCGCCGCTCTATGCTGTTGGATGTATGTGCAGTCTTTAGTCCGTTAGTCGCCTTTTACGACACCCAAGGGAAGAGAGGGGGTGGTAGTATTCTTTCACCGCTAAGCGACACGGTTAAATGTCATCATCATCAGGCTATTGTAAACGTGCCACTGTTGGACCGAGGCCTTCCGGCATGAACAACAGTGTATGTGGATTGGGCCATAACCCACCATACTGGCCCAACGCGAGTTGGTGGGTAATAACCACATTATGGATCTTTGTTGTCCGATAAATAAACATTTTTATTTTTTTTATTTTATTTTATAACGGCTAAAATCTTACCCAACCTTACGTGCCCTTGTATAAAAGTTTTTTTTAATTTCTCTTAAAGTTGAACACGTCAAATAACAAAACATTTATAATATTTTCATAAGCTTCTACGATTCAATCGCACCAGAAGATCATAGTATAAAGCGGTAGAGGTTATTTGCATACTATGACTACCAAACAAATTCCGATTCTAACCCTTGTTTTACGTGAATAGGTGGACATGAATATGTATGTCCTATTCACACTGACCCGTTTTCAAAGGACATTACAGAAAAATTCGGCGGGCGTAACTCGGGTCATGAATCCTTTTAAATAAACGGGTTCAAATTGCTTTTCAATTGTCGGTACAGTCTGCGTTACATTCACATTGATAGCAGCAACTTAAATAATATAAAATCTTTTTTTACTAAAATTACTTTATTATACATTCTTTAGTGTTATGATCTCAGTTTGGTTTGGTCATGTATGGAGGATGGATGAAAAAAGAATTACAAAAAAGGTGCATGAGGCGAGAGTAAACGGGATAGTTGGAAGGGGAAGACCTCGGCGAACGTACTAAGATCAGATCGGTGACGTCCTCGTTAAAGGTACTTTCAGTAATACATTAAAATGTATGTTTCGTATTGATGGTCTCAAATGCTTATTTTGAATATTGAATGTGTTTGTTTTTAGATTAAGTTAGTTAGTATTTTTACTAATGTTTTTAACTCTGTTTCGGTTTGTTTGTGCATGCCGTGGTAACCTATAATTGAGACAGCATTTAGTTATGAGTTAATCAATTGTATTCTTTACTTTTATTTAATGTATGTATTGATGGTTGCTCTATTTAAATAAAATAAAGAGTACCATAAACTGATGAGCATGTATGAAAAATGTTATCATAAACCAATTCCATTTACATTGGTTCAAGTTACAGTGCAATTAAAATATATCATAGCGATTAAAAATAACAAAAGAGTAATTTACAATAAAATTCATCCCGTTATGCGAGTATGAAAGTGATATTGGGACGGTTTCATCAGGCAAAATAAACGAATCACCGGGGCCGGGGCACGTTCGTATGTTCGCAGATATAATTGATTTAGGAAATCCCCCTTTGTAAAGACTCACGCACACGCATAGCTCTATCCTATCTGTCAATGGTGGCTACATTTTATTTCTACAAGCGTGATCAACTAAGCATACATACATAGATTATTCCTAAGGGTTAGTTAGAGACTAGGCAATGGGGCCACAGTCCACTTTTCACAAAATAGCGACTGCACATGTGCTCAGCGTTACAGGTGGCGAGCCCATCGCCGATCTATGCTGTTGGATGTATGTGCAGTCTTTAGTCCGTTAGTCGCCTTTTACGACACCCAAGGGAAGAGAGGGAGTGGTAGTATTCTTTCACCGCTACGCAACACGGTTAAGGTACGAATTACGAACACAACAAACAAATTAGCCAAATAGGTTCAGCCGTTCTCAATTATACAAACATTATACTCGTTCCTCGTCCTCGAGATTAGAATTTTTCAAAATATATTTGATAAGTTATTTTTTATACCATGTAGTAACGCGCATAGTGAAACCACTTCCTGCACTATGGTTTTAAAAAAAATATATATATATGCGTTACAACATACATTCGGCAATTTATTTTTATCTAAGTACTTTTATGGATACCGATTTTTGCACAAAAATATAGTATTTCAAAACACGTTATCAACTTTCTTTTATTTCATGTTCACAACTCCATAATGTATTGAAAAACTACTAAGCCCTAAGAGTATCTCAATTAAAATATGCTTTCTGCACGTAAAAAGCAGCATTTAATGTTTTTATTTGTTAGATAGAATCCAGACTAATTAATTAGAGAACTGTGATGCATATCGCGGGCTGTGAGTCATCCCTCCTAATTTTATTATTACAGCTCATGTCTGAAGGGTAAAAACAGCACAATTAAAGGGCGAAGAGACAATTTTTAATTGAATTATTACTTTGTGTGTGTAGGTACAATTATCAAAATTTTAGATTTATCTCTTACTTTTGAAAGTGCTTTAAGTTTTAACTCTTAACTGTGAACTGTAGAAATTATTTTTGTTGGCAGGGACGCAGTGACGGTAAAGTAAAACTTCGTATTTGTCTAATCCAAACGAATGCTTTTAATAAAGAGAGAGTGAGTTGACACAACGGTTTTATATGAAAAGTCAAATGAGTGAGTAATACAAAAATAGTGAATGTTACATAATCGTATGGTATAATAATCAATAGATATAATTTAATAGAGTATTTTCGTATATTTTAACAATTTTGAATATGATATAATATTATGATTGATTTATAACGAAATTATATAAAAAAAGCTTAGAAATTAAACAAATTGGTTTACAGAGTAGAGATAGCATATGTTTTTAATAATAATAATATGATTGATGAGGCGTTTGGTTATAGATTTAAAGGTATTTACGTGGACGAAATTGCAGACAGGTCTTTAGATATAAATATTAAAAAGCTATTCGAAAAGGGCGAAGATTCTTAAAAAAATAACCAACTGAATAACAAAAGAAAGATGAGCTCCGAAATATGTACAGACTACGCATTGTTTGTTACGGTAAACAAAATGCCTGAAAACGTTAACAAAAAAACACACCAAAAGCAACAGCCATCAGTGCCAAGAAACTGCATTAATAATTTACAAGCGAAGTAGCTATCGCACATAAAACTGACATTACAAAAAGTTGGACGGTAATCATGTCGTAAATGACTTGAGGGCGAAGTAGCGAATACGCTTCTAACGACGCCAACGTCAATCACCAAAATTACATTTGGGGCTTTCGTGTAACTTTGTTTGGCGAATGTGTGCCGAGGGTGTCAACAAAATCATCAAAATCTACAAAGCATACATCGCTCCATCTCCGGCTGGGGAGATTCTGCCTAGATGTTAAACACCTATGTCTGTCACTAACCAGCATTGTTATGCATTACTGTGTAATAATGTAACAGTTTGAAGAGGGCTCGATCCAGTGGCATTACGTCAATAAGTGCCGGTGAAGGTCTGTATTGAATAAATTATTGGACTTTGACTTTGACCTCGAAGGCATAGAAGATGTCGATGTTGCAAGTGTCCATCGGCCACGGTAGATGCTTTCCATCAAGCTGGCTGTATAATCGTTTTCCGGCAGAGAAGCACAAGTACCTACATAGATGTACAACTATAATCCCCAAAGGCTTAGTCAGAGAACTAGGCCGCGGGAGCAGGGTAACTCATAGGTATGACCAAACCAGAACATGACTAAAGCAGAGCATGACTATAGTAGAATATGACTTAAAAGGACTATAATCATGACCAAACAAGAACTTCACTAAAACAGAATATGGCTAAAGCGGAATAAATATGACCAAACCAGAATATGACTAAAGCCGAACATGACACCCACGTAACATAACAACCTATGTTTTTTTCGTGATATATCGAGATCGATATTGATATTTTTAAAAATATCGATATACTTACTGATTTTTTTTCCATTTTCGACATCCCTACACTGCCATAGTCCACGTTTCACCAATAACAAGTTGTTATTGGTTGTTATTATCAACTGCAACTGTGCTCAGCGTGAAAGTGGCGATCCTATAACGCTCGGTTAGTTCGTAGTATTCTTTCAGTGCGCCTCTACACACACGGCGGTGGTGGTGGTGGTGGTGGTGCTAACATTATAGTGCACCGGCAGGCCTTGGGCAGATAGCCCGCTTCTCATTAGCTGGGACTTCTGCGTGTGATACACTTTCATCTCTGGCGGTATTTTCACTTTCAAAACAGGTGAGATAAAAGTCTATAAGTAAATCTTCTTATCTCCTTTGTTAAATAAATAAGGCCCACAATAAATCTTCTTATCTCCTAGACCCATAAATATTGCTTAAAGACTTCGATCACTTATAAAAATCAGATATAATTGGTACCGTTGACACATACCTACATTTTATGTATACTCGAATGTGTTTGAATAGGAAAAAATATTTTATGAAGAAGCTCTTTCTCATGTTAACTCTTAGCTCGCAGACTACCAACGAAATTCGTACCTAAGCATTGTAGTAATATCACTAGGTGCTCTTTTTGTGTGGCCGTTTTGAGAGCATTGATTGTGCATCTATATAAGCAACAAAAATCTACCAAATTACATAAAAACAATAGTTTTCTTGTAAATTCTCGTCATCGGACGTTGTACACTACACTTGAAAAGGTTCCCTCCACAAAAAAAGTAACCGTGAACGCACCATTAGATTGTGCAACTCACCCTGAGAACGTGAGTCAACCTCCAAAAACCCAGCCGAAAACACACAACATTTCCGTTCCCCGTTTCGCGAGGTGCTATTCCAAAGAGATACTCGTACAATGCCACAAACGCGGTGGCATGCTAAAAATAACCCTGGTTTCCTACTTCTCGTCACTGCGGAGGTTACATAGCAACTCTGGAATATTATCCAACATTTCATGCAACGTGAACACGAGCAACTTTTCTTTCGCTCTACGCAGGTTTAATTTGAAATATTGCTTGTCTGTGATTAATCAGGTCTGGTGAAGAATCGTGGTTTTTTCCAACGTTTCCATGTCTTAAAAACTGTATTTGTATTTAATATTAAACAAAAAATCATTATTACATATTATAAAATAAAGTCGGCGTTTTCCTGTGTCTGTCGCTCCGCGGTTTTTACTAATAGAAAGAGCGTAGGGTTTTACCATTGAAAAATGGATGTCAGATGCAAATCGCCTGAGACTTATTTTTGGCCACAGCTCCGCGGATTTTAAAAGGATCGGGATGGGAATAGTACCAAGAGTTAAGGAATTTATCGAGGCACGTGTGAACGTTTGAATTTTGAAAATAGGCAGGTAATTTTTTTTGGAATTAAAAAAAAATGGGGTTTTTTGGGGGTCAGATAAAAAAATAAAAACAGACTTACGAAACAATTAAAAAAGGGTCCTATTAGCTTAGCTACCACTACCACTACTACCAGGTGGTCTGACCAACTGAAGGAAACACCAACGTCCCGCTTCTACGCCGCGGTGAGGATGGCCACAGACCGGACCCGATGGAGACAGTTCGTCCAATCCAAAGTGCTGCCGTGATGATCACGATCCTCAGTCATAAGGGAACGACCGAAAAGAGTTTAGCTACAAAATGGCGAACAAATTTTGAAATTCCGTTAATAATTGTGACCTGAAGGTGGTCCCTTTAAATTTGGAATTGTAGAAAAACGGGTATTTCCGTATAAAAAAGTTATATAGCTTCTATGATTATTGATGATTATCGTCCAATCCAAAGTGCTGCCGTGATGATCACGAGCCTCAGTCATGAGGGAACGACCGAAGAGAGAGATGATTATTGACCGATCGTCATGGTAATGATGTTAAAAGATGCGAATGCAGGAGAGAAATGCATTCGAGTTGGTTGGTTGTTTCGAAAAAGGCGCCCGATGAATTTCACTTAGATTATAAAACAAAAGAAAATGTTATTCTCTGTGTATATTTCGACTTGTAAGTGATGTAGTCGTGTAATTTTAAGAAAGTATACCTCAATAAAAAATTCTTATT
Organism: Scoparia ambigualis; assembly: GCA_963921215.1. Taxonomy (NCBI): domain Eukaryota; kingdom Metazoa; phylum Arthropoda; class Insecta; order Lepidoptera; family Crambidae; genus Scoparia; species Scoparia ambigualis. The sequence goes on from OY992504.1 coordinate 4,758,769, forward strand.
ATTCAACTTGTAATGTGTTAAGTATTCAAAATATAATAATTCTTTTTTCGTAAATTTTTGTATTCATTTTCATTGCTCCGATTCTTCTGGGGAATGCGAAATCTGTGAATTTTTGTTTATAATTTATAGATATGTGGCTGAAGTATGACGGTGTTTCCAAGTTAACGTGTAGGTACATATATACGAAGGCGCGGGCGCGCAGGCCGCTAGTATATTAAGGCGAGTCACCGATATGCGGGCAAAACTGTTTTGCTAGATAAAATGGTTTATGTATTTACTATTAAAATACGCTCTTATAAAAAATAAATAATACACTAAAGGGTATTGCCTAAAGAATGTGCTAATTTGTTACGCGATTAGATGTACTTTAATAAAAAATCACGAAAACAGGATAATTAAAAATGTAAAACGGATGATTTCTTACATTTTTTAAAATTTTCAAACATATTTTTTACATGTAAATACTTATTTTGAAGTACTTACCTACTACAGATAACCTGCTAATTCATTAACTTCTATAAAGTCTATATAGGCAAAAAACCTATAAAAACCTATAAAACGCCCTATTTGCGCCGCTTCGCTGTTAGAGCGCTTTCACATATAGGCGTTTAAGTCGCGCGGCTGTAGCGCGGCTAAGTCGCGACGCCCGCCGCCGTCGCTACAGCGCTTCACAGTCGCGCTACAGACGCGCATTGAACGTGGGGGTGACTAGCTCATTTCCAATATGGATCCAACGGTATTTTTACATTCTTCTTCGTTTATTATTTCGGTATCAAACATGCTTATGATTATGAAGTAGGTAATTTGCAACTTGCTACAGATGAGCTCGCAACACTGATCTAACGCCGATTACGCCGATTGATCGCACGCGGCTACGCGGCGTATCCGCCACCACAAGCTCGGAGCGCTTCTGTTGTGCGGCTGCAGCGCGACTGTCGCGTTGCAGCCGCGCTACTTAAGTATGTATGGATACCCAGTCGCGCTACTGCAGCGCTGCAGTCACGCGACTAAAACGCCTATATGTGAAAGCGCTCTTATACCCGCCCCGTACCGTCGAGAGAACAAGAGAGAAGCGCTCGAAAGGACTCGCCTTAAATATTACGAGTCGTGGTTTTGAAAGCTTATTTTGTCGTAACGTAATTGTGGTACAATTGTGTGCTACACAGTAATAAACATGAGGCTCCAAAATATATTACCACAGCGCAAGCCCGAAGGGGCAGTTAGATACTTGGAAAGTTTGGATTAACGAAACAAAGTTCCACACTTAAGTTTTAATCAGTCCTTAATGCACCTAACGTTGAGACCGACACAAGTTATTTTTGGTACAGAGTCACCTTTCTGACTTTTCAAGAAGACTACTAGCTATTTAATTTAGCTCTGTTAGCCGCTCACTATAGGGCAAATGCAATTGAGCCTAATTAATAATTTTCATATATTTATTTTTTATCACGTATTTGAATGAATACGAACACCCATGCAAGTTGATACGTAAGTTGTTTGAAGTCGATTGCGAATAAATGTTACCAGACGTTGGCTAGAACCTAGAAAAACCTAAAAAGGCTTTTTAATACCATAACAAGTATAACTTGCACGTTACCGACCATGAGGCTGATCTATGGGTCCCTTCTGTGTTGGCAACCAAGGAAGGTACAACTGGGTAGCTATTTTGACAGGTGCGGTGCGAAAACCCTTTTACAGGCTAAAAGTGGAATTCGACTGGTTATTTAAGAAGCAAAAAAGTTCGTTCATATATACCCCATTCAATGAGACCTAAGGGTGACTTGTATTAAAAGAAGGGCTTGATATCGTTACTTTTCCATTTAAGTATTAATTTACCTATCTTTCATGATATCGGTATATTTTATTTATGATCAGATGTTTCATTTCTTCACTAAGATTGCAATGCTTTATTCTCCCGCTGACTCGTAAAACACCTTCCGAGTGAGCGAAGCCGCAGGCAAAAGCTATTTTACAATAAAAACATGGAGTCCGAAGCCTGAGGTTAAACGCTTTGACCTTTTTGGTGAGCTTTAGGAAAACATTTTGCTAGAACCTCTAATGCTCTTAATTCTCCCTCTCTCATTGTCTCATTCATTATAGGCACCTTAAATGGTCTTAATCGTTGATAGTGTATAAGCTGATTTAGCACAGCGGACCGGCTTTTGTGGCGTGCACAAAAGAAGGCCTACACCCACCCAACAGTGGGTAGTTGGTACCTGCCGGCTGATGATAGTGATTTTATAAGACAGCATAGCTATTACATACGGCAATGAATTATTTAAGAACCTATTATAAAACCCAGTAGAGCTAATAATGTGAGCGCTGCTTAAAAGTTAATTGCAATTTGTACAAATAATGAAAAGTATTAACTCAATGAACAGACAGAAACGCCTTGACCCTAACATGGTCGAGCATGTGACAAGTATTTTAATCGATATTGATTAGGACAGCTGATAATAGTCATGCTCATGAATGGACGATTACACATATTGGATTAAGTGGCTTTAAAGACTGCTGTGTGCCTACATACTCGTACCCTGTTAGATAAATAGCTGTATAAGAGCTGAATAAATTATTGCATAATCTTATTAAGCCAATAGATTATCTGGCTCTCTCTTTTATACAAGTGCATTTGATTTAAAAAAGTAGATCAAACAATACTACAGTTTTTTAAAACTTTATTATATTTAGGGTGAGCAGGACACCCCACAACATACAATATAGTAAATGTGTAAGGAAGATAAAATATTAATACAAACAATCCTTGCACGATGCTATTAATCATTGTTCACATGCAGAGACATAGAAAAAGTACGCCTACATAATTGACAAGGGCCCGAGAAACAAAAACATGTCACCAACACAGGGAAAGGCACATAAAACATATGGACAGTTGGATGTAAGGTAACAAATGGTCCGTCGTAATGACTTGAAAATTCAAGTCAGCCGAGCTAGTCTTGACTCATTAAAAATTCGGTTATATAACAATGGAAAAACGTAAAAAGTCGTACTTACAGTTTACGTAAGACAATCTAAGTCGTAAGTCTAAATCTACAGACTCCGGGTGACAACAACGACAACGTAACTATCCATGCAGACGTAACTTCAAAATAACCTCAACTTCCATCACAATAGGCCGAGCAGTTCGCCTTTTACAATCACACAGATAAAGGAGCGCGTTCACTGCAAACACTTTTCAAAGTATTAAGATTACACATGCACTCTTTTCAATTCGGTATTATTTTAGTATTATAACGTCACTGCAGTAGGGTTAAGCTACGCGCTACAGTGTACTACTGTCGCTACGAGGCTACGTGTGCCGCTACGGCGTTCGTAGCGCGCGTGCGGGCGCGGCGTGGTCTGGCGACGGACTGCGTCGCGCGGCGCGCCGGTCGCGCGTGCGCGGCGGCCCTGCGTAGGGATGGATTCTCATAATGGTCGTGTCAAACCTTCCCCCTATCCACGATCGGTTATATCATTTAGCGATACGAAACTAGTTTTGACGCACAACGAATTTGTTCGTTCCGCCTTGATTCGTTTTTACCAGCTCGCAATGTTCTCTCCTACCTATAAATTATTTATGTATTGATAAATATTGTTGTATGTATAATTTTTGCAACTATTATTATTATATTATCATTTTATAATGGCAAAGACATTGAAACAAAGACTTAATTTATTTTAAAGTGTTTGCTGCACTTTTAACATTTGTAAGGTATCCGACGACACAGTCACATAGACAAACCTGCAATAGCAAATTAATTTATAATTTTGAGTATAATCAACTTTAAAAGCGATTTAAAGTATTTCATAATAAACAACAATTTTGTGTTATTAATTAACCAGTCACCCTTAAACAGTTTGCCATTTCAAATTCAATAAGTATTCAGAGAACCGAAAACCATCACATTTCGAGCTTTATAGACGGCGTTTGAGCTTATCGGCCGGCGTCTTCGGCCCGGTTGCAACTAGCGGATTCGCACAGTCGGGGACGGCATTCACAGCAGGCTGTTATAGATATGCGACGATACGTTGCCACAATTCACAGTCACGAATTTATTCACGAGTGGCAAATAAATATATTTAGAGAAAGTTAGTGCGTTCCCGCACCTAGTTTTTTTTCGCTAACTTTTTGGTATTCGTGTTTCGGACAAATCACTATTCGTCGCATATTATATACAAAGAAACGTAAAATTAAAATTGACGTTATATTACTATAAACTATAGCAACATAAAAATATAGCGATTATCATAAAGTAATTAGACCGATTACGAATTCCGGTCTTTTTTAACATTTTGCATTTAACATATTTGCATTTAACTTGCATTTTATTCTTTACTTTAAAGTCGACTACGTGGTTTTATGCGACTCACCCTGTAGATTACACACGTGACCATTACTATGTATGGTGGATAGGTTGGGGATTCCCAGTGCGCCGCCCCCAATCACGTACGTCTTTGCCCCGTTCGCCCCGCAGGGAGGAAACCGCACTGATCCACACTCAGTTTATATGGCATGGCACCTTTTGTAGTGCACAAAGTATTGAAGCGGATCTTATTTTCAATTAAAGAGCTCAATCTAAAAAAAAACAATATAAATTATTTAAAGTATTTTTTCTAACACACAAATACCACATTGCAACAACGTACTCACAACAAATAATACTACCTTACACATATAATATACTACACAACGTGTATTTACCTACCTGTAAGAGAAGTAAAATATTTTCGGACTTACATAATGTATTTCAAACCTATATATCTAAATACTATATCTAAAAAAAAGGTTTATCTTTAGTTACCAATGGCAAAAACTAAATATACAAGATAACAGCGGTTAATCCCTTATGCAACGTGAAACCAGACACAATTGAAAACCTATTATTTTGCGACCGCCGGCGGTTTAAGTACAGAATAAAAAATTTAAAGCTGCCATGCCACAATACGATTTCCAGGCTTAGTCGATAAATGCCTAAATCTTAAAATGCCTAGCAGTCTACAAATGCCTTATTCTTAAAATGGCCAATTCGTAAAAGGACTAATTCTTAAAATGACCATCCACTTAACATCTTGCTTCCTAAAATGTAAGAAAAATCTAAAAGATAATGTAACAGACAACGAACTATAACTATGTATCTACTCTTTTTGTAAGTAGGTACTAATATAGGTTTTAAGATAAATTGCTACCTAACAAAATATATGGATGTCCAACCGTGTCGCGCGGCGGTGAAAGAATACTACCACCCCCTCTTTTCCCTTGGGTGTCGTAAAAGGCGACTAACGGACTAAATCGAACAGCATAGAGCAGCGATGTGCTCACCATCTGTCACGCTGAGCACATGTGCAGTCGCTATTTGGATAACAGTGGGTTATGGACTTTTTGCTGTCCTCATTGCCTATCTGACTAACCCTTCGGGGATAATAGTCGTGATTATATAAGATGACTGCTAGAAACCGCAAGAAACGTCAAGGGACAAAAAGGAATTCGTGTTTTTTCGTGGGTACTGATCGCCCAGCTGACGGGGGCAACGGCCGGCCGGCCGGCCGTCTGTTGACCCGTCAACGTAGGTACTTATCGCCCAGCTGACGTGGACGGGTCCACAGACGGCCGTATGCTTTAAAATAAATTAGATACTCAAAGACTATCCAATTAAATTTCACAAAATGAATTACTTCATTAAAAATGAAAAAACACGAATTCATTTTTTGTCATGTATAAAACACTTGACCTGACTACCCCTTGAAGTTTCTTGCGGTTTCTAGCAGTCACCTTATATATGTATGTAAAATATATGTCTCGTTTGTAATCTGAATAAATAAATTCATTCATATAACACAGCACACGACGGAGATCGCTAATAAAATTCCCCGTCCTCTTTTTATGCACCCATTACTAGGTCGTACGGTTTTTAATTTCCAAATGTCCTTTTGTCTTTTTTCCGCTTCCTCGGCTAGTATTTCTCACTATAATAATGAACTGCACCGACGAGCGCTGGAGTCTTTTGAAATGTTTCATTCCTGGTAATAAAAAGCGTGGCTCTTTAGTTTTTCCTCCCTGAAGGTGTTAATGAAAGAATTCCGAGTATCTCCCTCCTCGGATTAAATTTAGGATTAGCAATGAGCGTGTAAAGTGAATTTAGTTTTACAAACACGACCTATTCGTTAACATACGTGTGGCCAATCGATGCGAGATTCGTTTGCAAATTTATTAATTTGTCTATAAAATTAGTAAATTTAATTGTAGTATTAAAAATATATGCTATACAACGTAAGTCCAAACCTATAAAAAGTTGGGTTGGCAATATTAGCATGGACGACCTCCTTGGTCGAGTGGTTAGTACACCGGTTTTCATGGTGTCGCCATCACTGAGGTCCCGGGTTCGATCCCCGGTCGGGTCAATTTAGAAATTATTGTTTTTCTAAATTGTCTCGGGTCTGGGTGTTTTCTATGTATAATAAGTATGTATTTAAGTATGTTTATCCGTTGTCTAGTAACCATTTTAACGAGTTTCATAACGAAGCTTCTCTTGGGCTAGATAATTGGTGTAAGTGTAGGAAAATTTATTTATTTATTATTTTTAAAGTCTAAGAATTGTTTCTAAACACGACCTTCCTTATCTTTCATAATAATATGTAGGTAGATGGAACCTCCCTATTCATTGGGATTGTTATATACGAGGCAATTACATAATGTTTGCCTAGTCTCTGACTAACCCTGTGAATCTATGTATGTGTGTAATCAAAACACACACAGATTCACAGTGTTTTACGAGACCCTAAAATTGGACGCCTATCCTTTTTCTTCATTATTGGAAGCATTTTTTTTTCATGTATTATATTATATTTATATGTCTTTTTGTGTGTATCATCAGTTCATTTCAATCGCGTACGGTTTTTATGTAATGATTTTTTGAAAATTTTCCGGCACATAAACATAGCCAATTTACAAAAAATGTTTTTTCGAAAACTAAACAGAATCGGCATGTGGGAGTTTTACTAGTGCATTTGTGAAACAAAACACATACATAACGGTACCAATAAGTATGTAAGTACCACAGACCACATAACCCAGTAAGTACGAAACTTCGTGATATTGAGAATGACGTGACTAATTTGGCAAATGGAAATCTGGGTACATCCATATTTTACAATACCAATTTCACTGTCCGTCGAATCAGTATACATCGCTTTAACGAGATATTTCAGGGCTCTATTAAGTTAGAGTGATATGTGAAGTGAAAAGTCAGTACATTTCAATTTCAAGTCGTGGACAGCGAACGGAAATATTTATAACATTGTGATTTGATTGTATTAGTCCTATTTTTACAAGAAGTAATTGTATCAACAAGTTTTATATTACAATAATAAATAGAGTACCAAAACTTGACACCGCTCCAGTAAATCCCAGGATAGCCACAAACTCGACATTTTAAAGTTAAAAAGCAGGTAAGCACTCAATTTGCTTTTTCGTCGTCACGAGTCAGCTCCACAAGTGACGGGACTGGTCCTGAATTTTTTAGTAGGTATTAGTGGGTTTTTAGGGGCCTCCTGCACCCCGTCGAACCAAAAAGGAGAGTTCTACATGAATCATGGGTTGCCCAGACCCGCATGCAGTCTGAAGCATTTATCGCAGTTCAAAAAATATGGTAAGTAGGTACCCTTTTTTTAAAGTATCCTTATCTATTAAGTTGACCGACTATTTAATAATAAATGTAATAAGAGCTGGATATGTTAAATACTTAATTATGCCAATATACCCATCAATTATAGCGTAGACTTGATTTAAAAGACGGAGAAGACCTTTGCCTTTGACCTTTTTTAGAGTTCCGTACCCAGAGGTACAAAAATGGGACCCTATTATTAAGACTCCACTGTCCGTCCGTCCGTCCGTCTGCCACCAGGCTGTATCTCATGAACCGTGATAGCTAGACAGTTAAAATTTTTACACATGATGTATTTTCTGTTGCCGCTAGAACAACAAATACTAACAGAACAAAATAAATATTTAAGGGGACTCCCATACAACAAACGTGATTTTTTTTTCCGTTTTTGCTCGATGTTAATGGTACGGAACCCTTCGTGCGCGAGTCCGACACGCACTTGGCCGGTTTTTTTTTTAACTTTAAACACAAGATTCCAAAGTGTCCCTCATAAGTAAACATGAGACACATCCTAATCTTAGTAATACCACTTTCTGTTTCGACAAAGAATAAGTGTCGAAAATAGGTAGGTAGGTCGAAAATACTGCTAGAAACATCAAAAATAGCCACCCTTTCTCTGTCACGAAGACTCCTAGAGGTTGATTGCAATTGAACTTCTATTATGTCTCTAGGCCTAGCATGCGCAACACGAGAAAATTTTCTTAACCCGTTTTCTCGTGTTATGTCTATTCACGATATGTCAAAATAGACATAATAGTAGTTTTTGCTTGTCTGTGGTGTTTTTGTCTATAAACCCTAACATGCAACATAATTTTATCGAGTTTTGACAACTGTAACCGAGATAGTTTGTCGTTCCCGCCATCGAAGGAAGAGAGAACATCGTCCGCGACATATTATCTCGTGTTCCGCATGCTAGGCCGACTGGTCTGGTATTACGACAGCTGAGTTCATATACGAGTATACATACGCGTTCTAAATAAAGTTTCAATTAAACTGGGCTCCAACAAAGCTCACATTTAAAAGCTACTTAAATATGAGTATCGCGCAGTAACAGTCAAGGTTTCCTCCTAATAACCCAGATAGCCGCGTGTAATTGTCAGTTAAAAACAGGTCACAGTAGCAGAGAAGCACTAAAATAGACAGGATTTCCTAGCGGTCCACGGTGAAACTGCCCGGTATCAGGGGTATACTGTCCTTGCTTTACAGGAATTGTGCAGCGGTTGGAAGTACGTAAGGCTACGCCTTTCGCAAGGCTCTGTAGTAATTTTGCTGAGTGAAATAGGAAATTAATTAAAAGCAACACAGAGGCGCGCCACCATTGCGAAGGATAAGCGGATTTTGTTTTATAACATCACACGTGGAAATTAACCACTTCACCATGGACCCCGCTTTAAATAATATTATGTAAAAAAACGGTAATTTAAAAAACTAAAAAACCCGACTGCGTTTCTATGTAATTTAGAAATGAAAAACCCTAAAACAAGAAAGTCGTCATACTTAAGAGGGTTTACGCATTTCGGTTTTCCATACAAACTTCTAAGTCGAAATTTTTAAAAACCAATGAGACATATTTCATAAAACTTTGCATACTGAAGTAAAACACAGGGATCTAAATAGTTTGTTGAAAACATTTTAAAAAAACGTTTTTCTAGCTGAGTTATTTCGATTTTAAAGTCCACTATAGAAAGGTTAAAATCGCAATAACTCAGTTAAATAAACATTTTTTTTAAATGTTTTCAACAAACAATTTAGATCCCTGTGTTTTACTTCAGCATGCAAAGTTCCATCAAAATTGGCTGATTGGTTTTTAAAAATTTCGACTTGGAAGTTTGTATGGGAAACCGAATGGCGTAAACCCTCTTAGGAATCGCCAACGTTGCAAAGGAAAAAAGAAGCAGTTCTACATACATAGGTAAAGTTGCAAAGGAAAAAAGAAGCAGTCCTACATACATGGGTAGGTACTCTCGAAAAACATAACCCTCCTTCCGGCGCATTCGGGTAAAAAGCGACAAGCAACGCCTCGGTGACCGAGTGGTCAAGCGCTCGGCTCGATATCCGTAGGTCCCGGTTTTGGATGCATAGCCCAGGTTTGTGATCACCAACTCGCATTTGGCAAACGTTGTGATTAAGCCAATACCAATCAATTGCAGCGATGAGTGATTTGAGTGGTAGAGCCACGCTGCGCTGCAGCACTCATTGAGCCGGCTCGCCCGGCGTAATACAACCCTCTCACGAATATCCCGCGTGAAATAACGGCACTTGGTGCTGTTGTTTCGTCCGGCCAGTGAGGCTTCCGGAGGCCCAACCTCCCCCCCCCCTCACAATTCCTATTCCTTCTTTAAAGGCCGGCAACGCGCCTGCGATTCCTCTGGTTTTGCGGGTGTCCATGGGCGGCAGTGATTACTCTCCATCAGGTGACCCGCCTGCTCGTTTGCCTACTTCTAATATAAAAAAGATGATTTGATTTCAATAATGGAGGCCTTTGCCCTGCAGTAGGACAGTTACGGGCTATACTTTACTTTTGACGTGATAACGTCTTATAAATCGATGAAAGCCGGCTGCACGCACGAAAAAGCATGACGTAATAGTCACGTTCGGCTGCAAGTGTCACGTTCCGCGTCACGTTCAGTCTGAGCCGGGCGCGGTACAAGTTCGGCTTGTGACGCATCTATCTCTCTTCCACTCCATATGTTTTCTTATGGCGTTATCATGTAAAGTTATCGTCGTAAACCGACTTTACAGACAACCAATTTTTTTTACTTCAAAAAAGAGACATTTCATTTCAAGAGTCCGACAGCGGATGGGTGACAAAATTAATTATGGAAAGTTTCACAGTGTTTCGGAAGTTATGACAAGCCGTTGGTTTGGCCGCAAGGTGGGATAACGAATTCATTTGTGCTAAAGTCTACTTGGCTTGACTACTCAGCTTTAAATTCGGTATCCTAAAAAATTTATTGTAAAATGTTTGGTAAGTGACAGGGTTTGTTTTGATTCGACCAACCCAAAAAGACAAGGGCGGTCGCTCCGTATCGTTTCTAATGCGATAAACACTAACGCTTTAACGTTGTCTATAGTAAAATGGTAGACAACAAATACTTGGCGATCGCTCAGTGTATTCGAACGCTACCATAGAATATTATAATTCGATTCGCTATGAAAGACCGAACAATGGTCATGAATTGCTTTAAAAATTTAAAATTATTGATTTAGGCTTAAATAATATTGTACTAGAAGTTTGTAAGGTATGTCGAAATGTATGAAGCCTGATAAAGGCCTGTCTGTGTAGACGAGGGACAGTCCTCGACGTACTCATTTGGCCGTCAAAATACATATTACTACCGCATGATCCTTTTGCATATTTTCATTGTAGAAAAGTCATACCAATTTTCATTATTAATCAGTATTTAGAATGAGAAATTATTGGAAAAACTAGTAGTTAATGTAAATTGAAGTTACTGAGTGCACACGTATTGCGTAACGCACACGAACGAGCTAAAATATCAAGTCTATTCTCCTTGTGACAATGCCTCTCCTTATATCACTAAGTTTAATCTTGTACTGGCACCCTAGACCAACCGTTAGGTTATGTAAGGACTGCAAGACGTACCTGCGCCAGTTCTTTATTCAGTACTTATAAAGACTGGCGTCTCAGGAGCGATCTCCTTGTGACAGACAAGAGTACGCCGACGGTTGACTAGCGACTGTCCGTGTCCCTCGTCTGCGTAGCGTTTAAGGAAGCTTACAGACGTCCGATTTTTTTACCGGACACCAGCTGCACCGTTAATAAAAAGGAGATCCTTGTATACATTTAAGATATTCTGCCGGGTGGACGTTAGGTTCGAGTGCGGTTTATCCAATCCAAATTTCCAAGTAACGAGCGATGCGTCCGGCAGCGGCTACACTAACCAATACACTGGCATGGGCGAACGCGCATCTTACGCCGGACTGATCGCTCTCGGTCCGCATCCGGTGTAAATTTGACGTAGGACCGTTATCCAGTGCATATACACACGTTCATTATAAGCCATACAACACTGCGAGTCCGGCAAATAAAACGGTCCATCATTCAGTGGAAAAACGGACGTCTACAAGTGCTTTCTCTCCGGTCCGGCACAGAGGGCCTACTCTCATTCTCCGAAACGCTGATTTTCGTTTGCAATATAAAGCGTTTTCCAATATTTTTAAAATTTCAAACAATTTTCTAAAAATTAATAATCTAAATGTAAAACCTATTTTATGTAAACGAAATTTCGGAAGGAATGGAAACCGCTGGAAATAGCAAACGATAATCGGTCGTAATTTCGTTTCGGAGAAAGAGGTCCTCAGGGCCCTGCTTAATAAAACTTACAAATTGTTTTTTTTTAATAACAGAAGGAGGCAAACGAGCAAGCGGGTCACCTGATGGAAAGTAATCCATGGACACCCGCAAAACCAGAGGAATCGCAGGCGCGTTGCCGGCCTTTAAGGAAGGAATAGGCTCGTTTCTTGAAGATCCCTAAGTCATAACGGTCCGGAAATACCGCCGCCGAGAGCTGGTTCCACAACACTGTAGTTCGAGGCAAGAAATTTCTTGAAAAACGCACAGTAGTAGACCGCCATCCATCAAGGTGATGTGGATGGAATGACAGTCGATTGCGTGTAGTGCGGTGAAGGAAATCAGCGGCAGGGATCAAGCCGAACAATTCCTCAGAACACTCCCCATGATATATACGGTACAATATACAGAGAGACGCAACGTCTCTCCTGAAATAACCAAGTCGTCGACAATTCGAGCAGCTCTGCGTTGAATGCGGTCAAATGGAAGGAGTTGGTATTGGGGTGCTCCAGCCCAGAGATGGGAGCAGTATTCCATATGCGGCCTAACCTATGCTTTATACAGTTGTAAAAAAAGTTGGTGGGCCGGCATGAAATACTGACCCGCTCTATTAAGCACACCCAGCTTTTTCGAAGCTAATTTAGCTTTACCTTCCAAATGACGACGAAGCTGAACGTCACTCGAAATATCGACGCCAAGGATTCCAATAGTCGGATTGGTATCAAGGGGAGCTCCCTCAAAGTTCAGAGGTACGACGAAGGGATGTTTTTTCGCGGTAAATGCGCAAACTTGTGTTTTGGAGGGGTTAAAGCGGACTAGGTTATGTCGGCCCCAATCCGAGACAAGACTTAACATGTTCTCGGTGTCAGTCACAAGTTTATTCCGGCTCTCCATGACGCTTTCCAGAGAAATATTAGCTTGCCCGGTGTAGAGCGTATCCCCCAGTACTGTCGTCTGCATAGCAATGAATGCTGTTGTTATGCAGCATGTCATTGATATGCAGAAGAAACAGAGTAGGGGACAACACACACCCCTGCGGGACTCCAGCATTCACGGGCTTCATGTCGGAGCACGAACCGTCGCGTCGACTGCGACTCTGATGCTACGCCCAGTGAGAAAGCTGGCAATCCATGAACACAATTTCTCAGGAAGCCCGTATGATGGAAGTTTAGAGAGAAGAGCGCTGTGCCATACCCTGTCGAAGGCTTTTGTTACGTCCAAGCTAACTGCCAGTGCCTCCCCTTTACTCTCGACTGCCTCCGCCCATCGGTGAGTAAGATACACTAAAAGATCACCAGCCGAACGACCGCGACGAAAACCATACTGGCGATCACTTAGTAGCTGGTTCTCTTCTAGGTACCTTAAGAGCTGGCGGTTTGTAATGGACTCCATTACTTTGGAGAGTAAAGAGGTAATAGCTATTGGCCTGTAGTTGGACGGATCTGAGCGATCGCCTTTTTTTGGAATCGGGTGGACATGGGCTGTCTTCCAAGAGCTCGGAACGACGCCAGTAGTGTAAGAGAGCCGGAAAAGGCGCGTTAGAACTGGTGCCAATTCAGGAGCACACGTCCGAAGCACAATGGGTTGGAACTGCATCAGGCCCACTCGCCTTGTGGATATCAAGGGAAAAAAGAGCCTTACGAACTGACCTTTGCAGAAACTGAACGTTTGGCATTGTACAAGCGCAATGCGGTATGGTTGGTGAAGAGTATTCATCGTTCAAGGTCGAGTTTGAAGCGAAAAGAGAGCCCAAGAGATCGGCTTTCTCCTTTGCAGTTATAGGCCAGGCAGTCATCGGTCTTGTGCAATGGTGGTAGGGACGGCTGACAAAATTCCCTAAGATAGCTTTGGCGAGAGACTAGAACGCACGTGTCCCCGAAGGAAGGCGCACTAGCCTCTCGCCAATTTTACCTAAGAATGATGACTTCGCCTTGGCAATGTCCTTCTTAAAGGATCTGGCGGCAAAGTTGTACTTCTTTCTAAGCGCACTGGTGTTTGGATCCTTTGATGACAACGCATTAGCCCAGGCTTGGTAATGTTGTCGCTTTTGGCGAGACGCAATTTTGCAGCAACAACCAAACCATGGTTGGGACTTGCCACCAATGGGAACCACAGAGTTAGGAATGAAAAGTTCCATTCCCTGCAGTATCACATCAACAACAGAGTCAGCGGCGACATCAGGATCATCCAGCGAGAAGCAAACTCGCCACCACGGGTAGGACGCAAAGAAACTTCGCATCCCATCCCAGTCCGCCGACCTATAATGCCAGACTCGACGGCTAGCCGCTGGTTGCGGTTTTGAAGTTTCTGTGAGAGGCACAGTGCTGCGAATCAGACAGTGGTCTGGTGAGCCTAGTGGTGCATCAACAGAAACTTGATAGCCGTCTGGGTGCGAGGTCAGCAGAAGGTCCAATAAAGAAGGTGCATGGCCCTCCACATCTGGAACCCGTGTTGGCTCTGTTACCAATTGGGACAGACTGTAGGCTAAAGCGAAGTCATGAACGGCTCTACCCGCGTGGTCAGTTGTGCGTGAACCAAGCCATTCGACGTGATGGGCATTGAAGTCTCCCAATACCACAATCTCGGCCGAGGGGATCCGTTGGAGAAGGGAGTCCGTCGCCGCTTGGACGGTCTCGATAAGTTGGTCAGTTCCGATATTACCGCTGTGGGACCTATACAGGCACGCGTAGATGCGAGGAGGACGTCCGCAGTCGACGTGTAGCCATAAAATGGAAAGGTCCCTATCTTCAAGATTGCCAAGGCGACGGACGCACATATCCTAACTGACATAGGCACAAACACCGGCTCGTGGCACAAATGCATGTTCCAGGTTGTAGCTCGGGTAGCGCAAGTAGATGTCAGGAGGGGAGAACATCTGCGTCTCGGTGAGGAAGAGCAAGGCCGGTTTCGCCGTCTCGAGGTGGTAATGGACGGCGCTCAAGTTAGAGTGGATTCCCCTGATGTTGCAGAAGTCTACACGAAGCGTAGGAGGGGGTGCCAATTGTCTTGCCTTTGACGAGCGGACTTTTGCCCTCCCCAGAATACGTAAGGCAGCCTGAGCGAGAACGCTCAGGCGGAGATTCTCCGACACTGGGTGTCGGTACCCCCCTGGGGTAAATCTAAATTAAAGTTCGCTGCCATATCAATTGTGAGGGGGGGGGGGGAGGGGTCTCCAGAACCCTCACTCGCCGGACGAAACACAACAGCACAGAGTGCCATTGTTTCACGCCGAAAATTCGTGAGGGGGTGGTATTACGCTGGGCGACCCGACCCAATGCGTGCTGCAACGCAGCGTAGCTCTACCACTCAGTTGGTGTCACTCATTTAGCACCACCCAGGGGTCACGTGTAGGGTCTCAAGGGTAAACCTACGGACGCGAGTAACTTAACCCCCAAGGTGTAAATTGTAATTGTAAATTACAGGCTACAATTCTACAAGTTTCTGTTCAATAAAGAATACAATTTACAATTCTACCATGGTGGAAAATACACAAACTTCTAAAATAGCTACAATTTCACATATTTATGTTCAATAAACATTTACAATTTACAGGTGATAATTTACATATTTGTAGGGAAAACTGTTTTATTGAACGCAAAATTGTAAATACAAAATTCTACATATTTTGTAAATTGTAGTACGATTTCGTCAGGTGGACTCGTCGTGTGTCAGAACTTTATAATTTAGTGCCTCAACTTAATAAGTAAAGAAATTTAATTTGTTATACACAAACAACACAACAGAAGCTTGTAGAATTGTAGCCTGTAATTAACAGGTTGAGGGTTAAAGTTGCTCGCGTCCGTAGGTTTACCCTTGAGACCCTACACGTGATCCCTGGGTGGTGCTAAATGAGTGACACTGACTGAGTGGTAGAGCCACGCTGCGTTGCAGCACGCATTAGGCCGGCTCGCCTGAGGTGACCCTCTCACGAGTATTCGGCTTGAAATAATAGCACTTGTTGCTGTTGTGTTTCGTCCGACCAGTGAGGGTTTCGGAGGCCTCCCCCCCCCCCCCCTTCCCAATTCCTATTCCTTTCTTAAACCTATTCCTCCCTTAAAGGCCGGCAAAGCGTCTGCGATTCCTCTGGTTTTGCGGGTGTCCATGGGCGGCGGTGATTACTCTCCATGCCTGCTCGTTTGCCTCCCTCTTTTATAAAAAAATATATATATTTGCGAGTTACAATTCGACAATTTTGTAAATGAGTGACAAATTTGTTAAGTTCTATGACAAGTGCTGTTTAATAAACTTCACAATTAATGTAAAAATTTTACATATAAAAATCTACAAATGTTACAATTACAAATGCTGTATAATAAACGTTTACATGTGTAGAAAACGCCTGTAGAGTTCGATGAAATATTGTATTTCAAAATTTGTACACTACGTACTACACTAAATTGTAAAGAACAATGTCAGGTTTCGCCTTCCACAACTTTTAAAAATAAAACTGCACGGACATAAAGTTTTTACCTACAACAATATACATACAATAATAAAATCTATTGTTTTATTTATTTCTGCTTATATACTTAAAAAAAAAATTAAGTAATTATAAATAACTTAACTAATCGGAAACAACAAAAATAAATGAAGTTAACTCCTGTGTTGCCATTGCAATAATGTGTATTGATATTCGATTAAATCGATTAAACAATTAACTAATTATTATGCATCGCATACGTGTTAACTTATGTTATTTTCCTTATTTTTTACTCAAATGTTAAGTTTACCGTTTTAATAAGCAGTACATTTTATATAGTCCGGTCGTGGGACATTAAATTCCATAAAGAAGTTTTGATAATTCTAAAACTTTTCGTTTTTGCTGAGTGGATAGAGTATGTGGATTGTGAGCTACTTTTAAAAAGTTAGAACTTTTATGACTGTGCTTTAGGTATGGTTTAGGTATTTCATAATATTTCGTGTAAAGTAATGTATATAATATTAAAGTTTGAAATGTTGAGTGTTTTATAATAAGAACTATCTTATCTTTGTGTTGTAAAAAGTTTAGAAACATAATATATGTGGAACTATGAAAATCACAAAATCACTCTTTTTGTCGTTAAATAAAATTTTAAAATTTATGAAATAATATTTAAGACTTTCAGTGGTTAGTGGTATACATGTTGAACAAAGTTTAGAAAGTTAAGTGGTGTGCTTCTTTGATCATTTCATTTTTCTTTCGTAACACACGCAATAATAAATTAAAATTGACAGAATCGCTCATACATGTCCTTTGTAATACTATTTTATACCACACAAAAAATTAGAAATATACATACAGTGCATTTTGTTTAAATCACGAATAAAATATTTCGCTAACGTACGTTTCTTTATGCGGACGCGGGCGGCTGCGGGCGCGGCGCTGCGGTGGCGGCGGGCAGGCGCGGGGGTGGGGGCATACCTACCTACACTCTATATGACTGATAATCCACTCGTCACGTCAGACGAGTTGAATAGTGGATACAAGGCGAACATAATACAAGAAGACTTAATGCAGGAAAGTAAACTAAGTACCTGCCTACTTACTTTACATCTTAGCTGACAACAAAACATTATTAAATGACAAGTTTTGAGTAGGTAGTTAAGTACAGATCGCGCAATTCTTCTTACAGATAAGATTATTCTACAATTATCCGAATTGGATGAATGGGATGAAAACGTACGTAACGTAAACGGATGAGTATGTAACATATTCTTAATTAAAAATAAAAACTGCAAATGATTAAGTACGTATCTGTTTATTTTTCATTTTGGTTAATCAATCTATCATCCTGTCATGTTCACAAATCACAATAATAGGAAAGTAATTTTTAAGATGCATGATTACAATAGGCTATAGAATTGCGTATCTAGCTAGGGCCACATCATACGATTAAAGTTTTTTCCACAACCCTTACGTGTTTTTTTGACAATTAATCAATTAAGAGCTTCAGGTAAGTATGCAAAATTATTTCCTAAATTATAGTATGGTAAGTAGGTACTCTTATTATCACTAAATCATTCATCACTACCTAGGTACCTACTAATTATAAAACACAGTCCCCCTGCGTCTGTATGTCTACATAAGTACGTAGGTACCTATTTACTTAATTAAGTATTATAATATCAATTCTACTAGTCACCTGCAATTATTAAGTACCTACCGATATTATTACAATTTACAAGTACTTATCTAGGTTGGTAGTTACTAGGGCTTGCTCCCAGGAATTCCTGGTATTTCCCGGGAAATTGACTTTTTACGCAGTACCGGTACTGAGAATTTGTTTCCCGGGAAATTCGGTACTTTTGGTACTTTTGTTATAACTTCAAATTACGCCAATATTAGGCTCCGCGTTTGCGGTAGTCGTTACCGGTAACCTCGGCTAATGCTCTTAGTTGAAAACCATACAAATTTCGTAGCGTTACCAAATTTTTGTCTCCACAGTTCTCAACCGTTACGTCACCGGTACTTTTTCTGGGGAAAAAATTGTAACTAATGTACCCGTACCCTACACCGTACGGTTTCATCGTCATCGCACTCCAATGATTTGATAATTCCATTTAAATAATTTCTTTTTTGTTTGCTAATTTAGCTTTACCTTCCAAATGACCTCGAAACTGAACGTCACTCGAAACATCGACGACAAGGATTCCAATAGTCGGATTGGTATCAAGGGAGAGCTCCCTCAAAAGTTCAGAGGTACGAGAAAGGGATGTTTTTTCGCGGTAAATGCGCAAACTTGTGTTTTGGAGGGGTTACAGTGGACTAAGTTATGTCGGCCCCAATTCAAGACATGACTTAACATGTTCTTGGTGTCAGTCACAAGTTTATTCCGGCTCTCGATGACGCTTTCCCGAGAAATATTAGCTCGTCCAGTGTAGAGCGTTACTCCCTTACTGACAATCGCGTAGCAATGAATGCTGTTGTTATGCAACATGTCATTGATATGCAGAAGAAACAGAGAATGGGCTAACACACACCCCTGTGGGACTTGTTGGGATTACTTTGGAGAGCAAAGAGGTGATGGCTATTGGCCTGTAGTTGGACGGATCTGAGCGATCGATTTTTTTCGAGAATCGGGTGGACAAGGGCTGTCTTTCAAGAGCTCGGGACAACGCCAGTAGTGTAAGAGAGCCGGAAAACGCGCGTTAGAACCAGCGCCAACTCATGGGAGGAACTGCACCAGGCCCACTCGACTTATGGATATCAAGGAAAAAAGAGCCTTACGAACTGACCTTTGTAGGAACCGGACGTTTGGCATTGAACAAGCGCAATGCGGTATGGTTGGTGGAGAGTTTTTCCCATCGTCCAAGGCGAGTTTGATGCAAAAAGAGTGCCCAAGAGATCGGCTTTCTCCTTTGCAATATGGGTGAGGCAGTCATCGGTCTTGTGCAATGGTGGTAGGGACGGCTGACAAAAATTCCCTAAGATAGCTTTGGCGAGAGACCGGAACGCACGCGTACCCGAAGGAAGACGCACTAGCCTCTCGCCAATTCCACTTATGAATGATGACTTCGCCTTGGCAATGTCCTTCTTAAAGGACCTGGCGGCAAAGTTGTACCTCTTCCTGAGCGCACTGGTGTTTGGATCCTTTGATGACACCGCATTAGCCCAGGCCATGTAATGTTGTCACTTTTGGCGAGACACCATTTTGCAGCAACGACCAAACCATGGTTGAGACCTGCCGCCAATGGGAACTACAGAGTTTGGATTAAAAAGTTTCATTCCCTGCAGTATCACATCAACGATAAAGTCGGCGGCGACATCAAGATCATCCAGTGAGAAGCAAACTCGTAGTAGGACGCAAAGAAACTCCCATCGCATCCCAGTCCGCTGACCTATAATGCCAGACTCGACGTTTTTAAAATTTCTGTGAAAGGCACAGTGCTACGAATCAGACAGTGGTCTGATGAGCCTAGTGGTGCATCAATAGAAACTTGATAGCCGTCTGGGTGAGAGGTCAGCAGAAGGTCCAATAAGAAAGGTGCATGGCCCTCCACATCTGGAATCCACGTAGGCTCTGTTACCAATTGGGACAGACTGTAGGCCAAAGCGAAGTCATGAACGACTCTACCCGTTCCCGTACCCGTGGTCAGTTTTGAGTGAACCAAGCCATTCGACGTGGTGGACATTGCAGTCTCCTAATACCACAATCTCGGCCGAGGGCATCCGTTGGAGAAGGGTCTGTCGCCGTTTGAACGGTCTCGGTTTGGACGAATTTATATTTTTTACTCACCTTAAAACACTCATGATAAAAATCCATTGTATATAGACTCTTTTAAATTTAAAACATTCAACTCGAATGACCTCTAGCCAATTCCATTCGATAAAGTGATGCCACAGCTAGTATAGCAATTAGCAAAACAATTTTTTTATTATAAAAATTTTGTGTAATATTTTGATTTGCTCATTGATCCATTAATCAAACGTTAGTTACATCTGGCTTAAAAATTCAGTACCAAAAAGTACCGGAAATTTCCGGTTTTCCCGGTACCATAGTAAGCGCAGTACCGGGAATCCTTTTTTCTCCACAGTACCAGGACTGCAAGCCGTAGTAGTTACTTACTTAATGGAGTAACTGCTAATACTACTTTACGTTTCATAACATACTATGTAACATAATTATACATACGTCTTCTTTGGCAAAAGTCTAAATTCCATTTCGGTATTAAACGCTAGTGTTTATACGTTCTGCTCAAGGTCACCAGCGCTCGAGCTCTCACGTACACGGAGTGTCACTGGTGGTGCAAATAAACATGTATAGGTAGCACAGTAATATATATTATATTACCGTTTAGGTAGTCTGATGTGGCGTTGACTGTACTGACATACCTAGCCTAGGATTATTTGAAATGGTAATTTGTTCACTTTTAAGTACACATTATAAACACCATAACTTGTAGTAAATTAAGTAAGTATTCAGATTAATTATTACTTAAAAGAAGACAACCCAAAAGTCATTAGAAGAGATAAGAGTACGCGATAGAAAGAGAGGCAACTTCTAGGTGAATTTAACTGTAGATAAGGGAGCGGTGTGCGACCTGAATTGCATTTTATTGTGTCTTAGCAAGAGTCGCTATTTATTTAAATGACTTTGCGGAATGAATCTTCTGTACTTGTACTATTATGTAAGTATTCTATGGTATTATGCACAGATAAGGGGCAGGGACAAATAAGATAATAACGTCGGCTTACTGCAAGAAATCATTAAAGAGCAGTAATAAAGTAAGTAGCTGCAATAGCTACAAAAATTACAATGTGTCCTAATAGAAATAAATCAACTTGTGACGGGTTGAAACAAATAATACTGCTTTTAGCGGTGTGACCAGTTAGAACAAAATTTTGGTGTAACGAGTTGATGCCCAAATCCACCTGCCCACGTCCTGCATGCCCAATCGCGTATTTAGGGTGGATTCGACCAAACTGGAATAAGACTTACTCCGAGATTAGTCAATACAAATTCGGCGTTTAATCTAGGTATAAGACCTTATTCCAGTTTGGTAGAATCCCCCCTTGGTGAAATATTTTATTCGTGTTAAAACAAAATGCACTGTATGTATGTTTCTATTTTTTGTGTGGTATAAAATAGCATTACAAAGGCCATGATGAGCGATTCTGTAAATTTTAATTTATTATTGCGTGTTTACGTTTTCATCCCATTCATCCAATTCGGATGATTGTAGAATAATCTTATCTGAAAGAATAATTTCGGATGATTGTAGAATAATCTTATCTGAAAGAAGAATTGCGCGATCTGTAAGTACTAACTACTGAAAACTAGTCATTTAATAATGTTTTTATTGATATCATAAGATGTAAAGTAAGTAGGTTAAGGTACTTAGTTTACTTTTTCTGCATTACGTCTTCTTGTATTATGTTCACCATGTATCCACTCGTCTGACGTGACGATTGGATTATCATTCATATAGAGTGTAGGTAGGTATGCCCCCACCCCCGCGCCTGCCCGCCGCCACCGCCGCGCCGCGCCCGCACGGCCCGCAACCGCCCGCGTCCGCATAAAGAAACGTACGTTAGCGAAATATTTTATTCGTGATTTAAACAAAATGCACTGTATGTATGTTTCTAATTTTTTGTGTGGTATAAAGTAGTATTACAAAGGACATGTATGAGCGATTCTGTCAATTTTAATTTTTTATTGCGTGTGCTACGAAGGAAAAATGAAATGATCAAAGAAGCACACCACTTAACTTTCTAAACTTTGTTCAACATGTGTACCACTAACCACTGAAAGTCTTAAATATTATTTCATAAATTTTAAAATTTTATTCAAAGACAAAAAGAGTGATTTTGTGATTTTCATAGTTCCACATATATTATGTTTCTAAACTTTTTACAACACAAAGATAAGATAGTTCTTATTATGAAACACTCAACATATCAAACTTTAATATTATATACATTACGTTACACGAAATATTATGAAATACCTAAACCATACCTAAAGCACAGTCATAAAACTTCTAACTTTTTAAAAATAGCTCACAATCCACATACTCTATCCACTCAGCAAAAACGAAAAGTTTTAGAATTATCGTAAGTAATTTTTGTCCGGCTACGCGACTAATAATATTTTTATTCCTTAAGTATAAACAAAAAATTAGAAGTAATGGATTTTTTGATTTGTGATCGATAACTTAATCACATAGTAACGTAACGGCAACCCTGTTCGGTCTAAAGTCATTAGAATTATGAGATAATAATATGTCATTTGCTGACACTGACATGCAAGACATAGGTACATAAAATGTTGTAGTATGTTTTTGCGTACGTTTTCAATTCTTGTGATTACTCTGAGTTCTATAGCATCTTTTTGTGTTCATTCCACACACCTTTTAACAATGTCCGATCAACAACGTTATATCAATTATTCTGGTATAAATGTGTTCCGGATGAAACAGCATGAAGTTGAATCTGACGATGTCCGTTTATTGTTACGACAATGGACTTCGCATTCCAAGGTAAAATACGATCCTTATTGACAGAATATTTATTTATATATTTATTAATATAATATATTTAGTACATAATAGCGAAAGAAAATGTAAGTTTTTAATACAGTTTGTTGTTTATTGCAGGGTGCTGTTCCCACACGATGACTATTTTATGGTACCTTGGCTGGGCGCGGCACCAAAATAATATTGAGCCCCATGCACAGTTTCTTGACGATTTCTTAATTGAATTCGATAACGAAATTGATAATAAAACTATTCAATGAATGTATAAGTTTGTTTAATTTTTCCATTTGTATAACCTCAAAACTCTATTTTAAAATGTCTAAATAACTTTTTTTTAGAAGTTCCATATAAAATTGGGTTTTACAAAAAAGCTTTTGGTATTAAACTGTACAAAATAAAATATGTTTCCTGATTGTCCATGACAAATTAATATTAAGCCAGAATTACTATGGACACCTGTGACATTGTCACACAACTCACACAACGAGTCGAAATCGTACTACAATTTACAAAATATGTAGAATTGTAGTTACAATTTGCGTTCAATAAAACAGTTTTCCCTTCAAATATGTAAATTATCACCTGTAAATTGTTAATGTTTATTGAACAGAAATATGTGAATTTGTAGCTACAATTTTACAATTTTGTAGATTTTCCACCATGGTAGAATTGTAAATTGTATTCTTTATTGAACAAAAACTTGTAGAATTGTAGCTTGTAATTTACAATTACAATTTACAATTTGTAAGTTTTATTAAACTAGGCCCGGGTCTCGGCTGCCACGCGAGCCGCGGTCGTCGGCCCGCCACGGCCGCCGCGGCCCGCCGGCGCCGCCGCCATCAATTGCACGCGCCCTCAGTTTTACATACAGGAAATGAGCCGTGCACTACTCCAGCGATATCCAAGGCATTACTTTACGAACTGTATTCGCGGGCAAGCAACTACTTAGGTAGGTAACCCTTGCTACGGAATCGATAGTGTTCGCATTGTTGCTTGAATTTGATGCCGTAAAATTCGGTGAAGCTGGTACGAGTTGCTACGCGGCTGTGGAAGTCTTTGGTTTTAAGTACTTTTATGTAGAGCTTAGGTTTTTAATATTATTGTATGCTTTGAAATAATTTTTCAAATATACAAGGCGAAAGGTTACGGCATACTTTTCATTAATTTAGACAAGACATGTCTTTATGAATCAATGAGATAGGAACATGTAAAGATCCCAACTAGCAAAATTTCCTCTTACACATATCCCAAGAGTATAATTTTACCAGTCTTATGGTACTCCGATAGACTGCTATAAGTGTGGATTTGGGCGCACTTGATAAGTCTATTTACCCTTAAATATATGTTAAAATGGTCTCGAGAAGTGTATTTCCAATCTTACAAAATTCCTTTATTAATTACTGAGTGGTAGAGCCACGCTGCGTTGCAGCACGCATTGGGCCGGCTCGCCCGGCGTAATACCACCCTCTCACGAATATTCGGCGTGAAATAACGGCACTTGGTGCTGTTGTGTTTCGTCCGACCAGTGAGGGTTCCGGAGGGCCATTTCCCCTCTCCCAATTCCTATTCCTTCCTTAAACCTATTCCTCCCTTAAAGGCCGGCAACGCATCTGCGATTCCTCTGGTTTTGCGGGTGTCCATGGGCGGCGGTGATTACTTTCCATCAGGTGACCCGCCTGCTCGTTTGCCTCCCTCTTCTATAAAAAAAAAAATGCTTTAATAATACCAAACAGACTTACAAATGATTTACAAAGGCATTCTTTATGGGCATTTACCCTTATAATGCACTTACTAATGCTGTTCTAAGTGTGATATTACTTGTAGTGCTCTTTGCGAGCTTTTAGTAAGACATGTAATCAGATGTAATCACAGTCCGCCGAAAGGATTGCCAAGTGCTCGTGAAACTTATCTGAATAATAAGAAGAGTATTAAAAACGTAAGTATTATGTACTGTCCTGTTTAATTCACTTTCCTACAAAATGTGTAAGTATAATTTCATGTTTATTACGCATTACTAACTGTTATTTAATTGCGAAGTCGATTTTATCGTGTATTTTGAAATAACAATCACAATATTTTTACGGGCCATTTCAACAATGTATCTTTAATAATAAAAAATATTATATTAAAAATGAAAAATATGGAAATGTCGCCATTATCGCCAATCATGCCTTATAGTGGCTTTAACAGAACCAATATAAGTGCATTATCATTGTTTAAGGTTTACACCGCACTTCTAAAATAAAATTCAACCACATTTTTTAATTCACGCGGCCATTGCTCATAACCTTTAGGGTTCCTTATTAAAGTAAAAGAAGGCTAAAAGACAAACAGGGAAGTTCCTGGTCAACCACCTTTTGACTTTTTTGCAATGCATTAGAATTCTAATTGCAATTATCTAGTTTCTAAGACATTTGACGTGCTAGTACTCTTTACTATCTTTTACAGTAGTCACTTCTAAGATCGAGTGATCTTACAAAATGCATTCATAAGAGTTTATTAAGAATCAAGGGTAATTAGGCTTATAAAGTGCGCATATAATACTACTTGTTCTTACAAATGTTTTATAAAGTAAGCTTATATACATCTTTGAGAATAAGTTATAAGTAATAGACGATATCTAACAAAACACTTAGTAAAGTCACTTCTAAGATTGAGTGGTCTTACAAAGTGCATGTATAAGTGTTAATTAAGACTCAAGGGCAATTAGGCTTATAAAGTGCGTGTATAAAACTATTGCTCTAATAAACATTAGATAAAGTTTGTTTATATACGTCTGTAAGAATAAGTTATAAGTGTAACAGCCGATATCTAATAAAATGCTTTGATAAGTCACTTTTAAGATTAAGTGGACTTACATAGTGCATGTTTAAGTGTTAATTAAGAATTAGGCTTATTGTTGATGTCATTTCTCGTTTTCTTATATACTTCTAAAAGTATTTTTTACAAGTATATATGCTCTTATAGCTTAAATAGACTTATGATATGCCATTATTAGAGTCTCTATCTTAATCAGAACGTATATAAAATTTATTTAAGGACATAGCTCTTAAAAGCTTTCGTTTCTAAGGGTATTTTGCTAGCTGGGATGTGAACGTTACTATTGTCCAAGATCGGGATCTATCTATCTATGTAATAAGCCTACCCTCTCCGCCTCTTCACGCTATTAGCAGATACGTACATGAAATAAAATGGGTAAAGTGATAAACAGAATGTTTTTTTATAAAGACGAAGGCTTATTAAGGCAACAGATTTACATACATACCTATGGTGGTTAATCGTATTTGGGTCTGTTGTTTAAATCCTCAGCACAACACTGAATGTCCATCTTATACTCGTAGCAGGACATCAAACTCTTTGCAGGCATTAATGTATTACAAGAAGCTAGCTGCAAAGGCGATACACGGCGCCGAACACTTGCAAGCGTTTTCGCTCCCTAACTTAGCGGCGACGTGCACAATTTGTATGTTAACGATAATCCGAAGAGCATAAGTTGTACGGATGGCATGAGAGCTTGCTCGCGGCTTCGCAAGCTAGCGGGACACATACCATAGAGCCTGTATTTGTGAACTGACATAAATACATATACTTTTGAAGTGATCTGCTATTTCTGCATTATTCGTATACTTAGGTAAGTGTCAATAAAGTTTCACTGTACAATCATCGTTTAAAAAGTCATAATAGTTGTTTTTATGCATATTTGTATGTTCATGATAATCCTTAACGCTTAAAGCTTGTTACGGGAAACTCACTTGCCACATCTTATGGTGCTCCGCCATTTTCTTAAGAGCCCTATTACATCTCGTCTGTGATTTTTGCGTAAAATGGCCAACTTTAGCGTTATGGATCTCAGAAACCAAAATACATTAACAATTTTGACCTATTAAGTAGTGTAGAAAAGCTATTAGAATAGTGCGTAGCGGCCTCGCTTTTTGTAAATTTTGCTTATTAACTTTTTAATTAAACCTAAAATTGCAGAGAAAGATTATCATAAAATGCGCGAAGGCACCTTTTTGAGCTCCTAGATTGAACTTTGTTCTAAACAAATGAAATGAAAAAATTAGAATTCTTATATAAATTATCTCTTATATAAATAAATAAATAAACTTCCCTACACTCACACAATTAAGTATCTAGCCCAAGAGAAGCTTCGTTATGAAACTCGTTAAATGGTTACTAGACAACGGATAAACATACTTAAAATACTTAAATACATACTTATTATACATAGAAACACCCAGACCCGAAACAATTTAGAAAAACAATAATTTCTAAATTGACACGACCGGGGATCGAACCCGGGACCTCAGAGATGGCGACACCATGAAAACCGGTGTACAAACCACTCGACCAAGGAGGTCGTCAAGTCGTCATATAGTCGTATAGTGCGTACTCGGAATTTTTAGATATCATTGATTTTTTATATAAAAAATCCTAATAAAAACCAAAATACTTCGAAAATTGCTTTAAGTTAACTGTGAATTTCTCCTATCTACGATAATATTATTGAGCAAAATTTATACCCGAATAATCGTTACTTCATGATGAATAAAGATTTTATAATGAATTTATTATCCTATTTCGTTAAAAACGATAAATACAACTGCAAAATTACTTCAAAATGCGATGTGCCGGCCGTCCGAATTTAGCTTATCCGCGCAGAGTGGACATTTGTAATATTGGGCATGAATTCATTATCCTATTTCGTTAAAAACGATAAATACAACTGAAAAATTACTTCAAAATGCGATGCGCCGGCCGTCCGAATTTAGCATATCCGCACAGAGTGGACATTAGTAATATTAGGCATGAATTTATTATCCTATTTCGATAAAAACGATAAGTAAATACAACTGTAAAGTAACAACAAAATGCAAAAATGGGCATTTTACACAAAAATCACAGTCGGGGCGAGATGTCATATAAATTATTTTCCTTCTTTTGTCTTTAATCGTTTTTGAATTCATTATTATTGTTATCTTAAATTTATGAAATTACTTCACATTTCTTACTTTTACTTCTTCTTACAATTACTTCCGTGGGACACGTCCGGATAAAATAATACATTTGATACACACTATTATAACTTTGACCATGATTACATATTATAACATTGAGAACACAGTTTTCGTAACTAATAATTTACATATTCTTAAGTTTACGCTAGTTTTACCTATTAAAATTAAACAATATTATTATTCAATTTTCAACGCTTATTGCTCAGTTATCATCTGTTAAAGTTGCAGCCCTGAAACAAATTGTCATTACACAGCTCATTCGTTCGCGCATTCATCGAATGAGGCGTAGGGCCGCCATGTTTATAGGTTTTCCGAGGCTTTCTATAAGCCTAGGGGTTCATGGAGACATCAAATTAAATAAACGACTATTTCGTTTAAGTTCATATTGTTAGCAGTTTTTTCTTTCACAAGGGGCAGCGCTTGACCTTAATTCATCTCCTCTTATGGTAAGTCACGATAAGATGGAGGGTGGAAGCGTCATTCACAATGAATTCTCAAGCACTACAAGAATGCCTTTATAAGGTAAGTAGTTTTGCGTTGAACCCCTTTCAATAAAAATTCAAATATTTATGAACCTTTGACTTTGACCCCGAAGTTTAATGTAATTTATTTATTTTGTTCATAAACTACCTACAATGTTTCCTATCTTATTTGAGGTTGGCGCTATAATAATAATTATGTCTCTTATTTCCATTCTCCTCGATCAGTCATTTTAACATTAAGTTCTTCTTTTGCAGCACCACCTTTTACACGGTTTATCCATCTTTTCTTCAGTCTTCTTTTCCTTATATAGCCCAAGAGAGAGATACATATATAATATAGTTTAATTTCAACAATTAACTCCCTCAATTTGAAGATTTCTTGGATTTCTTGGAGCCGTGGGGTCGCCCCACGGCTTAAATAATTTAACTGTTCTGTGTTCCCACCTATACAACCTACTTTAATTACCGAGGCTCTTCACGGTAAATGGGGGGTGGTAATCTCACACGGATGTTGGAGATAGGTGCTGCTACGTTCGTTTGTCACAGCCAGAACAAGATTGAGCTTATTACGAGTACACGCTACAACTTTTGTATGATAATAATGTTTCTATCATCAGCGGCCTCATGTACTTTTAATGTTCAAGTTAAGAGCATAACAGAAGTGTTATGCG
This sequence comes from Scoparia ambigualis, assembly GCA_963921215.1. NCBI lineage: Eukaryota > Metazoa > Arthropoda > Insecta > Lepidoptera > Crambidae > Scoparia > Scoparia ambigualis. The sequence continues at coordinate 4,787,875 of OY992504.1, forward strand.
AAACAAGTATATTTTTGCTTGAATCAGTAAATCAGTGTTCGACCATAACATAGGTAGGTTCACATAACAGCATTTCAAGTTTTACAAAACAGTATAAAATCTCCAATCGATTCACAACTTTATCATTCGGATATGGAGTTCAACATCGATTGAGTTTTGACGTTTTGAGGTAGTCTGACATGCTGTTGTCCGTATTCTAATCACATTACATTAATGCAGTTTTATCCATAGAAGCTTCGGAATTATTTAAATAATTTTGTTAAATTTTAGGCTGACTGTACTCGCATACTAATAATGTTTGTGTAGGTGCTCTCATAAGAAAATATCGTCCAATCATATTACCTACCTACTGTAATTAAAAATTTTAGTGTGACAACAAATCATAGGCAGACAGACATATTATTTGCACTAAGTAGGGTCGTGCACCAGACGGTGGGGTGGACAAAGAAAATGTGTCTGCTGCGCGGGTGTGATAGGGTTACCACTTCCATTTATTTATACACATACATTGTAAGCTTTACAGATTTTATAAGCCTCTAATGACGGTCAAGTGTTTAATAAAGATTACACATGATAGCCAAATTATGACACTTACCAGTTTATCAAACGACAAATTACTGGCCATGTTTAGGTGTAGCGAGTAGGGAGCGACCAAATAAAAGCTAATAAATATAAATAGCATATTCATTAGCGTTAGACGCCAACGTCACTACCACTATGAATTTTACATTAATGACAATAATTATGAACGTGAGCTCCCACCGATTTACCACAAATTAAATGATCATGATCGGAGTCGCACGACTCGAAAATTATACACTTTTGGCAATAGATAACAATCAGTACGGATTTAACTATTTCATTTAAGTACCTATCCGGTTATTGTATTGGTTTTGTATAGTTTAGAAGTAGGTAAAAAATTAACTAGCTCTGCTTACTACAAGTGATACAAATTCGAATAATTGCAATCATTAGTGTATTTTAACATTGCCTGTTTTGTGAATGAAAAAGTTACAGTTTATTCAGGGAGAGTCAATACAGTTTTGCCTTTTAATTTTGCCAACCCTATCGGTGCACTACCGTACCGGGTAGCACGAACGCAGACTAATGTGGGAACCAGCGTTAATAACTTATGAGGTGAGAACTTTGCACTCCATGCTGGCTGTTTTTTCTCTTTTTTTTCATGTAAACAAACATCAAGGTACTAGGTAGTTTTTGGTGAGCTCCGGGCACAGATTATCTATGGCTCCGTGTATTTCGCAGTGAGAGAATTATCAAAGATTGTTATGCATATTTATATTTAATTTGAATGTTGTGCTTCCTTGTTATTGTATTGCAAAGGAGAATGACCAAACCAGCCTATTCGATATTATTGCGTCCTAATCATTCACATATCAAAAGTTTTCTTGTAAGTTATAATGATTACTGTTAAAAAAGATTTTCTATAGAACGCCGCGTTAAGAGTCAAGTGATAAATATATGCTGAACTAAACTGATAGTCAACAGTCATATAACAGTTGTCATAACCTCAAAATACCTAAAAAATGAAGATAGCTTCAAACTCCCGCATGATATTGTAATGTAATTTTTTCTTCATAATGGGCTAGTTGACTAAATTTTCTATATTAAAACGATACCTGTTCACCTATTTTATCCTAAAAATACATAATTTAAAAATAAACAATAATTTACAATATTTATTTTGCGTTTTTATATTCTGATTTAAATTTACCGCAAAAACTTTTAAGACTGCCATGTTGAGTAAATGACGTCACGCCGTGCCAAACACCCGTTTCGTTCGAGGCTTGTTCTATAGAAATGTCACAACAATAAAACGACATTTGGCACGGCGTGACGTCACGGCTTTTGATTTCCGTTTAATGTCATATGACTGAATGCGTATTTTTGTCGATTTTTTTATAAATCCAATTTTTTTTAATGCATATTTTAGTCATTTTGTTTCTTTAAATCATAATTGATCATTAGAAACGCCAATCCACCCGATTTATTATTAGTGGACACAAGCCTATTCAGAGCATTGCTGCTATTGATACTATTTATTTCATTAAAGCGCTGTTACGCTAGCTAGCTAAAAAAACTAGCCTAACTCCCATAGTAAAAAGGTCATTTTCTTTTAAACATTTTGGAAGACCTGCGCCCAGCCTTTATTTCTCAGCTAGGATCAAGTATCCTAGTTTCTCAGGTATATTTCTTATATTTTTCATAGACCTTGGACATATTTCATAGCAGGACGCAGAGTACTCGCAACTAAAGCATTATTCATCATTCAATCAGGCTTATAAAAATAAAAAATATGGCAAATTGCAACTCACCTACCTCACTTGTCACCAGCCCGCCCTATATAGACAAGTGGCCAATACTCCATGTCGATTCGTTTGCGTTTGTCAACAGTAAATTGGTATACAAGTTTCAGACTTTTAGCGAATGCTCATTCTATTCGATATTAACAACCATAGAGTAACAACAGAATATTAATGAACAATAAATAAATAAAGAATGTTTCATAAAGCTCTTTAGTCTTTTTTCTTTTGTCCGTTATAAGAAGTATCGTTGACATATGTCAATCTCATACATTTATCATTTTATTACATTACGTGACAAGCGTTTATGATATTTGTCTAGGCCCTCAGTAGGCGCTATTTTAATACCATATAATTCACGTTTTCGTTAACGTGATCAAATGGCGCATACACGATGCACTTGGCAGATGCACTGTTGCCTTTTAATATGTGTGAGCAGTCTCTCACAGTATTTTAAAGATGGTTTTGTATGTGGCAACTCGTTGAAGGCAACGTTTTGCGCCTCCGCTGCATGAAAATTAGGTGAATTATCTTGGGACGCGACGCTCTACGATTCTTGATAGTGACCACTCTACTTCACAGTTTAAATTAAAAAAACTGCACTTAAACTCTCGCGTCACTCGACTTTGTTAGCTTGTAACTTTTGAAGTAACTTAGACAGATAATGTAGAGGAAACTGAATGAGATTAAACTTTTATGAAATTGGACGAAATTACTACAACAAAATCTTTTGATCTGCGCAATGTTGTAATTTGGGAAACCGGTTTTCTTTTCACGACTTGTACTACACTAGCCTGCAAAAATAAGTATCACACTTTTAAAATTGCAATAACTTTTTAAGTACACAAGATAAACAAGACACACAAGACTTAAAAATGTTACTAATGTATAATTTACTATAGTTTCAAAGAAAGCTAATAAAAATTGCTATAAAACGTTTTTTATTTTAAATTAGTGATTTAACTTCTATAGTTTAGAAAAAAAATGAAATTTTAAAAGTTGATACTTATTTTTGCAGGCCAGTGTATTATGTATTCTATGCCGTAACCGTAAGTAAGCTATCGGTAATTTTCACAAGATCTATGATTAACAGCACTATAATAAAGAGTTTTGTCTTATTTATTGAATTTAAAGAATCCTGAAGCTGCGTTTATAGAATTGTTTCATATTTTAGCGTTTTATTAACGCTTAAATATACTTAAGTAAAATTTTAAACAACTAAAAAACTAAACCAAAATATAAAACATTAATCTATAAACGCAGCTTCATCTTAACCGAATGTTCAAATATTTGTAAAAATATTTCTTTGGGATCTCAGAGGTGAAAACTTCTAAGATTTGATGAAGCAATGTTGACTAAAAACATAAGCATCAAGCACTGACAAATTTCGACGGTTGAAAGCCAGACCTCGGTAGCCAAGTGGTTAAGGCAGCCGCCCGGAATGCGGAAGGTGCGTGGTTCGATTCCCGCCTGAGGTTGTCGTCTTTTTTCAGTGTTTAAAATTTTACTTAAGTATATTTAAGCGTTAATAAAACGCTAAAATATAAAACATGAATCCTCATTTGTAAATTAATTGCAGTAGCTTAGTAAGAAAAAATATTGAAGTCTTTTTAAATTTTAGTACCTTTTATTTCATACCGATTTTAATAATAACCTTACATAGGTACTTTTTTCTTTTAAATACCAATCTCAATGGTTTGAAACATTTTTGTTAAATCTGTCTTAGATATATATTAGAATTGGGCAATGATAAAAACGCTCACTGCCTTCCTGGGTGGGTATTGGTCTCGAGGGAAATCTTCGACCCACCTGCTATCTTCACAAGGATCGTTAGAACTGTTCTTTAGTAGGCTCTTCCATATATTTCTATACCATTTCGAATACTAAAGATGCAATTCCAATATTATTTAATTGCTAAATTTACTTGCAATTATTTTTTCATAATATTATGTGAAGTTGGTATTCCTAAAACTTACGGAGAAATAACACAAATTTAGTTTTAAAAACATATCTATAAAGATTAATACATTTTTATATAACATTAAACAAAAGAGTTTCTCTACCAATTTTAAATGAGGGTTGTCTTTTCTTATCCAAAACAAACAAATACTTAATTGAAATAATTTTTTTCCATAAATACCTTCATAGATCTGGATAAAGTTCTCTAGTAATCTGAAACAAATAACAAACAATGTTTAATGATACATGAATAAAAGTTTACATTAAAGGTTTATTAGTTAGGGGTAAAAGGTAACTGATAAAGTGTAAAATAAAAAGAAAAAATATCACTCGAAAAATTACGACTTGTCTTTGCTGTGCCTCAAACGTTTAAAATTATCAATAGACTGAAACTAACAATGATACATTTAAATGTACCTAGTTATGAAGAGGGGTAGAGGGTATATCGAAATTCCCTTATATGGGAATTCAAGATATAACTTTAAATTAATTGTAAAGAAGTTCCGACGCGTACTGTCTTCGCTGCTTCCAACAAACAGCCGCCCAACTTCGTGCATATGAATTCTGGAGGAGTTTGTGTACTGGTATGTTGACAAAAGAGCAGTTGCATCGTCACTATAAACAATGCCGTACGAATAGAAAAATCTGTACTATTATTGTAGGTATGGCTTATATGTTCGGCTAGCTACTATAATCTTATATATGTCTGTCGTCATAACAATAATGTTAGTAGTAGGTAACGCAATAGCGTTCCAACAATTAGAAATAGACCTAGCGAGTAAAGTCAAAAATGTAGTCGAAAACCGCTAGTAGCACACTAGTAGTGACACTACTGGTTTTAGAAATCCTTGGGGGAAGTTTTTGTCCAGGAGCAGACGTTTTCCGGCTGAGATAATGATGATAATTAGGGTAACGAGAGATAACTTAACCGTTCCGAACCAATTGAAGATTGATGATTATGGTAACGATGTTAGAGATAACATAACCAGTTCCGAACCAATTGCAATTGCAGATTCTGGAAATTTAAATGCAATGGTCTTTAACTTCATCGTCACTATTAGGTAAGATAAAGTCAGAACGCAGCACCGTCTATTAGATGAAATCTATCCATCCATTAGATGAAATCCGCTAACAGAATCTGTATGCTAAGAAACACAGCTCTAAAGGAAATTCGTCGGCACCGTCAGTTCGGAACCCAATCGAATTATCCGTGTGATCGCTTCAAAGGAAATCGTTTAATTCGATAATTAATTCCCGTTTCCAAGCTGAGAGAAGGCTTCACCGACTGCAATTTAATAGTTTCCATGTCATGTAATCACTATTGAAAACGTTTTGTTGCCAAGAATTGCTAAGATCATCGCAGCGTGTTACGATCCATCCCTAAAATTATGGTAATATTTTTTTGTTACTTTGGTTAGGTACTTACTCTACCTTTGATATAATACTTTGAATAGGCCAAAAAGTTCACCCGAGATAAATGTCAAATATGTCTCTCACTTTCCACAGCAGACAGATTAGATACAATGAAACAAAAAAACAAAACAAAAATTTAACTACATATTCGACCGAAATTAATGTCAAATATCTCTGGCTCCACACTCGCTTATAAGTCGAGTTTCGCTTTGTACAGTTTACTATCAGTTTATAATTAGTTTTCTCTCAACACGAGCTAACAATAATTAAAAATGATAGGATACGTATTTGAATAAACTGAGAACATATACAAGCCTCCCATTTTTTCCCTCCCAATCCTTTCATGATTATATATGCACTTTTCGTTATGCCGTATGCAAATACCAGACTTATAGAAATAGTTAAAGAAATACAAAAAGTTGTTGCAAGTTGGTGAAAGAATTATGTGAGGCAATCGTATACCAAATTCATCGTAATCAAAATAACCAAAAGTATTTTAGTGTATTAGTATTTTAATGTACAAAAGGGGAGCTTTTGATTATGTCGAAGCTTTTATTCGATAATCCATTTAATATGAACGATAGCCCAATTAATGGGGAAAATATCACTTAACGCCAGATGCCACGTAGAGTATTTTATTTATTGACGACCAAAAAATCCACGTATCACAATCCTGCAGTACCGCACACGAACGCTAAGCATGCTGCTCACGCAACACCGGTTGAGCCAAGATGGCGCCAGCTCGCGGCCATATTTATTTATGAAACGAATTCTCTAAAGACGTTGCGCTGTGTGAGCAATCGAAAAATTAAGCATGAGTTACGTTTTTCCGAATCAAGAAACGAGAAAGTCAACAGGGAATCATACTAATATTATAACCGCGAAAGTTTGTAAGTATGGATTGGATGGATGTTTGTTACTCTTTCACGTAAAAACTACTGAATGAATTTTGATGAAATTCGGCATACAGATAGTTTATAACCTGGATTAACACAATAAAATTATTTATTTAAATGATGAGATATATGTTTTCAAATACGAAAATGATATCGCAATAGCTCCTGAACAAATAGAACAATTCATTGGCTATAAAGAAACTAATTCTTGATATAAAAACAGATGAATAATAAAAACATGTTGTTCCTGATAGTTGATTACACTACGACACTATTTCTTTTAGTAATAAACAGACATTCAGGCGATACCGAAAACAGTAATATTCGCTGTATCTAACCCAAGACAGTATCTGTTAATTGCTCGCGTGATTACTACTAGCAGTCGCAGCGTGCTTGCTCCACCTGACTTTATTAAATTCTTCGTTACACGGCGCTGCAATAAATTAGCAAATGTCTCGACGCCCGTCGTAATGAAAATATATCGGGGCGGGGCTAAAGATAACTGCTGGAAATTTCGAGTGACGATTGTTAATCTGTAGCAAATGGCCCGTGTGGCATTCTTAAACTTATGGCCCAAAGACATTAAAAGTAGATTTGCCACAACAGTGTTCATAATCGTTATAAATACTGAAATGGAAAAAAGACTAATTAAAAATAGCAATGGAGATATAGACAGTAATACTAAAATATAAAGCAAAGATCCCCGTAAAAATCGTACTGAACCGCTCCGGGCAATTTTTGGAGCTCGACTGATTGGGTTCATTTGTATGCCCTGGTATTCGAATGGCTGCAATTCATAAACGGATTTACTTTAGACACCACAATTTAGGAAAGACGTTTTAAGAAATATCAATTTAAAGGAGCGAGCAATGCCGCAACATAGAAATAAAAATCTACACCGAGAACAATGACCTAAAAAAAATCTTTGATATAGAAAAATTTCTTAGGTAAGCGTTTGTTCAATACTTATATTGTATTCAGGTTTTAAAATAAATAATAATACGCTTGCGTCTGTAAATACCATAGGTACTAATAAAGTTTTGATTTCCATCAACTTTCAATATGCAAGACAACAATACAGCTTTCATTTTCTTTATTCGTATTGATTACCATCAAGTTTCTTCTCAATATTTACGTTATTCCTTCTCGGCATGACTTCACAGTTCTGGTAATACCCCTGGGCAGTAACCGACGGGAAGCGTTCGCTTTCATAAATCCATCCCAATTTCCTATATTTAAGGATGTGATTTGTGGTCTCATAGATTGGAATTATTCGTAAATACGTACACCCGAGACAGTTCAATGTGTATGGGTTACTTGGACGTGTTTGTTGTTATCAATATATTATGTTTCATTAATATTAACTTTTATTGTAACTTTGACTCTTTTGAGTTGGCAGGGATTAGGAGTGAAAGCGACGTTACAAGTACAGGCGACTATAACATGAAAAAAATTGTATAAAACTTAATTCAGTTGTCTAGAGTTACTCACTATGCCATCGTTGGCGGGAGACCTTTTACTGGACAACTTTTAAATGAGCCGACAAAAAACTCAGCGCACGGGCTATTCTTTACCTCCTTTCTATCCGACATGGACATTTCTTTGTCCTCGTTGAGATTTGCTTTCTTAAGCTTAATATTGGAACCAATTCCTCAAGTTATACATAGTTACACGGCGAGGTTTAATTAAAAATATAATATGTCCGCGTAAACACACCGTACTTCGTGACGAATATCAAATTAAAGATTCAGAAAGCATTATCTCTTTTGACATTAGTCGTTGCAGTCAAGTAACACCTGTCGTAGTCACGGTTTGACTGGTAGGCCGCGGTGTTATTATGTCTACGTTACCGAGGCAAAACCTTCAACGACCGTCACCTCATTTTTCTAACTACGCCAAACACAACAATCATGACTTTAGTTAAAATACCTAAGAATTTGCATTCAAACCCCCGTGTAAGCATTTTATTAAAATAAAACACGAAAGTTTATACGTAGTGTTAAAAGAAACCTTTGCGAACTAATCTTCACACGTCAGCGGTAGCCTTTAAGAGTTTAGCGATTTAAGCAAGCTTGATTGTTAAAGTTTTAAGTGGAACTTTTATCAGATAAGACTTGCATGTCGCAATAATGAGTCCGCGGGTCCGTCGGAGCTGCAACTGGCGACAAATTGGTTTCGTTTGGGAACATCGGTGCGCGCGCCACGGGAACCTTTAACTATCTCAATTGGGGTATGCTTTGAAGTTTTTGTAAATGACTTGAATTTTTCTAGATCTTCATGTATCACAAAGGTCCAACTCATTAAAAAGGAAAAAGAAAAAAAATAAGATGACATTCATGCACATGAACATAAAGCCCAATTTTTGTTTAGGAGTAGGTAACCAACCAATATAAAGAGTAGCTACCCCTATGTCTTATGATATGTACATAGCTTTGTGAAGACTCCGACAGACACAGCACGACAAACATTCTTTGGCCACATCCTACTAATATTATAAACGCCAAAGTTTGTAAGTATGGATATTTGTTACTCTTTCACGTAAAAACTACTAAATGGATTTGCATGAAATTCGGCATACAGATAGTTTATAACCTGGATTAACACATAGGATACTTTTTATCCCGATATTCCCACGGGAACGTATGGATGGACGTTTGTTACTCTTTCACGTAAAAACTACTCAATGGATTTGGATGAAATTCGGCATACAGATAGTTTATAACCTGAATGAACATAAAGCCCAATTTTTGTTTAGGAGTAGGTAACCAACCAATATAAAGAGTAGCTACCCCTATGTCTTATGATATGTACATAGCTTTGTGAAGACTCCGACAGACACAGCACGACAAACATTCTTTGGCCACATCCTACTAATATTATAAACGCCAAAGTTTGTAAGTATGGATATTTGTTACTCTTTCACGTAAAAACTACTAAATGGATTTGCATGAAATTCGGCATACAGATAGTTTATAACCTGGATTAACACATAGGATACTTTTTATCCCGATATTCCCACGGGAACGTATGGATGGACGTTTGTTACTCTTTCACGTAAAAACTACTCAATGGATTTGGATGAAATTCGGCATACAGATAGTTTATAACCTGAATTAACACATAGGATACTTTTTATCCCGATATTCCCACGGGAACGGGAACCACGCGGGTGAAACCGCGAGCGGCCGCTTGTAAGAATAATAGTTCAGTAACGTCTAACGCGCGTATTGCTATTTTAGTTTCGATACCAATATAGATCAACATTATAAAATCGATCAATTTATAAAAATATCCGATTCTAAGATATCAAAACATGTTGGACATATTTGGCTGTATAGTTGATGGCTGTAGTAATTGAGGAATATTTAATATAACTGTTCAAACAAAATATAATTTAAGCCGTCCAAAAATTCTCTGCATCCACTGCTCCGTCGTCTAAATGTCGTTGCACTCTCATGAAGGTAATTGCGCAGTGTCTAGGAGAGTTTATGATCCGAACCAATTTTGTAATAAGCTCTCCTTTTCTTCGAAGTTGCGAGGCTTTGTTTTATTCAGACGTATTTCACTAGCGGAAAACAGGGCATTTTGTAACAAGTAGTAGTAGCACTATTGGTTGTTTAACCGGTTTCTATTGTAGCGTAGGTCAACGTTAATAATCGCTGCATGTATAATAGATAGTTTGACGACGCACCATTAATATATTTCTTAATACAGAGTTGTATAAAAGTTCTCTTTTTTTCTCTATTATCACAAATTCAGCAATATACCAGAAAAAAATGTTGAGATCGAGAAGGATTGTTACTACCTTAAACAAAAACTTCTAAAACGAATTCCCATTTTAAATGTACATACTTTCTAAAAAGCACTTCATTACAATCACACGCCTCAAAACCACCTCATGAATATTTATCCTTTTTAGTTTTATCCGAAAGATCTTCCGTCGCCGTCCCCTCGCCCCCCTCACAGCCCGCGCACGGAGATCCAATAGGCCGAATATTAGTTTAATTTCGCGTGTGATAATATGCTAATTCACCCATTAATTATAGTCCGCAAGCTGCGCGCGTGCGGCGGCTGCTCCGGCTTAATCCCTCGGCTGAACCAATTAAGCTTTAAATTGCAACTGCACTATTGAGCAAACTCAACTATTACGTTTGAAGCAAACTTTTGGCAGCGGCTCTCAGCGTTATTTCAAACAATTAAAAGGATGAAGCCTTTTGACGTCCTGGATCCGCATTTAAATTGAGTTTTTTATAGAAATGGAACTGCCAATGGCGACTGAGGTTTGACGAATAATGCTATGGAGGTCAAAAATTATTATATTGACGTTGTTATTTTTTTATACAACAGGCGAACGAGCATACGGAAGACGGTCACCGCAGTCTATTGACGGTAGGAACATTATCGCGCGCGTTACCGGCCCTAAAAGTAACGTTGCTATACCTCCATACCCTTTAAATTCAGGACCCTTCGAGCCAGAACAAAGCAATGCAAAACAATACTGCTTTGCGACACAATTTGGTATTACGAGTAGTGTGAACTACAAGTATTACGAGTATTTGATATTACGAGTTAATTGGTATTACGCCATCTATTCGGATTTCAGACATAATCTTGCACCAGAACAAACAAAAGAAGAGTGAGCCTTTGTATCACTTTAGCTTGATTATTTTGGACCTAACTTAAAGTGTTCCCACTCCAGGGGATCGAGAATAAATGTAATGAAAACACACAATAGGCCGGGAGCCATTCGCACTGGAGCACAATTTATTAGTAGCTGGCAGTATGTAGCCCGGAGCCGGTCACCGGGCGCGGGGCGAACTCGTCCAACTAAAATAATTATATTGAAGTGGCGTTTACTAGTTTGATTTTATAAATAGAAAACACTAGCATAGGTTAAAAGTGACGGTTAAATTTGCATTTAGAAGAGTTTGAAATGTCATTTAGAGAGCTGTATAAATGAAGCTGCTACGAGCCGCATACAAGTAACTACCTACACGTCACAGTTATTTTACAAACGGTAGGTGTAAGTCTACATATAGGTGCTGGAGATAAACTTATGATCTTTGGATCACTTATCCAAATGATTTTAGCCTAAATAAAACTGCAGAATAAGAAGACCACACGTGCTAAAGATCCTTGTGGAAGGCCTTTGTCCAGCAGTACACGTCTCTCGGCTGATGATGATGATATGATAACAAATAAAGAAATTAAAAAAGACAGCTCTCTAATACAAAACCTTTTTTGTTAAACCGTGTACTTATGCAATAATCAAAACAAAATATGCATAAATACGTAACTAGATTAAAAACTTTTTCGAAACACTGAATCCGTTGCTGCTCTAAAAATAAATACAGCGGAAATCCGGCGGCCATTTTGGTATCAGTCTGTAGTGGCGCGCCAAATGGAGTGTGACATCGGCTGCGCCTGACGGGGCCACGCAGCGGGGCGACGCAACTGCGAGCGAACACTTCACGAAACATAGAAAACACTGTATTTCTCTATTGAACAACTATGTTCAACAGGGTTGGTTTATTGTCCAATAATATAAGAACCTTTAGATTGTTATTTTGAGGAGCAGATAAACGATAATCGTTTAAAAAAATATATATTTTCATAGCTACGGCGACTTGGGTCTTTAGTTAGAGACATTAAGATGTTTATCTTTAATATTAACAATATTATGAGCAATATTCGAACACTTTATAAAGTAAGTAACATTTTCTTATTAATCAACGGACAAAACGATGTTTGGTAGGTAGTTAGCTGAAAGTCAAGACTTCTGATGGTTTTTACGTTAATTCTAAGGTTAGGCAGGAACATGTCAGGCAGGATCTTTTACAAAAATATATACTTATTTTTTTTTGTATGTAAGAAGGAGGCAAACGAGCAGGCGGGTCACCTGATGGAGAGCAATCACCGCCGCCCATGGACACCCGCAAAACCAGAGGAGTCGCAGATGCGTTGCCGACCTTTAAGAAAGGAATAGGGTTAAGGAAGGAATAGGAATTGTGAGGAGATGGGGGGGGGGGGGAGGGGCCTCCGAAACTCTCACTGGCCGGACGAAACACAACAGCACCAAGTGCCATTATTTCACGCCGGATATTCGTGTGAGGGTGGTATTACCCCGGACGAGCCGGCCTAATGCGTGCTGCAACGCAGCGTGGCTCTACCACTCAAAATATAATTTTGTTTGCGTTAGTTTATAGTTAAGATATGAATGACATGAAATAAGGCTTCCATCATTATTATTATCATAATCAGCACGTGTAAGCCCACTGCTGGACTGAGGCTTCTCCCAATACCTACATGCTACAGTGCCCGATCTATAATTCTTCATTTATAAATGAATTAAACTAAATAACATATTTTTCGGACCCTTCCTTTTCCAATATGTAATAACATCAGTTTCAACGCAAAGAACAAAATAAATTATAATAATATACCACTAACAGATAGATTAAAAAAAATTTCAGTCATTCGTAAAACTAAAACGAAACTCCACTCTATTAGTGTTCCGTTTTATTTTCTATTTGCATAGCATCCTTGTACGTTACATTCCATTCGTATCTGACAGCGTAAAACAATATCCCTTCTCTGCGCTAACACAAAAGCTCTAACAATATGCCGCGTGTAGAACAGAGAACTAACATGCTTGAATATATCACAGAACATACAAATTAACATTATAATTTCTAACTTGTTCAAAACACGTATGTTTTAATACATAGTATATCCTATCATCATCATTACATACTATAAAGTAAAGCCGCCGTTTTCATCTGTCTGTGGCACCGCACTATTCTCCTAAACCACGCAATGGATTTTATGCGGTTTTCACTAAAAGATAAAACGTTAACTAAGGATGGTTTTGTTTATATTTGGTAAATATATTTTTTTTAATGGCTGAAGTACGACAGTTTTTCTAAGTTAGCGTGGACGAAGGCGCGGGCGGGCCGCTAGTCATTCTATAAATGTCTTACTACTGGGTAGGTACACAAACATGAACAATAGTCACATGGGGAGACCGGGCCATTAACCACCTATATAGCTAGCACCAAGCACCATGCGTGTTGGTAAGAGCACGGCCAAGGACGACTATCTTGTGTTCTTCATAGTACCTAGCTTTAAAGTTAAATTTAGTGAATACTACATACGTAGTTATACACAAGCCGTGTCGCGTAGCGGCTCAGCACCTTGGGTGTCGTAAAAGGCGACTAACGGACTTAAGTCTGCACATACATCCAACAGCATATGAGCGGCTATGAGCTGAGCACTTGTGCAGTCGCTATTTGGTGAAAAATGAACCATGACAGAGGATTGCTTTTGCGGTCCTCATTGTCTATTCTCTGACTAATCCTTCGGGGATAATAGTCGTGATTATATATATGTAAGACATCACGCCCGTTTGCCGGAAGGTAGACCACACCACAGCATTCTATTTGCCTAGATCCTGACTCAATATTTTTTCTTCATATATTCTGCATATAGGTAAATAGGTAAGTAAGTACTACAAATGCGTCATTAAATAAAAAAATTAAGTAAGTACATACAATATTCTCAAAATTTATCAAAATTTTATTGACAATCTCAATCTTTCTCTACCAGTGCTAACTACAGGAATAGAGGTCTTCCTCGTAGTTACACTGGTGTAAACGCAAATGTAACCACGAGGACAGCATCTGACTTCGCGATATAACAAACACATTAAGTATCGACAGCAAAGTGGTTTCCAGTAAAAATGTTTCATTAGGACAACTATCAAACATCGGGGGGCTGAATGGCAGCGGCGAGGGTGGGGGTGGATTTATAGGACCAATACAATTTAACGGGGAGACTGCGGCGCGGCGTCGGCGTCAGCGTCGCTTCGCTACGTGACGGACCGCTGACATAAAATTCACTAGCATTCACCTATAACGTGGCGTCTCGGGGAAACACCTAAACCGATGCAATAAACCTTCGTAGCTTGAAACACACTATTCTATGTGTATTATAAAAAATTGTAAAGCCTAAGTTTTTGAACGAACACTAGCACCAACACTTCTATCTCTCCTCTTTTCTAGTTGGTGTCGTGAATGAAGAGATTATCAGCCTTAGCCACTATTCATTTGTATAGTTCATTTATAAACATATAAAAATTAACGAACATACTTAACGACATATAAATGAGTAGGTTTATTAACATCAAGAGTCGCGTACAAATGTTTTCATCACACATAGACATTCATAAGGGAATAAGCAGAATCCCCGCCACTACTAACGTCTGTCGTTTAATGTCTTTGACATATTAACTTGGCTTTGTAAATACCCATGAGCCATGAAACCGACGGTGTCTCTGACCTGTAAGCCGTCTCAGCTCTCTAGATATCGAAGGACCTTGTTAAATATTATCAAACCCACCGTCTGGAAATGGAGTAAGTTCTCAAACTTCAAAACTTATAACTTGATTATTTAAATTGAAAGACTAAAGAGTTATACTAAAAATCTATTTAATTTCAAATTTTCGCGTTCTATCTATTAAGAGTAAAAAAAATTAACAAATAGTCAGTTAGCTCACGAGACGTTACCTATTCTGTGCTACGGTCGGTCGGTGCAACTAGGGAATGCAATGTCGTTCTCGCGAGATTTCGGCCTTTTTTTGCGAGATTGATCTCGGCCGAAAAATAGGCGAGATCTCGCGAGTTTAACAAGATTGCACCCGAGCATAAAAACGTCATATTCGAACCTTTACTTTTAAAACAATTCGTAAAAAATTGAGTTGCATAATTCCACCCGAACAAAAGACATACATACCTACATACATTGCAAGTTAAATAAAAGCTTGTAAAAATGGCGTGTGATGTGAACTAAACAAGCCAAGCCTTTCAGTTGATGGGTATATTTTGTTAATTAATCTCTAATTTCTAATAGATCTCCAAGTAAGTGTAGTTTTCTTTAATTGATAAATCTCAGTTTAATACTTAGTCAACTCAACTTAATGAGTTTCATTTTAGTTTTTGACTTCTTGTTGTTTTGTTAAAAAATAACTTAAAGACTTTTGTTTGATTAGAAGAGAAGACTGGTTGTTTATTTCATTTCTTATTTAATTAGATACATCAAAGTTTACTACTTAAAAGTTTATAGAAACGTCAAATTATTGAAAAAAATCGTAAAAATAAATGTTTATTTCAAAATATCTACCTATAATTTCTTATTATTTTTATCCTAATTTATTCAAATACATATTGTGATTATTTGCAAGAATAAACACACAAAACTGCCAATCACGCAAGATCTTGAAATCGGCGAGATCTCGCGGTATTGTTATTCACAAACTTGCGAGATCTCGCCTGTAGTGTTTATTATTTTCCTTGCCTAAGCCCCAATCTCGCGAGATTGCAGTCACTAGGTGCAACTCGGACGAAAATTCGGGTAAGGGTATGGTATGCACAGAACATCTATACTATATACAAAATAAGTATACCTACCTTTATAGTATATAACTTTTTAAACTATTATGGTTATTAAAACATATTTTAGTTAAAATATATAGAAATAAATATCTTTAAAATAACGTTTCCTAGATATTTAAATTATAAAATCACGCCATGTAAACAAGGAGTATGTACCTATTTAAATTATAAATTAAGCAGTGTCCATATAACGAAAGCAACATCAGTATACGGGTAATACTGTCATATACAAAACCGGATTACAGCGATGCTGTGCGGTTTCCCAGAGGCCGAACTACAAAATACCACCAAATATTTATATTTAAAACTTGGTCCCGTTTCCTTTGAATACACAAACGGATTAGTTGACGGGATATGACAACATAAACTTACGGAATTTGAAATTACGTTGTGTGTGCGTACAGAGCTTATGACATATATGTTTTGTATGCTTAGCTATAATGTTGCCTATATCAATACCGATAGTTGTTTGTTGCCAAACTAAATAACTCAATTAATAAGGTAAGGTTACAGAAATATACATCCTCCACCATTGGAATAATGACAAAATCATCGCAGTATTGAGTAAAGGAAAACTACAGTCGAAAGTCTAAACTCCTTTACATACGGTACAGAAACAAGATTCATTATAAATGTAGTGTTTGTATCTAGACACTAGATATAGTACGCTGTCTCACGCACACAAGTAATAAGCCGTCAACTGTCAGTGTCAACTAGCTGTCATCGGTTATAGGGCCATAGTAACGGTCATTCGTATGGCAGAGCTAGACAGTGGTAGACGCGCTAAGAGGGCAGGCTTGGTGTGACGGTGAGCCAGTGAATAGTACATATCAGCGACTAGTTTACAAGTGGCGACGAGGTGAAAGGTTAGTAAAATTCAATTAAAAGGAAATAGAAGTTACAGGTTATTTGCGTATAAAATTAAATAGCATAGTACGTACCTACAGCCGATTGCTCGTAAATAATTTGCTTATTACACATTACAAAAATAAATAAAATAAAGTTAATTAATTTCAGACAATGTAACAAATTAAATTGAAGTCAATAAATTTGTTAGTGACACTTAAAATCTGTGGTAGTAATTGTGCTGTTGTTGGTGCCTCCTTTATGCTATGTTAGAGTTTCCTTTTAGTAAGTATGTTAGAGTTTCCTTTGAGACGGGTTGCAAGTGAAGCTGACTTTTTACGAATTATTTAAAAAGTCATCTACCCCTGCATCGGCAAATATGCCTGACGCACTATAACATCTAGGCAACCCTATCATGATCTTTAGAGCAATGTACTGTACCTTAAGAGCATTGTAGGCCCTCTGCGGATGATTGGTCCATAGAGGGTGCAGGTTTAAAAAAGGCTCTAAATAATGTAAGCTTAACCTCAACAGTGTACCCAGCAAATCATGGACCAACATATTGGCACGCACAGATAATGCCCTTCGCTCTCTTTTAATATCTTTATCAGACAAGGTTTCAGTGATAATGTGACCAAGGTATTTGAACTGGGAGACTCTGACCAAAGGAACTTTGTTATATTATACATGTATATAATATACTTACCTCAATCCATAAAATAACTTTCAAAGAATGCTTGTCTACATTTAAGGTAATTAAGTCTATATAAAACTTACAAGTAATGTAAACAATCTCACACGAATAATACACATCATTTATGAAAGTTTAGGAGTTGAAATACAATTTATTTTGTGAGTAAATATTTATAAGACAAGACTTATTTTGATATTGCTATAAGTATAATCTGTAAAGAAAAAATACTAAAAAGACTAAGTGAATGTTTGAGATTCAATGGTTTTTATGAAAGTACATTGACAAAAAATAATAATTATATTGGCCCACCTCGGTTGTGTTTGGCCTATTTGTTTGTTTTGTTTATTTTAAGTAGGTAATAATTAAGTTTTAAGTGGGTACTACTGGTAACTTATTTACTTCAACTAATGGCTGATTTACACGTATTAAGTAGTTTAGTAGTAAACTAAATTTTAACTAAATTTTAAGTGACTTAAATTTAAGTAGGCGTCCATACGTATTTAAGTAGTTAAGCTCTTTAGTTCACTCAAGATGGACGATCAACCACGTGATGAAGTCGTAAATTCTGTGCTTAAATAATGGCTTCGTATGGTCAGCACATTTAGGCAGTGTCACGTAAGATATTAAAGTGAATATTTTTTTGCATAAAGTAGATGATAATGAAAATGAGTGATAAATGAACGTTTAATGGTAAATTAACCAAACCCAAAACCCTTCAGACTCAATAAAGCTGTGGGACTTTATTGAGATCTCACACGGACTTCTTGAGAGAATTTGAAAAGTGATGTTGCACAGTTTTGTTTTATTTGCCAACACTCATGCACATTCACGAACACATAACAGTTAATAATCCACCATTATTGCATATTAATATTCGACAAAACATAAATTAAAGAAAATAAAACAAAACTGCAGACATGACGCTTCACTTTCCCGCCAAGAAGTCCGAAATATAATGCATTTAACTAAATTGTGCCTGTCCAAACGTGTCAAGTGACAAGCCCCGCCCACCAACTTAACCGAAAAATAGACAGAATTCTAATTTAGCTCTTTAGTTGTTAACTAAATTTTAACTTGCAACTTGCTACTAAATTCTGTGTTTACATGCACTTAATCACTTAAAATTTAGTTAAAATTTAGTTAACTACTAAATTACTTAACACGTGTAAATCGGGCATTAACCGTGTCGCGTGGCGGTGAGAGAGTGCTGCCGCCCCTCTCTTCCCTTGGGTGTCGTGGCGGGCGACTGGCGGACTGAGGACTGCGCAATTGCGCATGCATCTGGCAGCGTGGAGCGGCGCGGCGGGCTCGCCGCCTGTCGCGCTGGGCGCGTGATTTGCGTGTGGTGTGAGGGCCACTTCGTTAAAACTCTTTGAAAATGTGCTTAGGATTTAGTGAACATTCATAAAGAATTGTGAAAGTTGGAATCAGATTTTGTGAAAGTCAAATAAGCGAGCTATGGACTGTATAGTTGGGCCCTCAGTTCTCACGTAGAGGATTGAGGGCCCACCTGTACCGGATAAACTATGGACACTACAGAAAAAGTCTTTATGCCAAAATCTAAGGTAATGCCAAACAAAATTTGTGGAAACAAGCTGTTACTGTAAAACGTTGTCCTATTTTGTAAATAGTCTTTCAAAATGGGCCCTCAATACTCATACACGTTCAAGTTTATTTCGCAATTAAAATGAAACCATTAACTTACAGCTACTGTTTGCTTATCCTATATGCTACTAAATAATTTGTGAAAATTTGTGAAAGCAAGATCAGGTCACCACTTCTTGTAGTTTGAAAGTTATGACCTTGTTAAAGTTCGGGCCCTCGATCCTCCATTTCTTTTGTTTACATTTTCTTACGCTTAACCTATGTAAGAAAAGACAAGACAAAATTATCTCTTTTCGTGAAAAAAATTGTGCATCAATTTGATGTTGTTTGTTACTACTAAGAATTACGATAAAACTACAAATCTTAATAGATACCGAAATCAACTTAGTTATGTAGTGGTTAGGGTGACAATAAAATCGTTTTACCCTCATGTTATAAAGGCGATCTGAGATCGATTAATCGAAAAATCAATTTAACTGAACCAAAAAAAAATTGGTTATTTGGATCGATATGTAGTACTGAATCGATCCAATGAATCGACATTTCAAATTAGAAAATCGATATTCGATTTTTCCAGTTTTAATAAGGACCATAAAATGATTTACAGTTAGTTAAATGTACTCAAACACATGTAAAAAAATAATAGATTTTCACGTAATTACTTAAAAACTGACGAGATAGCTGTGTGCTTAGTTTTCCTCGCCTCTTCTTAATAAATAACATTTTCTCTTCTTAATAAATAACGTTACTAAGAATCGTTTTACTAAAAAAGTATAAAACATTAGGGATGGCGATTCTTTTAATAAAATATTGATTTTTAAATTGATTCGAACCGCATACTAAAAATCGATTTACAAAAAAATCGAGTTCTTAAAGATAGATTTCTCAAAAATCGTTTTTTTATAGAGTTTGTATTTACAATGCTAACAAATCATTGATTACAAACGTAACTTTTGTTATTGCTTTTATTTGTTAAGAAGAGGCGAGGAAAACTAAGCAAACAATAAAATCAAAAACTAAGAAAACTAATTCGTGAAAATCTAAATAATAGATTTTAAGTAATTACGTGAAAATCTATTATTTTTTTACATGTGTTTGAGTACATTTAACTAACTGTAAATCATTTTATGGTCCTTATTAAAACTGAAAAAATCGATTTTCGATTTTCTAATTTGAAATATAGATTCATTGGATCGATTCAGTACTACATATCGATCCAAATAACCAATTTTTTTTGGTTCAGTTAAATTGATTTTTCGATTAATCGATCTCAGATCGCCTTTATAACATGAGGGTAAAACGATTTTATTGTCACCCTAACCACTACATAACTAAGTTGATTTCGGTATCTATTAAGATTTGTAGTTTTATCGTAATTCTTAGTAGTAACAAACAACATCAATTTGATGCACAATTTTTTTCACGAAAAGAGATAATTTTGTCTTGTCTTTTCTTACATAGGTTAAGCGTAAGAAAATGTAAACAAAAGAAATGGAGGATCGAGGGCCCGAATTTTAACAAGGTCATAACTTTCAAACTACAAGAAGTGGTGACCTGATCTTGCTTTCACAAATTTTCACAAATTATTTAGTAGCATATAGGATAAGCAAACAGTAGCTGTAAGTTAATGGTTTCATTTTAATTGCGAAATAAACTTGAACGTGTATGAGTATTGAGGGCCCATTTTGAAAGACTATTTACAAAATAGGACAACGTTTTACAGTAACAGCTTGTTTCCACAAATTTTGTTTGGCATTAACTTAGATTTTGGCATAAAGACTTTTTCTGTAGTGTCCATAGTTTATCCGGTACAGGTGGGCCCTCAATCCTCTATGTGAGAACTGAGGGCCCAACTATACAGTCCATAGCTCGCTTATTTGAATTTCACAAAATCTGATTCCAACTTTCACAATTCTTTGGGAATGTTCACTAAATCCTAAGCACATTTTCAAAGAGTTTTAACAAAGTGGCCCTCACACCACACGCAAATGGGCGCGTGTGCGGTCGCTGATTGGTGGGTGACCGGTGTCTCTGGCTGGCTGGCTCGGGGGTCGTGATTGTACGTATGTATGTTTATCAGTATTTGTGTTCTGGTCTAACGATTCTTATAGTAGTAACTTTTGCGATGACCCCCACTTATTCCTTTAAACTTTAAAGGAACAGATTTACATCTAATATGCTATAAATTAATATAGAATTAGATTATGTTACGTTGTAAATTCAGGGCCCTGTCTGCCTTTACTAATCTACAAAAGAGGTTCGCAATGGTTGAATAGTACTTACCTGAAATCATTGTTTTTGAATGATCAGATGTCCAAAAAACATTAGTACTTGTAGCTTGTTTGAATTAAATCCATTTTTCTTCACATTAAAGACATGGAGCATTGGCTGACACATTACAAGACACACTTTTCTTGCATTTTCAATTAAAACATATTTCTAAATCAGTTTTAGCAAGACTTTGCGTTGGATTTGAAGAAAATTAAGTTCCTTTGTTTACGTTTTGTATTTGACATAACACCATAGACAAAATGACAGCCACCGTAGCGACGCCTAGCGGTAGCGGGGCGAAGTAGCTGTCAGCTTTTAATTTCACATAAAAGATGCAATTCTAAAAATAGCCGAAACAATTCCAATAATAAATTACATAATAAATTAATATGTATAATAATTAATTTGAGTAATTAAATGTAATTCAAGCAAATCCGGAAATAGAACTATTTTTTTTATAAGGACTTTTATCTAGAACATTCGAACGGGAGAAATATTTTTTATATGGATATTATCTCTGCCCGTAGGGGTTACCAGAGAGGAAATTAATACTCCTTAATATTAAGATAGGGTAATTAGTGAGTTAAATATCACAAAACTTAATTTTAAATTAAAGAAAAACGCATTTCACATTGCTAAACGTTAATGTTTGATTCTTAAGGAACGCGCTTATCAAAGAATACTGGAACTCGCCAATACAAGCATTACGATGAGGTCGCCACGGCGGCGGCTCGCAGGGAATACATCCGAGCTTTAGAAGTTTTTGATAGGTTAATGATAATAAAATTAGATTGCGATAACAAATCAGTTTCCCCTTAAAAACATAAGTCGGATTCAAATAGGGTTCAGTCAGATGGCTGCTCTTCCGTTACCTTCGTCACGTGAGAAATGGATCAATGGGTTGGTTTGAACAACTTATGTTTGGTATATTCTCGGCGTGACTTATCGCCGACACAAAAATGTGAGTCGTGCTTATCGGGGGAGGCTCGTGGTTTGGTCGTACGGCTTCGTATGAGATTCAGAGACCTTCTTATGAAGAGGTACCAAAATACTCGCCTATTAGAGGAAGTTCATGTTGAACAAATAATGAAGTTACATTTCATTCCACAACGGCTCAACTTCTTAACCCTTTAATAATGACGGTTATTTCATTAGAACAGCTCGAGTTTCCCGTTGCTGAATGGTAATTTTTACTATTACATGTAGTGCTTGCTAAATTACCCACTACCCTTAAGACTTGTTTTGAACAGAAAAGTGTCGGAGAGTCGGATGTCATACCCACTTTTACTGATTTAGTAAAATTTTGAAAATAGAATTTCGGGTGTAAGATTGCACTAATATAAATTCATCGGTAGTTTACACACACGGTATAAAATCGGTTCCACAACATCGCGGAGGGGAGGTCAGTACATGGCTGCGGTAGTTAGTCAAACATGCTGATGCTTCGGGGATACTACTCACTCGGCGTTCTCGTCCTCGTTTTTGTCACTTTCCTCATTTGGGCGTAAGGAACATACGCAACGTAAACGATTGCTTCGGTGATCATTTATCAAAATTGCCGGAGTGTTTCAGTTGTGTGCTTCAATCGGTCGGGTACGGCTCAGCAGCACACTGCTGACCATGTACATTGTGGTGTAGCACGTCGGTTGCGAACATAACCACTGCGCGCGGTTGAGGGCTATTCACTACAACGACGGGATAGACAGTCGGGTGGTTCGCCAAGGGCTACACCCCTGCGTTATCTATCAGCGAAGGTTACCTGGACCTGATAACAGTCATTTTAATTTGGACGAATGGCACTCTAACGACGAGAGGCGGTCGTATAATCGGGACCAACTGAATGTTCGTCAAGATGTTCTGGCGGATAATCGTCATCGTGATGATGATCGCAATCGCGATTAGGATACGGTTTCTATCTCCCATATAGTCTCACTCACTCTACAACGGACTATTTTATTACCTACAGCTATTGGTAAAGTTTTTATCGGTTCTCATTTAAATTCTAAATATATTTCGGTTCGTGCGCTACTTGACGCGGGATTCCAAGGATCACTTATTTGTATCGGGTTGGCAAGGAAGCTATAGGGTCGTCACCACAACCAGAAAAGGAGCGAGTGAGAGGGGTGGGAGGATTTGAAGTTATGGAAAACTTTTGGAAGTTCGGTTATTTCTTTTAGGAGTTTCCTATTGTCACCATATCTGTGTCATGTTTACGGGATGGTAACCAGCCAGCTTATGATTTATCGGATTATAATATGGCTGATCTCACTATCGGTGTGGAATCGGCGGATACGGAGTTTTACAATCCAAACCGGTGGAATTATTGCTCGGTTCTGATGTTTTCGGTTCACTAGAAGGTGGGGATAAAATTGAATTAAATACTAGTGGTTTTACGGCTTATCAATCGATTTTTGGTTATTTGCTTTTAGTGCCTGTAGAAGGAAGTAAACTCAATTATATGATTTCGGAGTTTTGACTATTTCGGAGTGTCAATTTCGGAAGTGGCTATCGGATAGAATTAGGTTTTAGAAAACTTACCTGATGAACACAATTAGGTTTTAGAAAACTTACCTGATGAACACATACGAGATTGCCTCTATCGTTTACGGTTTGGCATATTTGTCATACGGTTTCGGTACTTTCTAATAAGGTTGGTGAACCCACTAACGGTCGGGTTGCTAAGAGGAGAGATGCTGCGAGATATTGAAAGTAGAGGAAAAGATTCAGAAGTAAGAGACAGAGATTAAATACAAAAAGAAAAAGGAAAGGAATATGTTGATTACATAAATTAAATCAGAAATAAAATATTATTTAAATAAGGAAGGGATGTAGTGTTTGTATCTAAACACTAGATATAATACGCTGTCTCACGCACACAAGTAATAAGCCGCATAAATAATAACGTTTCCTAGATATTTAAATTATAAAATCACGCCATGTAATTACAAGGAGTATGTACCTATTTAAATTATAAATTAAGCAGTGTCCATATAACGAAAGCAACATCAGTATACGGGTAATACTGTCATATACAAAACCGGATTACAGCGATGCTGTGCGGTTTCCCAGGCCGAACTACAAAATACCACCAAATATTTATATTCAAAACTTGGTCCCGTTTCCTTTGAATACACAAACGGATTAGTTGACGGGATATGACAACATAAACTTACGGAATTTGAAATTACGTTGTGTGTGCGTACAGAGCTTATGACATATATGTTTTGTATGCTTAGCTATATATGTTGCCTATATCAATACCGATAGTTGTTTGTTGCCAAACTAAATAACTCAATTAATAAGGTAAGGTTACAGAAATATACATCCTCCACCATTGGAATAATGACAAAATCATCGCAGTATTGAGTAAAGGAAAACTACAGTCGAAAGTCTAAACTCCTTTACATACGGTACAGAAACAAGATTCATAATAAATGTAGTGTTTGTATCTAGACACTAGATATAATACGCTGTCTCACGCACACAAGTAATAAGCCGTCAACTGTCAGTGTCAACCGTCAGTGCCAACTAGCTGTCATCGGTTATAGGGCCATAGTAACGGTCATTCGTATGGCAGAGCTAGACAGTGGTAGACGCGCTAAGAGGGCAGGCTTGGTGTGACGGTGAGCCAGTGAATAGTGCATATCAGCGACTAGTTTACAATAAACACATGAGTATAGGTAGGTACAATGGCGGACTCCGTCGCTTAACCAGTGTAAAGGTCAAAATCCCTTGCACACCGCGTCGTCTATTTGGTACGGGCACGTACCCGGGCGGACGGTGCGCTTCATAAGAAAATCGCTGCAAAGTGGTAAAGCGGCGGTGACCCCGACCGTACATGAGTCGCAGGTCAGATTGCTTCAGTCCCGTTTTCCGTGTACCTTGTTAAGCGTGTCGCGTGGCGGTGAAAGAATACTACCACCCCATCTCTTCCCTTGGGTGTCGTAAAAGGAGACTAACGGACTAAAGACTGCACATACATCCAACAGCATAGAGCGGCGATGGGCTGTCCTGTCACGCTAAGCACATGACGTGCAGTCACTATTTGGTGAAAAGTGGACTATTTCATTGCTTAGTCTCTCACTAACCGTTCGGGGATAATAGTCGTGGTTTTATGTATGTATGTATTTCAGTGTATTATTGTGCAGGTTCATAAAATGTTACGAGTATTAATAAAATGTCCGTTTCCCTGAAACTTCTAGTGGAAATTCATTTTGTTTTTATCTTCTATGATTTTAAATTACTACTACCTACACATCAAACGAAAATTAATAAAATTACAATTTGACATTTGTACGAGCTAGCAACGTACATTGAGTCATAGTCAAAGTCATCAGTTTTGATTTGGCCTCATTTAGGCATTTCTTTACTTTTCACATTACTCATTTCAATCAGTTCGTTCGCAATTGGCTATCAAGACAGCCGCGCGTTCTCATTATCAAATCATCATCATTTTAATAATGTTTTAAGTTAGCATAGTTTACAAGAATAGGTATATTATTGTATCAAGTTTAATCAAGTGTATAATTTAGTTTCGGCTCACCCCGAACAACATTATTTATTAACTTTTGTTCTCTCCACGTGCAAAGGCCTGTCCAGCAGTTGGGACGATTATGGGATGACCATGATGCTTTGTTTAATTCGTCAATTAATCTGTGGGCTAGCTCAGAAACTCACATCCATTACCGAATATCCGTTTCGTGCATTCATAACATTTATTTTTGTGTTCACAGGAGATACAAACAACTGGCGTTCTCAGAGAGCTGTCAGCGGCAGGCGTCACCCGGCGCGGCGCCCGGTTGAGCGTCAAACCGTTTAACCGGATTACAATTTACAACAACGCTTTGTGGCTTCAGAGAATACAGCGCTGAATGACAAATATTTAACGTATAAATATGTACATAATCCTACTAATATTATAAACGGGAAAGTTTGTAAGTATGGATGGATGTTTGTTACTCTTTCACGTAAAAACTACTAAATGGATTTGGATGAAATTCGCCATAGATTATAACCTGGATAACACATGGACACATAGGATAATTTTTATCCCGATATTTCCACGGGAACGGGAACCACGCGGGTGAAACCGCGAGCGGCCTGTAGTGCATACGTCATATAATCACGACTATTATCCCCGAAAGGATGTCAAAGACTAGGCAATGAGGACCTCAAAGCAGTCCACTGGCACACTCCACGTTTCACCAAATGACAACTGCACATGTGCTCAGCGTGGTGAGCCCATCGCCGCTCTATGCTGTGGGATGTATGTGCTGTCTTTGGTGCGGTAGTCGCCTTTTACAACACCCAAGGGAAGTCGGTAGTATTCTATAATGAGCCACCTATAGTGCCACCATACAGTATAAAATATGTTTAATTAAGTATACAATATAATTGGCTACTTGACAGTTTTCGAAAAAGTATTTAAAAAGTTACAAACGCTCATTTTATACCCCGTACAATATTTTCTTTCTCGAAAAAGTTTTATTTAACAGAAAAAACATATTTTTTTTTATTGATTTCTAATTTCGTGCGAAAACGGTTGGTCACGTGACATTTTGCCCTGTGACGTCACATTTCAATAAATATAGAAACTTATCTTGAAACCTGACAGATAGTTTTTGTATATTTTGTGAAATGTGACGTCAAATGAAGCTCAATCATGGCCGCCCGTGTTTCGGGTCTTGTAATCCACAGATAAAAAAATCGCAAATTTATTTTGTAAAAACAAAATATTGGATAATTATCGTTAAATCATAACCTACCATTTCCGAGATATTTCATATTTTATTGTTACAACTGTCTAATAGCCAATTCTGTAGTAAAGCAACGAACAAGAAGTAATATCATTGAAAACCCAGTTTCAGCTACTGCGAACACACATTATCGATTTTACGGAGGGCTTTTGTAAGGATTATATTATTTGAGAAAAATCAACTGACCTCTTCAAAGTTATGTCAGCGGCATACATCACTCTATTCCGGTTTCACGCCGAACCGGTTAACCAGATTACAACGCTTTTGCGGTTACCCCCGGGTCGGGCGGGTGACAAATACTATACAAGTGTATGCACATTCAAATTTATCTTCGGGAGCCGCGACACGAGTCGAGATGGAATTTTAAACGTCCCTGAAATTACGACAAACGTCCCTTGGCAGTCCTTTTCGGATTATTGTCATGTAGGTCCGCGGGAATCGGGAATTAATTTACTACGAACAACGTTATTAAAGGACATGGCTAGATCCTATCATCGTTTTGTATCGTTTTTATGTCAACGTCGAAAATTCACGTTTTGACGTTTTCTGACTAATTCACGTTTTGACTAATTAATTTTGATAATTAAATGTAATTTTTGAACTTAAAGAGTCACTCTCTCGCTTCTTCTTTAATTATTTAGTAAAGACATTTTTGTAAGCTTTATGACGTTTATATGACGTAAATTCCGGCCATGTCCTTTTGTGAATAAGCGTCATTCGTAATTAACATGCAAAAAATTATATTTAAGCATGAAAGAAAACGGAGAATAAAAAATTACAGTTATTTGGTAATTACAATAAAACTTAAAACGGTCATAGTCGCATGACATACTTCTTACGATGATCAGGAATATTACGATGCGTGAAAATGGCTCTATGTAATAGAAATTTCGTTAAAATGTAATAATTAAGGACTAAGTTCTTATTTTAATTGAAGCACCTGCTAATTATTCATTACCTAACAAGGTACCTTTATTTACATAAGTACCTACCTAAGCTGCTAGCTGCTTCTCTAATTATGAAATTGCTTAATTAAATTAATAGGCTTTACGAATGCCAAGAAAATGATTCTCAACATCATAATTAATTATGGCATCTTAAAAGAAATGGAAACATATTTAAAACTTTATTTGAAAGGCCACGGTTCAATATAATTTGTTCTTATAGGTAATTAACTTTTCAACATATCTATCAATAAAAATCGAATAATATGTTGGTAAGCGTAAAACTCTAGATCGAGAACGGCTTGACCGATTATTTTCTTGATGTGTTTGTAATGATTAAGACAAGGTTTAGGTTACTCGCATAATGACACATTTAGGTAGCCAAACGCACAATGACACATGGTTACTCGCATAATGACACATTTAGGTAGTCAAACGCACAATGACACATCGTGTCTACGCAAAATGACATACGCAAATAGACACATATTCTTATACGCGAAATGACACACGGGAACGACTACGCGAAATGACATGATACGCGAATTGACACATAAAGACACAAAATTTGGAAATTCGTCGCGATAGTTATGAGGAAACACTACGTCGACGTGGCATGCAAAATTCTCATACAAAACACAGAAAAACGACGTTTCGTAGTCGTAGTCTTCAGAACTGGACCAATTTTTATTACTTTTTCAGCATCGGTTAAAGAAAGAGATTTTCTATGTCTGCATGTTTAATTTTTTTCATTAAGTCATTTATTTATTATAACCAGGAGCCTTTAAATTTAAGCGAAACCCATTTTAAGGCGTCTAGAGAAACATTAAGTGGCTGGTTTAAAAAAATCAAACTAACAGACAAAAATTCCCTTTTTCTGTGTTTTAACAAATGGTCTACAGCCAAGTCCATTCACAGTGCATTCGACAAATCAACGGCACGTTCCACAATTTTTTCAAAGTACATAATTAGTAAAAATAACATTCAGTCTAAAAACTTCAGAAGAAGATTACGAAACGTTGAAAAAATGTCGAACCCGCGTCCTCCGCCATCCGGGCGGCTGCAATGACCACTCCGCCACCAAGGTATTGGGTTAGACCGACGAAATTTTTCAACGCTTTTGACTTTGTTTTTATAGTAACAGTCTTATCAAACCTCTCAGAATTTACATCCTTAGAGATCGGAACGAAAATATCGCTATCCGTTCGGTTAAGTATCGATGATTGAAAAACATTCGTGAACCGAAAAACCACAAACGAAGTTTCGGAGTAGCATGACCACACGAAAGGTCTATTATGGAACACGAAGTAGCGGACTGCAACGAATGTTTTCGACGGGCGCCTTACTAAAAGTAGCAACAACGCTCACAAGTTCACAACTTAGTACTGGGGTTTCCGCAAATTGTGGTGTCGTTCTACGAACGTGGATTATTTAGCAATCATACTCATTATCATCATCATCCCACGTCCCTCGGTTGGGTTCAGGCTTTCCCCAGTTGGGGAGATCAGGGTGACATACTTTGCGGATCAGTGGGATTTAACGACTGGGATCTTACTACAACAACCTGGACCAACAGTAATTTTTCATCAACGGATCACGTTTAATAGGTACGAAATAAGAAATAGCAAATAAGACATAGGGCAATTATACCATAAAAATGGAACCGAGCAATCGGCAATTTAGTAATAAGAATAGCCAATAAAACAGCATAGTATAGGGCATCAAAGATGCGATGAACATGTATAGGTAGTTATAAGCAATCAATAGCATAAGTTAGAACATAAGAGTAGATAGGGCACAAACGTGCAAGAAAAATGGAAAGTAAAAAGTTGAAATTATTATATAGCTGCTGTGCTGCTGTATAATGGGAAAAGAGAAATGAGTAGGATATAGGGTCACATGAACGAACGTGCCAAGGAAATGTAGGCGCAAAGCCATTTTTAGCGTAAAACCACTGCAAGAGCGGTATAGCATTAAGAACATCTCCGACATATCCCACATTAAAAAAATTAGGTACGAAAATAGAATTTGTATGGCACAATGGTCGGTCATCTCGTTTGTTAACAGGAGGCTTGGCTTGGCTTGCATGCCATACAAAATTTAATTTTCGTTTTCGTTAACGCAATCAAATGGTTAAAAACCTCTCACTAGGCACTCTGCTATCTTCGTTGAACGTAATACGTCCAAAACTCTCACCACATAGAACAAATCCATAGTGTCTCAATAAAGATTTTTATCGAAGCCCAGTAAATAAAGTTGAACATCCCTCTTCCTCCGTTCGGGAAGGCCGCCCGACCGGGAATAAAATATATAGACGACGCAGTATCCGGTGATGTTAGTCGTCAATAAATTTACAGAGTGAAAATGTAGGATATGTGCTACTTTTGTTGGAATTGGATGTTCGGAAAGTATGGTTCTCTTCCGAATAAAGCTTCGGCGACGTAGGTAATCTGAAACGACTGTATTTGTAAATACAGATACCATAGTAAAAAATATATCAATAGTGGGTTTTACACGCATGCAGAAGGCTGCGTACAATCGGGGAACTTCCCGGCCGACCACTGTTCGGCGATATTTGATTGCGCTCAAAGAGTTATAGTAGCTCCAAAGCCATTAAATCTCTTTGAGTAGCTCTTACTGACGGCTAATATAAAAGTGCTAAGGAGATCTCTTATAACTCTGGACGCTTGAATTCTATTTTAACGGCAAAATCTGTAAAAGTCTACCTTATATATATCACTCTTATAGATCTGTAAGGTGCAAAGAGCTCTAATTAACACGACGCTATAGGTTAAGAAGTTATAATACGTTTAGAGCTAATTCGGACGAGAGTTTAAAAAGCGTTGCGTTAAAACTCGGCGTTGGCGCTTTTAAAACGTTTACGATGTGATTGTTCATACGAACGCTTTTAAATCACTTTCATCTCGTTTCTCGCTTGAGTAAGACGTGGAAATGGTTAGTGCTAAATTACTAGCAATGGTAATTTGTATTGCTAGAAGACGGAAAAAACACAAGTCTTTCTGGGTACGAGTACATCTCCTTTGAATGAACATAGATACCTAAAAGGACAATTTGTGGCACTGCACGAAGACTTAAGGCATTATCCCAGTAAATTTTTTAATTATTTTCGAATGTCTTCAACAACATTTGACGAATTTTTACAATTTTTATCCCAGTCCTCCGAGAATTTTTTGGTTATGTCCTCCTAGGCATTATTCTTCATAATTTTATTTGAATACTCTGGTAATGAATTTGCATACAGCATTGGACGAGACTCCACTTTTATAATAATTACTTCGGGATCTACAACCCACGACATCGTAAAAGACGGTCTATAGTTCTGCCCAATCTGGGGGTACAGAAGGGTTAGTGCATGCAATAACTCCCTTGTATCTCTTATCACTATTCCTTTGAGTTATAGTCAACAACTTAACAGATCTCTTAAAACTCTTATCTTAGAGATCAATGGCAACAATACCGTCTTTTACCTGTTGAAGTCATAACGTACACGCTTCTAAAATATTGTGCAAAAAGTAAATAAGTAATGACTATAAACTTCAATCAAAGACTAAGTATAACAATTTTTTCATAATGATATAATGTACCAAATGTTGTTTAAAGTAAAGAATATATATAAAAAACAGCATGTTAAAACCTCATACCAAATAAAATTGGTCTGAGGTTAAAACAGAAACAGAACAGCGAGTTAAGGCAGCCACCTACAGTACTGTACCTATAAACAGTAACATACCGAACTATACAATTCCGACACATTGCAGTGAACAACTATTATATGCTGACTATGTAACGTTAATATATTTACGAAACGTCAACTCGTATAGGATTTTTATCGGCTATTGGGTTACCAACAGAGTTCCTAGTACGAATTTTATTAGATCACTTTATCGACAACGACAATTTGTAAGGCATTGAAGTAGCTGAATCTGGTGAAAAAACTTTTATTTTTAAATTATTTTTACGGGTTTAGCAATTGGCCTTCATCTTACCTGATGTTAAGTGATGATAAGACCGATGATGGAAGCGCACTTCACCCGGAATTCTCTACTACTGTCTTAGCTATCTTATCACTAACTGCCGGAACACAACAATGCTGCAAACATTTGATGTTATGGCGATATATTTAGATAAGACGGTGGTAGCAAGCTAGGCGTTGGTAGTTTTATTGTTACCAATCCGAATACAAACATGTACTCATCACTGGGACTTGAACCCGGGACCTCTGGGTCTTAGACCGGTGGTCTTAATCTACAGAGCCTCTATTAAAAAAAACAAGGTCTGTTGAAATTTTAGAAAATCGAATTCTGACTAAAATCAGCTCTGGCGGCTTGTTTATAATCATTCTTTATATAATTTGACCGAAGTATAAATCCACGATGGTACTGTTTGTTACTTATAATTAAACAATTAAATAACATTAACTACAGCTTCTATACACCGAGTTGTATGTTATATTGTTGTCGAGCGGCAAAAACCTTTGTGCAACGGCTGAGAGTTTATAAAACAAAAACAGTTTCTGTTTTTGTTCTACGGGCCTCACGTACACGCATCTAAGTGTGATGCTACAAAAAACATTTCTCCCTAATTGTGTCGCGCAACAAACCACACCTGTGCTGTTTAAAAACAAAACAGACACGTTTTTATAACGTTGCTGTAACGTTGACACGTAGCCATCCCGGCACGCGTCGCGTTACGTCGCGTTACACCTACGAACCGCGTAAATCTTCGGCATCGTTTAAAAGGCTCATGAATTTGCATGGAGTCGAAAAGTTGGCGATACCGCAAGTTTGTCTGGTGTTTCGAGACGGCTGTCTCAGCTGATTTATGGACGGCAAACGACGAGAGTCGAGCGGACACATACTCGGAATACACAATAAATCTAGTAGCGCGGCCGCGTTGAGTTCTTTACGCTCCGACAAATGTTCTTTTTAGGCAGTTCAAGTAGTCGGCCTGTTTATGAATAAAATTCCATCTATTTATTTCTAAGAAAACCGAAATGTGCTTTAGCTAACTTGAGCCGATTCCTCTAGTCTTAGTACGTATATAGGTACTAGGAGCTTCTCGGACTTCAAGAGTCACTTGTCAAATCGTCTCGGACACGCGGGGGGAGTGTGTTTATACTTTTCGGATTATATTTCGGTGGTTTATAATAATAGTTTATTCGGGAGTTAGTTGTTAGTATATTAAATTTTTATCCTTACAAAATTAGTGGGCATCAATAACGGCGCAAGAAAGAAGAGAGGTACCTCTCGGAAGAAAATCGCCAGTACAAGGAACCCCAAGCCACGGGGTTAGTTAGATTCTTATAACTATTAATTAGAATTACTGTTAGGGCTCCGCGTCACTGCGGACACAACATGCTTTAAAGAGAATGTGGAAAACAAAAATGGCTTTATTTTCTACAGACGAACATTTTCCAGTGTCATATTTTTTTTTCTTCTAGCTCTTGCTTTTTCTCTCGATTCAACGCATTACGCATCACATCGATAATTCTGTGGCGTATAATTCTCACTGTAACCTATTTAAGACAATAGGTAATCAAGTTTAACTATTGCATCAATTGTCACAAAGGAGATCATTCGGGCTCCGTACATTTTTGGACATTTTCTAAAAGGGCTGGGACTGGGAAACATAAATTAATGCTAGATATTGCTAGAACTAATGATCTGAAGCAATTGTCATTGCAGCGCAAAAGCTGTGAGGTCATCATCCTTTTCTGTGTATATTGTATACAAAAAAAAATAGGAATCAATAAATGTATGAAAATGATCAATCTTTGAACTTGTATAACTTGGCTCGGAGCAATCCTGCAATTTATGTGCGATATTAACTATTTCTCCAAATGGCTAGTTCTAACGATACGTACTATTTCTTTTTGTTGACCGGCACTTTCAGAAAAGGCTGAAAACAAAATTTTGTCCTTCATTTACGCGCATGCATCAATCACACAAAATAAATAAAGGATTCCAATAGAATAGAAGAATACTTGACAATGTATTTAGTTCACTATATACGTTATCATATTATAAGTGAGCAAACAAATCTGTTTTAAAGAATTACTCTGTCATTTAAGACTTGTACCATAGCCAACTGGAGATGCATACTTAGGTATGAATTTAATAAGAGTGGAACAAATTACAGCGCGCTACCGGCAGATAGCGGGGAGTGTGTGTGAGCCTAATGACCTAACTCAGCCACCAGTCTCGACTTTGGGGACAGGAAATGTACTGTCTGTAGAAATTAACATTGGTAAGGATGAGATCACAAGTATTTGAGCTAAATGGAGAATAAGTATGTACACAAAATTTTCTGAATACTGAAATTCGAGTTTGGAAAGTAGTTTGTCGTTTATCCAAAAAGTTTTTGATTTTCTATTAAGTATCTGTAACATACATTTGAATTGACAAAAGGAGGCATAGTTTTCACGTTAAAAATGTTTCATGGGAAGCTCTTAAGAATCATAAGCTAGAACGGGTGTTGTTTTCCAGTTGTAACAGCAACGAAAGTACATTACGTACCAACGTACAAATACTCGAGAAGTATCCTGACATCAAATTAAATATTAAACGCACCTTGTTGTTTTAAGACCTGTCAAAAGAATTCAAGAAGAGGGTGGTTCAAAAAGATGTGGTCACGAATATTCTCATACAGACGAATCGAGAAATATCTGAGTAATTATTATCAGGATTATTACCATGTTTGCTGTCTTTGGGTACACGTAGTTACGGATGAACTATCATCAATGTCATTAGTCAGTAGAATTACAAAAATAAAAAAAACACATCGTATTGCAACCGTTAATAAGTAAGTACACTGTAATGTTAATGGCTATGATACTTAGTTTAAGAAGTTAACGAAAGCCGTGGTAACCTGTATAACTGCAGCGGCAACAAGTTAGTCTTTTAATAAGATCAAAATAATATTTATCTCTCCAATTACGTGGCTGTTGCAGCTGCAGATAATTTTAAATTAAACAAAGTCCGGATAGAGCTCTCCGCGATAACTTTAATAAGTGCACGCCAGTCCCAGCGCGATTACAGCTCAATGGTAAGATGGCGCCTGGTGACACAGTTTTGGGGGCATGGTTTCAGCTAATGCTGAGACAGTCATCATCATCATCATCATCTTCCTGACCTTATATCAGTAGGTAGGGTCGACAACGCGTCTTTCTCTTCCATCATCTTCTATCAGCATACGATCGCGGAACTTCCCGATCGTTTGTGTATCTTGTGACTTTGTACATCTCTGCCTCATTCCTTTCTTACCCATGTAATTTTTCCACATAGTAGTCCATCCATATTTTCTTTGGACTACCCTTCTTCTTATGTTGTGCCAGTGAAATGCGGAAACAAAACTGTGTAGCCAAAACAAAGCCTCAGCTCATTGTTGCAGTGCTCACTTGCCATTGCTGGAGAGACAACTAAATGGATTACCAAATTCCGCGGAATTTGGTGAATTTCGCATTGTATTTAAGTAAGATTAGAGGTTTTTTATTAAGTGAAAAGTGGACTATGGTAGAGGACTGCTTTTGCAATCCTCGTTGCCTAGTTAAGTAGGTAGTAGGTAGTTCTATTATTGAAAGAGTTTTAGGAATCGGTTCAGTAGTTTCATCTTTCAACAACAACCGGGACCAACGGCTTTAAGTCTTTTTCGAAATACGGAGGGCCTGGATACAATTTGGTCAGAAATGTGACACGATTCAACAAACCGAAGTTGCTTGCACGATCGCACGTCTAGAAATATATGAGATTAGATTGCTCGACTGCTTTTCCTTTGTGTAATTTTATACGGCCCTGATATTGACATTAAACTAAGACGGCGAATCAAACTTAGAAGAGCCAAAGGACTTAAAAAACTTGGTCCTTATGATGTGCCTTAAGATGTGAGGACTCCTCAGCTCTAAAGTGGCTTACAATTTGAGAGCAAGAAGAAGGATCAACTGAAGTAGGATAAAAGATCAAAACGGCAGATTCCTACAAACTTCTATAGAGATAATTGTGAAAACTTAACGGTAATATCACTTATCAATTTGCCATTTTACTGCAAGAATTTTATTGAAGAGATTTATGTTTCACTGGAAAATATAGCATATAACAGTCTTCAAAAAGTTTAAAAGAGGTAGTATCGTATTCGTATTTTTCAACTTTCACTTTATTTAAGCTAAAATAGTTACTATTCTATTTTTCAAAGAAATAAATACCTATGAAAAGCTGTCTTGTCACAATTATTCAAATGTGTACAGGTGCTCGTGTTTGTTGCTATCAAGCTAGTCGCTAATGGGAACTTCAAACAGCTCCAAATGACGTCTCGTTATCCGACCGGGGCGGGGCGGCGGCGCGCAGAGATTTGCGGATGCAAAGCTGCACCGAGCCCCGGTGTGATCGGTGGCATGGCGATATCTCATAATATACAGTAATATATACATATATTCCCGACTTTTATCCCC
Source organism: Scoparia ambigualis (assembly GCA_963921215.1). Classification (NCBI taxonomy): domain Eukaryota; kingdom Metazoa; phylum Arthropoda; class Insecta; order Lepidoptera; family Crambidae; genus Scoparia; species Scoparia ambigualis. The sequence continues at coordinate 4,824,493 of OY992504.1, forward strand.
TGAGGGTTAGTCAGAGACCAGACAATGAGGACCGCAAAAGCAGTCCACTGCCACAGCACACCAAATGATGCTAACTGCACATATGCTCAGCGTGACAGGTGGTGAGCCTATTGCCGCTCTATGCTGTTGGATGTATGTGTAGTTTTGGTCCGTGAATGTATTGGATTCTCTAATAATGTACATATAAGATTTACTTGAAATGCTGATTAAACAAGCAAGCTAGATAAAATATTACAAGCATTAATTCGCCTACATATAACAGTTCTAACTTAAAGTGTGTGAGACGAGAGAAGACGAGATAAATGGAAGAGAAAGACAGCAGTGGGACAGTACTCGTATATGGGCTGTATTTTACTTAACTTTTTGATATAACAGAAATAAGTCCGCGATATGGTGGTGTTGACATAACAAATATGAATTAACAGCATTCTGCATGCAATCACTTTACGGAATAATTGATCTAGAGAACGTGAAGGTCGCAAATCCAGTTTTCGAGAATTCTTAGCGAGAAATACATTTTTAATGACATTCATATTTCTTAACATTTTTATGTTTTTATAAAAAGGTTTTGAACCGATAAGATATCCTTTGATTTGTCCTACAGTTAGGGTTATATTTTTAAAAATATCGCAAAAGCGCTGAATGCCTCACAAATATAATAATCACACACATCGTATTAAGTAAGTCATGTACTTTATACGTAAACACATGGCGATCCTAAATCAACAGAGACTGTGAACCGCAAAATAAAACAAAGTGAAACATAAACGTTAGTCAGGGAACACCGACACATACCAGTTACATGTACAATTAACACACTTGATGAGCGAGCGTACTAATTCTTATGCCTGAAAGTACAAAGATACCGATTGATATATAAAGTTTGAAGACGTGTGCTAACGAACGTGTAACAAATATTAGCCATAGAAGACAAAAAACAATGAACCATTGCCACAGTTAATTAACTGTGACAATGGTTTTGGTTGGTTTTCCATAAAAACTTCAGAGTTCAAAATTTTATAAACCAATGAACCGAAACGCGAAAACACTTTAATAAGTACCTATACTTCACTAAGTTTTTAATATTTTTGAATACTATTTTTGCAGTCAATATCCTCTTACTCGTACGTACCCATATAAAAATTCGATGAAAACACTCCGCCAAGGCAATAAAGAAAAAGCAAAATTGAAAAAATAATACGACGAAAAAATAAACTGGAAGAGGCGAAAATTAGATTGGGTTGATAGGCGATACACCGCGAAGGCGCGTGTCGCTTACAACAAATAAGGTTTGGCATTGGTTACTGCAAATACGGATACAGCTCAAGCTCAGATTTTGATTAAAGTTTTTTTTAAATTATTCTTTATAGGCAAGTATTCACTCACTCACCTGATGATGTAGCATTCTTGCCCAGATAATGCCTGTTAATCCTTGCCTTGAAAGCTCAAGTAAAAGCAGCAAGAAAAAAGAAGCAAGAAAAACCTACCAACTCCCGATCTGCTTTCCTCCAAGTCGAAAGGCCTGTGACTATCTGTGGGACGTTTCTATTTGGTAAGCTGTTTGCCAAACGCACACTTGTATCTAATTAAAGAAATAATTAAAAATAAAATCGAGGGGCGCGTCAAATTTTTGTCAACAGTCAACCATTCATACCAATAAAAATGCTCATTAGACATTTATACCGATATAAATGTCTAATCAGCATTTTACGTACACACTACGCCCCACGATTTTATTTTTAATTATTTTTTTATTATTTTGTAGCTTTTAGTACATTATCTACATCATCATAATCTTTCATTCTTTCATTTGATACCCATATTGAGGTGGTTGAACAAAAAAATGTAATCCACCATTTTGTGGAGGCGGCCATTTTGGATTTACAATGATACTGAATATACATAATTGTATTGTCATCAGAACCAAAGGTGTGTACCAAATTACAGATTAATCGATCAACAGGAAGGGAGCAAAATTTTAAGTACTAAATTTTACCCAACATCAACAAACAGGTTAAGAGCTAAATAAAACCGTTTAATAATAAGGACAATAATAATCTATACTAATATTATAAAGATGAAGAGTTTGTTTGCTTGAACGCGCTAGTCTCTGGAACTACTGGTCCGATTTGAAAAATTCTTTCAATGTTAGATAGCCCATTTATCGAGGAAGGCTATAGGCTATAATTTGTTTAGGTACGAAGCCGGGGCGGGTCGCTAGTAATTATTATAAACGCCGTGGTTATTATATTCGCCGTGCTGGTAACGGCATAGAATACTATCTCCCCATAATACTAGCCCCATCTCTTCCCTTGGGTGTTGTAAAAGGCGACTAACGGACCAAAGACGGCACATACATCCAACAGCATAGAGCGGCGATGGGCTCACCACCTGCCAGGCTGAGCACATGTACAGTCTTAATTTGGTAAAACGTGGACTGTGGCAGTGCTTCAGCGGTCCTTATTGCCTGGTCTCTGACTAATCCTCCGGGGATAATAGTCGGGACTATTTATTGTATGTATAAATAGCTCTTGCACCATCAGCTCATTAACAAGTACCTATTTCTTACATTAGGTACACTAAATAAATTTCTGGTTCATTTGTTTTTGTGCGTATATCTCTTTTTCGTATTATTACTCTTTTGTTTTAGAACGTTCAAGCGTGCCGTGACTTTATTAAAACCTTGATCCGAGACAGCGTCGCAAGAAACAAAGCCAAGGACTAAATCTAATTAAAAAACAACTATTCACGACACTGCAAAGTTATTTTAATTAATTTATGTCACAGTATTTCTTGCAACTAATTGTTAGATATATTTTTGGCATTAGAAGGTAAAGGCGCTAACAAATAAGAGATTGTTCTACTCTTAACTTTTTTAGAATGCCTTCATAAAAGCTAAGCACGTGGCAACAAAGTCGTACGACCTTGAGTTACATAGGTCGCTAAACAATAAAACTACAAAAAATTACAATTACACAATATTCTACATGAAAGAACAAAAACTACTACATAAAAACAGATGGTACGATGGTACGATACGCTATAATCTCCTAAAAGCACATTTCACGTAGCAATATTTAGCGTTTGCTTTTCGCTTCCTTTTCTCTCTACTCCCCTAATATTCAGTGCATTATTTGAGGAGGTTCGCGCTAAATGAACTATGCAGCATCAACGCGCGGCCCACTCCGAGCTAGAATGCACTTTCCGTATTGAATTTGCTTTTTGCTTCAGCAAATTGATGTCAGAGTGTAGCTTGCGTTCGCACCATTAAATCTCCTTCGAGAATATATTTCTCGCCTTTACACTTTAACACTCCGTTCAGGTATAACAGGGTAAGTACAAATACATAAATACATAGTATGTGTTGCGTTGCGATATTAAAAGTTTAGTTACTTTCGTAAGACTTAGTCACGATATGGACCGAATTAAAAATATCTGTAGCACCTCCGCTCCGCTCGAACTTCTCAGTGAATCTATTGGACAACCATACTGATTTAAGTAACATTTAGTAACAAAATTTTTGTTCTTTCTGACGAAAGGCGCAGCGGCGATAATGAGAGCGAGATGAGAGCACGTAACGGAGATGAGAATGTTAAGATGGATGTGTGAATTTACTAGAATGGAATACATGGAATACACTGGAATACTCAGAGTGCTCAGCGTGACATGTGGTGAGTCCATCGCCGCTCTAAGCTGTTGGATGTATGTGCAGTCTGTAGTCCGTTAGTCGCCTTTTACCACACCCAAGGGAAAAGAGAGGGTGGTAGTATTCTTCACCGCCACGCGACACGGTGAGAAATATGTAATATGAAAAATATAATATTATGTTCTTTACAAGCTGTATACAGGGCCTAACAATATCAATAAGCGAACGTTTAAGGGGAGCATCTATACATCACACAGAGCATCCTTACCAAATTTGGTACAAAACTACAGGCTCGTTACCCAGATAATCAACAAAACATTATCATAATTCACCAAAAAATACACCCTTTCCAAACCCGTACAGCTGTACTACACGCACACAAAGATAGACGAACATGCACACTAAACACTTAAGAGGCCTATTACATCTCGACTGTGATTTTTGAGTAAAATGGCCAATTATGGCGTTATGGATCTCAGAAACAAAAATACATTAACAATTTTGACTTATTGAATAGTGTAGAATAGCAATTGGAATAGTGCATAGAAGCCTCGCTTTTTGTAAATTTTGCTTAACTTTTTAATTAAACCCAAAATAGCAGAGAAAGATTTTCATAAAATGCGCGACGGCACTTTTTTGAGCTCCTAGATTGAACCACTGTTCTGAACAAATGAAATATAAAAATTTGAGTGTTATCTCTTATAATAGTCGTATAGTGCGTAGCGGCCTCGGAATTTTTAGATATCATTGATTTTATATAGAAAACAAAATCTTATTCTAAACCAATAACTTCGAATATCGCTTTAAGTTAACTGTGAATTTCTCCTATCTACGATAATATTATTGAGCAAAATGTATACCAGAAATCGTTCTTCATGATGAATGATTGATGATGATTTTATAATGAATTTATCATCCTATTTCGATAAAAACGATAAATACAACTGCAAAATTACTTCAAAATGCGATGCGCCGGCCGTCCGAACTCAGCTTAGCCTCGCAGAGTGGACATTTGTAATATTAAGCATGATTTTATTATCCTATTTCGATAAAAACGATAAATACGACTGCAAAATAACAACAAAATGCGAAAATGGGCATTTTACGCAAAAATCACAGTCGAGATGTGATAGGCCTCTTAACTAAACACTAAAAAAGCACACTAAGCTATCTTTTTATTTAGCTTGCGTGCGTGTTAGTAAAGATACCTACAGCATGTTTCATGATGTCCATTATTTTAATTGATTTAGTTTGTTAAAAAACATAACCTTAAAAAATTACTATAAAACTGGAGCCCATTTTTTGTCATTGTATTCAAAATGATATGTACCTAGATACCGCCCTTAAGCGTTCGGTTATTGATTTTGTTAGACCCTGTATTAGTGATATTAACATGCCTTTGATTCAGCGAAGATGTAAGCGAACTTGCCTATCGGCATCATTAAATGGTTTTAAACGCCCTTCACGGACGCAGAACCAAAACTCTGCAACCAAATTTTAAAGGCCTTGTAATTTTACCTGCCGCTAATAAACTTAGGCGAATAGACGGAGAGAAGTTCGCGCAACTTCTCGGTAGTTGCAGACACTCTTCTAGTTAACTGTTGAAATTTCCGCATTTTATGAATAGTCAACTAACGGACGACGGAGAGGTTGTTGTTGCTCGCAGCACAAACCCCATTGTTAGCCGTGCTCACAACGAAAACTATTTAAGCTCTCCTTACAAACTGCAGGTAACCGTTCGAATAGGTTCTCGATAGAATAATGTACTTGTAAAAGTTAAGGTAGCTTCACTTTTTTATTTAAAATAATCGTTATACCTTTGATCAAGTTTATCGAATCTTTAGACAATGTATTTTGTAACGTCAATATCAAGAATCTACCGTGTCGCGTAGCGGTGAAAGAACACTACCAACCCCTCACTTCCATTGGGTGTCGTAAAAGGCGACTAACGGACTAAAGACTGCACATACATCCAACAGCATAGAGCGGCGGGCGATGGGCTCACCACCTGTCACGCCGAGCACATGTGCAGCCGCTATTTGGTGAAAAGTGGACTATTGTAGAGGACTGCTTTTGTGGTCCCCATTGCCCAGTCTCTGACTAACCCTTCGGGGATGATAGTCGTGATTATATGTATGTATGTAATATCAAGAGTTACTGCCGCGCCTGTGTTTACATCTCTATCTATTGTTTTTACTAAAGTCTTTCCATACTTATGCCCAACTTTAATAAGCAATACAACAAAATGGATAGGTTATTGACATCGGCCGTAAGTAAGCTCGTAGGGTGGAGAATTAGAATTCCTTAGGGCCTTTCGGATATTATGGTAGCTGGTTCTTAGCTTAATTAAACTTTTATACTCAGTTATTTTGAGTCTTGTATCTTATATTGGAGTATATCAGCATACGTTTTTGTTTTAGAATCCTTTTTACCATGGGAGTTAGACTAGTTTTTTAGCTAGCTAGCGTAACACAGCGTTTTAATGAAATAAATAGTAATCAATAGCAGCAATGCTCTGAATTATGAAGAAAAAATTACATTGCAATATCATGCGGGAGTTTGAAGCTATCTTCATTATTAGCTTAAGACTTTTTAGGTATTATGAGGTTATGACAACTGTTATCGTATGACTATCAGTTCAGTTCAGCATTTATTTATCACTTGACTCTTAACCCGGCGTTCTATAGAAAAACCTTTTTTAACAGTAATATGTGAATGATTAAAACGCAATAGATATCGAATAGGCTGGTTTGGTCATTCTCCTTTACGTGTCATTGTTGTCATGTTAATAATTTCAATATTAAATTGTTGTCGTAGCAAATGGGAAGTTGCCTACCACTTCGGGAAACGGGCGTGCGTGACGTTTGTACACACGGCGTCATATCAACCTACCCTAAACTGTCAATTTTCTCCAATTAATATTGATCTTTAAAACCAAACAATAAAGTTCGAAATTGATTGTAGAAAGGAGAATGACCAAACCAGCCTATTCGATATCTATTGCGTCTTAATCAGTCACATATCAAAAGTGTTCTTTTAGGTTATAATGATTACTGTTAAAAAAAGTTTTCTATAGAACGCCGCGTTAGAAGTCAAATAACTGAACTGAACTGATAGTCATACGATAACAGTTGTCATAACCTCAAAATACCTAAAAAGTCTTAAGCTAAAAATGAAGATAGCTTTAAACTCCCGCATGATATAGTAATGTAATTTTTTCTTCATAATTCAGAGCATTTCTGCTATTGATTACTACTTATTTCATTAAAGCGCTGTGTTACGCTAGCTAGCTAAAAAACCAAAAAGAAACTAGCCCAACTCTCATAGTAAAATGGTCATTCTCCTTTGACAGTTTAGGGTAGGTTGATCTGACGCCGTGAGTACCTATGTATGTTGTCCTCAACCTAAAGTGTCGTACTAACATCATTATTATATTATAGATGAAAGCTTTCACGTACCTGCAAGGCCGCTAAAAACCTTGATGAATTTTTAAGTACCTGTTAACAACACTGATTATTCTTTTCTTTTATCTAAAATAACGGCTGAACTGCGGCCGCTATCATTAATGCCCTAATTTCATACATAAATATTTGCACGCTACTAAATACGGCTAAAATAAAACCACATTGTATGCCCTATTTAATGGCAAATAAAATTATTTGGACCTATTTGAACGCAGTAGAGGTAGGTACAGGTTACAAAACCTCATTTTTACAGCATTAATGGGGCTAAACTAAACACGCAAGAAGTGTAGTGTAGTTATAAACTCCTTACAGCCAGAGGTTTCGACTAATTACACTAGCAGATGCCACGCCCCTGTGGGTTATTCCACTTGACTCCAAAGCAATTGTTCTCAAAACTTCACCGTCCATACATTGTTTTCACTTCGACTCCAAAATGATTTTAGGCATTTAATTTTAATGTAGAAATATGTACGTACTTCAATTCCACTTGATTCGAAAATAATTTTGGTAGGGTCAACAAATCTAATCAAAACTTATTGTTTTAAATAATTAGAACTGGTTTGGTTCACTGAATTCTGAGAATTCACGTGCTGACTGTAAATCTTGGAGTCAAAGTGGAATGATTTAAATATAAATAAAATATTCACTAAAAAGTGTTTTGGACTTAAAGTGGAAAGTTTTTTGGAGTTTAATGGAATAACCCGCCCCTTTATATGTATTTTTTTGTAATATTATTTCTTGGTGCGATTAGGACATAATAACCATTGTCAAGTAGGGGAGACATAGTAGTTAAATATTGCCTTAGCGTGGTGTTAGCTTAAAGTAGATGATAACAAGAGGTTTCAATAAAGATGTAGGACTTCATTGCAACACTGATTAATGCAACACGAAAGTATAATATAACCAGCGGCCGCTCGCGGTTTCACCCGCGTGGTTCCCGTTCCCGTGGGAATATCGGTAAAAGTATCCTATGTGTTAATCCAGGTTATAAACTATCTGTATGCCGAATTTCATCCAAATCCATTCAGTAGTTTTTAGGTGAAAGAGTAACAAACATCCATCCATACTTACAAACTTTCGCGTTATAATATTAGTAGGTCAAAACTTATTTTTATTGACGCATAGAAAACCTGATCACATTAAACTAACACGAACAGTAGTGCCATGATACATGTGTGAAAAAGGAACCCATAAGTCTGTCAGTCACAGCAGGAACGTCAACTTCAGCGTGAATTACCTATACTAAGAATACACCATCAAAAGCAACGAGGCTTGCGTGCGCTTGCCAGTTATTTAGGTCACTTCGATGCAATAACACATTCTGCATGTCATAACGCCGCAGACATGATGGTACCACATACAAGTGCAGTCTCAATTTTACTACACACAGAGTAGTAGACGAGACGGAGGCTCTTGTTTCAACGACAGACATATACTATGGATGCTTCATTCATAGAAATGTCAGGCTCTTGTTTCAACGACAGACATATACTATGGACGCTTCATTCATAGAAATGTCAGGCTCTTGTTTCAACGACAGACATATACTATGGATGCTTCATTCATAGAAATGTCAGGCTCTTGTTTCAACGACAGACATATACTATGGATGCTTCATTCATAGAAATGTCAGGCTCTTGTTTCAACGACAGACATATACTATGGATGCTTCATTCATAGAAATGTCAGGCTCTTGTTTCAACGACAGACATATACTATGGATGCTTCATTCATAGAAATGGCAGGCTCTTGTTTCAACGACAGACATATACTATGGATGCTTCATTCATAGAAATGTCAGGCTCTTGTTTCAACGACAGACATATACTATGGATGCTTCATTCATAGAAATGTCAGGCTCTTGTTTCAACGACAGACATATACTATGGATGCTTCATTCATAGAAATGTCAGGCTCTTGTTTCAACGACAGACATATACTATGGATGCTTCATTCATAGAAATGTCAGGCTCTTGTTTCAACGACAGACATATACTATGGATGCTTCATTCATAGAAATGTCAGGCTCTTGTTTCAACGACAGACATATACTATGGATGCTTCATTCATAGAAATGTCACAGCTAAAGAGTTGGAATTCGTGGTTCGAGGTAACGTAAACCCACCAAGCCGCAGTGGGTTATCGGCCAACGTAGTGGGTTATTTATAACCCGATCTCTACATGTGTTATATAACTAGCTCATGTGGTAAGGCCTGTGCTCAACAGTAGGATGTGATGATGATGAAAAAACTGAATCAGCCGACTAGATAGATATAATCTGTGATACACAACTGGGATTTGCACCCTTCCAATCCTTAGTAACCAAGCAAAGACAGGATTAATTTATTACCATAACAGTAACTTATGATAGAAATGTGAATGTGTAAAAAGTAATTTCTAGATAAAGAAATTGATTTTTGCTACAACACTTTCATGGGCTACAAAGTATTCCAATTTAACTTCCCTCTCCCCTCTTTAACTCATATGATCCATTTCACAAGACAACCAATCTAAGAAACCATTTGTGACCATCACAGCTCATATTTCGTCGTTATAGGTGTCATATTCGTACTGCAAGTGTTCCGATTAAGGTGAAGGCAACAGAATGTATTGTCCATTTGTAGGTGCACAGTTAAAGTTTGTGACGGTAAAAACGGTGAAATCTTATAAAGCTGAAGAGTTTGTTTGCTTGAACGCGCTAATCTCAGGAACTACAGGTCCGATTTAAAAAATTCTTGCAGTGTTAGATAGCCCATTTATAGGCAATACTTTGTTTAGGTACGGGTACGGGTAGTAACCCGTGCGAAGCTGGGGCCGGTCGCTAGTAGTTTACATACAACAGTTGAAGGAGGAATGAAGCTATTGTAAAGTGAAGTACAACCTGTCCACTGTCCCAGTAGGGCAAAGGCTCCCAAGTAACAAAATGTGGTCTTGTAGTGGTTCCGGGGCCAGGTCTATAACAGGCTAGTAAAAGTTTATAACCACGGAAAAGGGCCCATTTTATATGCGTACTTTTGCTAATAAAACACTCATAGTAGACTTGGCGAGCACCACATAGACCAATAATACTCTTATATTTGGACTACGCAGAACCATTTTCTCCCTCAAGCTCACTATGAGCATTTAATAGAACCAGGCAGACTTGTAACGTACTCCGCACTTCTATTACTTGCTACTTCAAACATTTGTGAATTGATGTTGTGTTGTGCAGTTGTAGAGAAAAATAAAAAAAATAAAAGTAACTTCATCTATTTTATATAAAATGTATTAACAAGTATTTTGCACGTAATATTATACGTGCATACATGATTGCACGGCAAACGCGTATGTATTTTCGGTAAAGTATATTGTGTTTTACATCTCAATTTTTGTTCGCCTTTTGAAAATGGCGTATTAACTAAGTTGTGTTTAAAATAATATTAGTCCTAACAGCATTGTCGCGCCATATTGTGACGAAATAGGGTTCCGCATACAAATGTCTTATGCTTAATTTTAATAACTAAGAGTTTATTATTTTTATGTTTTAGTTGTGACTTTGATCGAACTATCATGGTCATATTTCCATTTGTTTATATCCATTTCTGTAATAATTTAATAAAAACCATATGACTCAAAAGAAACCAAAATGGCCGTGAAGATGCGAGAAATATGAAAAGCAATTGTCTTCTTAAATGGACTTCATGAAGATATCTTTGGACACTAATAGTTTTACAAGAAACCTTTTTAAAGAAATTAAGACTATAACAGTATTCGAGAGTCCACAATAATACCAAGTACACTTACTCTTAGAAGAAACCACTGTAGAACTAATTCACTTATAATTGGCACATAAAGTTGACTTATACTCCTATAAGGTCAAGTAACAAGTGCAAATGGTTTTAGTCTATAAATTCATATTAATGGCGTAGGACACTTATAGCGGATTTATAATTACTTCTTGTAGGCGATTATAAGTGTAACTTACTGGAGCAAGTTTTCTCAAGTGTATTTACACCTATGCAACCCTTTTATAGGCCATCTTAGCCTTTACTGCGCCTATAATTTCGTTCTATACACGACTATAAGTCAACTTATAAGAGCAGGTGTACTATAAACCCAAACGAACTCCGTGTAACCTGTTATAAGCTTGGTAGTAGAACCTGGAACCACTAAAAGAGAGGTACTAGTGCTGTAAGCCTGTAAACTGTGCACTACAGGAGAACTTTGTTACTTGGGCCATCATTGAAATCATGTTATCACTACATATGTATACGGTTAATTACCGTGTCGCGTAGCGGTGAAAGAATACTACCACCCCTCTCTTCCCTTGGGTGTCATAAAAGGCGAATAACGGACTAAATACTGCACATATCGAACAGCATAGAGAGGCGGAGGGCTCACCACCTGTCCTGAGCACACGTGCAGTCGCTATTTGGTGAAAAGTGGACTATGGGTAGAGGGCTGCTTTTGCTGTCCTCATTGCCTAGTCTCTGACTAACCCTTCGGGGACAATAGTCGTGATTATGTGTATGTACTTATGTATTAAACGGTTACTCACCACGCTTGCAAAATGACGCACTGAAAAAAATATTTAACCTAACTACTTTGGCTATTTCAGGAATAACCAAAGTTTGACAATATTCTAATAAAGTTAACTTGATTTAACAAAAGTGATTTGTCTTTATAAGACAAAACCGCTTATGTTATTTCAAGTTGGGTTATTAGTAAATAAACCTTTGATTTGCTCTAAACATACTGAATTAGACAAACTCAAGTGGTTACAGGCTAATAAACCGTTTTGTCCATTTTAGGCATTATCTTTGATAACATGCAACAAAAGTATTTATTTTGCGTACAGCCAACGTTTTTGTAAGCCATAACAAAAAGCAGTTCAGCAATAATGTGCTTATTCATAAATGAATATTTTGTAACAAATAGCATAATATATTTTGTAGTGCATGACAAAACTGCAGGTTAGAACATATTGCCTAACGTTTATTTAATAATAAAGGAACTTTAGTTATATCAAGCCCAACTTTCGTTTAGTATTAACAAAATATTTTGTTTACATTTGTAACCGAATCGGCGCTAAACTTGACAGCTCGTGTTCGTTCATTTTTATTTACGCGCCGGCAAAGACAGTCACGATGTTGCTAGATTATAGTTATTGTAATATTTGTGGTGAATGTGCGTGAATTATTAAAACGTTTGAACCTCAATGGAGACTCCAGTGCCTGCATGACGAACGTTCAGACTCTTTAGATAATTATCTCCGTCTATGGGGTCTGGAAACGTACATCGCTTCTTTCAAAGGTAAGTTATTCTTTATATCAAATTCAACCAGCATGGTCACATCTGTCGCAGAACCGATGACCAATGGAGTAGACGGGTTTTTGAGTGGAGGCCACGGCTCTGCAAACGTAGTGTTAGACGTCCACCAGCCAGATGGACCAATAACCTAAAAAAAGGTAGTTGGCATTGTCTGGATGGCGAAAGCGGGAGATCGGGCTTTGGGGCGCTCCCTGGGAAAGGCCTGCGTCCTGCAGTGGACTGCAATAGGCTAATGATGAACCAGCATGGTGCGTCATCGATTTTTTTTATCAGTAAAAGAACTTAGTTCCAGAGATAATTTTCTTCGAATTTTCGTAGTACCTACTATTAAGTATTTTAATATTACAATGACAGTCATTAACATGTTAAATTATCTCTTACAGACACGGAAGAGGATTTGAATGTTGTTACGTTTATGGTACTGCCCTTTTTAATGACAACATCCTTGCTGAAAACAAACAAGACAGAAAAAGTGGAGAAATCTTGAAGTCTTGGATAGCTTCATCTGCCACTTAAAAAGCGCTGCGGAGATAGAAGAAACCATACAAAGTCGCAAACAAAAGTTCAATAAATGGACTTTGCGTTATTATATATTAAACGGTTACTCACCACGCTTGCAAAATGACGCACTGAAAAAAATATTTAACCTAACTACTTTGGCTATTTCAGGAATAACCAAAGTTTGACAATATTCTAATAAAGTTAACTTGATTTAACAAAAGTGATTTGTCTTTATAAGACAAAACCGCTTATGTTATTTCAAGTTGGGTTATTAGTAAATAAACCTTTGATTTGCTCTAAACATACTGAATTAGACAAACTCAAGTGGTTACAGGCTAATAAACCGTTTTGTCCATTTTAGGCATTATCTTTGATAACATGCAAACAAAAGTTCAATAAATGGACTTTGCGTTCATCACTGAAAGAGATAACCTCAAAGTACATAATATTGAACCATTTACGTTACGAGAGCGTTTTATATTTAATATTCAATTACCTATAATAAATAATAGAAATAAATGATAATAACAATAAATAACATTTTGTTATTATTTTTATATACTTAATGTAAGTAGTTATTTTTTTAATATTCATTATTATTAATATTTAAAATTTAATTATATAGGTATTAGGTATAATATATATAAACACTTATTTTTTAGTTAATTAAGGTTAATTAATTAATGAAGAATTAAGTAAAGAAAGGCTGATACATAACTGTTTTTGTAAAATTTAATAAACCATTTGATATACCTATGTATCTTTTTGTTTTATTCCATCAACTACATCTTTTTTAGAAATAGCGATTTTAGCGAATTTAGCAAATAAAATTTGATATTCTTAATGTGGTTCACGTGCCTGTAAGCTTCACTGTGGAACTTGCAGGTATGTGAGCTGCATTAAGGATAACAATTTTTATTTGCTATTGTATTAACACAAAAGCTTTGCTATACCTAAGTAAAGTATTAACACAAAAGTTTTGCTATACGTAAACAAAATATTAACAAAAAGTTTGGCTATTCGTGAACAAGTACTATCACACAAGTTTTGCTACACGTAAACAAAATATTAACACAAATGTTTTGCTATAGGTAAACAAATAATTAACACAAGATTTGCTATACGTAAACAATGTATCAACACAAAAGTTTTGCTGAATTTAAATAAACACAAAAAGTAACAATTATTTTGGCTACATGCAGTCTAAGTGTTTTACAAATGGAAAACAAACAAATTGTTTATTTGTAACCAATTTTAGGCCATAAGTAACGTAAGCTTTTTCATAACACGTAGCAAAAACTGTTTTGCAATACACAACACACATAGTTTGTCAGAAAAATAAGCCAACTGGGTTTGGTTACATATTGCAAAAAGTTATGTGGTCACTTTTTTGTGTTATAGGTTCACGAAAGTTTGGTTATGTATAAGTCAGTTTTTTTTTCAGTGCGGTTGGTCGTTTAGAAGCTATTGTAATAACTTGAAATGGTGCAGCTTCTGTTATTAAATGTTACAAAATGAAACAATGGACATGAAAATAAACATTTTATTTAACCGAACGTAACTAAAACGGTTATTGTTAAGCAAAAAGGTAACTATTATCTAAATACCCTTTTTACACTTCGCTGGCTCAGTTCTTATCAATTTATTAGTAAATACTAATTTTGTTATGACGAGAAACTACGAAACAAAAAAATATGCAAGCCTGTCATCATAATAAATTCTTTAATTCGGACAAGCGCTTTACCTACACAATTGAAGCTTCTTTCGATTTTTATTTTAGTTAACTCCCTATTTCTTTTTAATTTTTTGGACCAATATATTATATTTCCGTACCGCAGAGAGTAATTCTGCTGGCTGTACCTGTAGCATGCAAAATTTTATTGTACGATTGCTTAATATCATCAATACATAAAAAAAATCTCGCTGACTAGAACGTCAACGCCCAGTCCAACTCCAAACCCTTATTAGACCTTGAAAGCTAAGGCACGAGGTTCCCATTTTTCGGCATCCGATCATGATGTTTACGCAGACGAAGTCGCGGGCGATCACAAGCAAGGAAATAAAAATAGGATACCTTTCAGACGTTCACTGTAGATGTTTAGGGTTCGCATAGGGTAGTGGCCGCATTGGTCAGCTGTCGCGGTGCGGCGTGACTCAAACCCTCCCTCTCACTCCATTCAGGTATTATGACTAGAAATGATACCGCAAAGCAATTTCTTGCGCACTGATATTATTATGCGGCCGCAAGGTACACAATCGCTTGGATCATGCGGGTTCGGACTCACTTGGACATGCCCCCTTACCCTTGAAACTGATCGCAGTTGATCGATAATGGTATTGTAAAGTTTCGCACTCCTAAGTTACGACACCAGCGCTCTTTTGGCGTCATATTGCGCGGATGTTGAGTGAATTTAATACAAACTCAATGCCATCTAGTTCGCGCAAATGAATCCAATTTAGCGCTGGTGTCGTAACTCAAAAGTACGAAATTTCACAATACCAATCTCGATCGATCGGGATCGGTTAACCCCTCTTAGGTCTTGGATTTTTTTTTGACACTTTTTTTGGCGCGACTGTCAACGTCAAATTTGACAGAATCGAGCATAGACTATGCGATATTTTGCGATAACAATACATAAGATGTACCACAGAACCGAAATAACTAAACTTGTTCATACTAAAGTAGTCTGTAAGTCTATGAAAACACGGTACAAAGTCAAGTGTGTTTTTGTAGGTGCGGTCTCATGCGACCGCTTGAGGTTTGAGGGAAAGAGTAAGGGGATGGTCGCAACTCTGTGTGCAAAAAGTTTGCTTCGCGGTGCCGTCTCTAGTTATAATACCTCAATGGCTCACTCCCTCTATAGTGGTGCGGAGGGTCGAGGGAAGATTAGCGAATGCAAGCCGACTTATATTTTGATCTCCTTAGATCAAAGATATTCGCCATTAAATAGGATTACAGTGTAGAAATTTAAATAGAGCAATGTGAAGCACAAAGGAATACTTTTTTATCGTTCCTGTTAAATGGGTAAGTATAAACTATTTATGTATTAAATATATTACTGTCTAAATATGTGTGCATAATGGAACGCGAAAGTTTAAAAGTGTATATTTATGTATTGAATTATTTTATACTAGCGGTCACCCATCCCGTGTCCCGTTGCAAACACACCTTGTCCTGACCTTGTCTTGAATTACAATCACAAATTTACAACACAAAATAATTAGCCGAATAGGTGCAGCAGTTCACAATGAGCGCGCATACATATGGAAATTCTTTTTTTATATAGATTTATATACAATACAAAAGTCTGTAACGCTACAACTTCTCTATGATAGTATTTATTTTGCAGAAAACAGGATACAATGCCTAAGCTATGTCAAATTTCTAACTGTAATAGGCAAACAGACAGATGGATTATTAATTTCGTCAGTAAATGGAAGAAAGTAGGTATACTTAAATACAATAAAATTAAATCAATTTTAAAACTTGCAAATCCAAATTGTCATTACTATAAAATAAAATACTCGTAACACATTTAGGCCCTTTTTGTTACAAAGCCATGGAACGGGGAAGCACAAAAGAAACACCAACACAGCGGCTCCCGCCGAATCAAACCAGCAATGTAATTATAGTGCCTCGGGCAAAGCTAAAAATGGACGAGGGAAACTGTAATTGTACGACAAAAAGAACGAAAGTCAATACATCGATCCGCCGTCACAAACACGGCGTCACTATGAGCGAATGACACATATGCATGAACGCCTAGTGCCAGCTTTATCCATAAACGTAATACAAAGCTCGAATACGTATGACCTCGGTGCTTCGGAAGGCACGTAAAAGCCGTTGGTCTCGGTTTTTGTCGTAAGATGACATTCGTTAAAACCAACATCCGTGGTGATTAGCTGAACCCACCACGCTTGCCAAATCCGGGTTGGTAATCACAAACCCGGGCTAAAAATTCGAAAACACACTTTGCCCGACCAGGGAATTGAACCCGGGACCCAGGACCCCTCCGGCTACCGAGACGAGCGCACAAAAGTACTAGATCCAGTGAAATTACAGTGCACAGCACAGAGACACAAGAACTGAAACTTCACAGTTGGCCGCGCTCATCTGTTGGCCACGTTCGTCGAATGGCCGATTTCCATCAGGCGGCACGTAAAATATTTGCTATTATCTCTTTTACTTGATACAGGCTGAATGGGCTAAGCGCATCAAGCCATTATTTAGGAAAAAATCTTAGGTAGTCGATAAAAAGAGCATAAACGTTCCTCGTCTAAATAATCATAACTGAAGGTCTCTACCGCAGAAGAGAAGCAAATTAGCAGCGCGTCTGAGATAAAGTTACAATTCAATATACCACAGATCATAAAACATTAAAATACGGCCTGATAAAAAAAAATTGACTAACGCACTATACAGCATGAATAAAATATTCTCGTATAGACGTCCCCGCGATTATTTACGATATCAAACCGATCGGCCGAGTGGATAAAACAAAAACATCTGCCGGCCGGAAAATGGTCGATAATAAATATCCATGCGAGGCGCGGGAGTGAGCGCAAACCATAAATCACACAATGGCTTGGAGAGAGAGGATAATGTAAAGAGAAAGGTAACTGCACGTGAAACAAAAGGAGTTTGCTGACTTATCGCCAGGTCGCTAAGTTTCATAAATCACAGCACCGCGACACCCATATTTATATGACCCGCCCAAATATGACAAAGAGAAGATCGAACCTAATTTCCACAGAACACACAAATAGCACGCCAAAGGACTCTTGGAAATCACTTAAAATGTTTAGACATAGCAAATGGCAAGCAACGTTTAATTATGCAGCAGTATACTGTAACAATTGCGATAAAACTAACTGTTAGTTTACAAAATCCGTAACAAACTATAAAGGAAAACTGCATGTATTGAAAAACCATCATCGAAACAGAAAAAAATTGTAGTAAGGATAAGATATCACCAATATGCTATTAAACACAATTCAACAAACATTGGTAGACTGCTGTGACACTGCGCTATAAAATAACCATTTATCATATCATACCGCCTCTGTAATAGAGACATTCTACGATCATTACACAACACGGAATTTAAACGTTGCACGTAATTTGAAGCGCCTTGGTTATTGACTAGGTAGATAGATGATTTTTTTTATGCAAAGCCCGGCAAATGACTCACTCCACCTGATGTTAAGTGGAAATGAAGTCCAGGCGCGAGGACAACTGGTGCAGCGTAAGAGAGCATCAGTCACCCTCACTCTGCCGGCCCACAAAGTGCCTCTTCACGCCTCGTTTGAAGGACCCTATGTCATAGGTATGAGAGAATACGTGTGCTGGTAGACTATTGCATCTTTTGGAAGTGCGACAAAGAAACGAGTCACCAAATTTCTTGCATATATGTATATGGCTATATGCAATAAATCGCGGTTACATCACTTACTGACGTCACTATTACGACGACGACGACCTCTTTGGTCGAGTGGTTTGTACACCGGTTTTCATGGTGTCGCCATCTCTGAGGTCCCGGGTTCGATCCCCGGTCGGGTCAATTTAGAAATTTATTGATTTTCTAAATTGTCTTGGGTCTGGGTGTTTTCTATGTATAATAAGTATGTTTATCCGTTGTCTAGTAACCATTTAACGAGTTTTATAACGAAGCTTCTCTTGGGCTAGATAATTGGTGTGAGTGCAGATTTATTATTTATTTATTTTATTTATTACCGGGTATAATTTCTAGGTCGGGCAATGTGTGTTTTCGGATTTTTCGTTGCATAGCCCGAGTTTGTGATCACCAACCCGCATTCGGCAAGCGTGGTGATTAAGCCAATACCCATAAATTGTAGCGAACACCTAATTTCAATGATGGACGCCTTTACTGTGCCTTTACCCTGCAGTGGGACAGTATACTGGCTGCACTTTCCTTCACTTTACTTTTACTATACTAAGAGTGGATTCGACCAAACTAGAATAAGGTTTTATACTTAGATTAAGCGCCGAATTTGTATAGACTAATCTCGGAGTAAGTCTTATTCCAGTTTGGTCGAATCCACCCTAAGTTTAGTAAGGAAAAAGGTATTTATTATTTTATTTATTTATTCAAACTTTATTGCACGTAGTAAAAAAAAATAGTACAAAATGCGGACTTAATGCCAGAAGGCATTCTCTGCCAGTCAACCTTAGGGCTAGGCAGAAAGAGTTGATGGCGGTGCAATACAAGACAAAAGTATACAATACAAACAAACTACACAATCAATTAGCTTACTTATGTACCAAATTATTTATTAAATATTATTAATCAATTAAGATAAATTACATAAACATACTTTGATTTAATAGACGATAAGATGATGAGAAACTCTTACGTGGATGAAGACTCTTAGGGAGCATAAAATATGGTATATCTTTTTCTTGAAAGCAAATTTGCTTCAGGTATCCAAAAAAGCTGCACGAAATCAAAAGACGTTTCGGCATAACCACTTGGCCGGTAATCTCTCACAAATCAACCTTTAGCGCTGGCATAATTGCTGGGGGGCAATTCACGGGCCACCCCACGTCCCGAAACCAATGACTCTCCTCCGGCAGATAACTTTCACACTTCATAAGTTTATTTCTGCGTTACACCCTTGAATGTACAATTTGGGTGAAAGAAAGCTAAATGTTCAGTATACTTTTTATTTTTATTTCACAACGGATTAGCGCCTTGCCTCCATCTCATCTCTGATGGTAAGTGATACAAAAGATCCCGAGATGGGTCGTTGTGTTACTGAAAAAGGGGAAACTCAGTAACCCCATTAAGATGCGATAAAAACTCGTAACTTTCAAGATCGAACCCCGAATTATCTTTGCATATCGTTTTGTAATGCGGAGGTATTTGCTAACTGGCACTGATCACTGACTTCGTATATTGTAACAGCCAAAGAGCTTCGAAGGCTAATCTAATTTATGGATAATCTCCTGATAATCCTACTGTAGGGCGGATGCGGTGAATGATTGGAACAAAATTACGAGTAAAGTAAGTAAGTAATGCTGAGCACGACGATCTCGTTTACGACAAATTACGAATATACATGGTTACAATTTGACATTAAAATTACAAGCAATTTCATTTTTGGATTTCAAGTAATTTCGTCTCGTCAACATCCTGAGCGGTTTATATGAATAAGTTTCTAGTATGTGTAGGAAAGCTGTTTGACTATTTACGATTCAAGTGATGTGAGATTATTTATATTATAACTAGTTTTAAAAATAAAAACCCTTAACCTCATGATTTATTTCTCAGAATAAACTGGGAGATTTCATCTTTCATTATTTTGATGATGATGAGTATATACTTATGAGTAGGTAGGTACTTACCATAAATAATTAAAATTTATTTATGAATTATAATTGAATATTTGTTACACTTAAACGCTACGCTGCCGCCGAGCCGGTATAGGTAGAAAAGGCATAATAATAACCCCAGAATTCAGCCTAAATATTGGTGATGGTGAATACTTACAAAATTCTCCGAAGGCTGGTGGATGGTAATCCACGGGTGGTTTTCAGGAACTAAACTGTAACAAAAAAAAGTAAAATATTATACCAATAGTATAGTATAGCTATAACGTCTTTTGTTTGATTTATTGAATAAAAATAAATGAAGAGAAAGACATCTACAAGAAAATCTAATAATTTTTAAGAAAAATAGCACACAGAAAATATAAATCAAATCAAATCAAATCATTTTATTTGCTTAGAATAGGTACACATGGTGTAGACTCTAACCGAAACAACAAAAAACATGGTGATAAATTTGTAAATATTATTTTCCAAATTGAAGTGGCAAAAGCTCTTACTACTGATAAAAATCATATCTAATGAGTGCCATCAGACTCAATTGCCTTGTCAAATACATATTTACAGCTAAGAGACTCCTTAGTTCCACGTGGCCCTACAGACAAACTTTTGTAATAATAATAATAAAATATAATATAAACGCTGCCCAAGAACCTGTAGGTTCATGATGACGCTGCCTTTACGTGTTGGAGAATGAAGAGGCACCATAAAGTAGATGGTAGTGACAGTAGTTGTCATAAAAATAATCTATATTATTAAAAATCAATTCCCGAAATGTGTGTACGCGTATCACTTTAGAACTGCTACACCTATTAGGCTAATTCTTTTTTTGTTGTGTTTGTAACGGTCAGCAGGACCAGGGTTTGTATGAAAGAAAGTCACGGCGTACGGGGTCCACGCGGACGTAGTCGCGGGCGGGCCGCTAGTTAGCTAATAAATATACAAAACAACGTTTGCGAGTACAAAGCGCAAACGCTAAAAAGCGTGAGAGCGCCGGATGCGTAGCGGGTAGCGGGCACATAAAGATACCGCGCGGGCCGGATCCGAAAATGTGCTGGCGGGGGGCTATCGCAAATTCACAAATGATTATTGCGTGCGCGCCTGTCAAGCTTTTATGAGTAAACAACCACGGAGCAAAAACCGTAGAGTAAACTGACCTATACGTAGCCGAGCTTTTTTAATAAATAAAATGAAAGAGCCTTTATTCAAACACCGATTACAAATAACATACAATTTAATAGTGACACCAGTGTTGTAGATATTATTATTTGTTTTTTCATCTGAATTTAAGCGATTTAAATTATATTTACTTACTAGTACTTATAATGATTAAAGTTAATTGAATATGCTTGTTTTTATGTTTTCTAAATCTAATAATCTATCTAATCTAATTACATAAGCCACTGTATCACAGAATAACTAATAGTACTACTTTGCATTATTTATAAATTTTTAAATGTATGTTACCAATTATCGCCGTCCGTGTTTATATTGAAATAAAAACGGTTTATTAAGATATTTTCTATGTCACTTTTTATTCATACCAAATAATCCCACATGGAAAAGCACCTTCTTTTTTAAAATAAACCTTACTGTTTGTTCACCCTCAATTCTACATTTTTCATTTTTATATCTATATTAAGCAACACATACTTCTTTGTCTGTTAAAATTTGAAGGAAAAACAAATATTCAAATGTCATCCCTACTTTTTTACCAAATAGCCCCGTTCTACGGTACATTCGTTTGTATACAAACTAATGTACAAATTTTATAAAATTAAGAATTTGTAAGTATGTACTCCTAATACCGAAATGTGAAAGCTCTCCTAAACTAGAGCTAGTCATCAAAACGTTGAAGCCCATCAAGTTGAAAAATAGCAGCAAAATAGTTGCGCCAACGTCCACTTAGGGCGCAATTTCCACCTCATCATGGCGTAACGGAGGCGCAGCGAGCGGCGCAAAAAGCCGTCAAAGAAAGTATAGCGGCCCAGTAAGTAAAGTAAAAAAGTAAGGGACGTCGCTAAAAGGCTCTCCAAAACGCACGACGCTTGACGCACTCGATAAGATAACCTATCTCGAACACGCTTATAAATACGAGTGTCTGTCTAGCCAATATGATATTATATCTGATATTATCACGATAGCGTTGCGGTTAGAACATGCATTTCATATTGTACGGTACCTAGTACCTACTTACTTCGCATGCTTTGTTAACTTTTAAATAAGTTGTTTGGACATAATTTGTATGGAGCTTAAGTCAAGTAAACAAAATAACAGATAGATTGATTATTAATTTCGGCCGTTAGATAAAAATAAGTTATTATGTTTCGGTATAGGTATCTCATCTACTATATCTACAAACTTCAAAAACGTTTATTTGATAGAAATTAAACTATCATTTTTTAAGTATAATTTTGCTAATTGATTTTAATAACATCGAACTTTAAAGTTTGTATTACAGAAATTTTTAAAGGACCTTAACAAATGTTATGTTTTCAACTAGATATCAATTAAAGACGTGAGTGGATGAAGGTGATAAGTCACAAAATTCAACTTTTGAGTAAATCGAGGTTAAAGTTTTTCTTTTATTTTCTGTGATAAGTCAGTACATAAGTGATTTTTATACTAAACTATGATGCAAACTTGTTTAAATTACCTAAAATATTAAGGGTATGATATCAATTAAACACTTGTAATAATATTATTATATATTTTAAAGAAAAACTGAACATAACTCCTTCTTCCATGAACAAAAGTGAACTTTTCTGTACTTTTAGCTTTTTAAAATTAGGTGTTATGTACGAGTGTGGGTAAACATTGTCTCATTTTTTCTAAAACTAAACCATATCAATAATAACTTAAACTAAAAACAGCCCCAAGTAACACATCAAAGCAGTATAGCCAGTATAATTGCCGACTTACAGCATTTCTGTATCGTTTTCGAATTTTGAGTTTGTTCTATAGAAGCATTACAAACGTTTATACGGCTACCTGTAATGATTATTTGGGCACAAATTATACGGCTTTAGATCTTAAATAGTTTCACAATAGTTGTTTAATTGCATTACAGAGGCATTATATTGGCATTAACGTTTTTTTATATTGACTCGTCATGGTTACCGCATCCTGCCTGATGGTAAGCAGCCGATGCTTTCCAAAATAAGAAGAGGGCGCTCCCTACTGTGGAATAAGCATGGTAACAAGCGCACCCATTCATGACGGCCTGCATAAATGCCGTTTC
Organism: Scoparia ambigualis; assembly: GCA_963921215.1. Taxonomy (NCBI): domain Eukaryota; kingdom Metazoa; phylum Arthropoda; class Insecta; order Lepidoptera; family Crambidae; genus Scoparia; species Scoparia ambigualis. Next base: position 4,848,003 of record OY992504.1, read on the forward strand.
ATGCTCCGCTTAAAAGACCCGGGATTGGGAAACACATGCGCCGGGAGGGAATTCCAAAGCCGAATGGTCTTACAGAGGAACGACTTGCCAAATCTTTTGGTACGAGTACTAATACTGTACAGTATGATGGTGGTTCCTAAGACCAGCACGTGTAGTCCGGGAGAGGAAAGGAGAGGGCAAGATTAGATCAAAAAGTTCTTCAAAATACTCTCCGTAGTAATTCCGGAAGAAGACACCGAGAGAAGCAATGTCTCTACGCAGCTGGAGGTCCTCAAGAAGGGCTGTAACCTTAGCATCTCCATAATGCGTACCGCTCGCCTGTGCACTCTATCAAGTGCATCGAGGAGGTATTTAGCGGAGCCGTTCCATAGATGTGAACAATACACCATACTCGATCGCACCTGAGTGTCGTACAGCAAACAGCGCTGCTCGGGAGTAAAAACCGCCTCACCTTATTGAGAATACTCAACTTACGGGAGGCAGTTAAAACAACACTCTCCATGTAGCATTTTGGATTCAGTACCTGGCCGATGTCCATGCCAAGAATGCTGAGGTTCACCGAAATGGGTAACGGAGAGTTTTGAAGAGAGGGAGGAGTAAGGAAGGGAATTGGACGAGAATGCACTAACCTGGGGTTTGCTGGCATTCAACTCGACCAGGATTTCAGATCCCCACTTAGAGACACGATCGAGAGCCAGGTTCAGTTTGGCAACCAGTTCTCACCTTTTCACCACAATATCAGCTTGCTTTGCGCAGGATGTCCCAATGAATATTGCCCAAAGACAACATGTCACTAATATGCAAAAGAAATAGAGCAGGTGAGAGCACAGAACTCTGAGGCACTCCGGCATTGGCTTTGTAGAACGCGGAGGAACTACCCTTACAAAGGACACGAATTCTCCGCTCTTCTAGAAAGTCTGCAAGTAGCTGTAGTTAAGGACGGGGACAATTGCATTAAAGAAGCATTGTTATGATCAATGAAGTTGCTAATCGCATTACAGAAGCACTAAGCTAGCAACATTTTTGATAATGAAGATGTTAATTGCATTACAAAAACATTACACGAGCTATTTAAGTGTTCACAGTTAGAACTTAATAAACCCTACATTATTGCAAAAACATCTCTAACACCACGGTACAAATGTTTAGAATACATTGAAGTTGTAATTAAACTACTTTGTCCTGCAATATAAGATTGTGAAAACATAATTTATAATACTGTTATTTAGCCAAAGGCCAGAGAGAAGACATGTGATGAACCACTGTAGTGCCATTTTCTATAAAGTAGTTCTATATGAATTCACAGGTATACCAATAGACATGATGTAGATTGAAATAGTGCCATTACTTGAAAGTCATTTTGGGGATCCTTGAGCAAAACAATTAAACCCATTTCAGAATTTTTGTACTACTTGAATCCGTTTGCCAAGAGTTGATAGGTTAGAGATAAGGCTTTCTGAACGTATTATCTACATAACCAAAGCGCGTGGCTTATTAAAATGATTATGGTGCTGTCAACAAAAAAATGAAAGTACCTAGATATAGTTTCATTCGAGTATCTACTTTAATATCACTCAATTAACGAGGGCATTTATTGTGATTCTATAGATTGGGCATTATTAACGTCACCAGTTTTCAGTAACTGGTTTTAGTTATATACGTTCGTTTCCAAAATGGCCGATAAACAAATGGTTTTACTTTACGAATACAGTAAAATGAATGTATATACAGCCATACGCATTACAATAACCACGTGTATTTGATTAAAGAGCTGTTAGCTGTACAACTGAACTTAGTTGATCATTAAAAATGCAAGAATTACATTGATTCACGTTTATGCTGTTCAGCAGTACTATGCTTTTACTTACCACTTAAAAGTACTATTATACAACAAAGGGCACTAAAACAGCTCAAATCTGTATAATCGATTTACGTGGCATTATAATAGTTCATTATTATGCTATTAAACAGCATAAGCATTTATCTATTATTTAACCCTTTATATCACCGTGTGACATAACTGTAACATACCAATCAATTCCTCACAAAATTTTAAAGAGAACTTTTATTCCATTTTAAGTCATTGTCACACGACGGTTACATACCGTTCAATGCCTCTTAGTGCAGTCTTTACATACTAGATGGCGTTACTTGTATCAAAAGTTGTGCGAAAGTCACTTGTCGGCAATTTGTAAGAATAGTTCGCGAGTGACGGTTACAAAAATCGAAAAAAATATAAAAACTAAGTGAACTATGATTCTTTTCTGTAAATCTAGTAGGTAAGTCTGTGATTTTGACTATTTATTGTTAGTTACGCATAATTTTTAGTAGTTCGTGATAAAATTCATTGAATTATTGTTTGTGACATTTCTGTTACATTGCGTTATAACGTTCCCTTAGTGCAGTACATTGATATTTGTTTGACTATTTGATAGAATGGCTTCCCGAAGTCTACGAGAAGAAGAAATTGAGCAGCATCTCTTTGATTATGAGGCCAGCGAGGATGGATTTGAAGATTACGACGACAGCGTTGCGGACCCAGACTTTATTCTAGATCTGGAACTCCCTACTGAAGAGGAAGCGGTTGAAGGATTAGATATCGACGAAATTATTGAGGACTTAGAACATAATGTGAGTACTTCCAAGCATTGAGCCACCATGAAATCTTGTTTCAGCCAGGACCATCAGCACATCGTCAAAGCAAGCCTGAACTGAATGTACGCTGGAAGAAGAAGAACCTTGAACTAAATGAGCAACAGCTCCATTTTACGGGCGATGAAACCTTGTCATCGGAGTTTCTAGATCTCGATAATCCTATCCAGTTCTTTTTCCAACTATATCCCAAAAGAATTGATTGAAGATGTTGCCAATCACACAAATCTTTACATAGTTCAGAAAGATCCGAGTATGAACTTCCGGGTTACAAAGACGGATATTCAACAATTCATTGGACTAATTTATATTATGTCATTGGTACACCTTCCAAGAGTGACAAAGCATTGGAATGGTAATATAGGAACACACCTGAAACAAAATACGATGCCAGTAAATAAATTCAAATGGTCAGGCGACTTATTTATTTCAATGATAATTCGAAAAAGGTTCCTCGCGATCATGCTGACCACGAGCGAATTTTCAAGATTAGACTAGTCGTGAAAAAGCTAAACGAAACCTTCCAGAATGTGCCCTATGAAAAGTATCTTTGCATTGATGAGCAAATTTGTTCTACCAAAGCAAGACACAATTTGAAAAGGTATAACCCTAAAAAGCCAAAAGGAGTACGTAAGACCAAGAACCCGCAAGATACGCAGTTGGTGTCGTCAGCACATTTTCGTGAAGAGATTGCTACGGTGCTATGTAAAATTGGGATCAAAACAAATTCAACACGGCGAACCATTGAATCTGAAATATAGGCCAAAAAACGTATAGGTCCAGCCGAATATGTCCCTCCGGTAGCTCTCCGACAGGACCAAATTGGGATTGGCTTGTTTGGGCAGAGAAGAGAATTCGCTGCAAATATCCTAGCTATATGCTGGTGTATCACTAACGATCTGTGAGAAGTTTGGTATAATAAACAAAATAACTGTTTCAAAGCATTTCATACATCATAGAGGAACATTATGAGACAGTGTAACATATCTGTCACACTCCCTTTTTTTTTCATTATCTAAGTAAATAAGCTATTAAAAAAAATTTAAAAAATACGTGTTTTTTTATTTATTAAAACCTATAAAATAATAAATTTTGAAAGAAATAAACGTTTTTGAATTATAAAGGGTTAAGAATGCTATTGTATATCCAAATGCACTAAAAACAGCTAATATCTGTATAGTTGCGTTTAGATTTGCAGCACTACAACTAAAGGCTTTGCAAAAGCATTTTGATATGCGATTATCCATCCGTTATATGTGTAAAGCATCATAATGGTTTTGAGATGCCAGTATGAGGCGTCAAGATGCTCGGTGAACTTATAAAAGAGTTTATACGGACCTTAAGTTCTACATAAGTATACTATTAGTTTCTTAAAATGCTTCCTGAAAACAATTGAATGTCGAGAATGAATGAAGGTGATAATAATTATGTATGTTACATAGAACCTTTATTCATTGAAAACTGACATCGCGTCATTCGAGCATCATATGCTGAGTGGAAAAAGGTGTTATGTCCGTACATATCACCTTCTTCTATGTTACAAAAACATTTGTTATTGTTTATTTATTTTGGAAGTTTGTGATATGGGCCCATACCTCTTACATCCAGAGCCATTTTGAAACTTAACTGTACATAACACCTTTTTCAACTTTCTATTTTCCAAAATGCGCCTTAAATCGACTGTTTTAAGGTCTGCCATTTGTATCAACATATAACCTTCATCTACGCAAAAAAACACCAAAATCCGAAAATTCGACATATCACCTTTATCCACTCACGTCTTCAATTATGATAGGCGGCGAGTTAGGTAGACGATGTCGTCGACGCCATGGATTGAACCTGGACAATACTGGTACAGAAGCGCGTAAAATGGGGCAAGCAAAAAAATAGGCCTAAGTATACTAGGGTAATACAATAACCATAACCGTGGTGTAGCTCTCTTTGTGCCTATACTGAGTCAAATACCGATGATATTCAATAATATATAAATATAAGGACACATTTTATCAACCGCAAATATTTTAAGGATAATTCAACAACATAAATAAACTACTTTTATGAAAAAAACCTTAAATTTTTATAAGCTCGTTTTCAAGAAAAACGCCTAAAGACATTTCGATTAAAAGTGAAATAATATACCCCTTACGCACTTTCGGTAGTTTCAATTCAAAGGAGCCGAAACAGAGAGGCCGCAATGCCTACACCGCTTATGGAGCGTTCCGACGGCGTGTCTTAAGACAATCCGCGCCGCGCCGGCGCCGGCGCGCCCATATGAATGGATCGCACAGGCGACGGCACGCCGCGGCAGGCTTCATCGGATGCGTTGATTCCCACGGCCTGTTGGCGCGGTTGGGCGCGCCAAATGGCACGCCGTGGGAACGCTCGGTTACACGTGCCCGTAGTTTCATTCAAAGGAGCCTTTTTTTGATTTGATTAGAGGATTTTTGTTAAGAAATGTTAAAAATAATTTAAGTGTTTTCCCTATTTACTCACGCCCTCTAAATTTGCGCCCGGACAGCAGACTGGCTCTTCCAAGATCTAATTTAAAATTTGTACATGCTAGCCCCTTTGCAATGTGTGTAAAAATATACAATAAATTACCATTGTCGTTAAAGGAAGAACAGTGTATAGATAAATTCAAAAACAAATTGAAGACAACGCTTATTTCTAAATGTTATTACACTCTGCAGGAATTTTTTAATAATTGAATTGAATTTTATTTAATTGCATTTCTATTAATTTACTTATTTTAATTTATTGTAATCTTTTTTAATTAATATGTTTTAAGTTTAATTATTTAAAAATGAATGTTGCCATGCCCTAACCGGGTTCGTGTAAGGACCGAAATTGCTTTTTATAACAGCTATTGTAACTACCTACACGAAAGTGCAATAAATATTTATGATTTATGATTTAAAATAAAAACTAGCCTGAATTTTTTAAAAATGCTAGAGCCTTATTTCTCTGTTATAATTAGATGTTTTGTCAAATTACTTGCAGTTGATAAAATGTGACCTTATATAAGAGCAGTGTGGTGGCGGCTCATTCATAGAATACTACACACCTTTTCCATTGGATGTCCTTAAAGGCGACTAACGGACCAAAGGCACATACATCCAACAATGGTTTTGACGCAATATAGAGCGTCGATGAGCTCACCACCTGTCACGATGTGCACATGTGCAGCTATGCGATTCTCTTGCGCTTAAGGCTGTGATCATAGATGTTACAACCGTCATATCGTTTGCTGCAGTCACGGCTGTGGTCACAGTTGAGGCTGTTTTACTTATAGAATACCGATTTTATAACTACAAGAAATGTCAAAGAAGTGATTCCCTATCACGCCGCGCCGCTTACACCCTTGCGAAGCTATTGTCGAACAGCGTTGAATATTATTTACTGCTTTACTCAGAGACTTCAATTAAGTTTTAATGACAATTAAGTGTTTTTCCTTCTCTATTTAGTACTATACATAAGAAAGTGACAGCAAGAGGCTTAATTGTCATTAAAACTTAATTGACGTCTCTGAGTACGGCAGTTAGAGGAATATCAATGGTACGCTCACCGCTGTTACAGCCGCTGTTACCGAGGCTTTAAGGGGGTCCTGCACGAAATTGTGAAAATATACGTATTTTTAAGTCACTGGTAACTATGCGCTGAATTAGTTAAATACATTAAAAGAACTTACATAAAACAATATTTCTTACATGAAAATATTTGTATTGATACTCCGCAGATTGATACTCCCATTCTTAAAATAATAAAAAAAATTTAACACAAGCGCGTGATGGTTTTGTACATTTCGTAGAATAAAAACATTGCTCTAATTAAATTACTAGGTCTGAAACTTCAAAGCAGAATTGTTCTAATATCAATATGATTGATTTTCCTTTGAAGTCTCAGACTTATGTTAGTTTTTGCGATCGCGCGGCACCTCCTTAACGATGTTTACGCTTAGAGAATCGCACTACATTATAATTTGGTGTGTGTGGACTGTGGCAGTGGATTGCTTCTGCGGTCCTCATTGCCTAGTCTCTGACTAAGCCTTAGGGGATAATAGTCGTGAGTATAATACGTATGTATGTATTTCTTAAGTTATACTTGAATAACTTATTTAAAACTCCACAATTTATGGAGAAGAGATACGAGCTACCACGGTACAGGAATTCAGGTGAATTGAGAAAAAAGTCCATTCGTTGTCCAGTCACATTGTTACTAGAAAGCATGTAAAAATGTGAATTAGCCTGAAGATTGTTATTTCAGGCATATGATGAAGACAACCATAAAACTTTAAGCTTCGTGATATACCAGCCCTGTTTTAAGTTTCCGTTCGTGCTTCACACGCTCGCATGCACTAGGTGGGTCGCACAAAGCGAATGCACGCTTAAGCCAGCGTAAGCCCTCCGCGTCACTTGCGTGGAGTAATTAATGCATGCGGCTTTTAATAAATCTCGCAACTTATTCAAATATTCAAACAGAAATATTTAACGGGCTTTAGAGGCGGTCTGGCGTGCTTTCAGCGTTTGTAAGCGATTCGATTCCACGCGGGCGTTCGCGATTGTTCAAACTGGATTTTGAACAATGTACAATAGTGTACATTTAGAGAAAAATGTAACGTTTTAAATGTTACATAGTTCTATACAGGGTATATGGTAAAATAAACCCGCAACTGGGCAATCCTATAAAGTGCTTAGAACAACTATTTGATAAGAAAGTAACTCTAAATTGCTCTAATTTGTTATAAAAACTGCTGTAACATTTTGGGTTAAATAGTAGGTATAAGCAGATTTATTTGGACATGGAAATTATTTTTTTTAAAGAATTGAGATTTGCTTTCATACAAATAGTTGTCCTTTGCACTTAGAATGGCTCAGTTGCGACTTTATATATGTATGACCAAACATTCAGTATATAATATACGAAGTCAGCGATTACTTCCCAATTCTTATTTTTCCAAGCGAGAAATTTTGCAAATTATTATTATGACATATTCATCTTTTTGAAAACTCTTAATTTTGTTAATTCTTAATTTTCCGAATGCCTCATTTTCCTAATTATATATAGTACCCTATTTACTTATATATGAATGTTTGTAAAATTGTATTGTATTGTATGTAGGTAGTTACATACTACTCACATATTATGTTTACGCCATGTGTTCAGTACAAACAACAAACAAAGGGTATAAAAAAACATTATTATAAATACACTTCCCGCATAATCTTTGAACAAACAGGAAAAATTTACATTAAATATACATCCAACATAATTCATTTGACAGCTTTGCCCGCCACACGTGAGGGAGACGTGCTTATAAAGGACAAAACCACGTCACAGGACATTTTAATTCTACATAGCGACTTGTCTTTATAACATGTTTATATTGAGCAATTCTGCGGTCATTTAACAAAGAAGTTATACACAGCTGCAATTGCTACAATTTAATAGTGTTTAGGCATGCCTTGACTTGAGCCTTTTACACACTGCGACTTTTATATTGAAACTTTATTGAGTTGACTGTATTCAGTTGCGCGATGCCGCGGCTAACCATTTACGACACGAGTGCTTTTTTTGGAGCGTCTCGATTCGTGTCTCAGTGGCTTGCATCTGGTCATTTTTCCACGGTCTAAATTTCAAAAAGAAATCCTGGGTGCGTACAGTCTGGGTGCGATTTTGTAAACCAAATCCTACTAATATTATAAACGCGAATGTTTGTAAGAATGCATGGATATTTGTTACTCTTTCAGGTAAAAACTACTGAAAGGATTTGGATGAAATTCGGCATACTGATAGTTTATAACCTGGATTAACACATAGGATACTTTTTATCCCGATATTCCCACGGGAACGTATGAATGGATGTTTGTTACTCTTTCACGTAAAAGCTACTGAATGGATTTGGATGAAATTCGGAATACAGATAGTTTATAACCTAGATTAACACATAGGATACTTTTTATTCCGATATTCTTACGGGAACGGAAACCACTCCGGTGAAACCGCGAGCGGCCACTTGTAAAATATAAAATGTTCACTGAGTAACATACAATACAAATTCTTTATCATTACATACTCGTATTTTAAAGTAAAGACGCCGTTTTCCTCTGTCTGTGGCACCGCACTATTCTCCTAAACCAATTACAATAGATTTTTATGCGGTTTTCACTAAAAGATAGAGCGTTAACTGAGGATGGTTTTTGTTTGTATTTTGTAGATATATTTTTTTTAATGGATGGCCGCTAGTATATCATAATTATCGATTTTTCCTACTCGTATTCGAAGTCCTATTTTCCTATTTTTATAGCCATAATCATCATCAGCCTACAAAATGTCCCACTGCAAGGCACAGACCTTCCCTCCACCACCCTCCACATCGTGGTGAGATTGGTTCTCATAATGTATCTTTTTATTTTCATTTTCATCGCGTTCTGGCGAATCTCTGCGTTCAATTGCAGTACCGGAATCGCGCGTTTTAGCGATTTAGTCGCTGCATTCAGCTTTTAAAGAGCGTCTAAATCGCCGATCGCCGCTGCTAAAAGTAGCATGTCTGACAATCTGTATATTCTGTGTAGGCTGCATATTATTATAGAATTGACACATCAATTGACCTGTCTTAGTTGGGTTGGCACCTTCTATACTAGTGGATAATTAAAAATTAATTTCCAAACGTACCTAATGTGTATTATGTGTGTTGCTTATTACGTTTGTTCATCTCTTAACACAGAAATGAATACGGTGATTAATTATACGCGAAGTTACGATGTTTTTAATAAGTTTTGTTGTAATGATTAATGTAAAAATATCCTAGAAAACTGTGGCAAAGTTTTTCGCGATAAAGTACTTCATTTTTCTCATACAGCGTAATTTAATTGGTTTCTGGCACATAACAGATAACCAACAAGGGAGCATAAAAAATGTAGGTATCGATGTTTGATCCATACAATTGACCAAAATACAGGGATCAATTGTAAATCCAAAAAGCACAACACTTGATTATAAGGTACAGGTGGCAACCCTAGTAAGTGCTGTTCCTAAAGCGTCAACCATGTTATTCGTAGCTGAAACTGACACAGGCTATAGAGCGTAAGTGGCTTTGTGAGTACTCCACGGGGTCAGGATCAGGACACTGCGCGACTAATATCAAATCTCAACAGCAACAGCCTGATACCCCCTCTACACATCGGCAGACGCATCCGCTGACGTCATCTTCGGATGCGTCGTTGCACCGTACGGATGTATTAAACAGTCCGCCCATTTTAACATAAGTACATACACTAGCGTCTGCTATCCACAGAGGGTTAGTCAGAGACTCGGCATGAGGACTATGAGGACCGCAAAGCAGTCCACTGCCACACTGCACGTTTCACCACATAACACCTGCACATGTGCTCAGCGTGATAGGTGGTGAGCCTCATGTCGCTTTATGGTGCAGTCTTTAGTCCGTTAGTCGCTTTCTACGACACTAAAGAGAATAGATGAGTTAGTATTTATATTTTTTAAATACTTTTTAGTAATGAGCCGCCAACCACAGTCCAAAGTGCATCCCCTCTCCTTACATCACTAAGTTTTATTTGTACTGGCACCTCGAGACCAACCGTTAGGTTATGCAAGAAGTGCCAGACGTCCCTGCGCCAGCAAAATACTCGCGCAGGAGACCATCTGCGTTAGGTCTTGACGCCAAATCAGGCCCGCCGAAGCGCGCTCTTCATTCGGTACTCATAAGACTAGTGTCTCGGGAGAGTTTCCCCGTGAACACGTGTAGTTCACTGCCTATTGTTCAGATAGGTAACCGGAGCTGTCAAGCACGCTCACTTCTCGTTGAACGAAGGGCACAACTCGCAGTTGGCACAACTCGCAGTTGCCACTGCTCGGGTCGTCGACTCTAAAGTCAACTCCCAAGTGTCCACCTTGGTCGCGGAGTAGTAAGCACACTCACTCACTTCTCGGAACCCATCCGGGCGCCTAGCCAGTCCACAGAGCAGTTTGATTTCAACATTTTAATTATTTATTTCCTTAAGGCTTAGATTATGTTAACAAGCCTGCCAGCATACCCGACACCATACTCACAGGTACCCCGCAAGCGCATATGCTTCATAATATGATCAAAGCTATAAGGGCCTATTTCTCTAAGTCCGATTATTAGATAGGTACATGTCAATTAAAATGCCAGCTTTGTAAGAAAGCAATATCTGCGAAGTAAAGGCTAATGTGAACTTACTTGGAGATTGTGAAACGGGCCCTAAGCACCATAGGCGTGTCAGGATCGTAGCAAATGGTAAGACTGTTCTCTCTCTGCATACCCCTCCGGGAAACGAGCGTGATGTTTGTATGTATGATTAGAAAGAACTTTAACTGATTCATTGCGTATGACGCCATGGAGCGTCATTGATATCTTTTACGTATGGCGTTTGACGCCAAATGGCGTCATAAATAATTCCTCTGGAATTCTGTAAAATGACTATTAAGAGAGTTCTAATTAACAGAACTTACATTATTTGACACATAGATTATGCCTGTTTTAATCGTTTAAAGAAAATAGTGCCAGTTTAACCACTCTTGTTCCCAAATTTTACTTCTTTTATGTAATGGCGTTTGACGCCACAGGCGTCATAAAGAGAATTCCTCTGAAACTCTGTAGAATTACTTTTTAAAGAGTTATCCATATTGTAGGAGTGCATCAAAAATAACTAGTCGGCCACCTCTAAAATTTGATATATATATAAATGCACATTACGACCGTGTTTCACAATAATAATTCCTATAAAATCATAACCACATAGTTTACCTTTCCGATTTCTTGACTGATTTGGATTTCCAAAAATACTAGGTAAGCATTTTTGTTAACTTTTTGATTAAAATGTGAATGGCGCTTACGAATTAGCGCGGACCCCGCACCGCACACAACACCCGCGAGGGCCCGGAATAACGGCGCAATTTTCGCTGTCCGCCTTACCTTAGCGTAAAATCGAGGCTTCACTGTTTAAAACTTTAAAAATAGCAATTACAAAGTTTTCACTTAATACATTATACATACATTACATACATTTCATTTAATACAAAACAACAGAAACACTAATCGTAAATGGTAAAATATATCTAGCTAGGGGAGTAGCAAAATGTTTAGTCCAACTCAAATGTATACACGGCACATACGCCTGCCCAAACAGAGGCTCCACCAGTCTAATCGGTACATCTGGGTACATCCCAATGTACTGAAGCTATGGCTTGCATACTAAATAACAGCCCTGACCGCCGCCGGTGACAAACGACCTGTCAGCGCAAGGCGACTTTTCCACATATGATTTACAGAGATCAGTTTAATGGACACAGACTAGTTTACAAACAGTGTATAATATGTTAGGGAAAGGAAATGGAGAAACTTGCGAAAAAACGGTCGGAATAGCTACGGTTTTTACTAATTAATTAAAAATTAATCACATTATAAATAAATACTTATTCAATTTTATAAATAATAATATTAGTATTACGTAAGTAGCAATGTAAGACAGACTTAAATACTAGAAATCTTGATGACGATGCTCAATTAAGGAGCCTGGATTTTAGGCTATATATATTTTTGAGCTATACGTTTGTCAGACTATTTCCTCGAGGTAGGCGTACTTACTAGGTCAGAACAGAATACCTGAATACCCAACGAGATGAAATCATAATAAGTAGGTAGTAAGTACATACGAGTAAAAGGCTTGTTGAAAACAACGTTTTATAACAAAAGTACAAAATTAACTCTTTTATGTAGATAAAATAACTTATATTTAAGGTTTATAAAAAGATATATAGAAAGAAAAACCATGTACTGACACACGACGACGACCGACGTAGGTACAGTACCTAAATACTTAAGAATATGACTATTGTAATGTTTACAATGAATAATCATAGAAAAGAAAAAGCGTAGAGATACTGTTTAACCTTAATATCAAAAAACAAAAGATCGCGACACGCACGAAGCTTAAAAAGCTACAAGAATCCCTTTCATCTGTTTCATTGCCATGTCTCAAAGCTCCATAATTTAATCAGCTCCGTTCAGTCTAGTTGAAGTGTAAGCCGTCCAAGTTATATTTGTGCCAACAACCTCGGATCTAGCAACTAAAAGCTAGTCTGCAAACAATGTGCTCTTTACAATCTCCACGGAGTTTGTTCTCTGAAGCTAATACGTTACCTGTCCAGTAAAGCTCGCAGTAACACAATTATAGTTCAGAAGCGACGAAATAAGATTTTATCGTGTTGTCGAAGATAGAGAGTCAATTCAAAAGATATCTAGAAAAGCTCTGAGAAAATTGTCAGGCATAAATGTTGGGAGCTTCCTTCAAGTTATACTCATGGGCTTGTTGTATATACAAAAACGAATAGTTACGGAAAATGTCGTACTACAGTTTAATGTACAATCAACTTTCATTTGATAGACAGTATTAAAATTATTATCAGACATATATATTCACGACTGCTATCCCCAAAGTGTTAGTCAAAGCCTAAGCAAAGAAGACCGCAGAAACAGCCCACTGACATAGTTCACGTTTCACTAAATTATATAGGGCCCATCGCCGCTCTACGCTGTTGCAGTCCTTAGTCCGTTAGCTCCTTTTACGACACCTGTACGGTTAGCAACCGCACATTGGAAATTAATTTTATTTTAATAATTAAGTAACCTAGATAATTTAATGCTAATTAAGTTTTTTTTTTAATTTATTTCAACAAAAAAAACGTTACATTAATGTTTTACAACATTCTGCCAAACTGTGAAACAGTTTGTCGGCAGCCAGCTCTCGTGGAATCGTTTTTACAGTACTGCTTTTAATGTGATATAATATTCTACATTTCTATAATAATTGTACTTAAACATGTACCTAAACTATGTGCAGTCATGAGCACCAATATGTAAACACTTTGACTCTTATTCCATTGTATTAAGAGTCACAATTGTTCACATATTTTTGCTCGTGACTGTACGTTAAGGAACTAAAGATAAAACTATTCTACTAAAATTACAAACATTATGAAAACAATAAACAAAATCTATCTTAAAAGTTAAATATACGTATTATTACAATAATATAATCATGTAAGTTTCCTTTTGCAGGGACCTACATATTTGAAAAAAACAATGTAAATCGAGGACGGTTATTAATGTTTTATAAGCATGCATTATATTATAATCTAAGTATGTTTATCCGTTATTTAGTCAACCAACATCACAAGTTTCAAAAGAAGCTCAACCCGGGCCAGACAAATGGCATGAGCGACGAAGTTTATAGTTATTGTCATTACTACTACGGACACAAAGAAAGATAGTGTTTTTTTAACAAAGTTTTTAAATAAACAAAGTACCTTCAAGCGCGACGCGGAGTCACGTAGATTAACGCAAACTAGTTGTCATCTAACGCGCAACACAAACACTACTTTACTGTAACTCTAACTCATTGTTAACTCTATTACATCTCTTTTTTTATATAATTATTTTATTCTTGTCTTTAACATACGTAACTCAAACTCAACTCGTACATTTTGGTCCTTCGAGCCGGATTTGAACAAGCGACCCAAGAGACGAGAGGACTTGGTAGTATTTATTATTTCAGTGAGCCGCTATTATATATATATTATATATATATATATATATACCACACGGCACTATTAACAACATTTGATATAAGCTCTGCAACGTTTGCATAACGCACAACATAATCCTCTTACAGAGAGTAGAGCAGAGTTTGCATGTTGGTGGAAGTTAACATTTGCATTAGCTGTGCCACAGACGTACTGACTGCATGACGTAAATCAAGAGAAAGCTTACGTTCAACCGGATAACAGAATTATCCAGTATTGAATGAACTTTATATAACTTTATTAATAGAGATCTAAGTATACCTATATTCGCGTATATTTTACATTTTTTTATCATCTGATCGAAGGTGGAAGCGCATTTTACCCGGAATCCTCAAGTACTGAGAAACTGGCTACCTTATCTCTTACGGCCGGAACACAACAACAACTTACTACAAACATTGATGGTATGGATACATATTTAGATAATATGGTAATAGCTAGCCAGGCGGACTTAGCAAGCCTTACCAACAACCAAACCGAGTACAAGCAGATACCCCCCACCCACCTTTCTTCTTCTCTAATCTGTGCCGGAGACTTCTGGGTCTTTCGTATACCGGTGGGTCTAAACCGGTAGACCACAGAGGCGGCATACTATTTAAGATCCTCCCAATGCCAGCTAATGCCGTTCGAAATATGCTCTTGTTCATGTTGGAATCCCAGCAGCGGAATGTTTAAGGGCCACTTATGATAAATAGGGCTTGTTTTAAATCCGCCTGGCTAGCTAAGCTACCACCATCTTATTTTAATTTGCCGCCATAACATCAATGTTACTAGCACTGTTTGTTCCAACAGTTAAGGTTCACGGTCGCGCCATCGCGACTAATGGCGTGATATACATCCAAAGTTTGATCATGAGTGTGAAACCCATTGGACTGATGTAAAACTCTGGATTTTCATTCGCGCCAAAATCCTCCGCTCTGGGCCGTGGCGTTGCGCCGCGGTTGCTCGTGAATGCCCGAACCCACATCCATTTTGAACTCATATCAAACGTCTTTCGGCCATGTCAAACACGTAAATGAAAGAAAATGGGAGTGATCGTGAATGAGATATATGTTTGGCGTCCATCCATTTGACTTAAGTCGTTTGGAGTCACGCCAAATGACGCTGCCGTGAATGTCCACCTTTAGAAATAAAATAGCCAGCTCAGTAGTTGAGGTAAACGGGTGAAGTGAGCTTCTACCATTGGCCTTATCATCACCTTTCACCATCAAGTGATATAAAAGGTATGAATAAAGAATGATGATGATTTTTTTCCCACCGATTAAGACGTAATTTATTCAGTCAGCATTTAAATACGAGACCTTTTCTTCATCTAATAATGGTTTGCGGTAATCGTTCGTGTTCGTATTTAATCGCATTAGCGCTGTATTCTCAGTCCAACAATCGAATGTGGTTTCACTAAACGTCATCGATTCCTGGCTGCTATTCAGAGCGTACTGGCGATGGCGGTCGCTTGCAAAAACGAAGATTCACCGAACACAACGGGCACTGAATGGCATTGTGCCTCGCTCTGGATTGTGGCTGGATTGGAATCCTCATTTTTCTACATTAACTTGAAAGGAGGTTATTAGACAGCTATAATTTCGAACGAAGCGCTTGCTGTAAGGAACGATTGATGCGTTGTAAAACTTATTTGAGAATTTGAGAACCTTCAGCTACAAGCTGATTGATTGAATGATACATTTTATTTTTTAATAGAATAGAAAATAATAATTTATTGCTTAAAACTGTACTCACATTTATGCAGGTTATGCTACATTATAATTTCTTAAGACTAGTTCCAACAGTTTGCTCAGTTTGAACATATAAGTAAGGAGGTAATTATTTTTGTCCACACCAGGGAAGCTATTTGTTCTGAACAGTTCAGAACAGTTTTGTTAAAATCTTATTTTTGTAACTGCTGTTCATTCCAACACCTAACAAGGAATAAACCAAAAGGATCGAAACGCTCGAACCCGTTCCAACACTTGAAAAGAGAAATCCTTCGCCATCTAATAAGAAGAACACCAATCCTATTTGTAACGGTGCGGTGTGAGACCGAGTCTGCGTATCTGTAGCAAGCAACTGACAAAAACTGTACCGACTACCGACAGCGCCGTAGCAGCAATTAAATGGAGCGGGTACAGATCCCGGAGCGGAACGAGCGTAAATCAGCGGCAAGACGTATGGAAACGACAGACCCGATCGACAGCCTTATTCTAATTGTACAATGTAGGTAAATATATGAATCATTTCATGCTATTTTTAATTATTATTGTACTACCTTCAAAACGCGACTTCGTACTAGTTATTTTTAGGTTAGTCCATATTGGACTTACTTACTATACTTTTAGTTATACAGTATAACAGAATGGACGAAAAAAGTCTTATTTGTTATACCGCTCAATATAACTTATTGGATTCAAAAAAAATAATAGAAGTTTGTCCAAGTGGTTATACAACGAGACATAGCGGTAAGTTTCAACGCCAGCGCGAGCCTTCAGGACCATTGTTGAACTCCTATTACCAGGAGTTGAACTCCCATTATGTTGACTTTTATAAAAGTTGGATTCCCATTAAGTTGAATTCCCATTATGTTGAATTCTCTGAAAGTTGGATACCATAATGTTGGATTCCCATTATGTTGAATTCTTCTTCAGGATCATTAAGTTGAACTCTCATATGTTAAATTTTCTGAATACTGGATTCGGCGTCTCATTAATTTTAAATTATCTGAATTTACCACTGAGCCCTTTCGACGCATAGTAACAGCTTCGCACTTGACCAGTCACGCGAATGACCATGATACATAAAGAGAATCGTTTCTGTTTCCGTGGGAAGTTCCCCTCCGAAACCATTGTATAAAACAAAAGACGATCAGGAAAAACAAAAGAAAATCTGGAATGATCTGTCAATGACTCCTAGTTGAAAAAATGTATTCAGGCTATTTTCGACCTTATTAACATTATTTTCTTCGCTGGTTTTTTGATATATTATTATATTTATTCAGTGCTCTTTGTGGAGTCCAAATTATCGTTTTCTGAAAAATGTCGATAAGGTCGAAAATAGCCTGAACACATTTTTTCAACTAGAAGTCTTTGACAGATCATTTCCAGACTTTCTTCTGTTTTTCAAGATCGGGAACGGGAGTTTAACTTAGCGGCCAATTCAACATATTGGGATTCAACATAATTATTGAGATTCAACTTAATGGGAATCCAACTTTTATAAAAGTCAACATAATGGAAGTTCAACTTAATGGTCCTGAAGGCTCGCGCTGGCGTTGAAACTTACCGCTCTGTCTCGTTGTATAACTACTTGGACAAACTTCTATTATTTTTTTCAAATCCAATAAGTTATATTGAGCAGTATAACAGATAAGACTTTTTTCGTCCATTCTGTAATAATGTACAACTAAAAGTATAACTAGATGGACTAACCCAATTTTTTATCATCTGACAGGGACCGTATACCGGAATGAAAAGTATCTTAAATCCTTTTTTGTACCACTGACTGACTACGTGTATGAAAAAGTTCGTTGGCGTGAAAGCGTAACAAACAAACAAACTTACTTTCGCATTTATAACATTAGCTAGGATTTTATGGCAACTCTTAAATAGAATTTTAATCCGGATTACAAAATAATCAACAAATGGTTCCTGATTCCATTTTCTTAAATGTGGATGTGGAATATATGACAAAATAGTAGTAGCAGAGTCTACGTGCCTTAACTTTTGAAAACATTATATCAATAAAAGTATGAGACGGTTTCTAAAGTTCCCAGCAAATTACTACTCTATAAGGACTAGTCAGCTAATCAAAATTTAAGAAAATTGGAGATGCATTCGTCGAGCAGTGGACAGCACTATGGCCATGGTCGCTTTCATTACCCGCCGCCCGCGGCGGACGGCGGCGGCGGCCCGTCCCGTCACATCTATGGCTGGTTTCACAGTCACGCGTTTGACCAGCGCCGGCCACACGCGCGCGCTTACAATTACACTAGGTTGTAGTTGCGTCACAGAATAAATAATAGTACTACGTACAGAAGTTGCACTCCTTTGATGTTGAAGAAAGCCGCCGTTTTAATAACCTACAATATTAGATAGGCACCGTGTGCATTCAAAATAGCAACTTATCTCTCTACGCGGAGAGTAGTTAATACTTTGCGTTTTGTACCGAACGTACCTACGCCGTCGACTCGTGTGTTAGGGATGACAGCAAATAGACTAAATAAACATCTACGCAACCTTAGTAAGTAATTTATTCTGTAATTGCACACCAAGTAAAATGTAGTTCTGTAAGTTACTTACTATTAACAAACTTTATTTTTTTACTTATTTAACAAACAAGCACTTAAAGTCTTAGAAACAAGCAAACACTGCACGATATGACGAGTTGAAGATATAACGAAAACAAAACGGAAACCACATTTTATTACGTTATATATATTCTATTACCTACATCATGAAAAGTACTGGAGATTTTAATTCTTACGAACTCGCTATAAATATAAGTTACGCAGGTAGGTTAGGTACCTTCTACATCACAACAGTCACAGCACAGGTCACAGACTCACGATCGCACGGCAAAATAATTTACATAAATAAGTAATGACATACCTACCTACCTTTACTTTCGTATTACCTACCCATTTGTTCTGTAAACAAACTTAAGTTTAAAATAAATAAAATATAATTATACCTTCCAGAATCTTACGGTAACGTAAAAAAAGATAACTTCGAATCTTTCTGTTTATTTCGACAGCCTTTCACACAACAATTATTATTGTTGCATTACACCATTACGGAACTTGTAGATTAAATGATATCGGAGAGGAGGAGGATATTTTTAAACAAATCGAAATTGCGATCCGAGACCACTTCAAACTATGCCTGCGGGCTGTGTGCGTGTGCTCGAAAGCGCGCTGGGGGTGGGGCCCTGAGTCTCAGACCGATTTACAACGCCGCGGTGTCACGCGCTGTAGGTGCAATTCGCGGTAGGTATGACGGAGTGCAAGATGCCTGGTTGCGTTTCATAGTCATCAGTCATTTCGCAGTTCAAACGCGCAACTACTATGTAGTGTAGCGCGCGCGTGTGGCCGGCGCTGGTCAAACGCGTGACTGTGAAACCAGCCTATAGAAAGGCAGAGTTATTCGTCAACTCGCACACTTTAAACTCGCACACATGTGCGAGATGGCACCATTTGATTTTACCTATTATTTGTGTCGTTAAAATCTGAGGTAGTCATGTACAAACAATTACAAAAAGGTTTGGAAAAAGTTATAATCCTTAAATGTTCAATACCAGACAGTTATGAGCTATAGTACAAAATACAACAGAACTCCTGAGGGCCTAGTCAACTGGCAAACGCTCGACCGGTGACAGCTTCAAAATCGCTCATCAAATTCGCTAGGCTACATCGATATCGATAAGCTAAGGGATATAGAACATACAGGCTTGTCTTAGTATTTTTTTGTTTGATGATAATGTAACGCTTATGTAAGATTAATAAATAGGTAGTAACCACACCGATCCTTTTGAGTTTTAGTGAATTGAATGTCACTTTACTAAGAAATTCGGGTAGACTCCTTGAGACAATTTGAAAAATGAATCAATCGCTGTTTTCGCCGGAAGTTCGCCAGGCAAGCACGTTTGTAAATAAGTACATATAATGATGACGAGTGACTTACCCACCATAATATGATATTGATATGAGACCAAACCCATTTTTCAGCTTATAATATAAATAAATTAAGACTGAAGACCACAAGCAAACGCTTGCTGCCAAGAATTTCTCAAATATTAACAACTTGACGTCCGTCTGTAATGAAATAAGTGATAACACTAAATGTTACAAACCGCGCGAACATTTAAACAGTTTGATCTTAGATGCGAGTACCTACTAGGTACAGTGATTAAAACGTTTGCATTTTGTATGAGTACATCGCCTAAAGTAACTCTATGGCGTAGCGGCTAAGGCTTTCGGGTTTAATTGTCTAACTACAACACCTATCACATTACTTTTCTAATTGATTATTGTCCTAAATAAAATAAAATAAAAAACATTCCAAGTACATGGTTTTGCTAGTTAAATTAAAACTAATTTTAAAATATGCAAACTAGCGAAGCAATGTACTTACTGTTACTTGAAAGGTAATGCTAGAGGTTTAACTAATGCAAAAAGTCCCCGCCCGCGCCGCACCGGTTTGTGATCTTGCCAGTTAGTTACGCAACTTTCACATTACCGAGCTAAAGGCTGGGTAACCAAATAAAAAGCGTCTCGAGCTCCTCCGTGCTTCGGAAGGCACGTAAAGCACACTGCGGTTGTATTGGCTCAGGGCTTAAGCCTGTTATAGCCCAGTCTGCCTTAGTGCTGTCGTTCATGTGGGAACGTTCAGGACGTTCATAGGATGACGATGAAGACAACATCGCCTTAATATAGGATTGTATTGTTTCATTGTTACTTATTTATAGCGGTAGGTACCGAAAATAATTGAAATTAAAAGTCAAATCATTTATTAAATATACGCCTTCACAGACACAATGACATGATCGTGGTCTCTACGCGACAAGTTAAAATATTTATTTATTTTATATTATTTATTTCACTGCCATTCATTATGAGTTGGTTGATAATGTTTCGAAATAAAACATAGGATTATTTATATGTTTACCAAAAATAATTTTAAAACAATTTTATTTTATATAATTACCCTAGTATGTTGATAATGAATCAAGTACAACTTTAAGCCATGTTTAATGCAGTTTCATTGTTGGATACGACATCCCTTCTTTATTGTGAGCCTGATGCAGCATTAAATATTGGTGTTATTATGATTAACCATGCTTTTTGAAGGTATCCAGAATCTCCTAAGAAATTGGAACAATATACTTACTTATAGAAAATTGTCATACTTACATAAAAAGTTAGTAGGTAGGTAGTATATATTTACCATAAATAATTTAAAAACAATTAATTTTATTTATTTATTTTATATTCACAAGTGAATCGACAGTTCTATAAAAAGTATAACACTGAAAATGTGAAACAGCAAACCATTTACAGATTCACACAAATAAAAATGTGATAGTAACATTACAAACTCAAGCAACAATTACAATCGATTACTTCACAATCGCCAAATTGATAATAACTAAACTATTACAGAGTATGCTAGATATGGAACTTAATTTGTATTATATGTATAACAAGCCACCTTATGTTAAGCCACCTATTTAAAGAAAAAACAATATTATAACAAACAGAATAGAACCCACCAGATTTAATAATCGGATAGTAATAATGCAAGTTTATACATATATTTACCTTTGTATGTTGATAATGAATCAAGTACTTACCTACAACTTCAATAGCTTAATGTTATCACTAGTAGAAATTGATATAAGTACTTAAACATTTTCTATAGGTACCTACTGCAAGTAAAATTAAATATCAAGTAAAAAATAACATTAATGTTGTATTTCTTAATATATTCTTATTTCCTTACCTAACTCTCTCAAAGTCAAAGTTTATTAAATATGAGGCTTCACTTTCTCTTATTGACATTAAAACTATATGTGTATAAAAATAAATGCCAATTGTGTGTTTATGAAGGTACTGTTTTTTAGTAGTACCTACCTAAGTAAATCTTTTTAATAAAGTACAATAAACTTAGAACTAAATTAACTTTATACTTAATTTTTCCCCATCATATAAACCAAATCAGTATTTTATGGGTTAAATATATTTATGGCACACTGTTCCTTTTCTTAAGATAAAAATGTTGTCAACGAAGGTATTGTTTTTTTGTACATAAGTAAATCTTTTTAAATAAAGCACAATAAACTTAGAACTAAATTAACTATATTTATGGCACAGACTGCTCCTTTTTGTAGAATAAAAACGTTGACAACATTAGAGCTCCACAAAAAAAATCATATAAATAACTAAATTCAACGATGCCAAAGCCATGTTCAATGCAGTTTCATTGTTGGATATGACATGTGGAACACACCCCTCCTTTCTTGTGAGTCTGATGCAGCATTAAATATTGTTGTTATTATCATTAACCATGCTTTTTGAAGGTATCCAGAATCTCCTAAGAAATTAGAACAATATACTTACTTATAGAAAATTGTCATAGATAAAAAGTTAGTAGGTAAGTACCTATGTATTATACAAAATTGCTTGATATTGTTTTTACCAAATAACCATGTTTGTTCACCATTCTGAGCAAGTCCATCCTCCAAATTATGAGGTAACATTTAAGATTTTTGAATCGTCGTCTCAAATCTGCAAAACCACATAAAATAGTTTTATCTTTATGTCAATACTCTTTTTTCTAGCAATTTTAACAAAACTGACATTTCCTGGTAAATCCCAATATAATAATAGGCATAATACTTACCTTTATTATGTAAGTAATAATTTATTTATTAAAACTTACCGTTTGAACGTAAGGACTGATATCTTTTCCTATTAAGAAAGATGCTTGTCTGTATAAGATTTATAGGGTATAGTCAATAGGTACACCTTACTACACTTAGAGCCTTGGTTTAATACTCTAAGCTACCTGGCAAATTAAATCTTCATTGGAACCTGTAAAACAAATAGGCAATCTAAGTTATAAATTGATAAATGGACATTATGGATAGGTTACATTTAATATTTAAACAAAAAGTCCCTTACTGTTGTCTTAATCTTGACCTTTCTTGTCATGATTAAAGGTACTTAAGTGGATTTATTTGGCCCAAATGTTTGTATGGTTTGAGAGCCCCTACAAATTGTTATGCAGCGACTTGCTCTTCGTTGCGGAAAACGTTGCATGACACACATTTTATTTGGTCACTCACATCGCAACAACTATATCAGCACGCAATTCCCGGCAGACCTTAGCTAAATATTTGAAAGTTCGTAAACGAGAACTCTGAGAACTATTCACAAGTACAACAAACTCGATTTCGTTACTTTGCTCCAAGTAACGTAGGGAAACATTTCTTCCTTAGCGCCTGAGCACTTGATTATCGCAGTCCACAATAGCCCTATAAAGAGCATTTTAAACAAAACTTTCAACACAACACAACTATTCCTTCATCAGCTGATCAAACAATCGCCATTTTGTGTGAATTTTTATCTTCAATGTTTGAGTGATCGCTAGATTAGCGATTCTTGGCTTGTCAAACTGTCAATGAGGTCTATTTTAGCGTAAATTTTACGTCGTAGGTAACTTTTGCTTATGTCAATCCCATACATTCGGTTTATCGTAGCGAAGATTTCGTAGCGTTTCATTTGTTTGCCAATTGACTAGGCCCTCTGTTTCCAAGTTTTTATTCGACTATACTTTGTGCTTGCGTATGTGCGAGTTGACGACACAAATAATAGGTAAAATAAAATGTGCCATCTCGCACATGTGTGCGAGTTGACGAATAACTCCCGTGAGGTGATGCCGTCGTTGTAGTGGCACAGACCAGTATTATTATCACTGTGGTAGCGGAGACCGAATAATAATAATAATAATATAGGTACTTACCTAACCCACACAACACTTGGTAGGTAAAAGCTGATTGGCCGACATTCATTGACCTCACTGCCACAGTACAAATATAGATAGTACGTAATCTCATGGCCGCGCAGCATTAGGTAGGTACTTAGTCTGGGCACATGAGTAACTCTGGGTTCGCGCACTAGGTAGGTACCTATATAATAAATAATCTCGGTCAAACGCGCAGGTAAGTAGGTAAGGTAGCTATAATAAAAAAGTGACAGTCTGAAAGTTATAATATTAATAAGCCGGAGGTGGTGCGGCGACGCGCAAAACAGAATACAGTAATGTATAAATATAATTCAATAAGGTTACAGTCGCGACCCAGACTACATCCCTAAACATGTGCACACAACATGATCAAATTAAAAGCAGCATACATATTATCATTAAAAGTAAAGTTTAGGTAAGTAAGGTTAGTAGGTATACAAAAAAAAAGTACCTAAAATTTATTAAATAATAACTGTGAGTTAGAAATGTGATCATCTTTACATCTCTTTTGAATGAATGATGGAATTTAGTAATGGTCAATATATTATTCCAATAGAACAAAGCTTTGACTATTCCTTAGGTTGCTTTCATCAGTTTGATGATTACTGATAGATGAGATAAAGATTAGCTAGCGTGTCTGAATATTACAACTAATTACTGCTTATACGATGAGAATAATTTTTTTAGCTAAAAGAAGAGCTAAGTTATTTTTTTACGGTTCTCAACACGCCATATTATTTTTTTTTAAATAAATAAAAAACAACTTTTAGTTATTATTATGTACATAAATCATTTATTTTTCATTTTATGTCTTATTTTTTTTATTTCTTCTTCAAACTCAGCAGCTTTTTTTTTGAGTCGATCATACTTTTTCTCTATTCCTATGCATGGTAAGCAAAGTGAACTTATTTCACCTACATTATTAGAACTAGTGCGTTCCAAACATTTAGAATGCAGAGGTTTTTTACAGTTATCACAATATTGCGGTTCTGATATTTCAGATCGACATACAAGGCATATAATATTTTCTTCCCTCAACTTTTCTTTTTTTCTAGAATTCTTGTATGCCTCCTCAGTTTTTTTAATATTGCCTACTTCTCTTTTAGGGTCACCTTTAAGAAAGTGTTGGAGAAGTTTATCCATTTTAATATTAACAGTTGAATCTATGATCTCGTGGTTTGATGCCTCTCTATTGCTAGGAGTCTCGTGATTCAATTCATCACTATTGATATGAGTACAATCATCAAATTTTGGCAGATTAAAAAGAGATTCGAAAGACGTCACTTGATTCGTAACGTCTTTGGTAATATCATTATTATTCTTCATTCCTTTGTCATCCTTAAAAGTTTTCTTTGTTGAATTCAATTCATCTCTATTGCTATGAGTACATTCATCAAGTTTCGGTAGATTAAAAAGAGATTCGAAAGATGTCACTTGATTCGTAGGGTTTTTGGCAATATCATTACTATTTTTAATATCTCGGTCGTCCTTTACAGTTTTCTTTGTTGAATTCAACTTATCTCCATTGGTATGAGTACAATCATCAAATGTAGGTAAATTAAAAAGAGACTCGAAAGATGTCACTTCATTCATTTTATCTTTAATATCATTATTATTCTTAATTAGACTGTCAACTGTAACAGTGTTCTTTATTAAATGGCGTTTATGTACGACTTTTTTAATCTCATTTGGTTCTATTGACGGTTCCTGCTTTTTGCCAAAAACAGCATTATATGGAGTGTCTTTTATATCATCGTCTATTCTTGTATTCATCGTCCACTGCAGCGTGTGACACGCTAAAACCCAGTTGTCAGTTTTCGTATCTTCTGTTCTTTTTTTAATATTATTTATCAACGGGGCAGCCCAATCTTTTGAGTTGAGACAACGCGGAGTTAGTGTCACCGAGCATGCAGGACTCAACGACTTCAGTACTTTAACAACCTTTTCGAAAAATAAATATTCCGGCGTTTCTATTTCCAACGGTGTCCCAAAATCCACAAAAACCTTTAGCAAAGTAATAGCCACTTCTGTTTCGTCGATCGAACTGAAAGGTCTTAAATGTACGAAATGTGTGTATTCGTCTACCAATACAAGCAGGTACTTGAAAGTGATCTCAACATCAATCGGCATTTCTGCAATATAAACAAAACATCGCAGGTTGTACATCTTCGCGCCACTTTTTTGCACAGCTTTTGTAATTTCACATATACGACACAATTGCAACACTAAATTAATGCAAATGTCCTCTTCGTACACACGAATGTCGGGGAATTGTTCGTTCATAAGTTTCTTTATAGTGTCCAAATTGCCGTGATTAGATACTTCGTGCATCTTAACTATGATCGGATACGCGTAGTCACATGAGATAATAACTCGTCGATTTGTGTTCCTTATCAAAAGGTATTTTCGCTGTCCGCAAGATACAGCTTCGTAAACTTCCAATAATTTCTTTTTCTTATTCGTCAATTGGTAACCATTTTTCTGTAAATGTTCAGCTAAGTAGCAATCTACTATGAGTTTGCGTAAGTTAACACCATTAAAAGGTCTGGAGTCAGGCTGCGGTAGACCCAAGAACGCATCGTACAGTTTCTTTAGGTACTTACGGAAGTTTTTGTCTAAATCCATGTGGGTGGTCGTCGTGAGTATCCGTCGTATGTTACATATTTCGGAATTCTCCCACACTTCGTGTTTTTCCATTACGTTCAGTTCGTAGTATCTTGTCCAAGCGCGCGGCTTGTACTAAAATGTGAGTTAGGTATGCGGCGACGCGCGGCAGTGGAGCAACTCGTGTCGAGTCGGTTGTGTTCGTTTCTCGCGTACAATGTGCGAGCGAGATGGGCGCGCTCCGTTGACGGAGGGGTGAGCGAGACGGACGAATGTCCTCGGTAATCGGTCGGTCGATGACCTTCGCAGGCGGGGGCTACGCGCGCGACCGTGCGACAGTAAATTATTTCAACGTAGTAGGTATTTATCGGTTTACTAGCCGGCAGCCGGCAGTGTAATTAGAACTTCGTCAACAATACCTAAATAAAAACATTTGTGTGTTTTAGTGGTTAGACCACCACTTGAGTTCCCGGACCCGGGTTCGATTCCCAGACATTTTATTATGTTAAGTAGGCATATTATTTAAATGGAAATTAAATATGAACCTATAACCACATGAGTAATTTACTCATGTGCCTATACTATACTTATAAGTTATAAAATACTTATCTATCTATATTATATAAAAATAAATTGCCGAAATGTTTGTAAGCGTATCACTTTAGAACGGCTGCACCTATTCGGCTGATTCTTTTTTGTTGTGTTTGTAATTGTCAGGAACCTTGTCCTGACAATTCTATAAAATAAAAATGGAAATTTATCACCGGATAAGGGTGTTCACGCAGACAAAGTCGCGGGCGGCCCGCTAGTAGGTTATTAAAATACTTAACGATATTCAGACTAATTAATGACAACAGGTTTTCGTTGGTTCAAATACTTTACGAAAATGTCACTAGGTTAGGAAGGTACTAGACTTGACGAAACAAACAAGTTTTGCAGTAGAACTATGAATAATAGGTATGTACCTACCTACTTATATTATTATTTTTTTGTTGGCGCTAGGCTTGTTTAAGTCCGCCCCGTTAGCAACCTAACTACCAGTAGGTACACGCCCGACGTTCACTAGGGGGTTGCAGTCCCGGTACTGTGGAGAAAACGGGATTCCCGGTACCGCAATAACTCTGGTACCGGGAAAACCGGGAAATTTCGGTACTGAGTTAGATATATGGATCATTAAGCAAAATAAAATATTACACAAAATGTTTATAATAACAAATTGTTTTGTCAATCATTGTTGTACTAGCTATGGAATCACTTTGTCGAATGGAATTGATAAGAGATCATCCGATTTAAAAGGGTCTATAGGCAATGGATTTTTATCATGAGTGTTATAAGATGAGTAAATAATATAAATTCGTCCAAACCAAGACCGTTCAAACGGCTACAGACTCCCTTCTCCAACGGATCCCCTTCGGCCGAGATTGTAGTGGGAGACTTCAATGCCCACCACGTCGAATGGCTTAGTTCACGCAAAGCTGACAACGCGGGTGGAGCCGTTCATGACGCGGGTTCCAGACGTGGAGGGCCATCTACCTTCCTTATTGGACCTTCTGCTGACCCCGCACCGCAGACGGCTATCAAGTTTCTGTTGATGCACCACTATGCTCATCAGACCACTGTCTGATTAGTAGCACTGTGTCTCTCACAAAAACTTCAAAAACGCGAGTCTGGCATTATAGGTCAGCGGACTGGGATAGGATGCAAAGTTTCTTTGCGTCCTACCCATGGTGGCGAGTTTGCTTCTCGCTGGATGATCTTGATGTCGCCGCCGACTCTGTCGTTGATGTGATACTGCAGAGAATGGAACTTTTCAATCCAAACTCTGTGGTTCACATTGGCGGCAGGTCCCAACCATGGTTTGGACGTTGCTGCAAAATGGCGTCTCGCCAAAAGCGACAACATTACCAAGCCTGGGCTAATGCGGTGTCATCAAAGGATCCAAACACCAGTGCGCTCAGAAAGAGGTACAACTTTGCCGCCAGGTCCTTTAAGGACATTGCCAAGGCGACGTCTTCATTCATAAGTGGAATTGGCAAGAGGCTAGTGCGTCTTCCTTCGGGTACGCGTGCGTTCTCGCGAAAGCTACCTTAGGGCAATTTTTATCAGCCGTCCATATCCCTACCACTATTGCACAATACCGAGGACTGCCTGGCCCATACTACAAAGGAGAAAGCCGACCTCTTGGGCACTCTTTTCGCATCAAACTCGACCTTGGACGATGGGGAATACTCGCTACGAACCATACTGCATTGCGCTTGTTCAATGCCAAGCGTCCGGTTCCTACAAAGGTCAGTTCCTTAAGCTCTTTTTTCCTTGATATCCATAAGTCGAGTGGGCCTGATGCAGTTCCTCCCAATGTGCTTCGGACGTGTGCTCCGCAATTGGAGCCGGTTCTAACGCGCCTTTTCCGGCTCTCTTACACTACTGGCGTTGTGCCGAGCTCTTAGAAGACAGCCCTTGTCCACCCGATTCTCAAAAAAGGCGATCGCTCAGATCCGTTCAACTACAGGCCAATAGCCATCACCTCTTTGCTCTCCAAAGTAATGGAGTTCATTACAAACCGCCAGCTCTTAGGGTACCTAGAAGAAAACTAGCTACTAAGCGATCGCCAGTATGGTTTTCGTCGCGGTCGTTCGGCTGGTGATCTTTTAGTGTACCTTACTCACCGATGAGCGGAGGCAGTCGAGAGTAAAGGGGAGGCACTGGCAGTTAGCTTTAACGTAGCGAAAGCCTTTGACAGGGTATGGCACAGGGCTTTTCTCTCTGAACTTCCATCATACGGGCTTCCTGAGAAATGTGTTCGTGGTTTGCCAGCTTTCTTTCTGGGCGTAGCATTAGAGTCGTAGTCGACGGGTCGTGCTCTAACATGAAACCCGTGAATGCTGGAGTCCCGCAGAGGTGTGTGTTAGCCCCTACTCATTTCTTCTGCATATCAATGACATGTTGCTTGACAACAGCATTCATGGCTATGCGGACGACAGTACGGGTGTAACGCTCTACACCGGACGAGCTAATATTTCTCTGGAAAGCGTTATCGAGAGCCGGAATAAACTTGTGACCCGCACCGAAAACAGCTTAAGTCATGTCTCAAATTGGGGCCGACATAACCTAGTCCACTTTAACACCTCCGAAACACAAGTTTCCGCTTTTACCGCGAAAAAACATCCCTTCGTCGTACCTCTGAACTTTGAGAGAGCTCTCCTTAATACCAATCCGACTATTGGAATCCTTGGCGTCGATAGTTCTAGTGACGTTCAGTTTTGAGGTCATTTGAAAGGTAAACCTAGGCTAATATTGGCGTAATTTTAAGTTATAATAAAAGTACCGAAAGTACCGAATTGCCCGGGAAACGAATTCTCAGCACCGGTACTGCGCAAAAAGTCAATTTCCCGGGAAATACCGGGAAAATCGGTACCAGGAATACCCAGGAGCATGCCCTCGTTCACCCGCCTGCCGCCCGCGACGCGGCGCACGAGAACGACGACCGTTCCCAAACATTCTCATACAGAGCCACAGACCACATGTGGTCTCCCCTCTCCTTATTCACTAAGTTTTATTTGTACTGGCACCTCCAGACCAACCGTTAGGTTACGCAAAAAGTGCCAGACGTCCTTGCGCCACTAAAACACTCACGCAGGAGACCATCTGCGTTAGGTCTTGACGCCATATCAGTGCCCGCCGAAGCGCGCTCTTCATTCGGTACTCATAAGACTAGTGTCTCGGGAGAGTTAGCCCGTGAACACGTGAAGTTCACTGCCTATTGTCCAGATAGGTATCCGAAGCTGTTAAGCTCGCTCACTTCTCGTTGCACGAAGGGCACAACTCGCAGTTGCCACTGCTCGGGTCATTGACTCTATAGTCAACTCCCAAGTGTCCACCTTGGTCGCAGAGTAGTAAGCACACTCACTTCTCGGAACCCATCCGGGCGCCTAGCCAGTTCCCACGTCATACGCGGCTGGCTGGACCGGAGGCTACGGCATCAAGGGGGCGCCTCTACTAGTTCTCCAGACTAGTACCGGAGATGTCAACACCAATGTTCAATGAGAACTACCGGACAAAGCTGCCAACTAAGGGAAACTCACGTTCCCCGCAGGACTTTTCGTTTCTAGCCCCACAGAAACTACGGGGCCAGAGCTACTAGGCCCCGCTCGCTGTGCGCGAGTTTGGAAGTCCTAGCACACAATACTTTTTTTTTTTTTTTTACTAGGTATGGGTTTGCTCTTGATCCCAATCAAGCCCAGGGGCTAAGACAGGATCTATGATGGTGCGAGCTAACCCAGAAGGTGCCTATTTACTCTTGCTTTGAAGATGGACGGGTTATATGTACTCGGAAACACAGACGCAGGGAGGGAGTTCCACTCCAGTTTAAAAGATGTTGAGTAGCGCTTTGTGCGACATTTAGGAATATCCACCAAGAAAGGTGGTAGGCCGCAGTGCGCCTGGATGTCCGATGGAAGAAGGGGGATGGCGGTATGAGCTCATGCAGCTCCAGAGCACACTCTCCGAAGTACAGTCTGTAAAAGACCGACAGACAGGCAACTTTGCGGCGGTGAGCTAGGGTGTGAAACTTGCTCTTCACCAGTTCTTTGTCGCCAATTAGCCTCTCAGCTCTGCGTTGAATCGTGTCCAGTGCAGCTACTCGTAGTTGGTATTTAGCTGAGCCTTCCCACAGGTGACTGCAATATTCCATGCAAGATCGGACTTGAGCTTTATAGAGAGTTAAAAGTTGTCCCGGCATGAAATATCGCTTGAATCTATTTAAGACGCCCAGCTTTTTAGCTGCAGTTTGAGCCTTGGACTCGATGCTGGTGCCGGAGTTGAGGTCTGAAGACAACTCCATGCCCAGAAGGACGAGACTATCGGTAACAGGCACAGATGCACCCGAAAAATAGGAGTCAGGTTAAAGGGACTAATTTTAGCGGTAAATAAACACGCTTGCGTTTTGGTGGCGTTGAAATTTACCAGGTTACTGTCACCCCACTGGCAAACGAGGATTAACGTCTGATTCGTTCGCTCAACCATGGCCTCTCTCATTAACATCACGTCATCACCACTAGCTTTTGCATCCGAAAGGAATCTCTCTACGACAGTACTGTCATCTGCATACCCAACAATTCCCGGTATCAACAGGTCATTGATGTGCAACAGGAAAAGCGTCACAGAGAGAACAGACCCCTGAGGAACTCCGGTATCAATAGCTACTGAGTCAGAGGAGCAGCCATCGATGACTACTCTGATCGACCGTTCCGGACGGAAATCAGCTATCCAACTACAAAAGTCAGCGGGGATACCATACGCTGGAAGCTTGTGCAGTAGACTTGCGTGCCAGACCCTGTCAAAAGCCTTTGAGATGTCAAGTGATACGGCGAGTGCTTCGCCGTGCATCTCGAGGGCCTCACCCCAGTAGTGCGTCAGATAAACTAGAAGATCCCCAGTCGATCGTCTTCGGCGAAACCCATATTGACGGTCACTGAGGAGGTCATTAACTTCTAGGTATGAGAGCAACTTACAGTTTAGAACTCTTTCCATGACCTTACAGAGTATGGAAGTGATGGCGATCGGTCGGTAGTTGCATGGGTCGGCACGACTTCCTTTTTTGGGTACTGGCTGCACATTAGCAAGCTTCCAGCATTTAGGTACGGTTTTTGCCTCGAGAGAAAGGCGATACAAGCGCGTTAGCACAAGAGACAACTCAGGCGCACAATACCTCAGTACCCTTGCTGGTATGCCATCAGGACCACTGGCCTTGTTCACGTCCAGAGTAAGTAGGGCTCTACGGACCTCTTTATTGTGGATTGTGATCTCCGGCATCGAAGAATCACAGCGAGGTAAATTTGGTGGTTGTTGAGAGCCGGTGTCTAGACGCGAGTTGCTCGCAAACAGAGAGGCAAATAAACTTGCTCTCTCAGCTGCAGAATGAGCCAGCGACCCGTCAGGTTTCTGCATGGGTGGTAACATAGGACGGCAGAAATTCGCCTGGCTGACTTCGAAAGGGACCAGAACTGTTTACTACCGCTCGGGTAGGATGACAGCTTCGTCCCTATTCGGCTGATGTGATCGAATCTGGCCTTTCGAATAACCCTTTTGCACGACTTGGCGGCCGAATTAAAGGCTCTCTTCTTTGCTCGGATTCTCCGTGCACGGACTTTGCGATCCCGGGCTTGCACCCAAGCCTGGTAAGCAGACTGTTTTCGGGCCTCAGCACGAGTACAGTCCGCATTATACCAAGGGCGGGACTTGTAACCGAGCGGGATGTCGGAGAATGGAATAAAAACTCCATTCCCTGCCGGATTACATCCGTAATCGCATCGGCCGTACACGAAGGGTCGTTAGAAGAGAAGCATGTTTGCCGCCAGGGATAAGATGCAAGGAAAATACGCATCTCGTCCCAATCTGCTGACTTGTATCGCCATACTCGTCTCGTGCCCCTAGGGCTCATATCCGGAGGAGAGCAGTTCGATACGGATTTCACCACACAATGGTCGGACGTTCCCAGCGGGGCTGACACCGATATCGAATGCTTGTGTGGATCGGTTGTCAGCAGTAAGTCAAGACAATTGGGTGTGTGGCCAGCGATATCCGGAATTCGCGTCGCTTGATCCACCAGCTGAGTGAGATTTAGTGCTAGGGAAAATCTTCGCACTTCTCCCCCATTGGCACTGGCACTCCCGCACGCCGACGAAACGCAGCGGACTGCTTGGCGCCGGATTTCGGCAGGATGGTGGTCGCGAACCAGGTGGCTCCTTGCGGAGCCTACCACCGCCACTGGGATCTTCAGCCGTCACCACGGGCCATGTTGGTCCGTGATGTCAATGCCCGGGGTGGACCGCTAGGAGGTAGATCCCAACCACCCCTAATACCAGAACAAACGAACATTCCCAAGCTCTACAGCTTACCACAAGCCATTACGAGTTCAACCCACGTCCGGATCCCGCCGGAGGCGCCGGTCAAGGCACAACCAGCGGGGGGCATGAACCGAAACCCCGTAGTACCCCAGAGAAACACACCCCCTCTCCGTAATTCACTAAGTTTTATGTGTACTGGCACCTCGAGACCAACCGTTAGGTTATGCAAGAAGTACCAGACGTCCCTGCGCCAGTAGAACACTCGCGCAGGAGACCATCTGCGTTAGGTCTTGACGCCAAATCAGTGCCCGCCGAAGCGCGCTCTTCATTCGGTATTCATAAGACTAGTGTATCGGGAGTCTCCCCGTGAACACGTGTAGTTCACTGCCTATTGTCCAGATAGGTAACCGGAGCTGTCAAGCTCGCTCACTTCTCGTTGCACGAAGGGCACAACTCGCAGTTGCCACTGCTAGGGTCGTCGACTCTAAAGTCGACTCCCAAGTGTCCACCTTGGTCGCGGAGTAGTAAGTACACTCACTTCTCGGAACCCATCCGGGCGCCTAGCCAGTTCCCAGGTCCTACGCGGCTGGCTGGACCGGAGGCTACGGCATCTAGGGAGCCGCCTCTACTAGTTTTCCAGACTAGTACCGGAGATGTCAACACCAATGTCCAATGAGAACCACCGGACAAAGCTGCCAACTTTATAGTTGGCAGCTTCCCTTATGGGAAACTCACTTTTCCCACAGGACTTTTCGCTTCTGGCCCCTCAGAGACCGTTACTAGGCCCCGCTCGCTGTGCGCGAGTTTGGAAGTCTTGGCACACAATACCAGGACAAACGAACATTCCCAAGCTACAGCTAACCACAAGCCACTACGAGTCCAACCCACATCCGGATCCCGCCCGAGGCGCCGGTCAAGGCACAACCAGCGGGGGGCATGAACCGGAACCCCGTAGTACCCTTGAAAACACAGCCGGACCCGTAGTTCCAGCTGCGATACCCTATCTATAGGGGTCAGTAGATAGGGACATGTGGTCTGTGTACAGAGAATATAGACGCCGCGGGAGTGGATATATTTTCTTTTGCCCGCCGCCGGCGCCGTCCGCCGCGGGCGGCGGGTGAAAGGGACCATAGCCTATGCTGAATGCAAAAAGTAGGAGTCCAGGAATCAAACTATTGCATAAAGAAGAGCTATCGTGTATAAAAAAGATGCTGCTGGGTTTGTAAGGACGCTACATACACTATTAAATTTTCGCGTTCCATTACGCACACAAATTCAAACGGGATTTAAGGCAAAACTAGTAGAGGCATTCTACGCATACCTTTTACACCCGACGATTCGACCGAGTTTCACCGATCGTGGTCACGAGCTGATAAATTAATAAAAAATAAAATTTGTTTACGCTTACGCCAACTGTCCAAAATAAGCTTCTATGTAACTCCTTTGTATTGTTAAACTAGATAACGGATAAATATACATAAACATAGAAAAACACCTAGACCCGGACCCGACCGGGAATTGAACCCGGGACCTCAGAGATGGCGCGACGCCACACCCGGCGCGCTAACCACTCGACCACGGAGGTCGTCTAAATCGTCTGATGGGTTGTAAGGATGGATATGATGGATAGCTGCGATACATAAATACTATATACCCAGAGACTTTAATCGATATTTTATAAATATCGATATTTCAATAAAATTTCGATAGTTGGATATCGATACGAAAAAGCGTTAAAAATATCGAAAATTTTATCGATATTGTAAACTGACGAGTGCGACGTTGCCAGCTTTAGCAGGCGTAGATGTTTGGGATTGCCGGCGACAAGTGTTGGTTTTACAAGCTTTTTAGCTTGTAGGTATTTATCTTGCAATGTATGTTTGTTCAAACGAAATCTTGCAACTTAATTTTGATTCACTTCCCGGTTACCGATTGAGCTGAAAGTTTGCATACATGTGTAAATCGCGTGACAATGCAATATTATGTTGACATGGTGCTGATCTAATGATGGAGCTGAAAGGTGGCCATAGAAACTTCGCAATGAAACAACACAACCTCATCGAGTTTGGGCTCGTTTGAATCGTCTTGTTGAGTAGTTTGTCTTTCAATGATAACCAGGGTCTGATGATGGAGCTGGAAGGTGGTCATAGGTACTCTGTAATGAAACGACGCAACCCCATCGAGTTTCGGCTCGTTTCATTCGTCTTGATGAGTACTTTGTTTATAGATGATTACCAGGGTCTGATCTGATGATAGAGCTGGAAGATGGTTCTAGGATCTCAGTAAAGAAACGACGCAACCCAATCGAGTCTCGGTTCGTTTGATTCGTCTTGAGGGTACTTTGGTGCTAGATGGTAACCAGGTTCTGATGATGGAGCTGTAAGGTGGTCATAGGAACTCAGTAATTAAGCGACACAACCGCGTCGAGTTTGATTCGTCTTTATGGGTGACGAGTGGTTTGGTAAACGTGAATAAATTTTGTATAGTTATATAAATATTTGTGTATAGTGAGATGAACAGATGAAACAGGTGTATAGCAATAACTAAAAAGTAAAAAATAAATTAAAAGCAAAAACCTTTTTCAAAAACAAGCTTTTATTTACATGCGCTAAAAAGAAAAAAAACTTTTACTTTATAACTTTTACTATCAACTTATAACGTCATTACACAATTTATATGATATAAAAGGTTGTCGCGAGATTTACTAAAGGAACTTCAAGGGCTGGTCAGATGAATGTTTTAAACATAACAAAAATTACAAAAAGGAATTCGTGTTTTTTTCATTTTTAATGAAATAATTCATTTTGTGAATTTTAATTGGGTAGTCTTTGAGTATATGTGTAAACAAACAAGTAAATGAAATAACCTGATGTGATTGATTTTAACTATTAAAACCTAAAAAAATACGAGTGCTCACTTAATTACTTACTTAAATCTCGCGACAACCTTTTATATCATATAAATTGTGTAATGACGTTATAAGTTGATAGTAAAGTTTTAATGCCTTACAAATAAACAGAGAATAAGGTCGGAATAGTAATTCCGTGTTTTGTATTTTTTACTCTAATTTAAAATTACGTTTGCATGACAGGAACAAAACACGGAATAACTATTCGTAGCTTATTCTTTGTTTATTTGTAAGGCACCTAATTAAAAGTTTATTTTTTCTTTTTAGCGCATTTAAATAAAAGCTTGTTTGTTAAAAAGGTCTTTTACTTATAATTTGACGACCTCCTTGGTCGAATGGTTTGTACACCGGTTTTCATGGTGTCGCCATCTCTGAGGTCCCGGGTTCGATCTCCGGTCACGTCAATTAAGAAATTATTGTTTTTCTAAATTGTCTCAGGTCTGGGTGTTTTCTATGTATAATAAGTATGTATTTAAGTATTTTAAGTATGTTTATCCGTCGTCTAGTAACCATTTAATGAGTTTCTTCGAAGCTTCTCTTGGGCAAGATAATTGGTACGTGAGTGTGGGAAAGATTTATTATTATTTATTATTATTATTTTGTTTTGCATTTTGGCGAGCGGCAGTTGTACCTACGTTCCTTGCATATTTTAGTATGTTTCCTATTAATTTGTGGTGCAAAATGGGAACAAGAAAAACTAACAGTGTATATAGAAGATA
Organism: Scoparia ambigualis; assembly: GCA_963921215.1. Lineage (NCBI taxonomy): Eukaryota > Metazoa > Arthropoda > Insecta > Lepidoptera > Crambidae > Scoparia > Scoparia ambigualis. The sequence continues at coordinate 4,884,865 of OY992504.1, forward strand.
TAACCTGCACCATGATGGTACATCAAGATGTACGATGTGCAATAAGATTTTAAAACGAGCACTACACACTGAAATGAAACCCTTTTTTACGGATTAACACGCGTTTAATTTACTATAATTACATAGTTTTTATATTATCCTGACGTTTTTCTTCTTTATTTGACGGTCTCCCTGTGACCACGGACCCTGTGAAGGGTTCGAAACGTCAGGATAGTATAAATCTGTAAAAAAGTGATTCATTTCAAGATTTTAAAAGTAAATACCTACTTCTACCTACATACTTACTTACCTATTCACATTCATATTATGTTGTTGTTTGTTATTGTTAGTTAAATTATGAATTGGGGAGAATTACCTAGTTAGGTATGTTAGGTATGTAGTATACAGCGATCAATGGTAGTATGTGGAGTGTATAGATAAATGTAAAACAATGGATTTAAAACGTTTGAAAATAAAATGTTGCTGTTTTAAAACCCAAATAAAACGTTTTAAACTGTTGAAAACTCGCCTACAAAAATAAAAGAACTGTGTTTTACACTTCATTATGGGCAAGTTTCCGTCACCTGATGTCATGTTTCGTTTAATTAGTTAATAGAAAATCAATATAAAGTACCTACCTACGTTACCTACTACACGAAAACTTAAATACTTAGGTATTAATGATGTAACGAATATAGATTTTTAAGGGGGTGCCGCGCGATCGCAAAAATTGACATAAGTCTCTTCAAAGCAAAATCAATCTTATTGGAATTTATAATAAGAACGATTCTGCTTTGAAGTTTCAGACCTAGTAAATTAATTAGAGCAATGATTTTATTCTGCGAAATGTGCAAAACCATCACGCGCTTGTGTTAAAAATAAAAATTTACTTTTTAAAGAAGGGGCTGCCCTGCGGAATATCACAACAAATACAATCAATATAAAATCAATAATTATTATTGTTTCATGCGTAAAATTAAGAAAGTTGTCAAAAAAATGTTTTTAGTAGTCATCAGATTTATGTATTGTTTGATAATGTTTTAAGAATTTGTTTCAAATTTCAACAAGGCCACGACCTTGTGCAATGATCAGACTAACTTACATAAGTTCTTTTATCGTATTTAACTAATTCAGCGCATAGTACAAGTGACTTAAAAATACGTAAATTTTCACAACTTCGCGCAGGACCCCCCTTAAGCACTTTTGCGAATGCGAATATTCACTTTCAAATTTGGCGTCATTTATCAATGGCTCTATTTTTACTTAAATTGATACAACTTCGGAATTAAGAAGAAAATTTCACTCAACTAAAATATTTCTCATGGTATTAAAATATTTAATATTATTCAAATACATTTCACTTCATTGAAATGGGAATTTTTCATTAATTCAACAGACAAAAAATATTGATTTAACATTTGGAGAAAGTAATGAATAACAGCAGCTTTGCAGTAGGATATGGTTAAGTGGATAGGTAGAAATTTTTCACGAGCTCCTTAAAATGTGTAAACAGATTGCGCACGCCTGATCGCAATTGGGAGCGAGTTCCAGAGACAAACAGCTTGAACGATAAAGGAGCTATCGTAAGAGGTGGTGTAGTGCGGAGGGGTTAGGTTTTCTGATGACCGTAATGAGCGCGAGTTTGAAAAATGAAGAAAACTAAATCTAAACCTAGTCTTGCCATAAGTTCTGTCCCACCTTAAATGAGGGTATTTTAAAACAAATAATATGACGGTAGTACTGTTATTAGATAATTCATTATAATAAGTAGGTTTATTCTATTCATTTCGATGTAACACATAGCTGTGTAAACATGGAGTGGGGTACCACAGAGAATCGTGAGAGCCAAGAAGTTGTGGCAGGGACACGCAGACAGCGGCAACCGGAAAACAACCGGACTCGAAATTTCGATGAGGTTGAGGCAGGCTTATAAGCAATAATCCAAAGGATTAAGATCAGGACTTGCAGGGGCCAATCTTTAGAGGCGATGAAATTAGTTAAATTCACGTCTAACCAGCGCTGGGTTGATTTCGCTTTATGCGCTGGTGCTGAGTCTTGTTGAAATATCCATTGTTTACTAGCGAACACAGTGTTACTTAGTGGCTTAACCACCTTCTCTGAAATATCGCTTTGGTAGTTAGTTGCTCGTGTTTTCAACCCTTGTTCACAAAAATGGAGCTTTGTCACGCCTTCGTAGGACACGCCCCACCAAACCATCACAGATGATATTCGCGAATGCGAATATTCCTTACATCACTCGTAGGTAGGTATACCTTTATTATACTTTAGTTGCTGCGTCTACACATTCGCGCGAAAAGAACGGGGAGGAGATCAGGTGAATAGCGACATTCCGCGTGACATAAGTGCTATTCGCTCTACGCTCGGAAGGTTGATATTTGCCTGACCGCCCTCGCCATTCGCCTCAACACTTGCGCGAATCCAGGGTTACACAAAGCCAAACTACATGACGTGTCAAACGCACCGCCAAAATATAAAAGAAAAGCCAACAGTAGTGCAGGTATTCATGTCGCCGTAGGATTGTAGGATTCGCCATTTTACATTTCGTACAGCGATGTGATGATACGTCTGACCTTGACCTACCATTTGATGTATCCGAAACAAGGCACTTTTCAGTTTCAGTGAACAATGGCTGACTATCTGGTATGTCAAGATCATCATCAGAATAAATTAAGTACAGAGTTGGCTTCTAAAACTAAAATTTTATTGCTTTGACGCTTTTTAGGTGGTGATTGATATCAATGACTGTAACTCTTCGTTATCTGGAACCCACAGATAGTACACGGTACAGCAATTTTCCTCTGTATAAAAATTTGCACCAGCTTCAGTGGAAAATGGTTTACTATCCGGTAAAGCTTTTATTCGGTTATAAGGATTCATTTTCTAACTTATGTCAATAGTTTATTATAAAACAACATTAATATATTTAATTAGTAGCAGACCGCCGACGACTTCGTTCGCGTGGACCCCGTACCCTGTGACGAATTTTCAAAATGACTCCCCTCCCGTACCCCAGTGACGACGCCTACATCGCATTTGCTCTATCATCAATAGTTTTCGTAGCGCACGCAATGTAAGAAATTTATTAGAGTTTTAGTAAGGATTCCTAATTTTTTGAAAATATAAGGTGACTGCTAGAAACCGCAAAAAACTTCTAGGGCTGGTCAGGTCAAGTGTTTTAAACATGACAAAAATGACAAAAAATAAATTCGTGTTTTTTTGATTTTTTATTAAATAATTCATTTTGTAAATTTTAATTAGAAGGTCTTTGGGTATCTTATTAATTTTAAACCAATAACATAAGAAAAATAAAATTAAAAACAATTAAAAATAAAGATTATTTACAACGCGCGGGCAATGAACGGCTGGCCGGCCGACTGTTGACCCGTGCGCGTTGTCAGCTGGGCGATAAGTACCTACGTTAGTCTGCAATCTTTTGAAATGTGCGTAGGTATAAGGTGCAGTTAAGTCCAACGACTATCGATAGCATCAAGTTAAGTTATGGCCACATTTTAACTGTAATTATGATAAGTGTTATGATGTATGAACGTAATTTCAATTCAATCCTAGTAAAAGTCGATCACACCACACATTATGAGAAGTTACAATTATCTTTCCTTACAAATGAAAGATCAATGGGTAGTTTTCTAATGTCGCGTCCGTACGCTAAGCACTTGCCGCTAACTCCAAACCAAATGACCAGATGACCATTCATGTCCTCGACAACTAAACAGCCTAAAGCATTGTGATAATAAGTATCAGTCTTACCTATTTATTTACACTAAATTAAGTAAAACTAATGTCTCGCAATAAAGGCAACGTTAATACCTAAAAAGCTGCGTAATTAATAGGTGTCGGTAGGTACTTACATGGTGCTAAATAGCATTCCAGTTTATTCCAGCGAACAGGAAAGGTGATAAGCTTCCCATCACACTTAACAGGCTTTCAAACTAATGTAATATTACATAAAAATTAAACCTCCGCCAAAATTACGTAAGTACTTAAATAAAATAAAATTTATTAAAAGACGAACTAAAATAACTTTTGTAATCGGCACATATTTATTATTAAGTCGGGTCCGCTGCGCCAGATTTTTGAACAGAACATTGTTCGAAAACATCATTATGGGGCGTGGCCCATTGAGTAATAATGTGGCCCATTGACTAATTTATGTTTTCGAACAATGTTCTGTTCGAAATCTAGCGCAGCAGACCCGGCTTTACACTTATTCAACTTGTTTAAAACAACACCACCTATTCTACCTACAAGTCTTAATACGACTTAACACCCATTTGTTACTCAAATCATTAATTTGTTACTGAACTGATTACTTTTTTCACGATAGCCTATTCATAATAATACTAATCCTTCACTAATTAACTCATACTAGTTATTAGTTTAATCGCGCATACACAAATGCACCGCACATACAACACTACACAACAAAATTTCCCCGAGGAAACTGAACACACCTGCTGCGCAAGAGAATCAGTGAGTTCAGTGACTGACTCAGCACAGACAGCGCAGCGCAGTGCCACAGTGCGATTCTCTAAGTTAAAGTCGTAAAGTTGGTGCCGCTGCGATGAGAATGACTCTGTCTCTTTCATATTCATAAAATTGGAAAGAGACAGCAGATCACAGTCATGCGCACAGCGTCTTATGTGTCGCTTGCATTCGCATGCAGTCCGGCAGATCTGACAAAAAATCCGTCAATTTGGCAACACTGTGTGTGGCGGCGTTTCTTCAAAGACGCTTGCGACGATCCATATCTATTTAGGGCTGCCGCTAACTATGAGCGGTTCTTTTTCGATATGAATTCGAATTCGTAATTCATATCGTGTGTAAATTGTGTAATGGATGTAAAGTAAAAGAGGTTTGATGAGACACTGTTGCTTAAAACACAAGTCAAATGCGTTGAAAAATTTTGACATGTCAAAAAATATCTAGATGGCGGAGTGGTTAACGCCGCCCGCCTCCCGGATTGCGGAGGATGTGGGTTCGATTCCCATCTGAGGTAGTAAACTTTTTTCGACGTTTTAATATCTCAATGTTAATAACATAAGAATTCGTGATAAAAGAAAAACGTTGTTTATTAGAAAAAAGAAACGGTGGCGCGAATAATTAATAAATTGATTTCAAGTACCTATGTAGCATCCACATAAAAAGACCTAATTTTGTTGTTGATTTATTTTTCTTAATTCTGAATTCACGTGATGCAGACCAAAAACAGCTAGTCGCACTAGTAGTGATGCGATGCGTACCAGTTTGAATCTCAATCATTACCATCAGTAGCTTGTTTAACCATTATGTTATGATCCTTTTAAACTTTTACGAGCAAACATTTTTGGATATTTTTATGACCAACACAACAAATCCCATAAAACTGTAGTCAATACAGTAACATGTTAATCTTAGAATTGATATTCCAAGTGTGTTAGTTTGTGTACAATGTAAACCTGCTGGTGCGTTGTGGTTATAGATAATTAAAGTTTTTGTTTTCTTTTTCTATTGAATTGCAATCCAGATTTATTAACATTTACTTGGTATAAGTTTTTTGGTTTACCAAATTAACTAATAAAAATTAACAGATAAATTATTGATCTAATCTAATAACTTTTATAATTGTAAATTCGCTAATATGCAAGTTTGGACGATAGCTTTAATTATTTAAGTTTCTCTATTCATGTTTGTAAAAAAAATGTGAAAGAGTTTGTTGTCAACAAAAGGCCAAAGTTTTGACATGTCAGTAACTTCTAGGATCTAAGTAAGTAATGGTTTTATTTTCTTGTGCGTGCCAACCCTAATCACGTGACCTACACACGGCTGCTTTGATTTTTTCGGCAGTCAACGTATGCATTCTGGTGCATTCGCGTCGCGTCGCGTGTGCGTAAAAATGCCTAGGTATACGAACCAGCAATATCTTGAGATGCTATTTTGCTATCGTGAGAGTGACGAGGTAGTAAGTGGTGCTATGCGCTTAAACGAAGAGAGAGTTTTTTAGTTTTAAGGTGTAAATAAGACTTGTAAATACATAATACATGAACTTTTAAACACGCCGAATTAGTGTAATAATAATCATGTGCCGATCACAAACGTTATTTTAGTTCGTCCTTTAATAAATTTTAATTTATTTACGAAATTTTAGCACAGGTTTTCACTTTTATTTAATTATTATTACATTAGTTTGACAGTCCAAAGCCTGCTATGTGTGATGGGAAGCTTATCACCTTTCCTGTTCGCTGATGTAATAAACTGGAATGCTATCTAACACCATGTAAGTACCTACCGACACCTATTAATTACGCAGCTTTTTAGGTATTAACGTTGCCTTTATTGCGAGACATTAGTTTTACTTAATTTAGTGTAAATAAATAGGTAAGACTGATACTTATTATCACAATGCTTTAGGCTGTTTAGTTGTCGAGGACATGAATGGTCATCTGGTCATTTGGTTTGGAGTTAGCGGCAAGTGCTTAGCGTACGGACGCGACATTAGAAAACTACCCATTGATCTTTCATTTGTAAGGAAAGATAATTGTAACTTCTCATAATGTGTGGTGTGATCGACTTTTACTAGGATTGAATTGAAATTACGTTCATACATCATAACACTTATCATAATTACAGTTAAAATGTGGCCATAACTTAACTTGATGCTATCGATAGTCGTTGGACTTAACTGCACCTTATACCTACGCACATTTCAAAAGATTGCAGACTAACGTAGGTACTTATCGCCCAGCTGACAACGCGCACGGGTCAACAGTCGGCCGGCCAGCCGTTCATTGCCTGCGCGTTGTAAATAATCGTTATTTTTAATTGTTTTTAATTTTATTTTACTTATGCTAATGGTTTAAAATTAATTAGATACTCAAAGACCTAATTAAAATTTACAAAATGAATTATTTAATAAAAAATAAAAAAAACACGAATTTATTTTTTGTCATTTTTGTCATGTTTAAAACACTTGACCTGACCAGCCCAAGAAGTTTTTTGCGGTTTCTAGCAGTCACCTTATATAATATAGCCTATGTGTAGCTTCCCAACGGTGAAAGAATATTTTAAATCGGTCTTGTAGTTTCGGAGCCTATTCATTAAAAACAAACAATCAAATATTTCCTTTACGAAACGGTATTGCGCAAAAAGAACGATACGATAAATAATAAATAAACGATAAATAACAGCAACGGCGCGGCGCGCGAGCCTAGCCACCAGACAATATCAAAACGTAAATTTGGCAACAATGCATGACGCGACAAAGCCTTATCGATAATTAATTATCGATATTTTTTCGATATTATTATCGATAATAGAAAAATCGATATTTTTAACCGATAAATTTTAATAACGATATATTTTTTTATCGATATTTTAGTCCCTGTATATACCTACACTTTTAAACTTTCGCGTTTCATTATAAATACACATTTAGACGGGGATTAACGCTAACTACATATTATAGGCATACTACGCATACCTTTTTATACCCGACGTTTCGACCGAGTTGCACCGGTCGTGGTCACGGGCGGACTGGTGTCGCGATGTGCTGCCTCCGTATGCGCGGCTGAGTCTTCGTCCACCGTCACATTTTTTATCCAGCTACCACACACAACACTAACGGTGTCCCTATTACGTAAAAGGTATGCGTAGTATGCCTATGTATATAATATGTGGTTATCGTTAATTTCCGTCTAAATGTGTATACATAAATACTAGATAAACAATGTTACTGCGAGTGCTACGTACCTACCTACGTTTCGGCACTAAAATCGGCAATTCGCTACGAACAATATGAGATACAATTTTGTACTACCTTACAATATAAGCGAAGTGTATGCGTACAAAGACATTTGCTTACATATTTTATTGTTATGGCACATCGTATGACGGGTGGCACTAAACTAAATCTATTGGCAATCTCATTTAAACTATTGCTTCTTCATAAATAATGTATGCCCATATATTGCACATGTTTGCATGATTTATTACATAATTACATATCCACTATGTTGCAATAATAGAAAAAGGTGTAAGCTTCCAAATTAATACAGTATTGAGACTTTTAATCATTATACGATGGCTAAATTAGCATATAAAAACCTAGCCTTCATCCTACTAATCCTACTAATATTATAAACGCGACAGTTTGTAAGTATGGATGGATGTTTGTTACTCTTTCACGTAAAAACTACTGAATGGATTTGGATGAAATTCGGCATACAGATAGTTTATAACCTAGATTAACACATAGAATACTTTCATCCCGATATTCCCACGGGAACGGGAACCACGCGGGTGAAACCGCGAGCGGCCGCTAGTTAGCAATAAATAGGTCATGGGGATATGATACAACGATTGCCTAATGCGGGTTTATTTTACATTCCTTCTGCCATCTAACGACAACTATCGGGACCAACTACTTAACATACCTATCAGATCAAGAGCTCTACATATTTACATTCGGTCACCCATCCGTTAACCCGCCACTGCAATAGCAGCTTAACATTCAAAATCGCAACGTCCATCAAGCATCTCATATACAACACAATCCTATTTAATCTCAGCTTAATAATAATGATCCAGTATATCAGCATTGTGGGCCCAGATATCGAGGACAAGGTTCTGCACTCACGGGAGGATGATTAATACGGTGGCCCTCCGAATGGGAGAAATAACCCACTTAGCGCGCGTGTAGAGGAAAAGTGCATTTGTTTAAACATCCATACTAGGGTTGTTGAGGATGTGGTTATGAAGAAGAGGGACGGGAAGAGGAATTGTATTAATTTAGCACAAAGAGGATGCGGATGAGGTTGCGGAAAATTTATTTCTGAGGAAGAGGAATAAAAAGAAAGTGCGATGAAACAGGCACATTATTAAGTGTATTTCATCACACTCTCCGTTTTTCTTTTAGTTATTAATAAAAACAAAGTACCTACGTAGTATTTTATTTAATTGTTATTTATTTGTTGCGGGTCGGAGATTTCGCGCGCAATTTCAATTCCTCCTTAATACCTCTTAATTTATAAGGAAGAGAGAAATTTTTAACTTTCATATATGGGGAAGCGATAGCGGTAGGGGAACTGTAACAATTGCGGATCTTCCGCATTATTTGGAAGCGGAAGAGGAATTCTCAGCAGCCCTAATCCATACATCACCCACGCACTGGGCTCAAGTTACCAGCGCCTTTTTTCTAGACACTGTATGACATTAGAGATCAGTTGTAAATACAGAAATTCTATTGCTAGCAACAGACAAACAAGGGGTTGAGTTTCTTTTGACTTCATGGCGGGAAAGTGAGGCGTCTTGTTTTATTTTCAGTTGTGTTTGGCCGAATATTAGTGTGAAAAAGTGCATGGATGTTGGTAATTATAAAACAAATAAACAGTGCAAGATCACCTTTTTAATTATTTCAAGATGTTTATGTGAGGTCATTGTAAAGTCCCACCATCTTCAATAAAATCAGGGCTTGGTAGAAATATAATTACTTATCTCATTATCATGAAATCATATCTTTCATCATATCATAATTATGCATGTAAAATTGTAAATATTGCGTTCTTATCATAATCTTTGCTGGAGTTTAATAATAGTGTTGTATCTAATTAATGTAGGTAATTAATTTAATCTAATCTTGTAAGCCTTTTGGATGGAAATCATCTGTAAGCAATGAAAAAATAAAGAAATCATCTTAAACAATATTTAACTGTATCTTCCGTACCGTAACGTAAATGACTTTAGTATGATGTTTTTTTTATAAAAGAAGATGGCAAACGAGCAGGCGGGTCACCTGATGGAGAGTAATCACCGCCGCCCATGGTCACCCGCAAAACCAGAGGAATCGCAGGCGCGTTGCCGTCCTACCCCTCCAACCCCAAGCGGTCGCATGAGACCGCACCTACAAAAACATTTTTACCGTGTTTTCATAGACTTACAAACTACTTTAGTATGAACAAGTTTGGTTATTTCGGTTCTGTGGTACATCTTATGTATTGTTATCGCAAAATATCGCATAGTCTATGCTCGATTCTGTCAAATGTGACGTTGACAGTTGCGCCAAAAAAAATCCAAGATTGAGGGGTTAAGGACTTCTTGGCGGGAAAGTGAAGCGTCATGTCTTCAGTTTTGTTTTATTTTCCAAAATTTGTATTTTTTCGAACATTAATGTGAAATAATAGTGGATTATTAACCGTTAAGTGTTTGTGAACGTGCATGAGTGTTGGCAAATGAAACAAAACAGTGCAACATCACTTTTCAAATTCCCTCAAGTAGTCCGCGTGAGACCTCAGTAAAGTCCCACATCTTTACTGAGAACTCAAGGGGTTTGGGGAACATCATTTATCATTCATCTTAATCACCACTCATTATCATCAAGGGAAAAAAACAAAATAAAAAACTAATGACTAGGCAGTATGGCTCAGACCTTAGCCTGTTCCTTCATGGAACTAATATAAATAATAAAAAAAATGAGGGGTTAAGGAAGGAATAGGAAAAGTGAGAGGGGGGGGGATGGGCCTCCGGAACCAATATCTATGGTCTAGTAGTTGTTGTTAAGTTAGTACCTACTTACTGAGTGGTTAGAAGTAAGGGTTTGTCTAAAGTCCACCTAGATCGCCCCTACCACCATATTACTTAAACAGGTCGCCATAACATCAAATTTACTGGAACAGTCGTTTTTTGGAAAAAAATTGATCTATTCCCAGGACGGGCAAAGTGTGTTTTGGATTATTTCATAGCTCGGGTTTGTAATTCAAAATCAAATAAAATCTGATGATTTGTGTAGGCCGATGCTTATAAACGTCCCACTGCTGGGAACAGGCTTTCCCACATGGACAACATCACGTAGGGAGGTTAGGCCATAACCCACCACGCTGGCCCAATGCGGGTTGGTGGGTTTTAACGACTGTCATATTTCAACGACAACCGGGACCAACGGATTTACGTGCCTTCCGAAGCACAAGGAGCTCGAGATGTTTTTCAATTTGGTCACCCAACCAGCGATCCGGCATTGCGAAAGTTGCTTGGCGGCCAAGATCGCAAGCCGAACGCGCTACCCGCTGCGCCGTCGAGATCTCCTCGTTTCAGTTTGGGATTACCATTTTTCAATTTGTGACAATTTGTGTTGGCGGGCGAACAGCGAGTGCAACAGCCAATGCCTCGATTGGAGCGATACCTTGATTATAATGATGGAGACACTTGCCGTGAAGTAGAACACCTTATAGGCTTATAAGGCATAATACATATTATTCCTTATAAAGAAAAACAGGCCAAGTGCGAGTCGGACTCGCCCATGAAGGGTTCCGTAGCAGCAAGTAACATCATATAAAAGTTCTTGTAGTTCGTTGAAACAAATATTTTTGAATTTCAGTTCTAAGTATGGGGAACCCCCAAAATTTCTTGTTTTTTTTCTCTATTTTTGTGTGAAAATCTTAATGCGGTTCACAGAATACATCTACTTACCAAGTTTCAACAGTATAGTTCTTATAGTTTCGGAAATAAGTGGCTGTGACATACGGACGGACAGACAGACATGACGAATCCATAAGGGTTCCGTTTTTTGCCATTTAACCAAGGAACCCTAAAAAAACAATTACAAGTGTCGACATCACACAAGACAATAACATTTAAACATGAGTAGCACACTCAACCTTATTATTCCTTAATGTGAGCGCAACTTGTTGAATAAAAAGTCTTCGGGCGAGAAAGCAGTGTCGCAGGAAATGTAATACTAATCTGCAGAGTCTCGGGTGACCAAACACAGCAACAGGCGCTTCAACCATTTAGGTATTATAACTAGACGACACCGCGACGCAAGCTTTTGCGCACTGATTTGCGTTGTGGTTGCGGTTTATCGGCTGCAAACGCGTGACACCCGGCCGGCCTCCTACGCCCCACGCATTGCTCGATGGCATATAGCTGAGCCTTCGATCGATCACATTATCACATACTAGCGGCCGCTCGCGGTTTCACCCGCGTGGTTCCCGTTCCCGTGGAAATATCGGGATAAAAATTATCCTATGTGTTAATCCAGGTTATAAACATCTGTATGCCGAATTTCATCCAAATCCATTCAGTAGTTTTTACCTGAAAGAGTAACAAACATGCATCCATACTTACAAACTTTCGCGTTTATAATATTAGTAGGATTATAAAAGCTAGATACACAATCCCATACTAGATCGTAGGAATAGTGGCAGCTTTGATACATGTGACGTTGCGTTTTGTCAGAATTGGCCACTTGACAGTTTTCGGAAAAGTATTTTAAAAATTACAAACGCTTAGTTATACCTACCCCGTACAATAATTTTTTTCTTGAAAAAGCTTTAATAATAGAAAAAAACATATTTTTCTTCATTCATTCATTTCAAATTTCGTGTGAAAACGGTTAGTCACGTGACATTTAACCCTTTGACGTCACACCACAATAAACAAAGATATTTATTTTGAAATATGACATAGTTTTTGTTTATTTTGTGAAATTTAACGTCACACGAAGCTCAATCATGGCCGTCCGTGTTTCGAGTCTTGTAATCTACAGACAAAAAAATCGCATATTTATTTTGTAAAAAAAAAACATTTAGAAAATATCATAATAAAAAAACTACTGGATAATTAAAGTTAAACTATAAACTACCCAATCCGACAAATTTCATATTTTATTGTTACAACTGTCAAATAGCAATTTTTGAAGAAGCATTTCGGCATGTTGCCACTTAGCTCGCTCGCACACTACCAAACGAAATGCGGACACCTACACATCTGGCTAGGAACTCTTTTTGTGCCGACGTTTTGGAAGCGTTGATGTGCATCTAGTTTTATGTGTGATCGAAGAGTTAAGCACATTTTTTGTATGGTATAGCTGCTTTAGTTATAATACCTCAATGGTCCAACACCCTGACACGCTACACCCAAGGCCAAGGAGAAAACGACAACCGATATATTGAATTACTTATTGGTTTCTCCATACAATGGTGAAAGATGTGACTAGAGTGAGAGTGTAATGTGACCAAGAGGGTAGCGATGTAAAAACAAAAACCTGCCAAGTGCGAGTCGGACTCGTGCATTATCACTAGCATTATCTATACAACATTAGACACATAATAATGTTGACTAAAAACGTAAGCATCAAGCACTGACAAATTTCGACGGTTGAAAGCCAGACCTCGGTAGCCAAGTGGTTAAGGCAGCCGCCCGGAATGCGGAAGGTGCGTGGTTCGATTCCCGCCTGAGGTTGTCGTCTTTTTTCAGTGTTTAAAATTTTACACATAATATAATTTTGAAATCATTACACAACTAAATATTCTGTGAATATTTCAAACGTCTACCTGTTGCCGTTATTAATATTGACGAGCAAAATAAAATACATATTTATTTTATTTTGTTTTTAGTAATTATTTGTTTGTGAAAATGTAACTGTCTAGCTATCACGGTTCTTGAGATACAGCCTGGTGACGGACGGACAGTGGAGTCTTAGTAATAGTCTCGTTTTTACTCTTTGCGTACGGAACCCTAAAAACTAATTATAGAAATTGATCGGATTTTGTTTCTTTTTTTGTTTATTAATATTTGTACGGGAATTGAATTAGCTAAAATATCAAATAATCGGGTGAAGCCGCAACTAGCAAATAAATAACGCTACTAATCCATTTATTACGCATTAATGTGCTATAAATAAGTGTAGCATAGCACCATAGTTCATGAACTAGTTTTTTCTTATATGCGTAATAATAATTGTGTAAATATTTTTCTGACTATAGTTTTTATTACGGTTGAATATCACTACATAATCAATAGCCCACCAACCCGCACTTTGGAAGTGTCTCTCGCGCAAACTATTCAGTTTAGAAAAAAAATATAATATTAGAAACCTCAATATCATTTTTGAAGACCTATCCATAGATACCCCACACGTATTTAGCTGTAAAAAAAATGAGTTTCTGTTCTAAAATTTATTGTTAGGGTTCCGTAGCCAAATGGCAAAAAACGGAACCCTTATGAATTCATCATGTCTGTCTGTCCGTCCGTATGTCACAGCCACTTATTTCCGAAACTATAAGAACTATAGGTACTGTTGAAACGTGGTAAGTAGATGTATTCTGTGAACCGCATTAAGATTTTATATACACAAAAATACAAAAAAAAACAATAAATTTTGGGGGTTTCCCCATACTTAGACTGAAACTCAAAATTTTATTTCATCAAACCCAAACTTGTGGGGTATCTATGGATAGGTCTTCAAAAATGATATTGAGGTTTCTAATATTATTTTTTTCTAAACTGAATAGTTTTCGCGAGAGACACTTCCAAAGTGGTAAAATGTGTGCCCCCCCCTGTAACTTCTAAAATAAAAGAATGATAAAACTAAAAAAATATATGATGTACATTACCATGCAAACCTATACCCAAAATTGGTTTGAACGAGATCTAGTAAGTAGTTTTTTTTAACACGTCATAAATTAATTAATTTAAAAGAAATACACTATTATTAAAACATCGATCAAAGTTACAACTAACTACAAGAACTTTTATATGATGTTACTTGCTGCTACGGAACCCTTCATGGGCGAGTCCGAGTCGCACTTGGCCAGTTTTTTTTCTATTTTTGTGTGAAAATCTTAATGCGGTTTACAGAATACATCTACTTAACAAATTTCAACAGTATAGTTCTTTTAGTTTCGGAAAAAGTGGCTGTGACATACGGACGGACGCACAGACAGACAGACATGACGAATCCATAAGGGTTCCGTTTTATGCCTTATGCCTATTTGGCTGCGGAACCCTAAAAACGGGATGTTTACCATGTTTTTGTCGTGAAGTTGCTCCGTGATCGAGGCACATGAGTAAAGAAACGGTACAGAGAAAAAGCTTCTAGGAGCATACGAAAATCCTTACCTAAAGTAGTAGGGTTGCCAAAGATAATAAAATATATTAAACAAACTTTTAAGTTTTTTTATTAGGTATGTAGACAAGATAAGATATTAAGTTAGTATAAGTATTTACAAATTGATACTCTAAATATGGCACGTGGGGATGTTGAGCCATAACCCACCACGCTGGCCCAATGCGGGTTGGTGAGTTTTAACGACTGTCATCTTACGACAACAACCGGGACCAACGGCTTAACGTGCCAACCGAAGCACGGAGGAGCTCGAGATGTGTTTAATTGGTCACCCATCCAGCGACCGGGCATTGCGAAAATTGCTTAGCGAGCAAGATCGCAAGCCGAACGAACCGAACACTAAGTAGGTAAATTATTTTATTACTGCATAAGAAATAGTATTACCAACCGGAACCATTGGCTTAAAGGTGATAATGTAACAAATTTGTAAAGGTTGTGTGCACTTGAGTATACAAATATTTGACGACAAAGGCGACCCATGTAAAAAAATAGTTACACTCTAAAATTAATTTATGTTGACGCGAGCATTTTGAAATGTGATAATATCTTATTCTTATTATATCAGCCTTTGTAAGCAATCGAATATTTACCTACATTGAGGAACTCTTGACATACCTACTTCATTATTTCGAATAATTTCAAGCTTGTAAATGCAAACTATTTTAACGACAGTCGGTGATAGATAAGGTTAAGGTAATGACGATTCGGAAAGAAAACATCAAAATATTTCTAGATTCACCTAATTAGTTATATGTAATAAAAATAACAATTAAGTACTTAAGTTAAGCAGTCTCCTGCGACACTGTTTTCTGATAACCTAACCTAACAACAAACCTCTAACAAATTAAACGACCATATTTTGTTAGATGTTAGGTGTTAGAAAACACAAAACAGTGTCGCAGGAGACCTGTGTGCTGTGTCAGTGTGACCCGGCTTAACATACATAGGTACATAAATAACATATAGGTTTGTGTGACCTACTTAAACATATCTAATTTTAAATAGGTATAATCTGGTTTTGATTTCCTTACCTAGTAGACTCCTTGGGATAATTGAAATATCTTTTTTTTTCTATTATTATTCATACAAATGGTACAGTAAACACAACAATTTTACAAGTCCATAACTAATTATTTACACTTTCATAACTATTTACAGTTTATTCTACTTAAAACAATTTCGTAAAAAATATACAGAAGCACAAAACAAATAAGACGCGTGCTTGTGCAGGCCCTCCGTTTGTACACTGGCCGAGCGAGCGAAAACCGGTTTTATCGTTTGCTTCAAGCTGTAATCCTCATATTTGAAATCTCAATGAAAACGAATTTTGACAACGCTAAAAAATAGTCATGAAATAGTCATAAATAGTCATACATGTAAAAAAAATAGTCGCATTATAGTTTCGGCGTTATAGCTATAGGTTAGTGAGGATAATGGCTTGAACGTCAAGCTGTAATCCTCATTTCTGGTGCAAGCAAACGGTACAATTATTCGAATTGGTTTAGGTTCCAAAAAATAGTCATGAAATAGTCACAACGACATGCCAAATCTCAGAAATAGTCCTTAAAAGATTCCAGAGATATAAAGGTACCCTGATGAGGATTATGGCTTGAACATTTGAAAACTTTAAATTTCTCCGTAACGCCTACGATTTTCGGTTTAAAATTTGTACCAAAAAATAGTCATGAAATAGTCGTATGCAGCGAAAATAAAATTGAGCTGATTTAATTTAAAAAAAAAAAAAATCTCCCTACATTTCTATGGATACAGTCGTGTACAAAATTTGTAACTTCATTTGATATGATTGTAAAATATTCCGCTTAATATATAACATTACTTCCAATTAGACGTTTTAAGGAATAGGAATGGTGGGGGGGGGGCCTCCGGAACCCTCACTGGCCGGACGAAACACAACAGCACCAAGTGCTATTATTTCACCCGATATTTGTAAGAGGGTGGTATTACGCCGGGCGAGCCGGCCCAATGCTGCGTGGCTCTACCACTCAGTCAGTGTCACTCATTTAGCACCACCCAGTGTAGAGATGTGACCTACGTGTAGAGTCTTAAGGGTAAACCTACGGACGCGAGTAACTTTAATCCCCTTATCCTTATTTATTACAATCGAAAGCTTGCTTTACATAACTTGTTTAAATCTCAGTACATACAGGGTCAATTTTGGACCTCCCGCCAAATTTTTTCGCGTGATCCTATAACAGCAGTACAGCCAAATAATCAAATAAAAAAACATTTTTATTTTTTACCTTTTTGTCTCAATTCTTTCTTACGAAAATTAAAATCTTTGTCACCAAGCGCGCGGCCGCATCGTTTTCAAAGCGCATGCGCGTGACCGCTATTTATTCTCCCTTCCACCAATGACGGCGCTCCGTTCGCTTGGACCGCGAGGGTGAGCGCACGCACCTAGAAATATAGGATTTAAAAAGCATCCAATAAATTATATTTAAAGATAGAAAACATTTATTATTTTTACGTCAAATATTTTATTATTACTTTTTATACCCCATATTTATTTTTGGCGGGGGGTCCAAATTGACCCTGTTTAAGGTTATATCACAGCAATTAGTTTTGATCACAATTATCATAGTTAGTTCAATATCTGTTGATGTGGGATTAGTTCAATCAGATTATGTTTCCAGAAAATTTCAACGCTGGTAGGTTGAGTGCATATTCTAAAATCAGAAATTCAATAAACGAATCAGACACCAACAATATCAACAACTTTTAATTACTTACATCGAAGAAAAGTATAATACTATGTAATAGTATGTTTAAGGTATCACTAATGTTAAAGCTGGAGGAGGCCTTAGTGTCGCAAGACACGCCAACAGTTTAACTAATAAACTAGCATGTAGAAATTGTTTTAAGAATTTAGTTGGCAATAAAGGCTAATAAATAAATAAATAAATAAAATGTTAAAAAATAACAGATCTTTCCACTCCAAGAGTAGCATCTGTTGAATCAACCCGGGATCGACCAAATAGCGATAATCCTTGTCTCTATCATTAACGGACAAAACCGGACGGGCGGCTTGTTAATTGTAATCTAAATCGAAAGTACGTTTTATGCTCACAATAACTTCTAAAACGACACCCCGTCGTCTTCGTAAAATTTCATAAATTCATTCATACGATTTCTTTAGCACTTAAAATCCTTCACCAGAGTACCCATCACAAATGATTATTTCATGATTTCAATATCACTGGACCAAATAGCAATTTTTTCAAAATTTTGCGAATGCAACAACCGACGACACACGTGATCCATGACCTTGACTTACATTCAACTGAACTTGATAAAAACATAACAAGCAAAATAAACTTCGGCCCATCGCACTGCGATCGATGCGTTTGAGTGGAGACAAGGATAGCGCTATTTGACCAATCCCGAGAAACAAAAGCGCGTTACTCAAAATGGCGCCATGAACCCAGCTTTTTTGTATTTATAGGTACTTACTGGTTTTTGTTGGAATTATACAGGGCGTTCCACGGATATGCCACATGGAGGGAAAGTACATTGAATATTGTAGAGAAAAATAATCACCCTGTAGCTTTATCATACCGATCGAAAGGCTTCATCATAAGCATTATTTTTTGCTAAATGACATAGTGTCACAAATAAAACAAAGACCATAAATTATAACATTTGATGTGAAATTTTGTTCAGAAAAATGAAAAGCTGACACCTGCCGTAAGGACATACAACTGACATTGACATAAATTGATTAATTTTGTATTAAAAATGTAAAAATTCATGGTCTTCCTTTTATTTGTTACACTATGTTATTTAGCAAAAAATAATCCTTATGATGAAGCCTTTCGATCGGTATGATAAAGCTACAGAGTGATTATTTTTCTCATGTAACGGGTTTGATTCCCGGTTCAACCATGTAATTATTTAAATATCTATGAATGCAGTTTAAATTGTTTTTTTAAATTCAAATAATGTCTCCTTTCAGTAAAATGTTCAATCAACAATATTCAAGGTACTTTCCGTCCATGTGGCATATCCGTGGGACGCCCTGTATATGTTAACATACACTCGGCGTCAAAAAAATCGCACCTTTTAAAAATCATCTTTAAAAATTCTTAAACCTTATGTAGAGGATAGTGTTGGGTATCATTAGAAAGGTAACAAAAAGGAGTATCAAAAAACAATTAAATTTAACTTTCTGTTTAATTATAATTATACAAACAACATTAAAATTAATAAAATAATAAAAATCCTTAATTAAGTCCTAATTAACAACAGATAATTTACAAAGAAAAATGTACAAAAAGTGTCTTAAAATTAACTTAAAATCTAGTGTTACCCCCCCTTGCCCTGATCACGGCTTCCATACGGTCCCTCATGGACCTCACCAACTTCAGGAGCTCTTCTTGAGGGATAAGCCCCCATTCTTCAATCACCGCGTCTTGGAGCTCCTGTAGAGTCGAAGGAGCTGGATCCCGAGATCGAACCTTACGTTTAAGATGGTCCCAGAGGTGCTCTATAGGATTCAGATCCGGACTTCGCGCTGGCCACTGCATCACAGAGATTTGGGATCTCTGCAAGAAGTCGCTCACGATGCCTGCAGTGTGAGCGCGAGCGTTGTCGTGCATTAATGTGAACCCCTCGCCAAAAGATTCGGCAAAGGGGACCACATGCACTTCCAGGACCTCAGTGACATAGCGGCGAGCAGTCAGCGACCCTTGTCCGCGAGCACCTCCAGTCCGGGAGACGCAGACAAGGTCGGTTTTGCCGGCAGCAGACATACCGCCCCAGAACATGCAGGATCCGCCACCATATTCCACCGTCTCCTGGATGCAGGCTTGGGCGAAACGTTCACCCTGCCTCCGGTATACTCTTCTCCGTCGGTCGTTGCAGAAAAGACACACTCGCGTCTCGTCTGAGAAGAGAACAGCTCTCCACTGCTCAAGGGTCCAATCGACGTGGTCACGAGCAAACTGCAAGCGGGCTCGCCGATGCGCTGCAGTCAATTTTGGACCCGTAGCAGCTCTGTGGGCCGCTATCTTCTTCTCCTTCAATCTTCTTCTAACCGTAGATACGCTTACGGTGCGTCTGCGAACTGCCTGGAGCTGCTGTTGCAACTCAACAGCGTTGGAGAAACGATTTCTCAAAGAGTTCGACACAACGAACCGGTCGTCTCTTTCCGAAGTGCAGCGACGTCTACCCGAACCGTGTCTGCGGATATAGCCACCGGTCTCTATGAAGCGCTGGTACACTCTTCGAACGGAATAACGGCTCAGGTTCAGTTGCCGGGCGACATCACACTGCCGCACCCCTGATTGCAGTAGTGCAACCACTTGAGCGGCTTTATCAGCTGTGGTATCCATCAAAATCTGTGCGTGTGTCCTCTTCAACGGTTGAATAGCGAATGACCCACATTGAACCCGTGTTGACCGTTTTATACCCACAAAGGAAGCGCAACTAGCAACTCTCACGGGTAGCAAAATTTGCATCGAATTTTTGTGACACTTTATTTGTTGCATTAGGTTTTATTTGATAATGAAAAGTAATGTTTTTTATTAAGTTAATTAAGTAACCTTGTAAATAAAATCATAATTAATGCGACTGCATGTGCATATCAAGAGTAAATGACATTTGAAAGTGATTTTCTAAGAGGTGCGATTTTTTTGACGCCGAGTGTAGTTATTTAATGAACAACAAAATATGTGTGTTACATTAAAGTTTCAAAGAGACAAATAAACTAAATGCTGTTTTCCTTTATAACATGCATAGGTATGTAAAATGTAAACATCTTAGAAAGTTTCACCACCCTGTACCTTGCTGCCGCTTTCAATTTCAGAAAGTATTATCTAGAATGCATTGCCGTTCAAATTTGAGCTTTTTTGTTTAGGTAGTAAAGTTGCTATTAACATAAAATATTTTGTTGTTTATGCGTTTCGTTGTGCACTACTAAAAGCGGTCGAACTTAACAATATATAACAATAAGTACCTTTATTATTGAAATTTTGCATTCACAATGCTATATAGATAACGGATGAAATGAGCAGTGGACCGGCAATCCAAAGGTCGTGGGTTCGAATCCCACTCGAGCTTCCTGAGACTGGTTGATTTTTTTCTAGTAAACATTTTATTCGATAACAATACCATTTATTGAAAAATAAGCTCTAAGTAAATTCCGACATTTAAAAAAAATTTTACTATACTAGTTGCGATAAGTACCTAACTTTTGTACTTTAGTAAGTCATTTTTATAAATAAATCAGTTCGTTCTAAACATGAAATCGATTTCAAGTTTAGTTATTTATCACTCCACACAAGTCTCCTAAATTTTGTACACGACTGTACGAAAAATAAGCTCTAAGTAAATTCCGACATTTAAAAAAAATTCTACTATTCTAGTTGCGATAAGTACCTAACTTTTGTACTTTAGTAAGTCATTTTTATAAATCGATTTCAAGTTTAGTTATTTATCACTCCACACAAGTCTCCTAAATTTTGTACACGACTGTACATCCATAGAAATGTAGGGAGAATATTTTTATTTTATTTTCAAATTGAATTAGCTCAATTTTATTTTCGCTTTATACGACTATTTCATGACTATTTTTTGGTACAAACTTTAAACCGAAAATCGTAGGCGTTACGGAGAAATTTAAAGTTTTCAAATGTTCAAGCCATAATCCTCATCAGAGTACCTTTATATCTCTGGAATCTTTTAAGGACTATTTCTGAGATTTGGCATGTCGTTGTGACTATTTCATGACTATTTTTTGGAACCTAAACCAATTCGAAAGATTGTACCGTTTGCTTGCACCAGAAATGAGGATTACAGCTTGACGTTCAAGCCATAATCCTCACTAACCTATAGCTATAACGCCGAAACTATAATGCGACTATTTTTTTTACATGTATGACTATTTATGACTATTTCATGACTATTTTTTAGCGTTGTCAAAATTCGTTTTCATTGAGATTTCAAATATGAGGATTACAGTTTGAAGCACACGTTTTATCCAGTGGCGGCGCGTCCGCGACGCAGCGGCTAGTGGACACGCACACATGCGCCGTATGCTTGTAGTAGTTGACTCGCGACGGCGCGGTTGTGTGTAGCTTTGACTCTGTACCGTTTCTTTACTTTGTGATCGAGGTGCATGCAACAGCGCTGAAATATCATAGGGGACTCAAAATTAACAACAAAAATATGGTAAAAATCCCGTTTTTTCCTAAAAGTAATTGAACCATGACAGTTTAAAAAGAGATGGGGTATTTTGTAAAAGTGCCTTAACTTGCACGATCGCAACCTGAACGCGTTGCTACATTAATGCGACATCCGATAGCAAATAAGGAAAGCCTTAATACAGCAGGTACGTTAGAGAGAACGTGACTTAAATCTAGTCTTACTCATTCGGTATTCAAGCCGAAATGCTATATGACAACCGTTTATTCGATTAATAAACTTTCCACACCAGTGAAGAGGAAAGGTTCTCAATTCAATCTAAACATTATATAAATAAGGTCCTTTTTTTGTGAATCTCCTTTCAAGGGATCTTCTTCATATCGTGAACCTAAAACACTTTTCTCAAGACACTCATATGAAAATAGTACTTATATAAAACTGTCATACTGACTAATTAAAGCGTTATAGGCTCATGGTTTGGCATGGAGGACTAAATTGCTTTTGCCAAATTATGTATTTTAAGGTAAAGTTGTTCACTATTAAGGTTTGGTCTGTTCCTTAAGAGGGTTTTACGCATTTTAGTTTCCCATACAAATTTCAAAGTCGAAATTTTTCAAAACCACTAAGCCAATTTTAATAAAACTTTGCATGCTAAAATAAAATACAGAGATCTAAATAGTTTGTTAAACATTTTTAAAAAAACGTTTATTTAGCTGAGTTATTGCGATTTAATGTCCACTATAGAATGATTAAAACCGTAATAACTCAGTTAAATAAACGTTTTTTAAAAATGTTTTCAACAAACTATTTAGATCTCTGTATTTTACTTTAGCATGCAAAGTTTTATTAAAATTGGCTTAGTGGTTTATAAAAATTTTTACTTGGAAGTTTGTATGGGAAACCGTAATGCGTAAACCCTCTTAAGGTCGAAGAGAATTTGCAGTTTTGTATGAAGCAGCTAACTTTATTTCACATTTTTAGAGTTGCGTCCATAGAAATGTTGTATAATAATAGGAATGGCCCAGTTGCGGGTTTGTTATGAAGGTATACTTATTAACGGTGTAGCGGTGAAAGAATACCCCCTCTCTTCCCTTGGGTGTCGTATTAGGCGACTAACGGGCTAAAGACTGCACATACATCCAACAGCTTAGAGCGGCGATGGACTCATCACCTGTCACGCTCTGAGCAAATGTGCAGTCTAGTCGCTATTAGGGGAAAAGTGGCAGAGGACTGCTTTTGCTGTCCTCATTGCCCATGTCTCTGACTAACCCTTCGGGGATAATAGTCGTGATTATATGCATGTATGTATACCTATTACCAAACATCCTGTGCTGGACAACTACAACATGTATCGACCTTTTAGGGAATAATTAAAATTCACGTTTTACGAATGTAATTTTTGAATCACGCCGGTTAATATGAAAATTAGTAAAACTTTAAAACTTTCACAAAATAA
Source organism: Scoparia ambigualis (assembly GCA_963921215.1). Classification (NCBI taxonomy): domain Eukaryota; kingdom Metazoa; phylum Arthropoda; class Insecta; order Lepidoptera; family Crambidae; genus Scoparia; species Scoparia ambigualis. The sequence continues at coordinate 4,908,375 of OY992504.1, forward strand.
AGGATTATTGAATCTTTCACAAATTGATACACTTCGATCATTAAACAATAGATGCACGGTCTCATACAAAATCAAACTCAAATAGTGTCTCCGCACAAATACATACTATCCAAAGATCAACATGAGAAATGAAACGAGATAATACATTTAGATAAACAATTATTGTAAAGTTAACCTTAAACTTTAGTCACTAAAGTACAAATTCTTAAAAATATTATTGGAGTTAGGTACATCACTTTAAAACTAGGCTCGCTAAAGTCTAATTTTTCTTTCGAGTTAGTAGGTAAAATGTCCATAGGGCCATGGTAGAATGACATTGCTGCCACTTCGTCTATCAATTAAATAGTCATGTGGTAAATCGACTATTCACTATCGACTGAGATTTAAGTTGGGGCCACTGAATATTTATTTATTTATTATGGTCAGCTGACTGTTGCTACATAAATAGAAAGAAAACAATAAACAAATTAGTGAATTAAAGCTAAATGTGCGAACCAATTATTAGGTATATAAGACAGACAAAACATGCAGAATTTAAACAGACAAAAAAAACAAGGCACATACCTATCTGATTTTTGCTTTGTTTCGTTGTGTCAGTTTCAAGCAGCAATCGTGTATGATCGAAGGTGATAAACAATAAAACTATTCAAAATAGCCACCGGTGATGAAGAGAAGAGTTCGAATATGAGTGGGAGCAGTGTGTATAATAAAATTGACATCATAGTTTAAAAATTATTGTCGCCGGTTCGATAATCTCACCCCAGCAGATACTTATGGCTAGACGGGGGGATAAGAAAATGCCATCTTTGCAGAAAACAGCATTATTTTGACTAACTTTTACGGCAGTTTATATTCATTATTTATCGTCGCAGCCCCCGAGACAAGCCACCTGCTCCCATATTTCTTTACAATTACTTACTTTGCACTTAAGTTTCGTTTCGGCTTATCCGACAAATGACACTTGCTCAGTAAAAGCTTATTATTAAATTTATAATAATCCTAATAAATAATTAAATCAATACAATTATCAAATATAAATAAGAAGCATCTAAATACTGTTTTCTGAGGTTTAAGCGAGCTACACATTGAAATGAAACACTTTTTTACGGATTAACTCGCGTTTAATTTACCGTGGTCACAGGTCCGTGGTCACGTGGTCCCTCCCTGTCTCACTGTGACCACGGACCCTGTAAAGGGTTCGACACGTCAGGATTATATGAAAACTATGTAAATAGTAAATTAAGCGACGCGAGCGCGACTTTTTACGGATTAACGCGAGTTAATCCGTATAAAAGTGTTTCATTTCAAAGCATCTAAATAGCAAAATATGTTTTCTAAATATTATGCATTGCTTTTATCAAATTTGATAGCTTTATATTTTTATTAAACAACGGGAAGGGTTTGTCTTTGTGATTTCACCTGATGACAAACCGTTATGACAACAAAATCTGTTTAACAATGCTGGGTGCAAAACACTGAATACTGAATTCGCGCTTTCGAATTAATAACATCTTAATTGCAGTTTGCTACCAAGCTATCGCGATCAAGCGCAATAATTTATGCGAAGAGTTTTTCGAGAGCCCGCGTTGTCCGGAAAACATAAAAAGCTTTTAACGTCATTTAGAGCGAGCATTTCTGCCGCGGCTCGGAACGACTCTAAAATGAATGGTGAACGATGATGTTGGCTCGTTTAGAAAATACCGTCAATGAGGGTTGTAAAACATTCGCTCCGAAAGCGATGAAGCTAAAGGGAAAAACGCGACGCGCCCCGCCCCAAAAAAAGAGAAGTGCTCTCCCAACGAGAACTCTGTTTAATTTACACGCCAACTTAAGAACGAATTTCACTTAGCACGTGACAACCGCTTCATAACAATTAATCTTGTGGATGTTTCACGTTTCCCGAAACAATTTGTAACAACGAACAGTAGTAGGCTCTGCAAATTGGGATGTGGAGATTAGGTGGGTCAGTGTAATATAACGTTCTAATGTTAACAAATGATCGAATACAGCGTACGCTAGACTGTAGTAGTTGGTTAACAAAGGCCTACTTTGGCGTATACACAAAGGCTGATGGACAAGTTGGGCGGGAATGAGGGAACTCATCGCGGTTTACCCGCCGCTCCTGCAGAGTATATTCCCTACGATCATGGATACATGATTAACGTTGATTACGGACCGTTATTCACTTCACTACGTTTCGTTGTTTCAGTAGTAAGCTCGCATTTGACTAATAACGGACCTGTGTGCTTAGTGCGAGCAACGCGCGACACCGCCATCTAGTGACAATTATTTAGATTGCGAACACTCATTCGTGGCAATTGGCTATTTAACAATAAAATATGAAATACTAGGGGCGCTCCCGGTTTCACCCGCGTGGTTTCCGTTCCCGTGGGAATATCGGGATAAAAAAGTAACCTATGTGTTAATCCAGATTATGAACCATTTGTATGCCGAATTTCATCCAAATCCATTCAGTAGGTAGTTTTTACGTGAAAGAGTAACAAACATCCATCCATACTTACAAACTTTCGCGTTTATAATATAAGTAGGATAATAGGATGTCGGATATGGTAGTTCATAATTTAACAATAATTATCCAATAGTTTATTTTATTAAGATAATTTGTAAATATTTTATTCTTAATAGAAAATAAATATGCGATTTTTAATCTGTGGATTACAAGACCCGAAACAAAGACGGCCATGATTGAGCTTCGTGTGACCTCACATTTCAGAAAATGTCAGGTTTCAAGATTTTGTTTGTTTATTGAAGTGTGACGTCACTGGGCAAAATGTCACATGACCAACAGTTTTCGCGCGAAATTTGAAATTAATGAAGAAAAATCTGCTTTTTTCAATTAAATAAAGCTTTATCGAGAAAAAAATATTGTAAGGTATAAAATGAGCGTTTGTAATTTTTAAAATACTTTTCCGAGAACCTGCCATTTGATTTTTATTTCTACAGGCTGTTTGGCAATTGGTACCCCGCCACTGGGCCATTCTTCTAAGTGCAAAAAAATGGAGGAAGCTGCGATGAAAAAAAGCGAAAAAAAATCAACTGTTCCATACAAAACTGAAAACATATTTTTTTTTCGCTTTTTATATTGCTCTCTACAACAGTTGTTCTTTGCACTTAGAAAAATAGCCCAGTGGCGGCATTGTATACCAGTTTCCAAACACTTATAGATATTTATCAAAATCATCAGATCCCGCTCCTCGTGTAATATGGCAGACGGGCACATACCAGCGTGCACGCTCTTATCCTTCTTCGTCGAGCGGTAGTTCGATAGCGCAAAGTATTTTCGCGAGTCATATGTGCGTAATTAAAGTTTCCAAGCCAACTCCGTGTAAGCGCAGCCCGCACACTATTAATTGACCTAAAAGGTACAATTTGGCCCAAAGTTTTGTGTAAAACATCGTTTGTATTTCACCGTTGAACAATTACGATGAATGTAAAGAATATTTTTTGAAACTGTTGATACTCAAAAACATGATAAGTACCTATTAGTTTAACCAACCACTCGCATTGGGTCGTAAACTACCCCGTTAGCCCAATACGGGTTGGCGGGTTTTAACGACTGCCATCTTACGACAACAACTGGGACCAACCGGGACCAACAGCTGTACGTGCTTTCCGAGGCACGGAGGCGCTCAAGATGCTTTTAATTTAGTCACCCATCCAGCGACCCGTCATTGCAAACGTTGCTTAACTGGCAAGATCGCAAAACGTACGCCTTAGCCGCTGTGTCCAAGACTAATTATTAAAAGATTATTCCGATAGAATAAATTAAGTACAAACTACCTATATTATATTTTACAGAATTAAACTAGCTGAATCACGATGATGACAGAAGACGTTTTAAAAAAGCAGTTTTAAGCCAACAAGCAGAGGTTACTAACTGGCGCTCATCAGGCTCACGTATATCAAGTGACTGACATGATAATCTGTTACTGGGGTAGCAATTTCCTCGCTGGCAGTTATTCTGGCGAGTCATGTGTGCGTAATCAAAGTTTGAAGTAACTTCCAGCAGTGAGCGCTCGCGAGGCGTAGTGCTGCTAAATGCAAAACTCCAACGCGTTAAGGAAACTCAGCTTGAATTTTGATCTAGTTCTTTAGTTCTGACTTGATTAATATACGAGGAGCTCGATGGCGGCTTACTTCGCGTTGCAATCTAGCGAGTCATGCGACTTTTGCTGTGGTGAGAGCTAGATGATTGCCGAAAATATTTAAGCTCATATGTTCATATTTTTTATTGTTATAGGAATTCAAATGAGCAAGCCAACAGCCTAACAGTAAGCGGTGACCACCGCCCATGGACATCAAACACGTCAGGGTTGTGTGGTGTTCCTTTTGCGTTGTTATCCTGACTGAAACATTTTTACACCCCCTTTTAAAGAAATTTATGTCGTAGCACAATGAAAAGTCTCGATAGGTAGCTCATTGCACAATTTGATGTTACTTACGTGGTATGAAGATTCTCTGAAAACAAACTGTTTGTGAAAACAGAGGTTTCAAGAAATTTGTGTTCTGTACTTCGATGGCGAGAGGTGTAATATGGAGGAAGTAAGCACAAAACAAATCAAATAATAACATAATTTCTAAAAGGAACTCCTTAATCGTATTGTTGCCCCCGAAAGTTAATCAAACGAGCTGTCTTCCAAATCGCGACGTCTAAATTAGTCCACTTTTATTACAATGGAAAGTTGCGAGCTCGACCGCGAAGTGTCGCCCTCTCGCGAGTACACAGCAATAACGGCAGGCGACAAACCATAATGTCGCCACTCTTTGCGACGCGCGGAGCGTGAATGGACGAAAAACTTCTTTGTTCGCGCCTCATTTCCGGAAAATATGGTAATATTTTACACCGCCCACTTTATAAAACACAAAGGGGGCAAAAGTAAACTCGACAACTCTATTGCGCGAATTATACAATCTTTGAAGCAACAGATCCTTACAAATGTTTAACTCACAAAGCTTTCTGCATCCTTTTTTTGTAGCTTATTGTCGCAGCGGTCATGCGTTCAGAATAGAAACATCATCATCACCATCACCATCATCAGCCTGTATTTGTCTACTGCTGGACATAAGCCTCTCCAAAAGCACGCCATTGAGCACGATTCGAGGCCACTCTCACCCAGCTCTTGCTAGCCACCTCGCGAAGATCGTCGCTCCACCTTGTCCGAGGGTGTCCAACGCTACGCTTGCCGGTACGCGGTCTCCACTCCAAAACTCGTCTACTGCAACGGTCATCGGTCTGCAACTGATATGGCCGGCTCCCTGTCCACTATAATAGAAACTTAAGCAACTTCAAAATGTAAGGTCTTCCAATGAGTGACAAAACATCTTGAGCTCCTCCGTGCTGCGGTAGGCGCGTTAAGGCGTCAGTACCGATTGTTGCCGGACTCAGTATAACCCATAACACGGGTTATGGGTTATACTGAGCATAGGTTATCATGCTGTCACAGTAGGTACGGACCTACTGTGACAGCGTGATGTTTATAGGCTGACGATGTCGTTGTGATGGAACTCGATGGAACAGCAGTTAATCTTACTTATGTACGTGTAGATACAATACGGTCTCTTGAAGAGTCTTTTAACTAACAGTTAGTTGGGAATTGTAAAAAAAATTCAAGAGTAGAACTTTTTTCAACATTTCCCAATTTGTAATTTGGTCGCAACATTATATGAGTTAAGATTATATAAAATAACAGTTATTTTTTTTTTTATAAAAAAGGGAGGCAAACGAGCAGGCGGGTCACCTGATGGAAAGTAATCACCGCCGCCCATGGACACCCGCAAAACCAGAGGAATCGCAGATGCGTTGCCGGCCTTTAAGGGAGGAATAGGTTTAAGGAAGGAATAGGAATTGGGAGGGGGGAAGGGGCCTCCGGAACCCTCACTGGTCGGACGAAACACAACAGCACTAAGTGCCGTTATTTCACGCCGAATATTCGTGAGAGGGTGGTATTACGCCGGGCGAGCCGGCCCAATGCGTGCTGCAACGCAGCGTGGCTCTACCACTCAGTCAGTGTTACTCATTTAGCACCACCCAGGGATCACGTGTAGGGTGTCAAGGGTAAACCTACGGACGCGAGCAACTTTAACCAGTTAGTTTTTCATTAATATCATCATAATCAATCAATTATAACCCGAGAGTACGTAATTCCTTACAGCTATTATTTTTAAAAATTCCGCTAATAACCAGCATTGTCGTGGACGTCAAGTATTAAACGTATTTTGCGTTTTTCTTTGTTTGACTCTCCAAGCACCGAAACGAAAGTTCAAATATTAATGGACTCCTCTCGGCAGGTAAAGTGAAATTTATAGCCGCTTTCACAGGCTCAGGCTTACCTGGGGTTTTAATTACTGGGAATAGTGCGACAGAGAGATATAGAATAGGGTACCCATCTAGGTCAACAGGGACTCCTAGCTAAGCTAGGCACGCTTAAAAACTTCAATCAATTACTTGCAAATTGTTAATTTGAATTCGCATTGCTCTAATGTAAATGCCTCAGGGGCTCAGTGGCCTTGCAAAGCGGTCGACCCGATATATGGAGGTCCAAGGCTTAATAATTTTCAGGTCTCGACCTGAATTCTCGAAATGAATTTTCAGGTCTCTCGCAGTGTGTTTCTGATTTTTCGATGCATTTAATATAATAACTTTTATTAGTAGCTATTAATGATGACTTCATTTAAATGATGGAGGCCTTTTCCCAGCAGTGGGACATCCCCTCTCCTTATTCACTTAGTTTTAATTGTACTGGCACCTCGAGACCAACCGTTAGGTTATGCACAGAGTGCCAGACATCCCTGCGCCAGTAAAATACTCGCGCAGGAGACCATCTGCGTTAGGTCTTGACGCCAAATCAGTGCCCGCCGAAGCGCGCTCTTCATTCGGTACTCATAACACTAGTGTCTCGGGAGAGTCTCTCCGTGAACACGTGTAGTTCACTGCCTATTGTCAGATAGGTAACCGGAGCTGTCAAGCTCGCTCAAGTTGCACGAAGGGCACAACTCGCAGTCCAGCAGTAGGACAGTAAGTATATGGGCTGCTACTACTATTATTATGTATAAGCTAGTATTTATACTCGTATATACTGTAATATAACGGTAACGAGATGCCCACATTAATTATTTTTCATTACATTATAATTCACGGTCACTCATTCACTTCGCTGTTCTCATTTTGTTGTCTCATGGTTCATATACTACACGGAAACTACTAGTTAAGTTTTACTTAACATAGTAATAGCTTATGTATCGGAGCGTTCGTCGCTGATAGTTTTATGCCGGAGAAGGAAAGGGTTCTTATAAGGCGGGGGATTAAAGTTTATAGGAAATATTTTGTTACTTCGAAGATATCTATGGAGAAAAATGATTTTTAGGAGCGTGAAACGTTTATAAATATCAAAGAGAAGGAAAGAACTTCTATCGAGGCTGAATAATCACATCCGGGAGATTTTAACTTCTAATATTTGATAATTGTTATGTAGATAACAAGTTGGAGTAGTCCAACATATGTAAAACACTACAGAATTAATAATATTAAACTAGATAACACCAAAACAAAATCAAACACTCAAAGAATATTAAAGAATTTAGAATGTCGACATTGGTATCGACGCCAACGGAGAAATTAAATGTAACACTCGCAAAACTTGCAGGAGGCGAGTACTTTAAATGCAAATGGATTTCGGCCATTTGGTTCATAGTAAAAGGAGTGGTGGGAAACTTGTAAGTCCAGATTGAACGCAAAGGTACCAGCCGTACAATAATAAGAAATCCGTTCCGGCGAATAATGGCTTATTCAAATTTAACGACGGAAAGACCGCTGTTTGGAAAACGGTCGGCGCCCGTCGCACACCTGCGCCGCTCTAAACCTTTTTAGAGTAACTTTCCTCTGCCATTCAATTATTATCGGTGAAGAATGCCTTTTTTATTAATACTTAGGTGGCCAACAAGAACGCAGTTCGCCTGAGGAAGTTATTACCGTGGCGTGGCCTATAGAAGCGAGCAGCAGAGCAACACTGTCGGTCCTGATCCTTCGGGGAGGCCGTTGTACAATAATGGATAGGTTTTTCGGTTAATGATAATCATGACAAAAGATACTTTAGAATTCAACAAATATTCTATAATGATAGTAATCGCACAAAGGTTCACAAAATTATAAGGCACGACACGATTTATAACAGCATGAACCACTCGTATCGAAACAGTTAAACCAGAAATTACTTAGATAATGACCTTGTGGACATAATGAACTATACCAACTGGAATAAAACCTGAAAATAACATAAAAAGTTCTGCTCCAGCTAAGCAATAAAGATAATGTCACTAGACGTGTTACGACGATATGATATTAACAAACTTTATGGCAATCTCGGTAGTCTTCTAGATAAAAAAAACCGGCCAAGTACGAGTCGGACTCGCGCACAAAGGGTTCCGTACCATTATCTATAAAACTTTGATCGATCTCATAATTTAGAAGTTACATGGGGGGGGGGGGGGCACACATTTTAATACTTTGGAAGTGTCTGTCGCGCAAACTATTCAGTTTAGAAAAAAATGATATTAGAAACCTGATGATAGAAAATGTTGATTTCAGTTCTAAATATGGGGAACTCCCAAAATTTATTGTTTTTTTTCTATTTTTGTGTGAAAATCTTAATGCGGTTCACAGAATACATCTTCTTACCAAGTATCAACAGTATGTATAGTTCTTATAGTTTCGGAAAAAAGTGGCTGTGACATACAGACAGACATGACGAATCCATAAAGGTTGCGTTTATTGCCATTTGGCTACGGAACCCTAAAAAAGAAAATACCAAATAGAATTGTCCTTTTAAAAGAGCCAACATCCTTTAACTTTATTCCTGTCTCACGCCTTATCTTTGCTTCTTCAGACATATCTGCGCTAACCGTGTTGGTTTTGTATACAAGATGTAAGCATTCGTCAAACAAATCACTCAGGATGTCAAATATTCAAATAATATTACCAGAAATCCCTCCTTTCTTTGCATAGAACGGGAAACATTAGAGAAACTTTTACTACCACTCAAGAATAACTCGTAAAGTACCTATCCCAGGCTCCCTTTCGATTTACTCGAGAACTATTTACCTTAGGTGATGGCTTCGGGAAAAATATGTAAAGTTGCTCCAGCTCTGACTTTATTTTGCTTGGAAATTGGAATGGAATACCTATGATAGTATGTAAAATCGTTGTTTAAACGGACAAGTGCTACTTACCTATATCCCTTTTATTCACAACCTGGTTTAAATACAATAATTGTAAAACAAAGCCAAAAGATGCAGTTTAAAGTGTATTTCTGTGTGTACTGTAGTTAATTTATTTAAACCCAGAGACCCATATAAACTTGTCTTAAAAGTAATACCAAAATCTGCCGAGTACAATAAAAGCTACTTGGCAATGTGTGTGCGTAATTTTAATAGAATTCTGGATCTCAAATTGGTAAACACTAATCTTTTTTCAAAGAAAAGTTTAGTGTACCTACGCCTGGCGTACTCACCATGGAATTCTGTTATTTCAAGAATGCCAAAAAACTGTACCTAAATAGTACCAAATAGTGCCCAAAGGAAATAAATAGTACCCTTATGGTTCAAAAGTTATAGACATAGTTTGGTGAGTACGCTAGGCGTAGGTTACGCATAGCGTACTCACCTCAGTTTGGGAAATCTGAGCAAGCTACAACTTTAATTAGTATGTCAAAAAACTGTACCCAAATAGTACCAAATAGTGCTCAAAGGAAATAAATAGTACCTTTATAGTTATAAAGTTATAGACATAGTTTGGTGAGTACGCTAGGCGTAGGTTCTACGCCTAGCGTACTCACCTCGTTGCGCGAAAACAGAACCAGCAATGGCTCTCATTTCTATCTCAATAAATAGTACCGGAAATAGTACCCTATAAGAGTGTAATTTTTATTTGACTTATAGCAAACTTCTACATACATTGACATGAGGTACAGGCGAACTCATACATATTATTTTTAGTTTTGTTGAAATTAATAGGTGTATATACGTAACGAGGAAGTTTAATATCAGTTATATAATTGATTATAATTATTTTTCATATAAATAAGATTCATGTTTTCCAAAATATTGACTATCGTATTTTTTGCCGGATTTCATAAAGTAAAAGCACCTTCTATATAAGAAACTATTTGCCTTATGTCTGAAATTGAAAGCTCAATATTGTGCGAGAACAATCTGTTACTTTTGTTGATCATAGTCAAGGACGATATTGTCTATGTCATAGTGTAACTTATCGACGAGCGACAGCGTTGCATCTTAGTATGAACAAGTTACAATAGATGGCGCTTATCATACTTCTTACTTTGATTACTTACAAACTGACCTGTATTATGACAGTGCTGAAGATCAATATTGCAATTCACAACAATTTGCTTGACGCCGCGGTGGGGACGCATAGTTTTCGGCAACCGATTTTTTTCAGTCGTTTACTTTGCCTTGCCACCGCAACCGCAAAGGTTTGCGAATAGTTAATTTGTGAAACAATTATTGAAAAAACTTGTGAATTTTGTTTCATTGTGATGCGAGTTATCTTTAAATGAGTAAGTACCTATGTATATTTCACCTGTAATAGCATTTTATGTTCATGTCGATTTGCAGTTGATCTTTCATTAGTTTTCATTAGCTATTAGGTAGGTACCTACTCAGTTTGAATATATTATATATACTTACCTACAGAAATAAGTTATTGTTTTTTATTAATCGTAGAATAACAAATTAAATCATATTCTTAGTTTTCTGGACTGTATAAAGAGTTAAACTGTGTCGCGTACTTACCGGTGAAAGAATACTACCACCCCCTCTTCCCTTGGGTGTCGTAATAGGCGACTAACGGACTAAAGACTGCACATACATCCAACAGCTTAGAACGGCGATGGGCTCACCACCTGTCACGCTGAGCACATGTGAAGTCGCTATTTATGTAGGTATGTATCTATTGATTAATAAAAATCAATTGCCAAAATGTATGCATGTATATAATGTACGCGCATCACTTCAGAACGGCTGCACCAATTTGGCTAATTCTTTTTTGTTGTATTTGTAATTGTCGGGACAAGGTTTGTATGAAAATGATCATTTTTGTAAATTCGTCACGGGGTAAGAGGTTCACGCGAACAAAGTCGCGGGCGGGCGGTCATTCACGATCAACAAATCATAAATAAGCAATGCTTGACACATAGATATAAGTTGGAGTGGGTCTCATTCACCCTCGACTACAAATTTTGTGATTTATAACAGTTATCACTAGATTTATAGTCGAAGTAAGAATCACCGCTAAAAACCAGCTTTCATATAAAAAAATCCGCATCCAAATCTAGGATATTTAGGAGCTACGGTGCCAAAGACAGACACACCAACCTCAGGACCCCCTTTTTGGCCACCCTTGGTTTACTGTTATTAAATATGTAAGTACCTATTTTACAAATACAAATACAAAATTCTTTATTGTGGTACATAGGTAAGCAGATAGTTGTTACATGTTTCCGAGATTGTACACAGCTATGACCCGCCATAATGGCATACAATAATTTTTAAGTAGGTCAGTGACATTTTATAACATAATCGTAGAAAATTAAAATAATAACAATTCAATTCAAAATGCAGCACTTTAGAATTAACGAAACATTTTTACATGTCAAGACAACAATCAAAATTAAGACATAAGACATAAATTATAAATTCAATTAAAATTAATTAATACAAATTAAGAAATAGACGGGAACAATTAAAATTAAACATCATCGAGATAATCCTTTAAAGTATAGTAACATTTGTGTAATAACAATTGAAATAATTGCTTTTTATAATTATGCAAATCTAAATCTCCAACAGTCTTTGGCAATTTATTATATATCTCGGGGATTAGATAAAACACACTTTTGTGGAAAAGAGCAGTTTTGTGGGGTTCACGTGTCATTTTGTCTTTACGTCTGGCTCTATTACTAAATTTGAAACGGTGAATATTTAATTTAGCGAAGATGGCACATTCGTAAATAAACAGACTGGGGAGTGATAGTATTTTTAGTTCCTTAAAATGTGGAACACAGGATTCCGTTGAATCAATATTTACGATTGATCGGATACACCGCTTTTGCGCCTTAAAAGCTAGGTCTTTGTTGGCCGAATTGCCCCAAAAAATAAGACCGTACCTTAAAATGGAAGAGACATAACTATGATACGCACTAAGAACAGCAGATCTATCTGCTATTTTACTTAATTTATAAAGAGCATATGACTGTTGATTCAAGCGTTTACAGATATAATCTATGTGATTTTTCCAGTTAAGTCTTCTGTCAATATGTAGCCCCAAAAACTTAATTTCATCTACTTCTTCAATATTTGTATCTTTGAATGTTATATTTAAATTCGGAGATGCTAGAAAATTTTGTCTAAATTTCATAATTTTTGTTTTTGACAGATTTATGTTTAAATTATTAGATGATAGCCATTCAGTTGCATTAGTTAAAAAAATTTTATTTTAGGTCGTCGTCTATTAGTGAACTCCATAGTTATTCCAATCTCAATTCCTTTGGTAATAAAAATAATACTTTACCATTTACTGTGCTCGACTGTACCACGTAATTTTTGTATGTAGAGTTTGCTATCAAATTTAATGACTTTCTAGTGTAAAAGTCAAATAAAAATTACACTCTTAGAGTGTATTATTTATTGAGATAGAAATGAGAGCCATTGCTGGTTCTGTTTTCGCGCAACGAGGTGAGTACGCTAGGCGTAGAACCTACGCCTAACGTACTCACCAAACTATGTCTATAACTTTTTAACTATAAAGGTACTATTTATTTCCTTTGGGCACTATTTGGTACTATTTGGGTACAGTTTTTTGACATACTAATTGCTCAGATTTCCCAAACTGAGGTGAGTACGCTAGGCGTAACCTACGCCTAGCGTACTCACCAAACTATGTCTATAACTTTTGAACCATAAGGGTACTATTTATTTCCTTTGGGCACTATTTGGTACTATTTGGGTACAGTTTTTTGGCATTCTTGAAATAACAGAATTCCATGGTGAGTACGCCAGGCGTAGGTACACAAAGTTTATAATACGTTTATAATACATAAAGGATTTTTTTGTTTTGATAAATATTTTATAATTCAAAATGATTTTCTAGCATAATGTAATCGTTGAATTTTAATTTTTGAAAATATTAGAGTATTACTGAGAGGACTTAATGTTTGCATACTTTTATAAAATGAGCTTGATATGTGATCTATGTATTTTTAATGTTAAATCTTTATACAATGTCCTTATCTTATCTTAAGGCGAGTCACCGGTAAATGCGGCCAAAACTGTTTTGCTAGATCAAATGGTTTGTATTTACTATTAAATTACGCTCTTATAAAAATATATAATATACTAAAGGATATTGCCTAAAGAATGTGCTAATTTGTTACGCAATTAGATGTACTTTACTCGATTATAAAAAATCTCGAAAACAGGCCAAATAAAAGTCTAAAACGGATGATTTCTTAATTTTTTTTTAAATTTTCGACATAATTTTTACATTTAAATATTTATTTTGAAGTAATACAGAGAACCTGCTAATTCATTAAATCCTATAAAATCTATAGGTATAGGCAAAAAACCTATAAAAACATATAAAACGCGCCTATTTGCGCCGCTTCGCTGTTATACCCGTCCCGTACCGTCGTACCGTCGAGAGAGTGAGAGAGAAGCGCTCGAAAGGACTCGCTTTAACCTTCTTTGCCAGGGGGGCCAAGGCGCTCGGCTTTATATCCGCGAATATCCCGGGTTCATTTCCAGTAGGCCTAGCATGCGCAACACGAGATATGTCGCGGACGAGAGACGACAAATCATTTAAGTTGTCATGTTATGGTTTGTAGACAAAAATACCACAGTTTATGCAAAAATTACTATTAAGTCTATTTTTGACATATTATGTAGAGTTCTAAGCGCATCCATGTGTCTTTAGTGTCGATAGACATTAGAGATAAATGAATAAAACACGAGAAAACGGGTCGAGAGAGTTCTCGTGTTGCGCATGCTGGGCCGGCTGGTCGGGCAGTGTTTTTTTATTATTATTCCACAACGGGTAAGCGCTTCGCCTTCATCTCACCTGATGGTAAGTGACGATAAGGCCGAAGGTGCAAGCGCGCTTCACCCGGAATCCTCAACCACTGAGGAGCTGGCTATCATATCTCTAAACTGTCGGAACACAACAATACTAAAAACATCTTTGTTATGGCGACAGACTTAGATAAGATGGTGGTAGCAAAGCTAGCTGGGCGGACTTAACAGCCCTACCACCAACCAAACCGAGCACACAAAGATGTACCACCCGCTGGGAATCGAACCCGGGACCCCTGGGTCTAAAACCGGTGGCTTAGCCACTAGACTACAGAGGCGGTTAGTGATCACTAACCCGCATTCGGCCAGCCTGGTGATTAAGACAATACCCATCAACTATAGCGATGATTTGATTTCAATGATGGAGGCCTTTACCCTGCAGAAGGTCAGGCTACTGGCTATACTTTACTTTTTTTTGCCATCGGCAGGCAGGCACTTCATGCACATGCCATTTTTCTTATTCATTTGAGAGGCTATCAAGCATAAGGTGAGTCCTAGATTAAATCTCTATAACTATAACTCACGCGATGTAATTGTGGGACTTTAGCAAGTACTTTTCCTTTATGCCCAGTAATTTTACCGGATCCCAGACCCTTCAAATCGGAACAGGCGGCGGGAGCACAATACACATGCGGGAATGTTCCGAGAGTTCCGTGCGGGGCATTAACGGCTTATTATTTACTTTGTTTACATACACACATGTGGCTTATTTATTATAAGTATTTAGACACATACAAGACCTTGCTGGCCGAGTGGCTCAGTGCAATGCTCGGCCCGCTAACCGGCGGCGCGGCGTTCTATTCCAAGGTCGGACAGTGTGTTTTGGATTTTTCGGTGCATAGCCCGGGTTTCTGATCACCAACCCGCATGTGGCAAGCGTAGTGAATGCAAGCATGCAGCATCACCCGAAGACGCAGCATGCAAGCAGGCATGGTTTGTCACGGCTCCGGCGCTGCGAGGCTCCGGCGGCGGTCCTATGCGAGCTTATCGTCGAAAATGGCTTTCGCTCACTACCGCAGATTCGGCTAGCTGGCCAGACCACGTTAAACCCACCTGTCCACAGCTCACTGGCCGCCTTGCCACTCCGCGCCTAAACTAGCGCACACACTAGGGCACACAAGACTACGTGGAGTCGGTCTTGCCGCGATTCGTCTCTGTCACTTTTGTAGTCAGTCAGTCGCCCACGGAGCAAAAACAAAGAGGAGGTGTTGTAACAACTTTTTTCATATAATAATAGTGTCTCAGCTGCGCGGGTTGCGGGGGGAGTTCAAATAGGAGAAAACCATCTAGTGGCCAGTAGCCAAAGCAAGTACCTACCTTATTTACGAGATTAGCAGAGTTGTCATAAAAGTTCTGCTATATTTCACTAGATGTCGTGTATGTCGTAACTTTATTTGATAAAGTATAAATTAAATTTAAATATTACTTACGAGTGGAAAGATATGTTTATTCCGTTTAATCTCGTTTTATCCGTGTAACTACTACACGATACAACACAGCACTTCATGCTAACAAAAAGTTCAGGTCGAGAACTTTTTATAATTCTTTAAAAGACTGAATAAGCCACGAACAACCTATTCGCCAGCCAACGAGAGTTGTACTGACGAAAGCGACACCTGGTCGTAAGTAGTTCAACTACGGTGTGACGTCAGGACTACATTGATAGCTGCTGGACTACATTGATTGCAACACCTCCTCTTTGTTTTTGCTCCAGTCGCCTTACCAAAAAAATGCAGAACTCCAAAAAAAATTAGGCATGCATTCAAGAAAACAGCATTAACAATAGTTAATATGGCTTTTAAATAAATAGGTACCTAGTTAAACACCCAAAATTATGGCTTATTAAATAATATTAAAGAATGTTAGGACTTGTTTATATTTTGTTTTTTAGATGTACAGTGACTTCAGTGAAGTAAAATGAAATATAAGTGGAAACAAAATTATGGAAAACGAGGCATCAATCTTACAGTACCTAAGTACATCGACGAAATAAAAAAAAATATGAAAGAAATTACGATAAAGTGAGTTTGATTATTAAACTTTTCGAGTAAATGAAAATGCGATGTAACGAGATTCGCTGAGTTGTTCAATAGTGAATAAATACATCTGTGAATAGTGTTATGGGAAATGAAATTCGATGTAATTAATTGCAATAAAGTGATTGGTTCCCTTCATGAAATCCCATATTTACCTTATTATTTTAATTTCGTAATACTTAATTTTAATATGCGTCGATGAGCAATTACCCTCTGCGTGCGGTCTCGATTGGATAAATAAGATTTAATCGGCGAATGGTAAGCCTCCTCCATCAAATTAACAATAAATTACGGGCCGCTAATGCCTTCTGTCATTAGGAAGCAATTAATCAAAGAGAAAAACGAAAGCCTAAAAAATGTAACGCCGATAATCAAAAATATTGTAGTGTAGATACCTACCACCTACTCCATACTTGTTTGTGTATATATAATAGTACGTACCTATTAATATCATGTGGTGTAAGTAGATAATATTATTCTAGAAAACAATATGGTGATGAAAAGTCAATTTGTTAAAAAAATACAATAGCATCTAGAATCTGCATCTAGCAACTTTCTTTCTTTAATTTTGAAACCAAACCTTAACAAATTTAATAATTTTAAATTTTTTAATCAACTATTTTAGTTTTAAAAAGCAAGAATAATCAAACATACTTATGTGTATATTGGTGAAATTAAAGATAGTATCAATTTACCTTTTGTTTAGTAAAGGAAAAAATCTAGTTAATAACTTATTAGCTTATCTTTTTTTATACATAGTGAGATCTGTGTACCTACATTAATTTTAAATAATTGCCTATTAATACTAAAACTGCTGTGGCTTTAAAAATAAAAACATTATTATCAGTATGGTGTATTATCATCATTACTTAAATAACTTAGTCTGTGGAACCGCACTATTCTTCTAAAAAAGCAATGGATTTTTATGTGGTTTTCACTAATAGAAAAAGTGATAACTGACGATGGTTTTTGTATATAATTTGTTTATTTTGTACAAAGCAGCTGAAGTATGTCGGTGTTTCTAAGTAAGCGTGGACGAAGGCGCGGGCGGGCCGCTAGTACTTTCAATAAATTAATCTTCTTGGAATTTGATAGGCAGGATTTCAGCGATTAGTTTAAGATCCGAGTATAGAACGACCTTCACCGGGAAGGTTAATGGATGAAAACTATTTTATATCAAATTTAATAATGTTAAATAATATATCGCGAGTGGGTTGGCTGAAAAATTTCAGTTAAGGTACCTACTGGCCTTTAATGATTAATTTAATATTAAAAAAAAATTTTTTTTTACATTGCACTGGTTTGGTGTGTGTGTGCGTTTGTAATGAGCTTATCTTTATATAAACATAAATTTTATTTATTTAACCATACGGTTGCAAATTACTAATATTGACTTGCCTGTTTGCATCTGCCTACCCAATGTTATGACAGGAAAAAAATAGTCAACCTAACGTTTGCATATTCTATAGGCTTCATACTTTCGATTGGTACCTATGTAATTTATGTATTATCAAAACAAGTTCAATATTTAAAAAAAATAATTTTTAATATTTAATCAAATATATACTTACTGGACTAAAATTTTCCAGCCAACCCACTCGCAATATATTTTTTTACACATTAAATTTCATATAAAATACTTTTAACCGGCTCGGTGAAGGTTGTTGTATACTCGGATCCTCTACTTAGTAAGTAAGGAGTAAAGAGTAACGAGGATTTCTGGAAAAACATTAATACACATAGAATTTCTTTTCTGCATTTTATAGCAAAATACATTAGGTACAACATTTTAAACTTTCATGGTCACTACAATTATTTTTATGAAAAAACGGGATTTTTACCATGTCTGAGTTGTTTGTTTTGAGTCCCCGATATTTCGGCGCAGTTGCATGCACCATGATCACGGAGTAACTGCAGCTAATGCGGGTGGATGTTAGGAGCAGACGAAACGGTCTACCCTCTTTCTTGATCGTTTATTACGCTCGACACCCGTACCACTGTTCTCGACCGCACTGTCAACTCGAACTTGTTCACGACACACATAACTCACAGTATCACTACGAGAAACGCCACCGTTTTGATTCTTGCGGTTTTTACATAACTGAATCACCGGATTCCAGACATTCGACAATTTAAACCCGTCTTCACGATTGAAATTATTTTTATGCTTTTTTATTTCAATAGCTTCTCTGACCAGTCTTGGTACATAGTGGCGTTCTGTCGAAATAATCTGAAGGTTATAAAACTCCATCCAGTGATTCGGTCCTGAGTGAATAAAATGTTCTGCAATGGCTGATTTCTGAGTGTCGTTATTCTTGACTGCTTTTATGTGCTCCTTTACACGACAGGCTACTGTACGTTTTGTTTGGCCTATATAAGAGCTACCACAACAGCAGTCAATTTTGTACACGCCAGGTTTTTCCAGGGGAAAACTGTCTTTTGGTGAACGCAGGCATTGGGCAACTTTCTTTAGTGGAGTGAAGATAGTGTTAATTGAGTACTTGTTTAGTATGTTGGAGATCTTATCTGTCACTCCTTTTATAAAAGGCAAAAACACCGGTTGTCTGTTCACCTTGCACCTGTACTGTTTAGTTGTGTGTCTGGGTGGTAGTACCATTCCCTTGTACCCGTTCCTCTGCAGGACATGCCGCACATGAGCTAACTCCTTCTCCTCCTAACATCCACCCGCATTAGCTGCAGTTACTCCGTGATCATGGTGCATGCAACTGCGCCGAAATATCGGGGACTCAAAACAAACAACTCAGACATGGTAAAAATCCCGTTTTTTCATAAAAATAACATTAGGTACATCTGGAATTTCTAATTTAAATAACTTTAATAAATTGAGTATTGACATTGTAGACATAGCAGGTATTTGAGATCTGACAGTTTAGCATCTTGTTACTTATCTATTAGCCATATAACTATCCCACAGACTGCATATCCATCCATCCACTTAACCATTGATTTAACCATTGCTACATATTTTTGATGGAGAAATTATTAACTTTGAATACAGCTTCTAACTTCGTTATGTGCAATGTAAGAGTGCCTAAATACTAACCTAATAAAATGTCTGCTATTTTAAAAGATAAATATTAAAGTTAAAATATGTAGGTATCTTTAGAAACTGTGTTTTTTTTATACATACACTCACGACTTTAATCCACAAAGGGTTAGTTAGAGAAAAAACAATGGGGACAGCAAAAGCAGTTCCCGTTTCACCACATAAACCAGCCCACCGCTTACAACTGTACAAAGCACAGGTCAGGCCACATATGGAATACTGCTCCCATCTTTGGGCTGGAGCACCCCAGTACCAACTCCTTCCATTTGACGACATTTAACGCAGAGCTGCTCGAATTGTCAACAACATAGTTATTTCTCGTTGGCTCGATCCACTGGCTCTACGCAGAGACGTTGCATCTCTTTGTATAGTGTACCGCATTTATCATGAGGAGTGTTCTGAGGAATTGTTCGGCTTGATCCCTGCCGCTGATTTTCTTCACTGCACTACACGCAATCGACTGTCATTCAATCCACATCACCTTGATGGATGGCGGTCTACTACTGTGCGTTTTTCACGAAGTTTCTTGCCTTGAACTACAGTGTTGTGGAACCAGCTTGCGGCGACGGTCTTTCCAGACCGTTACGACTTAGAGATCTTTAACACGTTCAACGCCGCGCGGGTCAAATTTCTATTGTTATTGTGACCCGACGGCAAAGAATGACTTAAGAAACGAGCCTATTCCTTTCTTAAAGGCCGGTAACGCGTCTGCGATTCCTCTGGTTTTGCGGGTGTCCATGGGCGGCGGTAATTACTTTCCATCACGTGACCCACTTGTTCGTTTGCCTCCTTATTTTATTAAAAAAACTTATACGCTTTATGCTGCTGGATGTATGTAGTCTTCAGTTAGATTTGTCAGTATTCTTTTAATAATAAGCCACCACCACACAGCTCAAAAAACAAAAACAACTTTAATTTTTTACAGAAAATTCATTTGAACATTTAATTTCGTTAGCAATAGAAGAAGTTAAGATTATTAGGTACCTTTAGGTAACTCAAAGCAAAAAGGACAGTCAAGATAATACAATTATATCACATCAGTACACAACTATTTTAGTCACATTAACACCCACCATCTAAACAACTTCATTGTGGCAAGATAATCGCAAAATAAAAAAGTACAGGTTTTTGATAAGATGAGTATTAGCACTTTTGAAAAAATTATGTTACTACTTACAGCTTCAGTTCATTATTTGGTAATGTTTAGTAACATATTTTCCTACTAATTATAGTATTTTAGTTGTTTCGTGTAAACAGTATTCTATTTCTAACAGTGCCGTATTCTTGTATCAGTTGAGTTGCAAGTTGTAAGTATTGGCTTTGGAAATATTGTAGAACTAATGTTATTTGATTAAATATTATAGAACTAATGATAAGGAAAATAATTGTAACAGCTTACAATATTTTAAATGGGATCAACATTTTTTGTAGGTAAGTACCTACCTACAAGATCAATTAATTGCATTGCACTTTTGTCAAAGAGTGTAGTTGAAATATTATCGCCGCACAAAACCTGTTTTGGAGCAACTTTACGTCGACTTTGCGTTGGAGAAAACACACTAACCAAATTGCGTAAAGATCCTGCTGTTGAAAAGGTGATACGCAACGGGACTATCGAAAGTAAAGAAAGCTTGCCTTGGGCCATAACTTTACTAAACAGTGTTTTTATAATTATTCTATTCTACTCTTCTCTAATCTTAAATATTGATGAATAATAGCATTTAGATCGTTAGTTTAATAATATTGATCGGTTTAGTCGCTGTCGGTAAGTTGTAAAAATGTGGATCAAACTAGGTATCTATGTACTTACATATAACTTGGATTTCGCCAACTGCCTCGATCAGATAACCACACTTTCCAATTATTATGATCACACTAGAAATAATCTCACATTTACTTAATTTTAATGTTTTTATTCATAAAACACAGAAACAAGTCGCGAGGAAACACTGTAAACGAACAAGAAATAATAAAATGTGACAGATGGATGGCGCTAGTGAGCGGAGGAGCGGAGTTTGTTGATTTGACATTACAAATAATATTGCCAAAACAAAATTCTAAATTTAGTTCTGTCACACACAATAATATTACTAAGAACCGTGGTTCAGTTTACCAATATTCAAAAGCACTTGATGACTTGACTCCAAGCTTGACATAGCTGGCTTCTTTGATTATATACATGTCTAGATAGAGCCTGGCCGTAAAAAAACGTAGAAAAATTTATAGGCCAAAATTGATCTATCGCGCAATTTTGGCGGTCAGTGTCATTGTGCCGTCAAGCAGTGTTTACCTCTCGCGTTTCGGTGAAATTGTTCGCAAAATGACCGTTTGCTCAGTGAAATTCTGTCGAAACTACAAAAGAAATTTTTTTTCGAATAGGAAAGTCACGTTTCGTCCGTAAGTATCGATAAATTTTAATGAAAATTTAAAGTTTAACAATAATAACGGCCATGTATGCGTAGTGTTGCTGGTATCAAAATGTAGAATTCCCATTATTGGTGGCAGAATATAAAAGGAGGTTTGAATATAATAAGTATGATAAAAAATACTCAGTCTTGTAAGTTAGTATTTATACATGGTCTTGTTGTAAATAAAGTAAATACATTTAAATATAATTATTATTGGAACGCTTTCAAAGTTTTTTTTTTAAACTGATGTCTGATTTTTAAGAGCATGAATAAATGTCACGGTTGCTATTCGATGCCGAATTTTCGTAAACATATTACTGTCATTTGTGCAAAATGTCTAGTTTCACTAGGATTTTTACTGTTTTTTGAAAGAAAGACACAATAGTTAACTGTTTTCTTGTAAATGTCTCTCAAGAAAAAGTAAAATCCTACTGCAACTAGGTATAACAGTAATCTATTTACAAACATTCGTCATCAAATTTGGCTGGATTATAGGTTCCGTCCTAAAACAAGAAAAAATATAATACCTACTGTAATATTTTATAATACTATTATTATAAATTGTTATTGTGGTATGGTATCGTATCGATATTCGAAACGAATAAAAAAAATATTATGTTTGAAATGGAATGTACGTAAGTATTTATGTAAGAAGTGTGTGTTTAAGTATATGTATGTAGGGGATGGTAGTATGTATGCTTCAGAGCTCGATGGCGCATCGGCTAGCACGTTCGGCTTGCGATCTTGCCCGCTAAGCAACTTTCGCAATGCCGGGTCACTGGATGGGTGACCAAATTTAAAACATATCGAGTTCCTCCGTGCTTCGAAAGGCACGTTGGTCCCGTTTGTTGTCGTAAGATGACAGTTGCTAAAACCCACCAATACGCATTGGGCCAGCGTGGTGGGTTATGGCCCAATATTCCCACGTGGGAAGCTTGCGCCCAGCAGTGGGACGTTTATAGGCTGATGATGATGATGATGATGACGATGTTTGAGAAAGTGCGGGTGTATGTTTAAGCCCCTAAAAGGTCAATATTTCTCGTCTCATGTAGGTAAACTATTGGACACGGATATTGATAAGCAGTCATCACATTATGTAACCTTTACAGGGGCTCAATACCTTTATCTATCAAAAAAACCCCAATTGATAGACTGAACTCTATGTAATCGAAATTAGGTAAAAAAAATCAGGATAAGTCGATGTGATGCTGTCCGTAAAGTCAAAAGCAGTGAGACTATACAGTTTGAACTTTGTACCGCCCGATATTTAATTTAGTCTATACAAATTCACGGCCACTTTTAAATTTCCTTACGGAACATTAGAGAAGCGCCTGGTAAAATGGCTATAGCGAAATCGTCTTTAGGAGCGTATTCTATCGAGCGTAGTCTATCAGAGCGTTGGCTTGATATGTTACAATTTATTAAGTTAATGAGAATATTCAACTGGACTATTTATTTTCTCGCTGGCGAGTATGCTCTCCAGCGCGCCCACTTTGTTTTAAATATTACAACGAAACTGTTGATATACATTTTATTAAATTGGGTTTACAATTATATACATATTATCTACATTTTTTCATGCTTATTAAATTTACCTAGCTTAAGTTGGTCTCGCCCCGGAGCATCACGTTATTTTGTAGCCAGTGTGGCAGTGCTAGCATCTGAGCGTAGTTCAGCGAAAGCACTGCCAATGGGTTAGGTGTGTAGTATTCAAATAAAACAACCATTATTGCATTAATTTATATTAATTGTGTTGAATTAAAACAAAAAACCCTTTACTTACTAAAGAAAGTAATTTGTAATTTTTACCCGACTAATTATTAGTTCTTAACATAAAAGTGTGAAATAAAAAAATATTGAAAGAAACAAAAAATCTGACTGTGTCAAAAATATTAACTGAAAAGCAACAAAAACAAGCTTTAAGGCGACTACAAGAGACAAGACATGAAACTTATGAAACTTAGTGCTGCCACCAATTATTATTGTTTGTGGTTGGGCTAATGTTTTGGCCTCAAAATTTCCTATTGTAATTTAGCGATGGTGCTGCCATGCTCAGCAGCAACAGATTTTGTTAATTGTGGTAACAGCAAAGTTGCTGAAGTCGTAGTGCTTGATAGCTCACTTGTGTGTGTGTCCTGGAAAGTAAAGAATATCTATGAGTATACAATTCTTTAGTTTTCTGACTGCCTATAAACGGTGAAATGGTAGGTATGTATGTATAGTGGAGAACGGCCATGGCCAACCAGTTGGGAAAAATATTACTTGCAGTATATCCCATCATTTTGAACACATTATGTTATGACGACTTTAAGAAATTCCAAAAAATATACCTTCTTATACAAAATGGTGCTCAGTTGATTAATTTTTAAACGAATGATCGAAAAAAAAATTATTGATTAGAGGCTAGATGCAACTTGGAAACCTTCAAGCAGAGCGTGTAGCTGAGGTAAATATTATACGACTTTGTTTGACCATCACTCACCAATTCATCATCTCTCAGTTTACGTCATTTGTCGTCACTGGTAAAACACCCGACAGTAAAATGTTTTGAACAAACTCGATGGCGTTTTTTTGGTGTCCAACCATCTTCGGGAGACACTGCAGCAGTCCACTGTGCACGTCAAATTTCATCCAGAGGAAATCTAAAACATTTAAGTGAACATTACGATTACTTTTTAATTTTTCGATACTTAACATTTTTCACAACACTTTCATAACATCTACGACGAAATAGTAAAATGGATTTTAAACTCTTAGTGAAGTAATGTAACTATTAATTCCAATATAATATAATGAATGGTAACTGGTAATACTTAGTCAAATGAAGATGTAACTATAAAAACAAAACAACGGTAAATAAACATAGAAATATCACTTACCACTATTTCACCGTTATTTTCTTTATTTCCTATGCGAGATTAACACTTCTAAACGACGCACGCCATAGTTCATTGCTTTATCACTCACTTATAACAGTATTTTGCAACAAAATTTCAGTATTCACACAATTATCACTTTTCCAATCTAAACAGAAACGCACGCCAATGATCCATGTATTATACGACAAATTATGTAACATTGTTGGCTGACAAAGGCGATGGTTAGAGCGAGTAACTTAATTTGGTAGTATCAAAAGGCTCCACTGGCTCCACTTTTGACAGATGATGACAGATTGCCTGGTACGCTTTTTTTCTACTCAGACGGTTTCTATGCTCTAGTTATTGTTCTGAGGCCTTTGGCGGCAGCGACAGGTAATTTTTTGAAGTTTACCTAAAACTACTAGTGTTGTAACTTTAGCTATCGAATATTAAACTATAAAATAATTACTTACTTGTTTTATATTATCAGCTTATCACATCTGTCGAATGTATATAGGATTCATGATAATAAAAATAAAACAAAGCGCATTCCGTGGTTAGTATAGTTATTTAAGCAAATTAATAAATAACTTAACTCGAGTTGTCCGGACATCATCCTAGTATGCCCAGTAGTTGTGTTAAATACATACGGCCATTAGTTGACTTCTGTTTCTGTTCCAACTGTGTATTTTTATTCGTGATAGACACAAAAACATGTAACGCATTTACATACATTCTGTCAAAAAAGTTTCGAGAACGGATGATTTGTTTATGATTCCAAATTAATTTTTTTGTTTTTTTTTTGTAGTTAGATTGGCACACACAACTTGTTTGCGCGCTTTTATTTGTTTCCTTGTGTGAGAGGGTAGTAGCACCATAAATGGTTATCGGTGTACCGTCCGCACAAGCGATTCACGGCGCGCCCCAGCATTCCTCTGACTGTCATCTGACAGTTGCGAATTCACCGCTGAGCTGAACGCCCGCTCCTGCTTTTCGCCGCCGCCGCGAACACGGCCGCCGCCACCGCCGCTAACCGCTCTCCGCCCGCGCGAGTCCGTGCCACACACCGCCGCCGTAGCTAGCTGCCAGAATCCAGGGTGCTGAAGACGCCGATTACCAGGTTACTGTTGCTGCTTATTTCGCGCAGGGGAACACTTGAAGGCCGTAACCGCCGCCCTTGGCTTCCTTCGTTCAAGCTGCCCCTTTCTATTTATTTATATAAGTGATAACCGCCCCCGCTCATACAGTCCACTGCGCCTAGCATTATTTACCCGCCCTCCAGTAAAACGGAGACACCACAACTGAGGGCCTAGTCAACTGGCAAACGCTCGACCAGTGACAGCGTCAAAATCGCTCATCAAATTCGCTAGGATATATCGATATCGATAAGCTAAGGGATATGGAACATACAGGCTTGTCTTAATATTTTTTTGTTTGATGATAATCTAACGCTTAAGTAAGATTATAAATAGGTAGATAGTAACCACACTGATCCTTTTGAGTTTTAGTGAATTGAATGTCACTTTACTAAGAAATTCGGGTAGACTCCTTGAGACAATTTGAAAAGTGAATCAATCGCTTTTTTCGCCGGAAGTTCGCCAGGCAAGCACGTTTGTAAAAAAGTACTTAATTGATGACGAGTGACTTACCTACCATAATATGACATTGATATGAGGACCAAACCCATTTTTCAGCTTATAATATAAATAAATTAAGACCGAAGACCACAAGCAAACGCTTGCTACCAAGAATTTCTCAAATATTAACAACTTGACGTCCGTCTGTAATGAAATAAGTGATAACACTAAATGTTACAAACCGCGCGAACATTTAAACAGTTTGATCTTAGATGCGAGTACCCACAAGGTAGTGATTAAAACGTTTGCATCTTGTATGAGTACATCGCCTAAAGTAACTCTATGGCGTAGCGGCTAAGGCTTTCAGGTTTAATTGTCTAACTACAACACCTATCACATTACTTTTCTAATTGATTATCGTCCTAAATAAAATTAAAAACATTCCAAGTACATTGTTTTGCTAGTTAACTTAAAACTAATTTGAAAATATGCAAACTAGCGAAGCAATGTACTTACTGTTACTTGAAAGGTAATGCTAGAGGTTCAACTAATGCAAAAAGTCCCCGCCCGCGCCGCCCCGGTTTGTGATCTTGCCAGTTAGTTACGCAACTTTCACATTACCGAGTTAAAGGATGGGTAACCAAATAAAAAGCGTCTCGAGCTCCTCCGTGCTTCGGAAGGTACGTAAAGCACACTGCGGTTGTATTGGCTCAGGGCGTAGCCTGTTATAGCCCAGTCTGCCTCTTAGTCAGTGGCGTATTTTAAGATTCTGCGCCCTGGGCCCTTATTCTGTAACGATTCCTTGTTTCAAAACCACGTTAATTCCTTAAAAAGTTACGATATCTTCCCAAAAACGTATGCGTTTGACGTTTGTGCGCGGTAAGGTTTAGGTGTGGAATATATAGATTGCGATACAGAATCAGGGCCCTGGGCCTGTAAGGTTTGCCGCCCCGTAAATTAACGGAAAAAAGGAAATACTTTCAATTATAAAATAAATCCAGCAGTATGTTGACGTGGGCTGAGAATGATGATAAGAAAAGAAAAACTAAAAAGGTCATACAAAGAAATAAACACCATTTATTTATTTACATTTTTTTTCGATGGACAGATTGGTTAACACTGTCATAATCATAATTAAGTATATTAAACTTAAACTGTTTTGAAACGTTCTCCGCTTAAAAGGGAACGTAGATAATTTTTATTCTTTTAAATACGGAAAACGAACGTTCCGCACTGCATTTTGTCACCGCAGTGCACAGAAGTATGCGTTATGCTATTTTAGTAATGCATTTCCATATAAATGCTTCCTTTAAATCATTTCTTTAATAAACAAGCAAGCTAGCAGAGCTCGCCCATGGTTTAACGTCGACTATGCTCGTGCTGAGGCCCGTAAACAGCCCGCGTTCAATTCTTGGGTTGATGCTCGTTCACGTAAGGCTCCAAACATTCACCATATGAAAGAAGCCTTAGAGCTGCCAAGTCCTGTAAGTGGGTATTGCGCAGGGCGAGATTTCGTCGCATTGGCAAGATTGGGTCCAAGTTGACATCTCACTCGGCTGGAAGCCGAGCATTCTGGTACCTCCCTTGCCAAAGCGGTTGAAAGTAGATAATTTCTGCCAGCCCTCCACACCACCACTGTTAAAACCAGATGGCTCACTTGCCCATACTGCGGCTGAGAAGGCGAACTTGTTCGTTTGCTCTCTTTGCGCAAAGTTCGCGTCTAGATGTCGCAGCGAAATCACCGTCTAACATACCTCATGACGGCTACTCCATGGCAGCTGTCCACATACGCCAAAAAGAAGTATTAAAAATCCTGCAAACCTTGGACGTGAATAAGGCGATTGGCCCTGATGGTATTCCAGCAATAGTCCTCCGCAACTGCGCGCCTGAGTTGTCTCCAATCCTTACTCGCCTGTTTCGTCTCTCACTGGAGACTGAACTCGTTCCCAAATCTTGGAAGCTTGGAAACGTACAACCTCTTCCGAAAAAAGGTAGTAAAGCCGATCCTGCCAACTACTACCTAGACCAATATCGGAGCGTGTACTCAACAACCGACTCCTGGCATACCTTAAAGACAATGCCTCTTAAGTGACCGCCAATTTGGGTTTCGCCGAGGGCGGTCTACGGGAGAGATCTTCTTGTGTAAGCCACTCACCTATGAAGTGAGGCTATAGAGAAACACGGTGAGGCTTTTGCCGTATCTCTTGACATCTCTAATGCCTTTGACAGTGTTTGGCACGCTAGCCTTATAAACAAGCTTCCGACGTATAGGAACCCCCTTGGCCTCTGCAATGGGATTTCGGACTTTCTGAAGGAGCGACGTGTAGTCTTAGATGCACGTCTGATCTACAGGCTATTGAATTGATGCCGGAGTTCCTTAGGGGTCTGTTCTGTCTGCAGCCCCATTCTTGTTACACATAAACGATCTGTTGGTACCCCGAATTCTGGGGTACGCAGACGATAGCACAGTTGTGGACAGATATTTCTCAAATGCAAAGGCCAAGGGGGATGAAGCTCGGTTTTGTCGGGAGTCCATGGTTGAGCGTTTCGACACGGTCCTAGAAGCTATCTCCGACTGGGGTGATACTAACCTGGTCGACTTCAACGCCACCAAAACACAGGCGTGTTTATTCACTGCCAAACGGAGTCCATTTCAACTCGCTCCGACTTTCCATGTTGTATTTGTGCCGATATCTGACCATCTTAGTTTTCTAAGTATCCATTTCTGCAAACCTAAACTTCGGCCACTACATAAAGTCCATGGCAAAAACCGCAGCTAAAAAACTTGGCATCCTTTCTAAGGTAAAGCGGTATTATACACCGGGGCAGCAGCTTCAGCTTTACCAAGCACAAGTCCGATCCTGTATGGAAACTGCTGCCACGTCTGGGATGGATGGATGGATACCAAGTATCAGTTAGCCGCTTTAGACTCTATTGTGAAACGCGCTAATAGTCATTGACGACTCTTAACTCGTCGAATCCAAGCTGCAGAGTCTTCAACATCGACGCAAGGATGCCAATCTTTCGGTTTTTTTATCGAGTGCACTTCGGCGAGTGTGCGCAAGAACTATACGAGCTGTTTCCGCCTTCCCTTTCTATCTCCGGGGAACGAGACGCGGACTGAGATCTCACCCTTACACTGTCAGTCAACATACCACCTATACGCACAAAGCGCTTTGCGTCATGATTTTTGATGCGGACAGCTATAGAATTAAGTCCGGGAATTAAACCGGGAACGTCAATAGAACTAAGTAATTAGTTTCTCAAACATGGTTGAGCTGACGTTTCCGATGAACGAAAGTAACATTATAAGACCGATTCACCGACCACCCACACCGCCTGCACGCCAGAGGAACTAAATAATTCCGCGAACATGTTTATGGAACTAGTTCTGTTAAGTAAATGAATCTTGAATTTACAACCGTTGAGTTTTAGTTAGGGTTAATAAAGTAGGCTTTTTAAATTTCTTTAAACATATAAAAAAGGCGCACAAAGCTGCCTGCAACCTGCCGCTCCGGGCCATGGCCCTTTTGACCCTAGGGTAAATACGCCACTGCTCTTAGTGCTGTCGTTCATGTGTGAACGTTCATAGGATGACGATGATGACAACATCGCCTTAATATAGGATTGCTTCATTGTTACTTATTTATAGCGGTAGGTACCGAAAATAATTGAAAATAAAAGTCAAATCATTTATTAAATATACGCCTTCACAGACACAATGACATGATCGTGGTCTCTACGCGACAAGTTAAAATATTTATTTATTTTACATTTATTTCACTGCCATTAATTATGAGTTGGTTGATAATGTTTTGAAATAAAACATAGCATTATTTATATATTTACTTACCAAAAATAATTTTAAAACAATTAATTTTATATAATGTATGTTGATAATGAATTAAGTATCAACAAAGGTTCAGCTGCATACTCGCTTCACGGGTTTGCAGATGCCTCTGAAGCCGGGTTTGCCGCCGTTGTTTATCTCCATGAGCTCGATGCCTCCGGAGATACTTTGGTACACTTGATTGTCGCCAAGTCGCGAGTCGCACCAATCAAGAATCGCCTCACAATTCCTAAGTTGGAGTTGTCGGCCGCCACCCTACTCTCCCAGCTCATGATCCGTGTGTCAGTTCAGTTATCCGCCCATATCAGTATACAACACCACATATGTTGGTCAGACAGTACGATAGTCCTGGCCTGGCTCAATACACCGCCTCACCGTCTTCAACCCTTTGAAGCCAATAGGGTAGTTAAAATCAGCTCAGGCTCACCAGAATGTACCTGGCGACACGTACCTTCCGAGCTCAACCCAGCAGATTGCGCAAGTAGAGGGATGTCTGCGCAATCCCTGTCAGCTCACGACCTATGGTGGTCTCCCACGTGGCTTAGACAGCCTTGTGAGTCTTGGCCTGCAATGCCCTTAGCTCTGGGCCATCACGCACTGCCCGGCCTTAAGCCCAAACACATCCCGTCACTGGTCACAGTGCCCGGTCTTGACTTTGACCTGCTCACTCGGTTCAGTTCACTAGACAAGCTCGTCGGAGTGACAGCTTGTCTAAAACGCTTTCTGCACAACTGCAGACACCACCCAGATTCGCGACGCTCAGGCCCCTTGTACGTCAGTGAACGAAGAGAGGCCCTACTTTACTGGGTGCGCAGTGTTCAGCACAATGAGTTTGCGGAAGACATTCACCGCCTTCAAACTGGCAAAATCTGCTCCGTCAGACTCCAGCGACTGTCACCTCTTATTAAAGATGAGCTCCTTAGAGTTTGCGGACGACTGTCCCATGCGTCTATCCGATACGATGACGCCCAGCATCCGCTCATACTTCCCAGCTCTAGCCCACTTGTAGACCTCATCATTGACCACTTTTTTATTTTTTTTTATTTTTTTTATTTGCAACGGGTAAGCGCTTGGCCTTCATCTCACCTGATGGTAAGTGACGATAAGGCCAAAGGTGGAAGCGCGCTTCACCCGGAATCCTCAACCACTGAGGAACTGGCTATCTTATCGCAAACTGCCGGAACACAACAATGCTATAAACATCGTTGTTATGGCGACAGACTTAGATAAGATGGTGGTAGCTAGCCAGGCGGACTTAACAGCCCTACCACCAACCAAACCGAGCACACAAAGATGTACCCCCCGCTGGGAATCGAACCCGGGACCTCTGGGTCTGAAACAGGTAGCTTAGCCACTAGACCACAGAGGCGGTTAAACCTACCACTACCAACACCAACCTACCACAAACACTACCACAAAATACACTGCCACCCTGGCGCTGACACTTTACACGCTATCCTACGCCAACAATTTTGGATATTGTCCGCGCGCCGTATTATTAGACACCGAGTCTTTAAATGCATTAGATGCTTTCGATGCCGGGCCCAGCCGCAAGCGCCCTTCATGGCCGACCTGCCAGCCGATAGAGTTACGCCTCAGCCAGTATTTAGTCAAGTCACGACCGATTGTGCCGGCCCATTCCTCGTTAAATCTAGTACCCTACGTAATGTTAAACTCTTAAAAGCGTACTTTTGTATATTCGTGTGCCTCTCCACTAAGGCGGTTCATTTGGAACCGGTCTCGGACCTCAGCACGGAAGCGTTCCTCGCGGCGTTACAGCGTTTTATAGCACGCCGCGGTGCCCCGGTTCTCATCCGCTCGGACTGCGGTACAAATTATGTAGGCGCTAGAAATCAGCTCATTGAAGTACAAAACTTTCTTGCCTCGAATAATGACACGATTGCGCACAAGCTCGCTGGTCAGCACATTACTTGGTTGTTGAACGTCCCAAAGGGACCATGGTTCGGTGCGTTACATGAGATCAACGTAAAATCAACAAAGCAACTTTTATATCGCGTAATTGGCGAACAACACCTCACATTCGAGAAATTCTCCACACTTTTAGCTCGAATCGAAGCTGTCCTTAACTCTAGACCTCTCTGCCCACTTTAGTCTGATCCTTCAGACTTTGAGCCGCTTACAGTCGGACATTTCATTTTAAGCCGCCCACTAACGGTCCTTCCCGAACTATCCGTGGAAGATAGGCCGATTTCCACACGTAGGCGATTCCAAATGGTACAGGCCCTTTCCCAGCGCTTCTGGACGCTGTGGACCCGGTCCTACCTTCATACACTCCAAACCCGCTCCAAATGGTTGTCCCCATCCTCCCCTCCCCGAGTTGGCGAGCTCGTCCTCATCAAGGAGGACAACCTGCCCGCCCTCCAATGGAGACTGGGGCGCATTGCTCGCACCCTGCCTGTTCGTAATTCATAAAAAAGAATTTAAATTATTTTAAACAGGCTAAGGAAGTTTATCCACAATGCACACGAAATTTCAATAGGTTGGTCTCTGCTATAATTCCCAAAAGTAACTACTCGTTTTAAAAAAAAACTGTTACTGGATGAGTATGACAATATTTAATAAAATACCTGAATTCTTAAAAGAATTGCCATTTAATAGATTTAAAAGGGCCTTATACAACTGCATGGCATAGGGAACATGCTTTTTATACGATTAATGATTTTTTTAATAAAACTTGACATTTAATAATTAATAATGTTTATATAATAATTGTAATAATATGTAATTTAAATTAAATACCTACGTTAATTGAATTTTTATACTTTGACAATAATTTGATTTTAATTTTAATGTTTAATTATAGATATTTGCATGCTGTTTGTAATGGCTGAATAGGCAGATTTTATATATTTTGCTTCAAACATCTACTGTGTACCTTATTCTAACGCAAATAAATGATATTTCTATTTCTATTTCTAACACTGACATTTCCTAATAAATCACATTATAATAATAGGCATAATACTTACCTTTATGTAAGTAATAATTTTTTTATTAAAACTTACCGTTTGAACATAAGGACTAATATCTTTTCCTATTATGAAAGATGCTTGTCTGTATAAGATTTATAAGCTTTAAGGATAAAGTCAATAGGTACACCTTACTACACTTAGAGCGTTGGTTTAATGCAATAAGCTTACACCTGGCAAATAAATCTTCCTTGGAACCTGTAAAACAAATAGGCAATCTAAGTTATAAATTGATAAATGGACATTATGAATAGTTAAATTTAATATTTATACAGAAAGTCCCTTACTGTTGTCTCATTCTTGACCTTTCTTGTCATGATTAAAGGTACTTAGGTGGATTTATTTGGCCAAAATGTTTGTATGGTTGAGAGCCTCCACAAATTGTCATGCAGCGACTTGCTCTTCGTTGCGGAAAATGTTGCATGACACACAATTATTTGGTCACTCACGTCGCAACCACGATATCAGCACGCAATTCCCGGCAGACCTTAGTTAGATATTTAAAGGTTCGTAAACGAGAACTCCGAGAACTGTTCACAAGTACTTACAACAAACTCGGGATTTCGTTAATTTGGTCCAAGCAACGTCGGGACTCGGGAAACATTTCTTCCTTATCGCCTGAGCACCATTCTTTCATTATTGCAGTCCACAATAACCCTAAAAAGAGCATTATAAACAAAACTTTGAACACAACACAACTCTTCCTTCATCAGCTGATCAAACAATCGCCATTTTGTGTGACGATAAGCGGTAATTTTTAGCTTCAAGGTTTGAGTGATCGCTAGCTTAGCGATTCTTGGCTTGTCAAACTGTCAATTAGGTCTATTTTAGCGTAAATTTTACGTCGTAGGTAAATTTTGCTTATGTCAATCCCATACATTCTGTTTATCGTAGCGTTAATTTCGTAGCGTTTAATTTGTTTGCCAATTGACTAGGCCTTCTGTTATCTATTTTGGCGCGGAGTTTGAGTTGAATCTGTTAATAGATTAAATACAGTGCTGTTTTTAGTTAGTTTATATCTAGTATGTATTGCGAATTTCATAATGGATAAAAACATCGAACAAAGAGTTTGTCTTAAATTATCAGTGATAACGCAAATTGTGATTAAATACAGGGGTGACTGCGCGCCCTTCCTACAACATCAAGAGCATTCGCCAACCCAAGCAGAATACTTGGGGGAAACTCTTCAAGACGTTTATGCCTTTCTACAAAATAATAAAAAATGCGCTGCATACAACGTGATAGCTACACGATTTTGGTGCGAGTTACTAGTCTGTCAAGAAAGTACCGGGAAAAGATCAATAATACACAAAATGCTAGTTATATTCATCCAAAATTTTATCGCCTTCGAAACGATACACTTCCTACGCCAACGAATTATCCAATCATCAAAACATTTTTAAACGCTTTTTCCGGAATTGAGTTCAGTTCTCGCCGCGAATTCTCCTTTATGTCTTCTACCGAATGAAAACGGGTGCCACAAAGTGGTAATTTGAGTTTAGGATAAAGAAAGAAGTCGGCTGGAGCCATAACTGGTGAATAAGGTGGTTGCTCGATGGTATTTTTGGCCTTTTTCGTCGAATCGCATAACGCTCAAATAATATTCTTTACATAGATGAATGATTGGCCAGACCAATCATTAATCTAAGATTCTTTATTTACCTGTTGACCTTCCGGCAAGAATTCCGAGTGCACAACACCGGGATAGTCAAAGAAAACAGTCAACATGACTTTGACTTTTGATCGACTTTGGCCATTGAGCTATTACTATTTGGCGTGGTTTTTTCGGTTTCGGTTCAGTCGGAAGGCGCCAGTCCGAAGCTTGTTGACTAGTTTGCATGTCAAACTCGTAAACCCACGTCTTGTCATCAGTAACAATGCGTTGGATGAATGTGGGGTCGGAATTGACTCATTCTAGCATGTCCTCAGCGACTCCTATGCGATTAAGTTTTGGAGTCCTTATTGTCTGTATCTGACTAACACTTCGGGGATAATGGTCGTGATTATATGTATTATTATCCCCGAAGGGTTAGTCAGAGACTATGCAATGAGGACCGCAAAAGCAGTCCTCTACCATAATCTATCTGTAATATTTTAATTAAAAGTTAAATGTATTTTTCAAAATTTAGATTGCTAAGCATATAATATTAGCTTATTATTTCAGGTCTTTTCGGACTAGCCGGAGCGGCAACATGTTTCGTAACCAAGTGATTATTTAAAATAGTACGAATCGACTCGTGAGACACAGAAAGTTCTGCGGCTATCTAACTTGAATGAGGATTTTCAGCCACCATTTCCTTCACTTTTGCGATGTTTAACTTCAGTTGAAGACGTTGATGGCGTACCAGAGCGATGCAAATCTTCCATCACATCTCGACCGCTTTTGAACCCTTTGTACCACTCATAAGCATGTGTTTTTGATAAAGTCGATTCACCGTAAGCCTTCTGTAACATTTTCAGTGACTCCGAACACGAAATTCTATTGGCGACGCATAATTGATAATTTGCGAAATGTATTTTCATATCACTTTTATAACTTTCCAGTACCTACAGGTTTAGGATTGGTTTACATCTAGCAGAATTAATTAAAATAAAATGATTTACCTTTAACTACTATGATTTCCTTTTTTTTACAAAAGATGTTTAACATTCTAGAAATGTTCACTATTAAAACTACTCTGGAAATGGCAGAAAAGGAGAATGAGCACTTTTGGGCGGTCGGCGGCCATTAATGAAAGTAGTGTCAAATAAAAGTAGTGATAACTTGGAACAACTTTTACTAAGAACGTTTCGCTGCAATCCATTTAGGAAAAAATATATTAACATGTAAATATAATAGAATTTCATAAAACATAAAACAATTACTTCGTGTGTGTAATGCGTTTTGATAAAACCCACATCTTCTGAAAACGATTACAATGCCATCAACACAAAACAGGCATTGTGAGCAAAGCAAGCGCCGCCATTGTTTGTCGATCGGCGATCAGCCTATTTTCGACTATTTTCCAAATCTGTCAGAAGATGATCTTACCTTTTCACTCTGGGTACGTATCAAGTCAAGTAAACTCACAGTTATTATGCTGAGCATTTAAGACATGGCTTATATAATATTGAAGTGTATCGTGAGCAACAGATAGTCATCTTAGTGAATTTATAGAAGAGCAAGACGTTTGCTTGTTACGTGTTCGAATATTTATTCGAAGGATAACTACATGAAGGGGTAAAAATAACATGGCAAGTTAAACCGCGATCGCGTACTGTGCAAAAGGTGCTATTCAACTTACGCTCGAAAAAAGCAGCGCAAGAGTCGGGGCACCACTCTCCACGCCAAGGCACCATATATTGAGCTGCAGCCTGCGTGGTCTTTCCATAAGACCCACTCAGCAGTCTCAGCTCATATCGGTCGCTTGGCAGGCACTTCAAGACACGGTCGTGCCCACGCATACCGGGATCCAGCTTGCCGGTTGCCTGTGAGTACTTAATCACGAACAATAAGTCATTAGGACAAAATTTGCGTGGTGCAAGTCGTCTTTGATTAACGCGAGTATCTTGCTGTGCTTGGTTTTTCTTAATCAATTCGCTAGCCTGGGTCCTACAAGTTTCTCGCCAAGCTTCTCGATTCTCATGGTTTTAGACACTGACATCTCGTATAAGTGGAGTTGCTACATACATACCTACCAGAAGGTTGATCGGGGAAGCTTGCGTCGTCTTCTGCTTCGTCATGTTAATGACCAGCTGAAGTTTCCATAGCTGTTCTGACCAGGAGGCACCTCTATGATTTGCTTCGATCCTAATCATATTGAGAACAGTCCTAACATATCGCTCGACTTGTCCGTTCGAGTTGTGCATTTCTGGAGTGATATAATGGATATCAAACCCAATTTCAGAAACGAATGATCTAAACTGGGAGGACTTAAACATTCGCCCACAGTCGGTTATAAGCTTTGGGACGCCAAATAAAGAGATTGCATTATTAAAAGTGCGTTTTAATTCATTCGCGTCTTGTCTCAAGATTGGATAAAGGAGACAGAATTTAGTAAAGGCGTCAACGATTAACAGAACGAACTTATAACCTTCAGACTCCGTCAAGGGGACCTAGTGCGTCTAAATGCAGGGTATCGAATGGCGAGTCAGGTTTCTCCCAAGAGGATATGGGTTGGTGAGGGGCTCTAGGTACTCGTTTTTTTGAAATGCATAAAAGGCAGTGGGATATGTACTTAGCCACAAAGTGACGAAGACCGGGAAACCAAAAATATTTTAAAATCAGGTCTACAGTTTTATCTGTTCCAATGTGTTCATGCTCGTCATGAAACACACGCAACAAGCTTAACCTATGCCCCTTAGGGATATAACATAAAAGCATTGCAGTCGGTTACTATTTTAAATGTTAAGCCGATTAAATAATGGCGAAAATGCTGTAATGCTCTCACGACTGCCAAAGTCTCCAACTCATATGAATGGTACCTGCTTTCAGCGCCCTGTGTGGTCCTACTGAAGTACCCTATAACATGCTTGAATCCATCCGCCCGAGTTTGCATTAAAACAGCACCTAGGCCAACACTGCTAGCATCGGTATGCAATTCCGTTGCAAGGAGGGGGTCAAAGATTGAAAGGATGTGCTCACTCGTTAACCTAGCTATTATCTCGTTTCGTACCTGTTCTTGCTCCGATCCCCAGAAGAATTTTACATCTTTTTTGGTTAAACGCGAAATGCAAGTCTTAGTTGAGTAGCCTTCAATATAGCGTCGGAAGTATCCGGCCAGACCCAAGAACTGTCTAACCTGCTTGACATTACCTGGAACCGGAGCATTAACCAACGCTTCAACTTTCCTTCAACTCGGCCTCACCTGACCCTGACTTATTAAACGCCCCAAATACTCAACCTCCATAGCAAGAAAGGTACATTTGCGCAAGTTTATGGAGAAGCCAGCTTCGATTAGAGTTTTTAAAACCTCGCGTAATGTCTTGATGCCTTCATCAATCGTTTTGCTTATAATAAGTACGTCATCGACATATACAAGAACGTTACCCGCCTCAATATGCTTGCGAAGTGTGTCGTTTATAATGCGCTGGTAAACTATGGGTTTACGTGCCTTCCGAAGCACGGAGGAGCTCAAGATCTTTTTAATTTGGTCACCCATCCAGCGACCCGGCATTGCGAAAGTTGCTTAGCGGGCAAGATCGCAAGCCGAACGCGCTAGCCGCTGCGCCATCGAGCTCCTCACACACAAGTACACTTCTTTAATTTCAACTAGTTAAATCAAGCACAATTTAATCGAAACAAAACACCAATTTTACATTAACTAAAAATAAAACTAACTTTTAAATAAATAAACAATTTTTAACGATACCACATAACCAAGGAACAAACAGGTCACGACGAAAGCGATGTGCACCGTCCGAGCGCCAGCGAGAAAGCTTTATACACCAAGATTTTTCATTGGTTTTGGAGCCGAAACCCTGTTCATGTTTATCATCAGTAGAAGCTATTTAGCTTGTAAAACTAAAATTATGAGCATAAAAAAATCATAAAAAAATACCAATAAAAAGTGTACGAACCCTTAGTACCGGACGATCTTATGAAAGTCAATGACCGAGGTGCTTCAAACGCTCCGCCTACCCTCCGCCCCGCCGCCGGCCGGGAAATCTCATAGGGTTCACGGTGTACGACTTGATAAGGAGAACGTTACTACGTGTTTTCGACAAAAAGTCACTTTTACTACTTTTTTTTCTTTGCTCGTTAAGCAATTATTATTTCATAAATAGGTACAACACTTTTTTTGTATTATAACGTTATCGGCTCCAAAACCAATGAAAAATCTCGGTGTATAGGCGTGGGGCGTATTAGCGGGATCTTGGTAGGGAGGACCCTTATTCTATGTATAATGTATATAGTATAATGGTAGTGGTAATGGTTATCATTTTTACTCCGAATATAAGTCAGAATATGTTGCTAAACTATTAAAAGTACTCAAAACCAAAAATGTGGTTTATTCGTCAAAGTGCGTCGCGGCAATAAAACTTCTACCAGTACGTAATTATCATAAAGTTACTATACCTAGGTATAGTAACTTTATGGTAATTATAGGGCTAAACTACATATAAAACAACAAAATCAAGTTTGGCCGCGGATCGCCCAGGCTCCATACTATTTTGCCCATTCTCCTTTGAGAATTTAATTACTTGTAGATAAAAAAAATGAAACATCTACCCACCTGCGGGGCTCCATCAGCCAACTCTTAAGACGTCTATGACGAATGACGAATATGGCGATGAAACTTAGAGCATTGAATGCTCTAAGCGAGGAAAACACAATCTTTTTTACTTAAAAAGTTCCTCTTAGTGGTTCTCTTTAAGTAAAATATCAACTTTTTATACTTTTACATATCTGAAACTGAATAAGGAAGAAATTTTAACTTCTGTCTAGGTAAAGATCTAGTTTGAAAACCATGTAGTTTGTATATATTTGACTGTCAAATATTGGACGACTTAAGTCGTGATCGGCGACTGTGCCCAGTTTGTTATTGACACTTTGAGACGTCTTTGACGGTCAATAGGTTAAAAATACTAGGGCCGAATTCAAGCCGAATTCGATGAAACGAACAAGCTATTTAGAATTGGCTCGAAAGTGAAGCGCCATTGCTTTGCAGTTTTGATTTATTTTGCACATGGGCTCACCGTGACAGGTGGTGAGCCCATCGCCGCTCCATGCTGTTGGATGTACCTATGTGCAGTCTTTGGTCCGTTAATCGCCTTTTACGACACCCAAGGGAAGAGATGGGACGTTATATTATTATCGTCCTTGGTATTACACAGTTAAGTACAGCCTTTTAACTCTCCCACTGCTAGGCAGAGGCCTACATCATTGAAATCAAGTCATCACGACAATGGATTAGTGGCCTTATCACCACGATTGCCAAATGCGTTTCATCATCATCATCATCAGCCTTTCGCAGTGCAGCTGATCATACACCTCTCCCAAGGCGCGCCACTGAGCCTGTACGCTTACTCTTGAACGCATACTCAATCTCAATACAATTCCAATGCCATTAATATGTATCGATATTGAGATAAGTAAAGATAATTCCGGAACGCCATCACGATAATAATTTGTTCAATCAATTTCCACGCAATTTAATTCCAATGTGGCGCTATTATCGCTAACAAAAGTGCCATTTGACATTTTTTAGATTTGTGATTGGAAATTGACTAATGCAATTTTATTGTGTTTCAAGAGTAAGCCTACTGGTCTTCGGCTCTCCGTATCCAGCTACTGCCAACCGCCCTGCGCTGATCGTCGCTCCATCTGGTTGGGGGGGGGGGGGGGGCCCCCCCCCCCAACCAGATAGAGCGGGATGGGGGGGGGCGTCTCATACAGCGTTTACATAAAAACCTTATAGGTTCTCACAAATAGAAATTTCTTAAAAATTAAAAGCACTAAGCAACGCGTTATCAACCACGCTCAAATTATTAATGATTAAGTAATAATGCAACAGAGTAACTATGAACAAAAATTGGGCTCAAAGAACCGCTCAGTCAACATCCGCCTCGCTGATGGTACGCTGGTACAGAAAAGGTCCAGTTCAATCTGCTTGCCCAGTTGGTTAAACAGATTACACGCACGCCATAATTGAACTCGGGACATCCGGATAACGGGGCACGCCAGCGTTTTGCACCTCTCGGACACCGAGGAGTAAAGTAGACACAGATATTGACTTATGGAATTTATGAGTAAGTGCTCCAACAAAACTTTGGTAGTTTTCTACTTTTGAAAAGCAAGTAGGCATAGACATTCCAATACACATACAATTTACGATATTCAAATCAAAAAGAAACTTACGTGATATCATAAATATATTTTTATTTCATTTTCTGTAGTAAGAATACTTAGTTACATACATTTTATACAAAAAAAATATAATTATATACTTATCTAAATATTTCTTATCCATTTATAAAACATAATTATAAACAATTAATTAATTAACAACTAGTATATATCGTTGTTGATACTGCAAGATGTCGTAGGTACTTAACGTAAAAAACACAATTTTTGTTTTTTTAATCACAATGTATCCGAATTCCGGGTTACTGGCTCGTGGCAAAATGTCACAATGCCAAAAAAAACGTCCAATTAATTGTCGTTTATCAAGTTGGCCATGAGCCCAAAGAGGAAATTAATATATTACGGCATGAACCTCAGAATATTGACATGTAAGTAATCTGTGAATATTGAATAGGTAAAGCATAAATATTTTTTTTCTTTTAAATAATGGTTTTGTGCGATCTGCACATTTAGCCAGTGTCAAGTTTTTAATAGTAATTATTTTTTTCTTTAGATTAAGTGGATGATAATGAGTGATAATGAACGTTTAATGGTAAATGATTTTCCCCCTAACCCCTTGAGACTCGATAAAGTTGTGGGACTTTAATGAGGTCTCACACGGACTTCTTGAACACTTAACAGTAAATAATAATAATTAGAAAATAAGAAAAAGCTGCAGACATGCATATGAATGGCCCTTTACTTTCCCGCCAAGAAGTCCCTTCTTGCTCTCGATTTTTTTTTTAATAGGGATGGCAAAGTTAACTAAACCCCATACAAATATGTAAGACCGTTATACTTTTTCGCAGTATGTTAGCATTAATGCAGATGCAGATCTTACACATTTTTTAATGCATGTTGGGAAAGTCTGGCAGCAAATACACGAAGAGATATAACTACAAACTTATGCTATCAAGAGAATTTAGCTATGCCAACTCATTGACATGTTTTCAAATGTATGGCCAGTGGCCATTGTTCTCTAGGCCTTTAGTTGTTTGTATTACAGTATATTTAATAAATTGTTACAGATTATAACTAAGCAGCCTAAACTACCCTTTAAATTGGAGCC
This sequence comes from Scoparia ambigualis, assembly GCA_963921215.1. Lineage (NCBI taxonomy): Eukaryota > Metazoa > Arthropoda > Insecta > Lepidoptera > Crambidae > Scoparia > Scoparia ambigualis. The sequence continues at coordinate 4,950,215 of OY992504.1, forward strand.
CATTACCATTGAAAGTAAAAAAAGGGAAGCAAGACTTTGTTTACAGCCATGCATACTAGTATACGTGTTGTTGACCACTTGAGCACAGTATAAATATGAGCTAAAGCAGTACGGAAGCTGGGCCTGTTTCTTGTTTTATATACCTACGCGCCAATTGAGCGTTAGGGTTGTCCTCTTATTTTTGTAAAATTGATAAAGTTTTTGTTTAGTTAGCGATGTATCTCAGCTAGTTAGCGCTTTTTTTGAGATAACTAGCAAAGCTTATGGGTTGTCACTTTTAATTTTTATAAAATTAAAAGGTAATTTTTCTATTATTTTTTAAAACTTTTGTTTGGGTTCTATAATGATAAACAAAATTGTGTAGTAATTAAAAAATCTTTAATATTTTAAGAAGTCTTTATTTTTCGTTAGTTATTATAAATTACTCACTGAAAAAGACTTTCGCCTGCTACGACACGTTCGAAAAGCTTTATTATTAAATTTTATAGTGTAATAAATTCTCATTCTAATGAATCATCACCAGCCTGAAGACGTCCACTGCTGAACATAGGCCTCCCCCTTTGATCTCCATCCTGACCGACAACTCGCCACTCGCATCCACCGGTTGCCTGCGACTCTTCCGATGTCGTCGGTCCACCTAGTGGGAGGCCTACCAACACTGCGTCTTCCAGTGCGTGGTCTCCACTCGAGAACCTTTCTTCCCCAACGGTTGTCGGTTCGTCGAGCGATGTGGCCTGCCCATTGCCACTTCAGCTTGCAAATCTTACGAGCTATGTCGGCAACTCCGGTTTTTTGGCGAATATCCTCGTTTCGGATTCTATCGCGCAAAGAAACTCCGAGCATAGCTCTCTCCATTGCTCGCTGTGTGACTCTGAGCTTTTCTAAAAGGCCAACAGTTAAGGACCACGTTTCGGTGCCATATGTCATCACCGGCAACACACATTGGTTAAAGACCTTTGTCTTTAGGCACTATTATTATATGATAATTTATTTAAAAAAGCTATTCTAATGAATAGCTTTTTTAAATAAATTATCGGTAAACATGGACACGGCACTATAAAACTGATTTTGTCTACTTCTTTATAAATTAATACAGCTACTTTACAATTAATGTGTTCTCTTTGAAAACAACAGCGAAAACTTTCGATATATTTTCTCGATATATTCAACGAAATCATCCGGTGGTACAATAAGTAAACTCCGGTTAGACACACAGATCTGATATCGATATTTAGAGTAATCGGTCGAATAACTAAAAAGTTCAAGATGGAGGCTATTTTGTCTCATACTAATAACGGAGTCGTTGTCAAAAACCACACAGTTCCCCAGATATCGATTTTCAAAGCAATCGGTTAAATAACTAAAAAGTTTAATATGGCGGCTACTTTTTCTCATTCTAATAACGGATTCATTGTCAGAAACCACACAGATCCTCAGATATCGATTTTTAAAGCAAAGTTTATTAACGATGAAGTTTCGTAGTATCAATTCTTATTATTTTTAACCATTAAAATAACGCGCGCTCAAAAAATATACGTAAGTACTCCAAATATCACCTAAACAACCAAACGATTTATTTAAAAGAAAAAGCTATTTATTTATTAATGTCCATTTTCGCATTTTGAAGTAATTTTGTAGTTGTATTTATCGTTTTTATCGAAATAGGATAATAAATTTGTGCATAATATTACAAATCTCCATTCTGTGAGCATAAGTTGAATTCGGATGGCCGGCGCATCGCATTTTGTAGTAATTTTGCAGTTTCATTTATCGTTTTTATCGAAATAGGATAATAAATTCATTATAAAATCTTTATTCCTCATGAAGTAACAATTACTCTGGTATAAGTTTTGCTCAATAATATTATCGTAGATAGGAGATATTCACAATTAACTTATAGCAATTTTCGAAGTTTTTTCGGTTTAGAATAATTTTTTTCTATATAAAATTAATGATATCTAAAAATTCCGAGGCCGCTACGCACTATTTGACTATATAAGAGACAACATTATAATTATTTTATTTCACTTGATCAGAACAGTAGTTCAATCGATGAGCTCAAAAAAGTGCCTTCGCGCACTTTATGAAAATCTTTCTCTGCAATTTTGGGTTTAATTAAAAAGTTAAACAAAATTTACAAAAAGCGAGGCCGCTACGCACTATTCCAATAGCTATTCTACACTATTCAATTAGTCATAATTGTTAATGTATTTTTGTTTCTGAGATCCATAACGCCAAAATTGACCAATTTACGCAAAAATCACAGTCGAGATGTAATAGGCCTCTTAATTATAAATCATTCTTCTTTCAACATCAGCAGGAAATTTAAAAAACGAAAGCTCCGGTTTTGAAGCAGCCGTATACTACGCAATACACTCGCGGGATTTTTAAAAATCGCGCGCACAGCGCCCGCAAAATGCAACAGTGCGCCACACGCGCTACTGAGAGCACTGCGATGTCCGCTTAGGAGCCCTGTGGGCGTGCGTCGATTCGAGCGTTTGTACGTAGCTTCCTTACTGCTTTAGCTCATATTTATACTGTGACTTGAGTGAGGTAATTAACCCTTTATATCACCGTGTGACATAACTGTAACATACCAATCAATTCCTCACAAAATTTTAAAGAGAACTTTTATTCCATTTTAAGTCATTGTCACACGACGGTTACATACCGTTCAATGCCTCTTAGTGCAGTCTTTACATACTAGATGGCGTTACTTGTATCAAAAGTTGTGCGAAAGTCACTTGTCGGCATTTGTAAGAATAGTTCGCGAGTGACGGTTACAAAAATCGAAAAAAATATAAAAACTAAGTGAACTATGATTCTTTTCTGTAAATCTAGTAGGTAAGTCTGTGATTTTGACTATTTATTGTTAGTTACGCATAATTTTTAGTAGTTCGTGATAAAATTCATTGAATTATTGTTTGTGACATTTCTGTTACATTGCGTTATAACGTTCCCTTAGTGCAGCACATTGATATTTGTTTGACTATTTGATAGAATGGCTTCCCGAAGTCTACGAGAAGAAGAAATTGAGCAGCATCTCTTTGATTATGAGGCCAGCGAGGATGGATTTAAAGATTACGACGACAGCGTTGCGGACCCAGACTTTATTCTAGATCTGGAACTCCCTACTGAAGAGGAAGCGGTTGAAGGATTAGATATCGACGAAATTATTGAGGACTTAGAACATAATGTGAGTACTTCCAAGCATTGAGCCACCATGAAATCTTGTTTCAGCCAGGACCATCAGCACATCGTCAAAGCAAGCCTGAACTGAATGTACGCTGGAAGAAGAAGAACCTTGAACTAAATGAGCAACAGCTCCATTTTACGGGCGATGAAACCTTGTCATCGGAGTTTCTAGATCTCGATAATCCTATCCAGTTCTTTCTCCAACTATATCCCAAAAGAATTGATTGAAGATGTTGCCAATCACACAAATCTTTACATAGTTCAGAAAGATCCGAGTATGAACTTCCGGGTTACAAAGACGGATATTCAACAATTCATTGGACTAATTTATATTATGTCATTGGTACACCTTCCAACAGTGACAAAGCATTGGAATGGTAATATAAGAACACACCTGAAACAAAATACGATGCCAGTAAATAAATTCAAATGGTCAGGCGATTTATTTATTTCAATGATAATTCGAAAAAGGTTCCTCGCGATCATGCTGACCACGACCGAATTTTCAAGATTAGACTAGTCGTGAAAAAGCTAAACGAAACCTTCCAGAATGTGCCCTATGAAAAGTATCTTTGCATTGATGAGCAAATTTGTTCTACCAAAGTAAGACACAATTTGAAAAGGTATAACCCTAAAAAGCCAAAAAGGAGTACGTAAGACCAAAAACCCGCAAGATACGCAGTTGTTGTCGTCAGCACATTATCGTGAAGAGATTGCTACGGTGCTATGTAAAATTGGGATCAAAACAAATTCAACACGGCGAACCATTGAATCTGAAATATAGGCCAAAAAACGTATAGCTCTCCGACAGGACCAAATTGGGCATTGGCTTGTTTGGGCAGAGAAGAGAATTCGCTGCAAATATCCTAGCTATATGCTGGTGTATCACTAACGATCTGTGAGAAGTTTGGTATAATAAACAAAATAACTGTTTCAAAGCATTTCATACATCATAGAGGAACATTATGAGACAGTGTAACATATCTGTCACACTCCCTTTTTTTTTAATTATCTGAGTAAATAAGCTATTAAAAAAAAAATTAAAAAATACGTGTTTTTTTATTTGTTAAAACCTATAAAATAATAAATTTTGAAAGAAATAAACGTTTTTGAATTATAAAGGGTTAACCATAGTCATAGGAAAGATACCGATAAACTACAACTGCACCGAACTAAGTGCACCTCGGTTATAAAAAATTTGTTAGCATCGCATCTTACAGAGGTTCTGAAACAAGATTTTAAAGATCAACCATACAGTCTACTAATAGATAAATCTACAGATATTGCTGTACCACGGCGTCAGATCAACCTACCTAAGACTGTCAAATTTCTACAATCAATTTTGAACTTTATTGTTTTGTTTAAGGATCATTGGAGAAATTTGATAGTTTAGGGTAGGTTGATCTGACGCCGTGGTACATAAATACTTAGCTTTGATAATAATTTATTACAGTAAGGCCCTTCGTACACAAGGCAACGCAAATCTTCGATACTAATGTTGTATACTACATATATATACAATATAATACAACTACATTAGTATCAAGTCGCGAGTATCGACACACGACATTGAATCGCAAGACGCAAATTGGCTTAATTCAGCCACAGGTTTAGTAGCGGCTAAACAGACCACACGTTTACAAAATGTCTGACACAACAAGTGATGATGAAACTATAATATTGTACCGTCAAAGCTACTTGCTTTGCCAAAGGCTGGTGATTTTGCCATAGCCGACTACTGAGGTAAAATTGTCTATAACGTCTTAAAAAAAACTTTTTAACGTGTGTGGATGCCTTTATTGTAAAATTTTATAGTTTAATGGCAACACCAAATGAGTTATGGCAACCCAGCATGTCATGAGATTTTTGAGGTTACTTTTTTGGTTGTTGGTGACGAAAGTAGTCAGTGCTCCGAAACTTTTACGAAAACAATTAGGAAAAGCGTTGTCTACGTAAGTAATTTTTTTATATTACGATTGCTTTATGTTCTTTTACTATATAAAAGCTGTTTTAGGTCACTACAAGCTATATAAACTTCGCAATTGTTGTTGGCAAATTCAACAACCCCAAGCAAAAGCTTCGTGATGGTGACTTTGCCATGTTTTGTTCAGGTTTAAGGTTGCCTTTGTTGTTTCATCATCATAACGGATACCATTACACTAAATTTTCGGTAGGGAGTTAACTAAATTGAAACAACGCGAACGAAGTCGCGCCAGGCAGCTAGTGATAAAGTAGAAATCGATACAATTTCGTAAACTATTCGATTTAGTTAGGGTAATATTATCATCAGTTGCAATCGTTTTATTAAGGACTATCTTTTGCCCGCGACTTCGTCCGCGTTTCCGTCTTTTTTCGTAAAAAAAAGTAGCCTATGTCCTTCCTCACGGTTCAGTGGTTTTGATGTAACAGACAGATTAACTTTCGTATTTTAGTAGGGAAATATAATATGTCAATCTACAATACTGTTGAAAAATATCGCAATACGGAAGCGCACAGTGCCCGCGACTCCGTCAGCGTGTTACTCCTTGTGTGTTATTAAGTTAATGTAGGTATTGGTAATATTGTTTAGATCACGTTCACATGAGGCTTAAGTACCTATAGAACGAAAATACTTAAACGCAAAGCTTCCGGGTAAACTTTTCTAGAACTGCTAACCCGGGAAAGAGCGACGTACAACTGACCATGCGAGAAACAAAGCTCGCGCTCGGACGCCCCGCCTTTTTATACCTTCGGCCGCGAGACGCGTCGAGCGAAGCTTCGAACTGCTAAGCTATCGGGAGTTACACGTGTTATTGTGAGTCAACCATAAAAGATAGACATATGCTGTCGTGGGATATTTTTTATATAATTTTAAGGAGAACATTTCCGTCATACATGATTTCTGTGTAGCTTTAACCACACACACGTTGCACACGCGACGGAAGTTTAACAAAAGGTAAAACTTAAAAAAATTTTACTGATTGCATTTTTAGCATCAATATCGATCCCTAATCACCCCCTGATAGTTATTTTGGAAATATATTTCATGTACAGAATTGACCTCTCTACAGATTTATTATAAGTGTAGATATTTTATTTTTTTTAGAATATGGGAGAACGGCGCCCTTTATCGGAGGAGAAAAGAGCATATATATTATAACAAATATTCTACAGAAATGCTAGAATTGGGTGTAGATTTAGTCAACAGAAAAGAAATTTCCTCTCTAGAGGCATAAAAACGTTTTCATATTCCGCGCCGAACTATTGATAATAAAGTAAAAAATAAGCATATTAAGAAGCCCGGCGGCCAGCGAAAGCTAACTGAATCGGAAAAACGAAGTATCGTGAATGTCCTGATAGCAGCAGGTGATTATGGAGCTCCTTCAACTCGTTTCGATCTAACTCTTGTTGTATTCAATTATCTAAAAGTAAACACTAGACAGTTTCTTTTTAATAACAAGCCACCAGGAAAGTGGTGGATCAATAATTTTCTGAGCCGATACAAACACGAGCTAACAGTAAGAGCCGTGCAAAATATAAAAAGGTCTCGCTCTGCAAAACCGGTCGATGAATTTCAAATATATTTTGACAATTTAAGAGTCACTTTACAAGGCATACCTAAAACCAATATATTAAATTACGACAAGACTAACCTGTCCGATAATCCTGGATCATCCAAATTCATCTTCCGGCGACAAGTAAAGTATCCTGAAAGAGTACTCAACCACACAAGGGCAACATATCAATAATGTTTGCAGCGGCGGCGGATGGATCTCTTTTGCCAACTTATACGCCTTATTACAAAAACGTACGATAGTCTGAGCTTAAACCAAGACTAGATGGTCTCGACTTAGTACGGTACTAACAGTTAGTACCGGACTAAAATCTCACCTTATTACAAAACGAAAACCATCCGTGGACCAGTTAGTACCGCACTTAGTCTTAGGTTTGAATGATATCCACAGAGAATAAACAAAAAATGTCAATTTTTCATTCGTTCACACAAATATCATTCACTCCACCGTTTCGTTTTACTGGATGTTAATAATTTCTGTTGAGTTTTTTTACTTATATAATTATTAAACAAGATAAAAATATGTCATAAATAATCATAATCTATTTTGTATTGTATTTTCATCCGTTAAAAATGCAAGACTTAAACTTTCATCATGACTTTTTTTAAATTAAGTTTTTCATTAAGAATTTTAGCGTGAAACGGATTGCAGGTAAGTAAACAAACAATCTATGAACTACCTAGTCCTATTATTCTTAACATCTTAGGCCATTGGCCTCTTAAATCTTTAAATGATAATTATAACAGCGTCTAATTGTGAGGTTTGGCATTTTCTTATGTGGCTTGTTATGTTTTCTATACTTGTAAGGCCATGGGGAGCGACGACCACTGAGCAAATAAGTAACGGCCGCATTGCATACCTACTTGGCTGGCAGTCGAATTGAGTACCTGGTGACGTTGGAGGAAGTGCAGCGCGTTGGTAATAATAATGTTTAGTTATTGAGCTAACTGGTAAAAGCCGATCAGATGGGGAAGTCGAGTTAACGTGGAAAAGCATGAAGCTGTCAGCAAAATCCAATTTGCCTATATGGGGAACTATTACTGTGACATGGAGTGGCAAAAAGCCACCTTCTCCTGAGGGTTTAGAAGTAATTTCAATTGCTCCTCACGACTTAGTCAATAGAAAATGACTATGCTATGATAGTGATGCAGTGGTAAATAAAACATATTTATTTAGGTTTGTAACATAGGTATTTTTATTAAAATTTTAATATGAACAAAATAAGTAATATTTATAATATGTAGTAGTAAATGTTAAAATTTGTAGGTACCTAGATATCTTAATTTGATTGTTTTAGATTCCGAATGTTGCATTAACAATTCCTGCGTTAACTGCTGACCCTAAGCCTGGTACTAGTTATGATAAAACTGACTCAATACCCGTCAATTTCAATGTGGAAAACACAGGCCACCATGTTGTAGAAGTGCAAGGTAAAATTTTTGATTAAAAATACATACAATATTATCATTATAAATAATTACAATCCATTACTTATAGAAGATTATGTGCATGCAAGTTTTAATTAATGTACTTAAGTGAAATTTTGTATATTGTTTTCAGAGATATCAAACAATGAGGGCGTTGAAAGTAGTGCCAGAATGATGATAAACCATAATATTGAATTTGAAACTACTATTTGAATTATATTTGAACGATTGAAACTGGCAAAACCAAATCAAAGAAAAAATCTTGCACAATAGGTATTTAGACACAGTACTTTCAAATACTTATTATTGTAGTACAATTTTCATGAAATAACTTGACAACATTATTCTATTTTGTTTTACAGAAGTGAACACATGCAACAATTAATTGTACAAAGTCATACTGATATTAAAAACAAACAGAAATGATGGAAGCCGAGCACAAATACATCATTACAATAGCCAAATAAAAATAATAGAATTAGAAATATATTTATTGGAAAATAAAACAAACACTAACAATTAAATTTAAAAAGACTTTTACCTACTTAGTTTTAGTTACATAGTAATTTTATTTTTCTGATTCTTTTTAAACACAAGATAAACATAACTTTTTTATGAGTACATAAATGTTTCGCCTACTATCTTGTTCACACTTTTCATTAATTAAAAATGCTTACTATAAGTAGTATTCAAATATACATTCTTAGATACTCAAACATTCTGTTTTAAACTATTGTAACATGTACTTATTTTGTGGGTGTCCAATCATTTGACAAAAAACAAATAACAAATTTTCATTTGACAAATAACATTTGACAAAATTATACTTACTTGATAATTTTATTATTTTACAAACTATTGTTTAATAAACTACTCATTAGACAATATATCTACTAAAAAAAAATTCATTAAGCTAAAACATTATTTCACAAATTGATTATTTTAAACATGTTAGTTGGCAAAACAACGTAAAGCATAAATAACATTTAACAAATACTAGCTGCCCTACTCCTGTAGGTTACATGATAAGTTAGATATTTAAGACAATCGCAAAGCACAGCATAGCGATTGTCTTAAATTTCGAGGTTATTTTTTTATTAGACAGAAATATTAGCTGACCTACTCCTGTAGGTCACTTGATCGGTTAGAATTTGCTTACATCCTTGCTTATATAATATATCATACCTAATATACCATATTAAGTATTTGTAAAATCACCAATTTGGCAAACGAATTATTTAGTCAAGTGAATATTATTAAAATAATATTTTAACAGTAGAAATATTTCCTAAGTAAAACATTTGCGAAACCTGTATTATGTCAAATGATTATTTTTAAAGTAATATGTTTGCGAAGAGAAAGTTTGTCAAATGATTAGTTTTTCATTGTTTGTAAAATGATCTTTTGTCATACGTTTTTTGTTAAACAATAGTAAACCTATTTTGTGGCTGCCTATTTTGTTGTTATTATTATTAGGTAGGTACCTATGTTATGTATGACTGCTTTTGAACTTTAAACTGTTAAAATTATGTTTAATATGGGTTTATTAAAAATGTCTTTTTATAACTGCTTTCTCTTTATTTTCCCGTATTGAATTTAGAGCAATTTGTGGTAGGTAGGTAGTTAGGCTGCCTAGATGGAGAATGCTCAATGCTATCTTTCTGGTCACGATGTCCAAATCTTCAGATCAGCATCACAAACTACCTAAAACATACATAATTTTTTACAAGATAATAAGTATGTTACATAATGCCGTCTGTATTTGGTCTGGCATGTAATTGTAATAAAACCATGACATAAAATTCATATATAAGTAATAACAATTAGTTACCTGTACACTTATTGAAGAAAATCCATTTTTCTGTTGATGTACGAGTATAACTGACCTCCATCTGCTCACATTTTTTTCACTTATGTGAGTGCAATCAATTGCACCTGTAGGGAAATTGGCAAAATTGCGGAAGTTCTTCTAAGGTTGATGGCATTATAATAAACCTATTAGCAGCTATTCTCTAACACCTTTGGCTGATAACGGATTGCGACACCATGTTAGTTCGCTGCATCATCTTGTATCTACAATAAAACAATAAAAATAATTAGGTAAGTAGGTACTTTTGGGAGTGTCATTAGCATCAATCAAGGTTATATTTACTTACTTCATGCCGAGCCCAGTTGCGTAATGCGCGAACTACCTGTAGTTCAGCAATCAGTGGGCATCCTCGAGGATCGTGAGTCAAATGTTAGCGTAACATTTCCACGACTAAAGCACCAAATCGTTTGGTAAATCTGTACATAATTTGAAGTCGTTATCACTTCATTCGAAGGGATTAATTCGTTGCTGACGCCGAACAGGTCGTCGGGATGTTTCCAGCATTATCTAAGTCTTCAAATCGATCAAGTCTTTAATTATATTTTCTATTATTCTAAATACAACGATATCATAAAATCAAAGTGACGTTTGTGTCAAAGTTTTTGAGGTTAGTACTGAAGTTAGTCTGCAGATAAACTAGGGGTCACGTCAGTTTATCTTAGAACCATAGATGGTCCGCGACTAAGAGAAAAACTTGATCTTGTAATAACGTTTACGTTGGTACCTGACTTAAGTCTAGAACTAAGTCCAGTACTTTATTTAGATCTCGTTTTGTAATAAGACGGATACTGTTTATAAATCAGAACATTTGTGGATGTCATGGCGTCAAAACGGACCAAGCGGTGCCAGATTCAACAGGACAAAATCTGGATGGTTTGATGCCACGGTTTTTGAAGACTGGTTTCACAAAATTGTCATACCGTGGGCTAAAAATTTCGAAGAGGCCAAACTGGTCATTGGTGACAACCTTAGCCATTTAAACATAAACATATTACGTCTTTGTGAATAAAATAATATTAGGTTTGCATTTCTGCCACCGAATTCAACAAATGTTTCGGAGCCCTTAGACGTGACGTTTCGGAGCCGTTAGATTTTTCGGACCACTTAAAAAGCAATGACGTCAGATTTTTTAACCAACTACACATATGAAAATCCCTCAGAAGCTAGTCTCAACAAATCTCATTTTCCAGTACTGCTTAAATCTTTAATAGCTACAGGAATAGTACCTTTCAATCCTCATAAAGTTTTGAGAAAACTTCCTGACTATGAACAAGAAAGTAAATATACTGTAAATATAACGAGAGAATTATCGCATATCTCTGTAATCGCGCCGCGGTTGTGATAGAACTACCCTTGTTTTCGCCTAATTCGGTGTTATGTATTTGAAAGCACGATATAAGTTTACCTAATCTGTGGCAAGTACGGTATACTTGACCTGTGGCTCGAGACGCGACCCCCCGCTGAAATTGTCACCGCGTCAGTAATAAACGAGCTGCTTATAGTCGACCTTACTTCTAGAGCGTTTAGAACGATCTGTTACTGGAATCTCACTAATTACGCTATCCACGTCTGCAGTTGCGGTAGCTAAGATAGCACCCGACGACGCGTCTGCAGTTGCAGTAGCTACGGTAGCTTCCGACGACGCTCCCTCCCCCGCCTCAAAAAGCACTGGCTCCGCATTTGCATGTGGGGGTGGAAACGGCGCAGGCGCCGCACTGTTTGCGGTAACAAGCGGCTGTCCCCCCCAATCCGAGTTTAAGTTCGAGTCTTTTGTACCGATATTGGAATAGGAGATAAAGTCTGGGCTAAATGGTTTATTGGTATGAAAGGTGAGATGTGATGTATTTGAAAGCACGGTATAAGTTTACCTAATCTGTGGCAAGCACGGTATACTTGACATGTGGCTCGAGACGCAACCCCCCGCTGAGATTGTCACCGCGTCAGTAATAAACGAACTGCTTATAATCGACTTTACTTCTAGAGCGTTTAGAGCGATCTCTTACTGGAATCACAAAACACCAAAGATACCAATAAAATTTAAGAATATCCGAAGAAGGCTCAATCACTCCTCACTAAAAGCTTAGGAAACGTGAACCCATGTGCTACGAGCAGACCTGCATTCTGGTTTTAGGAAGTGGAACTTCACTCAAGAGTTTATGACATATCTCTCTACATGCAGATCCGCACACTCTTACTCAACAAAAGACACGCTGATGGAGGACAAAGACAATGTAAAGCTCTTGCAAGCAGGTACTAAGAAATGGGAAGTATTAAAGGATGGTGTATGGGTTGTTCTTTTTTTATATCAACTTAACTTATACCATGCTTTCAAATACATCACAGAATCCCTTAAAGTAAATACAAAATAAAAAGTAAATATTGAACCTGGTGTATCAGTTTCTTCTGAAGAAATACTGGAACTTTAACATTCGAAAAAAACAAACAACAATACACTTTAAAAAAAAACGGTTCCAAAAAAAAAACGTAAATCTGAAGCTATAAATCATCCCAAGTGTACAACTAAACCTAAAATGCCTATTTATATACCACCTTCACCACGAACTGAATCGGAAACGAAACGACAAGGATCCGAATTAAAAACAAAACAGACATACACGTACAGATAATTTTATACAGAACAGATGGAAACTGAAGAAGAAGGATACAATATTAATCTTATCGAGGTTGAAAACAAAAAAAATAAAAAAAGAGATGGAGACCAGAACTTTAACCTTATTACAGAATATAAAGAAGTTAATAATAATATTACCAGAAAAGAAAGAACATTGAATACAGAATTAAAAACCAACAAAAATACGATCTTAACTTAGATATAACAGAAGAAATATTTGATGAAGTGACAGGAGAGACGCGAACAGTAGTAATCACCACAGCCTGTATTGAAAAATCGATGCATTATGAGTTAAGCGAAAATACGGTATGTTACCAAAAAGAAGTCGTATTGTTCAAAAAAAAACGCAATGATGAAAGTAATAAAAATAACACGGTCCGTTTAATTCATAAAAGACCAAAGAGAGTACCACTTAGGAAAACGAGGTTGAGTAGTAGTTCTACAACATCTGAAGGTATCAGCCTCAGTATACATAGTGACAGTGATCTGGGCGATGTGGTATGAATGGATAGAATACTGACGATAGAAGAAGAAGAAATCTCTGATACCGACGATGACGAGGAAATAAGAAAAAGAGTTGAAGAGAAAGAAGCTGAAATATGGAATGAAATTAGATATTTAGACTCAAAGACTGATAAAGAAGAAATGGATGAGGAAATAGTGCCAAATTACACAAGATTGTAAAGAAAATACTGACCTATATAATAAATTAGATAGCACGAAATCAAACGAAGAAGTGAAGGAAAATATTCATAAAGCTAGCGAAATGCATCAGGAAAAAAAAGAATTATGATGACTACGAAATGATAGAAGAATATTTAGAAAGTGACGATAAATAAACAAAAGTTGTGAAATGTCTGAAACCTTGCATACTGCAAGAGATCACACTTTGCATAAATAAGTGCTTGCATGATGGTGTCTTTTCGGACCAGCTGAAGGTGGCAAAAGTCACACCGATACACAAATCCGGTAAAAAATCAGATCCTGGAAATTACCGACCAATATCAGTTTTGCCAGTAATTTCCAAGATATTTGAAAGAATAATTTACACTCGTTTGGATGAACACTTGAGTAATGTTAATTTTCTCTTTGATCGCCAATACGGCTTTCGCCCAAAGGCGAATACTCTTGCTGCAACAGTAGACTTAATTACCACCTTAAAGAATAATATTAATGCAAAAAAAATTGGCCTTGGAATATTTATTGATCTGAAAAAGGCATTCGACACAGTGAGTCATAGCATTCTTCTAAAAAAGTTAACTAGTATTAGCGTATCAGGAGCAGCTTACAAAATTTTGGAATCCTACCTAACAAATCGATTGCAAATTGTGAAATATGATAAATATCAAAGTACTCCTAATCCAATTATTTGTGGCATTCCTCAGGGTTCAATTCTTGGCCCGTTGCTATTTTTAATTTATATAAACAACATTAATCAGCTATCGCTAAACGGGGAAGTCACCTTGTACGCGGATGACACGTGCATCTTTTACTTTGGTCAAACACTAAAAGAAATCACTAACCAAGCACAGGAAGACCTAGACATGCTAAACAAATGATTTCAGTATAACTTACTCACGGTTAACGCAACAAAAACTTGTTACATGTTATTTAAAGCAAAGAATAAAAGAATACTAGATTATCCAGTCCTAACTATAAATAATATTGCACTAAAACAATCATCGGAGGAAAAATATCTTGGTCTGATACTTGACAGTGGTCTAACATGGAAAGCTCACATTAACAAAGTGAAGAATACACTGTCATCACTCCTGGGCTCCATACGCAGGATGATTAGATGCCTGCCACGAAAAGTTTGTTACACGGTTTACTTCTCTCTAGTTAAATCAGACCTGGATTATCTAATAGAAGTATGGGGTAGTGCAGCAAAATCAAATTTAAAAGAACTCCAAGTAATCCAAAATAAAATAATTAAAGTATTGTTCAAATACGATTTTCTTACGTCGACAAACACAATTTATTCTGAAACGAACCTTATGACCTTAAACCAACTTTACCATTATAACACTTGCATTTTGATAAAAAAGATTTTATTAAAACAGATACACACCCAATTGTCATTTCAAACTAATAGAGCTAAAGGTAAACGATTGCTTCGCCGAGCTGAAAACTTGCATTTGCCTGTACCCCGAACTAACTACGGCAAGAAAAATATTAGCTTTGAAGGGGCACATATTTATAATTGCTTGCCAAAAGATATTAAGGACACAGTCAGCCTAGCTATATTTAAGAAAAGATTAAAAACCAACATAACTAGCAATATTAGCCAATAAAAGTTATTATTTAGCTCCATAAATTAAGTTAAGTTATGGTGGATTTGATTGTTTCTTTATTTATCTTCTACTAAAATTTACAGATCATGTACAAAAACAATGACATGTCAACAATATAAACTAAGTTAAAATATAATTTGTGTATGTATAGAAATGGTTTTTGGTTATTTGATTATATAAGTACATTTTTGCACGCCGTTACATAGAACATTACTAGATTAAGTGCATGTTTTAGCTCAGTAAGTGAAATGTAAATTTCTTATGAGTTAAATAAATTCTTTAACCTCAATAAGATTTTTTTGCCAGAAAGATAATATCCAATCAAAGGAATTGAAAAAAGACGATGCAGTATTAGTTAGATACTATTATAGGAAACAATGGACATATTATATTGGTTTAATAACTGATATTCACACTGACTCTGAAAAAAATTATCCAATATCTTTATACAAAACGATTAAAAAGAAAGAGGGCTTAAAATTTGGAAAACCAAAGCGACTTGATCAAGATGACGTACCTGAAGAATGTATAATCAAAAAAATTGATTTACAACAAACAATGAATTCCCTGAAGAATTTGTTTTATTTTCCATTTCTTCATATTTGGGAAGAGGAAAAAGTCACAGAGGTCTAATTCTGGTGAATACGGAGGGTCCGGCAATAATTCGTATCCTAATTCGACAATTTTTGATGTCGCGATTGCAGACGAGTGGGCCGGTGCATTATCCTGATGAAATAGAATTTTTTTCTTTGCTAGATGCGGTCGTTTCTTGATCAACTTTTTATTGAATCTATCTAACAATGCAGCATAGTAAGCTCCGGTTATTGTCTTGCCTTTAACCAAAAAATCGATTTAAATAACCCCTTGGCTGTCCCAAAAGACTGTGGCCATCACTTTACCAGAAGGCGTAAACAGTTTTTGCCTTCTTTGGGGCACGTTCCCCGGTAGAAGTCCATTGCTTTGACTGTAGCTTAGTCTCTGGTGTATAATGATGGACCCACGTTTCGTCAACTGTTATGTACCAACCGACGCATAAACTCACTCGGATTGCAATTATACTTGGCTAGGCATTCCTCAGAAGCTTTTACACGATTTATTTTCTGGTCGACTGTTAGTAAACGCGCGGCACCCATCTTGCAGAAAGCTTTTTCATGCCCAGAATATCATGCAAAATATAAAAAACTCGTTCAGTCGAAATGTGCACAGCATCACTTATTTCGCGTATCTTCACTCGATGGTCTGCCAATATCATGTATTTTATTAACCATGCCCTCCGTAGTGACCTCAATCCGCCTTCCTGGGCGCTCCGCGTCATTAGTGGTAGTACGTCCACAACGAAATTCAGTGAACCACTTATGTACCATCCCATGAGAAGGCGCAGAATCACCATAATACTTTTTCAATTTGTCTTCGGTCAGCTTAATAGTTTTACCACGTAAAAAATAGTGTTTAATTAGCACTCGAAACTCGCTTTTCTCCATTTTCAAAGAATACTTCAGTCACCTAACTTTTTTGTTTCTAAAAAGCTTGTTTTCGCGCCAAATTTGAAAAAAGAACGGCATGCGCTTCGTAGTGAGTTTCCAAATATGAGACAAAAAAAAATATTAAAAAAGTTTATATTAAACCTTAAAGTCATTGAGTTGCCAAACTGCCCTCGTATCTAGATAGTTCCTTTAATAAACCGTAGGTAGGTGCAAAAAGCAAGGTACCTACTACTTATATGTATGTATTTATTTTTAAAAAATAAGAGAAAATTTTAAAGATTTTGTTGTTTTAGTTTTAAGAACGAAGTTTAAAATTTTTGATATTTTAGTTTTAAGAAAAAAAATTCATTTTTTTATATTTTGTGTTTGTAACAATATAATGTTTTATTTTTATAATCCTGGTCTACCTCCGTATTCAAAATTAATTAAACATTTTTAAATGTTTACCTTAACATTATTATTTGACAACCCTAGCCGATCATTCGTTTTTGTATGGAATTTTCTGGAAAGGTTGGTGAATTTTCCACATTGTTAAAGAATTGTGTTATCAGAGCCAAATAATGTTATGTTTTTGTTTTTATTTTGCTGGATAGAGGCATTGTGCCAATATATATTGTTTTTTAGAAACCTTAAAATTTCCCATTTTATTTTCACGTGGCAATGTCACCAGAAGTGATAGTTGACTTTGCCACATACGTTTTTAGGTTTGTAATAATTTAATGAAGAAATATTTCATAATTATATGAATATCTATGAAATATACTATATCTGCAAATAGATTACTATTATACCTTCATATAATTTTTCTTTCTAAAACGCAATTCAAAATTTTTGAATCATTAAAAGTGGCAAAGCAAGCAGCTTTGACGGTACTATTTTTACCGGAAACAAAGAAATCGTCGTAACAGAAGATACTGGGTTCATCCGTATATTGAAAGAAACATAAATGACAGACTGTTTGTTGCTTCAAAAGAATCACAACAAACAGATGCGAAATTGTTATCATTGTACAGAATGTCCAAAGAGAGAAAGACAATAATAATAATAGCTCTGCCATCTTGGAAATCGCTGCGACTTATGTAGCGACGATCTCGTCTGGCAGGTAGCACACGACTGGCGCGACGCAACTCGCGAGTCGCGGGACGAGTGTCGGCGACGCGACTCGTGTACGAACCTCAATGCATTTGCATGGCGGTAGTCGCTTGGAGACTAAAATCGTCGGGTATCGAAGATTTGCGTAGCCTTGTGTAAGAAGGGCCTTAAGTACACCAAAAAATAGTATCTACGTATGCTTAATATGCGTCTTGCTGAGGTACAGGAGTGTAATGCTGCAGGTATTATCACTACCTACTGCTATAAAGAAAACATTAAAACGATTTGATCTGCTAATGCATAATTTAATGGGCATTGGTACAGCAGACAGATAAAGCTTCGGTGATGGAGGGGGTAAATAATGGAGTTTTTGCCGAATTGAAGGAAGAGGTACCACATTTGATTTTAGTCCGTTGCTTGTGCCACTCCCAACAACTCGCCGTTTTAGCTGCTGCCAAGCATTTTTGCCAAGAAATTTAGAGTTTTTGATAAGAGAGACATTTTGGTTCAGTCGCTCCTCTTATAGACAATCCCTGTAGGTACCTATAAGGAACTGTATTAAACCATCACCGATGGCCAAAACCGCTAAAAATAGTACAAGCATGCCCAGACAAGATGGTTATCTATAGAGTCGGCGGTATCAAGGATATACGCTCAGTGGTTAGAACTAAAAACTCATTTTGCTACAAGCTACAACTAAGGTACCTACGGTATCACACGGCAGAATTATTGCACTCTATGTATGCAAACGGCATAAATTACGCATACTTTTATTTCATTTTTGTATTCGCTTTTGATTGAAATAAATGGAGTAAAGAAAATGTTCGAATCACAAGATACAGATCATACGAAACTATGCACAATTTTATGCGCTGCTTTGCATCATTTCACAAACTGCCTTAATAAAGTTTATTTAAAAATTGTATTAAAGAAGTTTTACAACATGTGCAAGCTACTGGCTTAAAAATTGTCGCCACTGTTAGTGATCAAAGTACGGTAAATGTTAATGCCATAGAAAGCCTTATTACGGCTTCTAAAGAAAAGTATCTAAAGAGTAGATTGGAAAAATAATGTTTTTTTTCAGGGGTGTCAGTAGCTCAGCGGTTAGAGCAGTGGACCGGCAATCGAAAGGTCGTGGGTTCGAATCCCACTTCCTGAGACTGGTTGATTTTTTTTCTAGTAAACATTTTATCCTATATCTATATAGCATTGTGAATGCAAAATTACAAAAATAAAAAAGATAATGTTATTATATTTTAGGTAATCAAAAAATTATACCTTTTATGATGTATCTATAACTATTAAAATAATTTGATCGCACAAGATACGAATACTCTGAAGACGGTAAAGAGAAATTGTTAAGTGGGAGTATTTCGAAAAATTCTATGAGGCAGACAAACCCTACGGAGCATTAAATTTTTAAAAGCAAAAGTTAACAGAGGAACATGTAAATCCACAAAAAATAAATAAAATTAAGGTTAAAATAGCTACGCAAATATTTAGTCATAGCGTACCTAGCAATTGCTGCAAAGCATCTGTTTGACAGTGGTAAAATAGACACCAAATGCTTACAAAATACACCATTATTGTTATTTTTGGACAAGCTTTTTGATAGTTTGAACTGTAGTGCGTTCCAAGCAATAAATGGGAAATATTATAGGGGTGGAGGGGAGAAGGCAATAAAATTCGACTTATAGAAAAAGTAGTTCCATCTATAAACAACTTTGGAGGGAATGCAAGCTTTATGGAAAATATTGTACGGAAAATACGCAATTGACGTAATGCTTTGTAGGAATTTTAAACAAGACCCACTAGAAAACTTTTTTTTCACTAGAAAACATTCGAGTCTTGGTTTGAGAAATTGGCTCCTAACACAGTTGGCTTTGAAGGAGCTTTCAAAGCTCTTTTATTTAATAATTTCTGCACATCGCACTCCATCAAAGCCAACTGTAAAGACGATATGAGCACATTTCTGCAATCTGTTGACTTCTTGTTGAGTCAACGGATTGCAGTACACATAATGAAAGTAATAAAGATACAAAAAAAATGGTTAAAGCGATCTTTTGCAAAGATTTGAAGAAAACGAAAAAAATTATCCCACGTCTTATGTTTGTGGGTGGGCACTTAAAAAGTGTCTCAAAAAAATTATAAAAGGATGCCTACAATGCAAACGTAATTTAAGTACGACCAACGATTTACCGTCAAAAGCGTATATAACAGCTAAAGAATGTTACCAGTAAAAAATGGAATTACTATCCCTCCGAAAATTTAACCATCAATAAAACGCTGGGAACTATATTTCCCACCTCTCAGATTGAAGAAAATCGTATTTTTGTATGGTTACTCTTAATGTAATGAATATTTCTGAACGCATCTATGTTAAAGAACATTTTTAATGTCATAATTTTTATTGCAGAGCACAATCTGCCCATGACTATAATGGAACGCCTTCCACAACTTATAAACGGTGCTCCGGTGGTCTGCTCAGATTCAAATATAGCTAAAGAAATATCTTGCAGCTGAACTAAAACTACGGCAATCTCAAAACTGTTACAGGGATAACAGAAAAAGAAAACTTAATAATTACTTTACAAAAAAATAAATTTTCTTTGTTGGTCGACGAGAGGACAGATAGAAGTTACACTAAACATTTTTGTGTTGTCACTAGATAACAATATTAAAGATGTTTTTTTTTGTCTTGGTGCCATTGGAAGGTGCCACTGGAAAAGATATTTATGATAATATTGATAAGTTATTTAATACCAATTTGGGTTCGCTGCAGACGCGCGATGATGGGCGCACATAATTCTTTATGCAGTCGGCTTCTCTCTAATATACCTCATCTATAGACTGTAAAATGCATTTGCCATTCATTCAATCTCTGCGCGTCTTACGCTTGTGCGACACTGCCAAGAGAACCTGAAGGGCTTGTTAGAGATGTTTATAATAACATAAGCAATAGCCCAAAGCGATCAGAGCTGCTAAAGCGATTCCAAGAATTTGTATATGTAAAACCGCATAAGATTCTCCACCCTTGCCAAACTCGATGGTTGTTTTTACGAGCCGCAGTTGCTAGAAGAATTTTGGAGCAATCACTCAAGTTATTTTTCACTGATGCAGTTGTTACTGATCGACTTAACTCAGTAGATGCCATTTTGATATTCTAAAAACTTAGATTTAGTTTTAGAATTTGCTTTAGGTTTTTTTGATTACCTTAATAAAGTTATGCAAATTGAAAAACTGCCAGTAAGTACATAAATTGCACGAGAATGTCTGCAACATGTTATTTTGACACAGCATATATAACACAAACCAAGCTTTCGAAAGTAGAAATTAATAATCTTAGCCGCTACAAACCAATTAAAGATGTACATCTAGGCATTAAAGCAATAAATGGTTTATTGAATCCCAATTTCATCTCAAGTGACGTAAACATATTTCGGCTACGCTGCCTTTTTTAATAGAAGGAGCCAAACAAATTAAACGTTGTTATAATTTTAATAATGACATTATAAGAAATAACTTTTTTAAAACCATATAAAATTATTTAAGCTATTTAATTTAAGCAACGCAGCACTCCTGCCTCACTTCTTTCTGCACATAACAGAAAAGTTTCCACAATAAGTATCGGAAAATAAATTGCAGGTATTGGACAATGAATAGCGCCATTTGAGATTAAAACAACATATTATAAAATTTAATGAAGAACATCTAGAGAAATTCTGGGCCGAAGTTTTTAGCATCGTGAATACAGATGGAAAATTGCTGTACCCCACATAAAGGAATTTATTCAGAACCTTCTATTTTTGCCACACTCTACGGCGCGGCGGCTGTAGAAAGAATTTTTTCGTCAATTAATTTAATAGAAAACAAGACAAAGAATAGCTTGAACACGCAGACTATCGAAGCGTTAATTATAACCAAACAGCTAATTAATAATAGAAATGAATGTTGTTACTCTTTCTCTCCATACAAAACTATATTGACACATAATTATATAATTCTAAATAAATATGTATTTCTATAATTTTAATAGTGATAGTAATACAACCATGTGAGAACTTACTAGAAATACTAAACCCGGAACATCCTTATTGTACTACAAAACAAAAAACTCCAAGTGTAATAGTGGTGGGAGTACTAATTTTGAAAGTGGGACACAAAACCAAGTTTCTGACAGTGACTGACAGTGAATTTGTTTACCAGAACCAATAATAATTGAGCATGAAGTAGAGCTAGATGACATTCAACAAAATGTCTCCACCGATGATCCTCTTCAACAGTAAGTAATTTCTGAACATGTTTAGCAAGTTGAAAATAACATACAAGAAAATTTAGTTGAAGAGGAGGATTTTCAAACCACACAGAGTCATAGTCAGTCAGTGCAAATAAATAGATCTCAGCCACGGAAATAGGAAACGAAGAATGACGTAGAAAAACTCATGACAATCCAAAAATCTTTGACAAAAAATTTCAACCTAAATCTCAATGTAATCATAAAACAACCAATAACTATTTTCGAAAATTTCTTTCCGGATTATCTAATACAAATAATTGTTGAACAAACAATATGCCGTCTACAAAAATGATAAAAACCGGGTTCAGGTCAATGAAGATGACATTAGAGCATATTTAGGTATTCATAACCTAATGGGATTAAATCCCTTACCAGACATGGAGCTTTATTGGTCCAGCGATTCATTTTATAATAATCCTGAAATTTCCAGTATATTTCCAATAGCGAGATTTAAGAAAACAACGGAAAATATACATCTTAATGACAGTAGCATCGAACCCCCTAGAGATTCTCCAAACTACGATGAATTATATAAATTGAGACCTTTAATTACAACTTTAAATGAAGTATCTCAGAAGGATGCATACAATTAAAGTGTACACTAAATTGATGAATGCATGGTTAAGTTTAAAGGAAGATGCTCATTGAAGAAAGATCATGCCCTTAAAGAGGGGGTTTTAAACATGGGCCAGATGCGACGCCAAAATTAGATACTTATATCAGTTCCAGATTTTTATAGGAAAGGGTGGTAGTATTGACACACCGTGAAATTAGACTGCGTTTGGGACGTGAACTGATAAATAATTATTCCCAAAAGAAAGCACGCCTAAGTATACTTTTTACAAGCAAGAAAGAGGGAGTATTCGGAGTGCGCCGGAAGAGATTACTTTGTAAAATCTTGGCATACACATGCCCCGAGAAAGAAACACATAAGAGATGCCGGTTTTGTAGCACATACAAACAGGAGAAAAGAACAAAATTTTTGTGCTCCACATGCACCGTAAATACCAGTGCAACAGAATAGAAACCAAGAAATTACTTGATTATTTTTATGGTAGAAATAATAGACTGACTCACTGGAAAGAACAGTCTGATTATGTGATTAAAAACAGTTCCTAATACAAAATAAGATTGTTTTCTCAAACTGTATGAATAATTTGTTTTATTCTTACCACCACCCCCTCTCTTCCCTTGGTGGTCGTAAAATGTGACTAACGGACTGAAGACTGCACATACATCAAACAGTGCCCAGGCATTATGTATGTTTTCTAAGCAAAAAGCAGAAATTAGGTGAAAGTACTTATCAATACAAGTAACTTATACTTAAGAACTATGTATAAAATCGTGAAAGTAAAAATGTGTATTTTTTTTTATTTCGGAGTTCTTCCCTCAGTAAAAGTTACTAATATTGATGAGTACTAATACGAGGTATATATACAATTTTGAATAAAGAAATTATCACGAGTGAGGCAGGGGAACTAGCTAGTGTGATCAAATATTAATGTCATACCAGACAACGGGAGCTATAATTCCCACTTATAAGATTTTGGAAGGGACAGGAACAGATGACGGGATATACACTTCCAACCAAAAAGGAGCACTTCCCACCAAAAAGGAGTACTTCCCCAGTCCCCCCTTTTCTGTGTATTTTTGAAATCTACGACCCAAAATTACCCAGGAATCGGATTTAACTTTTTGTTTACGCCTACAACAGCCTCGCGTTTGAATAAGGGTTAAAGCAATGCTTCAGTGACATTCAGAATGTTAATGTAAATGTACTAAAAAAAGAAATACGAACAATTTAAAAAAGACAAAGATATTACTTAAATGAATTTATTTTTTTAAAGTTTTCGTATTTTTAATTGAATTATACATAAAAGGAATTGCAGGAATATTTTGAGGACATGACTATTAATGTATTTTATACAGCTGGTGTCGTTCTATAAATCGAATTTTGTGCGGAAAATAAAATATTATGGGGATGATTATTCTAAATGTAAAGCAAAATTGTATTATGAGAAACTTACATCATAAAAATAGAAAATGAATTGTGTTTTATTAGGTTCATGTACCCAGATACATACTAATTGAGCATCTCACCATTAGTATATATTCCAAATTCGAAGCTAATCGGGTCATTAACCTTTCAGTTATCAATATGCAAACAAGTTAATCGGGAAGAAATCAACAAGAATGGAGAAAATTGAATATCGCGTCGTTATTAAATTCCTCACCAAACAAGGAAAATCCGCTCAGACAGTTTTTCAAGAGATGTTAGCGGTTTACGGGGACTCTGCCCCTGGTAAAACCATGGTTTATAAGTGGCATGGCCTTTTCAAGCAAGGAAGAGACTCAATCCAAGACGACCCACGTTCTGGACGGCCAATTGAGGCCACCACACCCGAAATCATCGAGAAAATAGAAAAAATTGTATTAGAAGATTCCTGTCTGAAGAAGAAGCAGTTAGCAGCAATGGTTGGAGTATCCGATACAACCATTTTGAACATTCTACATCATCATCTTGGGATGACAAAGATCAGCGTACGGTGTGGGTTCCGAAAATGATTTCTTCACTTCAAAAACGACAACGTGTCGAATGTTCTCGTCAGTTTTTGGAGCTCTGTGGCGATAACAGGGAAGAAGTTATGGCCCGGATTGTTACTGGAGATGAAACCTGGGTTCACCACTATGAACCCGAGTCGAAGCAAGAGTCGATGCAGTGGCATAAAAAGGCACCCTGCCGCCCAAGAAGTACCGATAGCCACAATCGGCCGGAAAGATCATGGCGACTATATTTTGGGATACAGAAGGTATTTTACTGATCGACTATAAAGGACGCGGTGTTAATATAACAGGAAACACTACGCTTCAATTAAAGGAGGCTATTAAAGAGAAAAGAAGAGGAAAATTGACCAAAGGCGTGCTACTTTTGCATGACAATGCACCTGTGCACACGAGTCATGTTGCGACGGCTGCTATTCACCGGTGCGGCTTCGAACAACTCCACCACCCTCGTTATAGTCCAGACATGGCCCCCAGTGATTATTATTTATTTCCAAAAATGAAAAAGAGCTGCGTGGTAAGAAATTTGACGATGATGAAGAGGTGAAGTCGGCAATTTCGGCCTTCTTTGACGCTAAGGATAAATAGTTTTTTTATGATGGTATTAACAAATTATTTGAACGATCTGAGAAATGTATGAGTAATGTATCAAGGGGAATACATTGAAAAAGAAAAATAATTTTCAACCTTCTTCCCCCCCCCCCCCCCCCCCCCCCCTTGGCTGCTGCGCCCACGTAATGAGCGTTGTATAGTATCTTGGGTGGGCACGCCACCAAGATGCCATATGTA
This sequence comes from Scoparia ambigualis, assembly GCA_963921215.1. Classification (NCBI taxonomy): domain Eukaryota; kingdom Metazoa; phylum Arthropoda; class Insecta; order Lepidoptera; family Crambidae; genus Scoparia; species Scoparia ambigualis. The sequence continues at coordinate 4,975,411 of OY992504.1, forward strand.
CGCCAGCGCACTTTTTAGATTCTATTATTGTAGACGAATATTGAAATAACGTTTTATCTGTTTTACATACTATGCCTTACATATATGACATATTATGCCTTATTTTTACCTTCAGATATGACAGTTATTAAGTTGTTTAGATCTTTGGTGAAGAACTTGCTAATACTGTCAGTTATGCAAAGTACAAACAAGTTTATTATTCAGAGTTTAATTTAAGAAGAAAAAATTTGAAAAAAGAAACACGCAACACTTGAAGGTGAAATTTTCAAATGCAGAAATGAAAATGAGAAAGAGCAAATTAGAAAAGAAAGAGAAGAACACTGGTAATTCAAGCAGAAGGCTCAAGATTTAATATAAGAGGTTTTCAGGATTCGAAAAATTATTCGAGTTTAGAGACCTTATTGACGTGACAACGTCTTATAAATTGGTTTGCCGGGTGACACTTCAAGAAACTGCGTTACGCTCCGCTCACGTTATGCGCTCACAATGAGAGCGAGTGAGAGGCACGCGTCCCTTCCACTCGGGCATGGTTAGCCCGCCTAAGAGCGAGAGAGACAGACATAAAAAGTGAAAGGCACGCGTCCCTTTCCTATTTCATCCTTCTTCCTACTATACGAATGAATATTCACATTAAAATTATTTTACCACTCAAAGTCGTTGTCACGTAAAACTTTCGCCCGTATACCGACTTTACAGGCAACCAATTTTTTATATGATAACGTTACCATAACCACGCATTCCCACCAATGTTGTCTTTTACAAAAAACAACTTAGGCTTTACAATGCCGGTGTCCATTCTGGTAGTGATGGGAGTAGTGTAATATTGGGCATTCTAGATCACTTTTCACTCCATTGATCTCACTGACGTTCGATCAATGTCGTTAAAAGTGATCTAGAATGTCCCAATATTACTTTTGAAAATCACTGCCACTCGCTCAGTCAACGTCAAAAAGTGATTTAGAATGTCCAATCGACTTCTCGTGTTTTAGAATGTCTAATCGACTTCTCGTGATCTAGACTAATATTACTTTTGAAAATCACTGCCACTCGCTCAGTCAACGTCAAAAAGTTATCTAGAATGTCCAATCGACTTCTCGTGTTTTAGAATGTCTAATCGACTTCTCGTGATCTAGAATCCCATACAACGACTGCGATCTACTTTACACATTTTCAAGGTCTTTCGTTCATAGGATGCAGGAGCTTTTGACAATATGGAATTACAGCACAACTATAAATGAATGTGACTTAGTGAACTCTCAGTACGGAATAAGTGTTGTTTAGACGTAAGCGCCTACACGATTAAAATAGCAATATACCATTAACAGCTACGCTCCTCAGTCTTTCCGAAGGCGCTTGGTCAATTTATTCTATATTGTTTATAATGCCATTTTGTAATATAGTTTCGATTCATCATTGAGATCACATTATTAAACTTAAGTATCCGTCATATACGGTTTTTATTTGCCACCACGCTCCAAGGTGTATCATATAGTTGCATTTGTCAAATTTTATTCCTGACCCATAAGAAAACACTTGTGTATTTTAATCGAATTCATATTTCAATTTCTGTATACAACGACTTCGATCTACTAAACACATTTTCAAGGATTTCGTCTACTGAATGCGAAGGTTTTTGACAATATGGAATAACAGCACAACTTAAACTGGATGGGGCTTCCTGGTCTCCCAGGACTGGATCCCCGAATAAGTTAGTGCTATGAATAACATTTATCAAAGTAGTACCTCGACCCATAGGAAAACACTTGTGTATTTTGATCAGAATCCAGTATGTAATAGTTTAATTTCTGTATACAACGACTTCGATCTACTTAACACATTTTCAAGGATTTCGTCTAATGAATGCGAAGGTTTTTAACAATATGGAATTACAGCACAACTTAAGCTGGATGGGGCTTCCTGGTCTCCCAGGACTGGATCCCCGAATAAGTTGAACTATGAATAACATTTGCTAAAGTTGAACCTCGACCCATAGGAAAACACTTGTGTTTTTAAACCAAACTTCATTTCAGTATACGGTGACTCCGATCTACTCTACACATTTTCAAGGTTTTCAACAATTGGAAGAAAAGGTTTTATGCCGAAACACCTCAACCTCGATCCAAGGAAAACACTTGTGTATTTTGATTAGAATCAGTTGCCAATTGTCATTGTCGACTCTGATCTACTCAACACATTTTCAAGGTTCTCATAAAAAAAAACACTTGTATTTTTTGATCTAAGTCAATGCAGACAACTGTGCAGGGAATTGTTAGTTACCTTATTTATATCAATCCCGCAAACAACAACGTATGCAATCACTACACACACACACAAACACACACACACATACATTAACTACGAGTTCGACTTTGAAACTTCCCGTTTCAATGCTAACGAAAACAATTTTAATACGGGTTATTCCCAAGCGCCATCAAAAATTTGTTTGGAAAATATAAGAAATCCATACATCAATTCCTATACTCCTCCAAAGACCAAATATTATAAAAGATATTATCGAATCAGAAATGAGGAGATCCGTAGACGAACTAAGGCAGCCGATATAGCCCGAAGAATTGCTAAACATAAGTGGCAGTGGGCAGGGCATATCGCTCGAAGAACCGACGGCCGTTGGGGCAGATCGGAGTGGCAACCGCGCACCGGAAGACGCAGTGTGGGCAGGCCTCCAACAAGGTGGTCCGACGATCTGGTGAAGATTGCAGGTAGCAGCTGGATGCGTGCGGCGCAGGACCGGACGTGGTGGGGATCCTTGGGGGAGGTCTTTGTCCAGCAGTGAACGTCTTTTGGATGATGATGATGATGATGACCATTTTTTATCACGGAGGAGCATGAAAATTAATATATTTGTATTTTTTCTGGGGAGGACTTTGGGCCATTTTGTTGTGGGAGAATGGGAATAACCTTTAACATAAACACAATTAGAAAGATAAAGCTAAGTCTATACTGTTTTAATTGACAAACGCATTAAACATACATTTTCATAATACATACAAACACAAACATCACGGCGTATTCCCACAAGTGGGATAGACAGAGCAACAAGTAACAATTAATTACGTCATGCTGAAGTCACGTTTAGCAACAAGTGATCAGATAGGATTTTCATAACAGTACCTTTCAAATTATGGTTTAACTTATAAAGCAAATGTCGATTTGAATACGTACCCACTAAATATGGTTAGATTTAATTATTGTGGGAATAATATGAGTACATAAACACCGAAGTTATAAAAATAGACTGCCTCACGGTAATCGAACCCGCGTCTCTCGATATCCGAGCGGCTAACTTGTAACATACCGAGACATTTGTTTAATTTAGTACGTACATCAAAATGTTTAACTTTTACCGTCTCATTAATAAAAATGGCCAAATGTTACACCTCGGTTTAAAGTGACGCTGTCTCGTTTTTGTTAAAGAAGACAGATAGAGACAGCGTCAATTTAATCCTAAGTGTAACTTTAATCAACGTTTATTAATGACAGGGTTAGAGTGTGAGGAACTCGATGAGGTACCTAGTGGTGAACTCGATCTGTGATTGTGGTGGTTATGAAACTCTCGTTAAGACGATCATGAGATGAAATGTAATAGTAAATTTCATGCTTAGTGAAAACAGTCCTAATGTTGCACATCCGGACAATCGTCGTCAGCGCTTTATCGAAAGGTTAGCAATTACACAGGAAATGTAAAATACTTTCGCTGCAAGTTTTCGCACTAATCGATAAACTAAATATTTTGCTTAAAATTTAAAAAAACAGAGGTTACAAACATTGCTTCAATTTTGTAATTACTTCCTTTCTTGCTACTAATAACACATATTTATTTATAACATTGTAATACTTATTTAATTACTTTTGCTTAAACGTACACTCGTTAAAATATAACAGCTAATGTAGTGGTTAGGTAGGTACTTGACTATAACGCGAAAAAGGCTCAGGCTAATGGTTTGATGAATGCAAGCATTTATGTGTACATCGTATAGGTAACGGTTTGTAGTACAGAAGGTTACGCTACCGATTAAGCTTGCTTTACTTAGATAATGTATGTGTTTATAATAAGCCCAATATGTACCTATTTGGTTTGTAATAAAAGCAATAATAATAAAAAAAAATTTGGAATTAACAGTTTTTACATACGGTGTTATTCTTGAAAGTAAAAACTAGCACTAATAGTTTAATTGTATACAAGCAAAAAAAAAAAAAAAAAGTTGATCACTCCTGCTTAGTAAAATTGCTGTTAAACACTTTTCTCCAATAAATACCCGAAAAATGGTAGTTGTCGTATCAGTGCTTCCTAAGTCAGATCGACCACTAGTACGCCTAAGCTACGCCTAAGTTTTTAATATTTAGTGCTTCGGTACTCTGACATCGCTACGAGAATCATCCAGAAGATATACACCGAAACAATGTTCGTAAGTTTTAAATATTTTTATTTTTCTATTAGCAATGTTGTGTTTGCTCGACTTCGTATATGTTTTGTAAGGTATGTCAACGGTTGATCCCTTCTGCATCTGCAACCGTTAGCACCGCCAAACCGCAGTGGGTGTGCGTGGTGGGCTATGGTCCGTTCTCTCTATGTCATCATCATCATCATCATCAGCCTATAAACGTCCCACTGCTGGGCAGAGACCTCCCACGTGAATAATAGCACGGGGATATTAAGCCATAACCCACCACGCTGGTCCAATGCGGGTCGGTGGGTTTTAACGACTGTCATCTTACGACAACATCCGGGACCAACGGCTTAACATGCCTTCCGAAGCACGGATCTCTCTCTATGTGTAAAGAAGTTATTAAAGAAGGTCTGTAGAGGAGCAGTGACCTAGACCAGCAAATGTTATTATTTAATCGTACTAGTATTTACTGTCATATGTTAAATGTTAATGTCACTAATATTTATTGTTATTTTAGGTCTGAAAGCAAGCAAGTTAAACGCTCTGCCAAGAAAAGCTGTGTGTTAGCCAATTCATTTGACTCGGACAACGAAAGCATAAGGTAATTTGCGTTGATTACTTTTAAAACCTGTTAATATATTTTATGTTATTTCGTATATCGTCAATATTAATAATTAGTTTTTAATTACATTTCTTATCTTTCTAGCTCTAAGAAGAAATGCCTGTACTCGTCGTCGGTGCCTAAGACTTCAACAACGATTGTGAAAAAACAAGAAGGGTCTAGCTCCGCTTTAGACTGGTTAAATGATTCAGAGTCAGATAACGAAGTTTCGCCGCCTCCACGCAAGACAGACCAGACCTTCGACAGTGTACTAACGCGACGAGTACCAGGCGGGGTAACGCGTCGGACTGCGAAGCTCGACGGTGAACTGGTGGCGGAGCTGCGTCTCTACGACGCTGAGGAGGTGCGTAGCCTCACCGGTCTTGAAAGGTGTGAAAAGGCAATAATTTGGGTTCGACTACAAGGCGAAGCTGAGTCTCCTGAATTGTTGACTATAAAAAAATTCATAAAATTAGCCAAATCAAAATTTACTGAAGAGGGGGTATTCTTTAGTGATAAAAAGAAAAAATAGTCACAGTCAGCTAGGTACTACATATTAACTAGTTACACTCTCTTCGGTAAATTTTGACTTAACTAGTTTTACTTATATATTATATGTGTGTTAGGTTTTATACATTTTACTTAAAAACTACTTTAACCTCTTGTAATTTTTTAACACAGTGAAAACAAAATCATAATGGTTAAGACTATATTCTGTTCAACTTGCAACTTATCCGTTAAAAATAATGCTTTCTCTGCTCATTTAAAAAGTATTTTACACAAAAATAATAGTTCTGTAATTGAGAGCGAGGGTATCGAACAAGTGCATAGCGCTCTTCGCGGTCGCATAGCGTCGTACCGTGTTCAATGCGAGGACGTTGAAGAACGTATGCATGTGTTTGCTCCTGCAGATTTTTTATCGCAATTGCGCCTCCGCGTGAAACTTTTACTCTCAGCCCGAATTGAGGCTTATACAAACCTTAAAGTAAATTTCGAATTGTTTTCTGAATTTTTTCTGCATAAGGATGACTCGATTTCAACGAAATCTTTTGCTACTGAAAACATTATCTTACATAAAAGTTATAATTTTGATGCTATGTATACAAACATTAGCCATAAAATTTGTAAAAAAGTTGAAGAATTTGAGGAAAGAGATAGTGGTTGGGCTTACTTACGAAGCTTGTATCTAGAAGTAAATATAAACAAATATAACCCGTTGAGAGCCTCAGGTTACTTAGATTTACCTAACACTATAAAAAACAAACGTGCATGTATCAACATTAAAAATTCGGATGATTACTGCTTTTTATGGTGTGTCATGGCATCACTTTTTCCTGCAAAAAATAACGCAAATCGAACCACCGCATATCCGCATTTTGAAAGTGTACTTAAAGTTAAAAATATGACATTTCCAGTAGGGTTCACAGATATAAGAATTTTTGAAAAGAATAATCCCAACATAAGTATTAATGTTTATGGCCTTAAAAATAGCAGTAAGGTTGTTGGACCTCTGTACAAATGCGAATTACGTAAAAGACATCACGTCAACATGCTTTTTCTCGAAAATGGAAAACGTACGCATTACTGTCTAATTAAAGATTTAGCTAAATTACTTCGCAAGCAGTTAACTAAACATCATTCCAAAATATTTTTATGTGAGGATTGTATGATATTTTTTGATAACAATCTTAAACTCGAAGCCCACGTTTGCAGTGGTGTAGCAACAATTTTACCTAATCAAGGAACTCGAATACAATTTGAACATTATGAACGCATGCAAGACATGCCTTTCGTTTTATACGCAGACTTTGAATCTTTGTTAGAGCCAGTTGAACCAAATTCTGAAACAAGTTGCACAACGATTACGCAAAAGCATGTACCAGCTGCATTTGCTTACTACGTTGTATGCTCCTACGACAGCTCCCTTAATAAATATGTGTCTTATCGAGGACCTGACTGTGTGAATAAATTTTTTGATAACCTTCTATCTGATATAACTGTAATTTATAATATTTTGCATTCATCGATCCCTATGTTCTTAACAGATAAAGATAGAACCAATTTTGCTCAAGCTAAAAACTGTTATCTTTGTAACAAAATATTATTTGACGACAAAGTAAAAGATCACTGTCATCTTACTGGACGATATCGTGGTGCAGCTCATTCTTATTGTAATATAAAATATTGTTTGCCTAAGTTCGTTCCCATATTTTTTCATAATTTAGCTGGTTACGACAGTCATCTTTTCATACGACAGTTAGGAGAATTATCAGGTAGGATACAAGTGATTGCAAAAAATAAAGAAAATTACATATCGTTTACCAAATTTTTTCAAATTAGTAACGAAGCTATCATACCTGTTCGTTTTGTCGATTCTTTTAAATTTTTAGGCACAAGCCTAGAGAAGCTAGTTGCAAATTTAAATACAATTGATTTTAAACATCTATCTTTTTTTTTCCTTCTCAGGAACATTTTAATTTACTTAGACGTAAAGGGGTTTATCCTTACGAATACGTCACTACTTGGAGTTCTTATGATGAAGAAGAAATACCTCCTTATAAATGCTTTTTTAGTAAATTGCACAATTGCAACGTATCAATAGTAGATTATGAACACGCAAAAAGAGTATGGCAAACCTTTGAATTACGGAGCCTTGGAGAATACACTGATTTATATCTTAAGTCAGATGTACTCTTACTAGCGGACGTCTTCGAAAGTTTTCGAAAAACGTGTAAGACGAATTATAAACTGGATCCTTCTTTTTACTTAACAGCACCTAGCCTAAGTTTTGACGCTATGCTATTAAAAACAGATGTTAAATTAGAATTAATAAATGATTTGGAAATAATAAGAATGATACAAAAAGGCATACGCGGTGGTATATGTTTATGTTCTACAAGATATTCGAAAGCCAATAACAAGTACTTACAAACTTATGACCCCGCAAAAAGTGATAACTTCCTTGTTTATATTGATTGTAATAATCTTTATGGTTATGCTATGTGCGCTTATTTACCTCATTCAAATTTTAAGTTATTAAGTGAACTAGAAATTTCAAAAATTGATTTTCATAATATACCCATTGACGGGGACATTGGCTATATACTCGAAGTAGACTTAGAATACCCTTTCCATTTGCATAATTATCATAACGATTTTCCATTCTGTGCTCAAAAATTTGCTCCTCCAGGATCTAAAACTTCGAAATTGATACCAAACTTATACGATAAGTTTTTTTATGTCATTCATTTTTCCCATCTGAAAACATGTCTAAAACATGGTTTATTGCTAAAAAAAATACATAGAGTAATTCAATTCAATCAGAGTCCATACTTAAAACAGTACATTGATATGAACACTGAGTTACGAAAAAAGGCCAAATCTATATTTGAACAAGATTTCTTCAAACTTTTAAATAATAGTATATTTGGTAAAACACTAGAAGACACCGAGAAAAGGGTCAGCGTGAAGTTGGTTAATAAGTGGAATGATGAAAAGAATATAACAAAGAAAAGTTTCGGTGCTGAGCAACTAATAGCTCGACCAAATTTCCATAGTGCTACTATTTTTACAGAAAATTTTATAGCTGTTCAAATGAAACCCGAGACAATTACTTTAGACAAACCCATATATATTGGCTTTTCTGTATTAGAAATATCCAAAAGTCATATGTTTGATTTTCATTACTCTATTATGAAACCTTTTTATCGGGAAAAATTAAAGCTTTGTTATACGGATACTGACAGTTTTCTTTATTCAATAGAAAGCAAAGATTTTTATACAGATTTAAAGTTGAATTTCCTTAGATATTTTGATACTAGTAATTATCCATTAAATAACTGTTACGGTATACCTGGTCTTAACAAAAAAGTACCAGGTCTTTTCAAAGATGAACTAGGTGGAAATTTAATTTCTGAATTTGTTGGTTTACGATCAAAATTATACTGTATAAAAACAGTACAAGAGGAGTTAAAAAGGGCTAAAGGTATACAGAAACAGGTTTTGAAAAACGTACATTTCGAAGATTACAATAACGTATTAAACAAAAATACTTTTTTAAGAAAGAAAAACATAATTTTTAAATCCTTAAAGCATGAAATATTTACCCAAGAACAGAACAAGATAGCTTTGTCAGGTAATGATGACAAACGCGTAATATTAAAAAATAAAATATCTACTATGTCTTGGGGCCACTGGGATTATATATTTTAGCAATTATTTTTTTCACTGTGTTTTTAAATTCTATTATTTAGATATATGACTATGATTTAGATATATTATATTAGAGTTATATTATACTTAAGGCTTGAGAAATAAAAAAATGTATTATTATTTATTACCATTACTAAGATTCATTGGTTGAATTTAAAATAATATTAACTTTTTATAAACTATTGTAACCAGTTTTTCAATATACTTAAGTAGGTACATATAATGAATATTTTGATTTATAAAAATTGTTAAAAAATATGTAAGTTGTTGCTTTTGCTCAGATTCATTTATTGTTTGAATAGGAAATCTAACTTAGATTATGAAATGTAATGTAAAATTTACTCTACCCAGCTGTATTAATATACCTAATAAAATATAAAAGTAACCGACTAACTTGCATTTTTATTTAATTTATTATATATCTTTGTATAATAAAACATTGACGGTAAATAAGTAAGAAAATTCTAACGCAAACAAGTTTGAACAAGTCAAATTCAGAGTAGGTTGTACTCTTCTGATTATAAGGTAATATGAAACCTAATTAATACAAATCAGGTCACGTTATTGGCAAGTTAATCATTCTTTAATAATATCAATTCTTTCTTTTTATTTTGCTGAAATGTCCATTAATTACATGTTTTACTACCTATATTGTCTTGCTGTGTCATCATGTACATTAATATAAATGGGTTTCAAATTAGTTTCAATTTCAATTATTAAAGTGAAGGCGTCAGTAGTCCAGCTAGATAATATCAACATGGTAAGTTTAAATAATTTTGTATGATTATAAATTAATTTTATTTGTGTTGTAATTGTGTCGTTATTTGGTGAAAAGTGTGCTATGGTAAAGGACTGCTTTTGCTGTCCTCCTTGCGTAGTCGCTGACTAACCCTTCGGGGATAATAGTCGTGGTTTTATGTATGTAATAAACTATTTTATTTTATGTTTTAGAATACTCAAGAGAACCTGGTGTCGCTCAGCATCAACAAGGAGTTCGTACAACCGTCATCTCCCACTTTTGAACAGAACGCTCAAGATATGCTCGAGGGATTTACAGAGGAGTATCCGAATTGGAGAGCAGATGAACGGCGAGGCGATTCCCCGCTGTATAACAAGGTGGTGAATAATATCACCAAGAAGAGACTTCGAAAAAGAAGAAGTTATCTGAAGCATTCTCATTCTTACGTGATGAAAAGTACGCCGATTCAAGGTCGTCGATTAATTAAGATTGAAGTGGTGGACTTCGAAACAAATCATACTGATCCATTATTATCTGCGCAGTATGTGGTAACAGAGCATATTGACCCCATAATGGATCAAACAGAGGCTATCATTAGCAATATATCGAAAAAAGTTTGTGGATATAGTTATAGTTTTTAAGAAATTCTAAAATAAATATTATTGAATTGAATACTAAGATCGTTTCATTCACCCTTTTTACTTTTAGTAATTAAACAAAAAGATATTTATACACATTTGATTTATTGAGGAAAATACTTTATTACATTAATAACTCAATTAACATTTAAAGTGTACCACTTTTTTAGACACAGAACATTTTTTAAAGCACACATTTTTTTATGGTACTCACAATTAAATTTATTTACATCTACATGGTAATCACTATATAATTTTAAAAAGTTAGGACAACCTATTTCTTCCAACTCCATTATTTCACAATCTTGACATAGCTCGCGAACCCATATTCCTTTTTCCAATCCCTTTACTAATACCTTCTTACTGCTTAAATACGGAACTATTATTCGTCTAAATTCACGGTAATCAATGAATCCCTGACTCCATTTGAGCCCGCGATTCCTTTCTAACCACCGGATTTGCTTCTTTTCTTCATCTGTTAGGTTTTTAAAAGCATATGGTGGCTTAATTAAGAACGTCTGCGTATGGTTTTTAGTTGCTATTGATAACTCTTTTACAATAAAATTATTTTTCAAATCCTTAAATCCTTGCACATCCACTATAATAGTATCGTTATTCATGATAGCTTTTTCACAATGTTACTCAGTGGTTTATATTCAAATATGCAATCGTTCAGTATAAGGCAGTATGCAGCGGTCTGATCAGGTATCTCTTGATCTGTTTCGATTTCTACTCTTACGTCGATTGATCCCTTCAGCATTTCTTGTTGGCGAGAACAGTCAACAACGAATAAAGGAGCAATATCTTTAAACTCTTTTAAACTCGACAACGGTTCTGATCGACGTCCGTGATAATACTGCTGAAACCTTGCATACTGTTCGTATATTAATAAAAACTTGTTGTCAGAGAAATTTATGTTAAGTCCTTCGTAGGGGTAATATGATGAATTTAAAAACACTCTTACGTCACGAACATTGCAATGGTCGAACTCAGCCATTGACATTTGAGCATTATGTTTTCGGTTTGTTTGTAAGGCAATAATAACAAATCGAGGTTTCTCTGTTTGCGATGAAGTTTTAATAGCCCAAGTATGCTTACGTGTCTTGGGTAGTAACGGATATTCATACAAGTCCCAGTTACGAAACGCTAGTGTAATGGCTCGATCTTTTTCTAAATGCTTTAATAAATTAATTCTCTCTCGATCTGACACTTTAATATGTGGAACACGCCAAACGATTTTATTTATTGTTATATTTTCCACTATTTGCTCTTTACTCAATTTTATTGCATTGACATTTGTGTTGCTCCTCAACAGTACTAACTCATGTTTACAGTTAATTAAAACTTTTTCATAATCTTCTGCAAATCCTAATATTTTATTTAATGGTATGGAGACAGAGAAAACTCCGTTTGTAACATTGGTTATTCCTGCAGGAGACCAACCCCAAACTTTTGCACTTTTGGATTCATTTTCATTCAAAGACAAATAAGACTTCATTGTCGTTGTGATACCTGCATTTTTTATTTTATCTATTTCTATTCCATTTAACTCATATCGAATATCTTGGAATAGAAATAACGCAGGATTGTTTACAAAATGCACACTTGTTACCTTTTCTTTAGTGGTACTGTTATATACATCAGCTTTACCTTCAATATACAAAGTGCTGCGTGACGGCAACACATACAAATCTTGCTGATTGATTGGTATTCTTATTTCATCATTATTGTTGAAACTTGTTACATACGGCTTATACGAATGATATTCAAAACTCTCGATACTGTTATCGTATGACGTTGGCTGAGATATATTTAATATGTTCATTTTAACAAGCCTACTAGCTTTAGAAATTCTTTATTATTTTTAGTAACCTTCTTTTTTAAGTCAAACGGTGTTCTTTTACTTATTGCTCTTTTGGAACTGACTTGAACACCTGATGAGGTAGGGTTTTTATTAAAATTAATCATTTTTTTCTAAAATGTAAATAAAGTTGTACGTCTTCTCCACGTAAATTAATCTGTCTATTATCAGCGTCTAACAACCTAATATTAATTGCACTAATTGAACTTTGATTGACTGGAAAATAGATTAAGTTTTTAGGAATTTCAATAATTCTATAACCGGGTGGTACATTAGGCACAAACTCATAAATAATATGGCTTGCTTTCCCATTCACGAATGATCCGCTAACTACGTCACATTCGATGCGTACGATGGTTGTTGCTAAAATACTGACTGGGTACTGAGACTCACAACTTATATTTGCCTTAATTGTGTCGTTAGCAAAACCTAAAATTCTACCAATGGAATTATTTTTCTCGAAATGAACATCTTCTGAACAAAATATTTTGGTTTTGAGAGTATTATTATTACAAGTCAATTTTAATGCAGTGTTCTTAATGTTGCTTTTTAAAAATTCGCAAATATCTTGAAGTTCATATGATCCTTCAGGAATTTCGATGAACTCATTGATACCGTAATAAAACTTATTGTTCCTTTCGTCTATATTAGGAATAGAATTAAAAGTAGAAAAGTATATAAGTCCGCACTCATATTGCCCACGTAATTCTAAAGTTGGTGAATAGTTAGTTATTAATGAGGCTCCTTGCCCAGTTATGGATACAGTGAAAGACATTTTTATACTGTCAAGTTATTTTAATTGTAACCTATATAAATGATTTTTCCAATACTTTCTTAAAAATAATAAACAAAGATGACCACAGTTTACAGTACCGAAAGATTGATACTGTTTGTAATTATAATTTATGTGCCTATCTTTCAAATATTTTATTAATTCTAATGGAGGTTTTAAGTTACCAAAACTGTTAAAATATTCACAGTAATTATTTTCTTTTACATAGGCTACCCAATGAGTTCCAGGATTTGAAGAACTATCTAAATTAAGAATAGCACACTCAATTTTTCTTGGTTTTGAGGGTAACGTATCTCTCATAAAAACGCCACGAAAATATGGAATATCAACTGAGTGCTTTAATATATCTAAATTAGTAAGTGCTCGTTTGGGTAACCGTTTAATTAGTTTTTTGGAGGTTGCAAGTACAAGCCCGCTCCTTTTTTGTGAGACTTCAAATACAACCCTTTTCCAAGTGCAACAGCTTCCATCATCTTGTTATGTCGTTCTGATTCTTGAAGATTTTTTTGAGCGACCTTGTAATCGTTAACAGCCTTTGTTATACCTGCAGCACCCCCAGCGAGTGAACCAAGAGCTGATAAACCAGCAAAGATTGGTATGAGGGGTAACAACCCACCAGTTTTCGGAACAGGAATGCAGCGTGGGAAGCGTATTCCTTTTATATTAGAAAACACTTTTTTTGCAGCTGCATGCGCATATTTTATAGCCGTGCGGTTATCATTACATTTTATTTTTTTCATTTGCTTTTGAATTTTTTTAACACCTTTCATGAATGACCGCACTCCTGCTCCGGCTTTAAGTTTTGCTTTCATTGCATTTTTTACTATCCATGATGCAATCTTTTCTCCTTTCCCAGCATCTTTCGATTTCAATCTTTTCTTTGCCATATTTAAAAGTTCTAAATCGGCGTTTTGTCTAACGTTCCAATCTTTATTATTGTAAGCAATATCGTGATACAAGCAAGCTTCATCCAATTTATTTATTCCTCGTTCACCTCTTAGTAAGCGTTTTTTAAGTTTTGTTCCTGGACCACAAAACTGATATCCAGGTAAGTGTAACTCGAACGGAATGTTATCTATTAAATTGTTGACAATGCCGCTTCCTTCCTTCATTGATGTTCGTAAAGTGACTGTACAACATAATCAGGCGATATTTATATTAAGTCATTAATAATTTTCTGTCAACCCAACTGTTTTCACCATCACTGAGACCCAACCATTTGACAAAGAGTTTGTTTCCTTTTTTCTTTAAAACTTTTTCAATAAGATATATATCGGGAAATTGGGTTCTTTGCAGTTCGTATCCGTAAAAAGATCCTAAAATGATTTGCTTATGTTTGTCTTCTAAGTGGTATGTGACAGGATTTGTATGGTTAACTTTCACAACGTTGAAGATTTCTGTTGACCAGTTGGGAGTATAACCTTTGTAGAATTCACCTTTGTATTTACTAATCCGAACATGATCACCAACACGGTACTTATTTTTTTTCGTTATGTTATTATTTTGTGATTTGATGATGTTGTACTTTACAGTTGTCTGATTTCTTTTGTCAACATCAATAGGTTTAAATTTTGTTATACGATGAACAGTGTTATTATAGCTTTGTACCACGTTTTTCAAATTTTTATTTATCCACTGGTATTGACCGCATAAGCTAAATAGCTTATAAAGGTGACCTTTTAGCGTTCTAATTACTCTTTCAACAATTGCTGCTTTTTTCACAGAATAAGTGGAATAATGGTTAATGTCATATTTTTTCATCAACTCTTTAAAGTTTTCATTATAAAACTCTTTACCTAAATCTGTTTGCAAATTTTTTGGTTTCCGAGACGAATTCAATAATATATTTTCCATTGCGTTGGTGACATTAATTTTATCTTTACTCTTCAAAGGATTTGTCCAAACGTATTTCGATAAAGTGTCAATAACTACTAAAACATATTTACATCCTTTATTAAATTGTGAATACTTTTGAAAATCCATAAGGTCAGCTTGCCATGAATCATCTACTCCTTTTATAATTGTACATCGGCGAGGAAAATTTCTTCTCGCCGCTCTGTGAATTTCTTCTACTATATCTCTTTTACTCATTTTTGTTTGACTTTGCTTGAATCATACGGTCTATTTCTGTTTTTGAGTAAAACA
Organism: Scoparia ambigualis; assembly: GCA_963921215.1. Taxonomy (NCBI): domain Eukaryota; kingdom Metazoa; phylum Arthropoda; class Insecta; order Lepidoptera; family Crambidae; genus Scoparia; species Scoparia ambigualis. Next base: position 4,990,809 of record OY992504.1, read on the forward strand.
TAGTAGACAAGCGATTGGAAGTAGCTGATTCTAAGTTCTGGATGTAAATTTTTACACGACTATTAACTTTATTTATTTCATTCCTTAGATCTTGTACAGTTTTATCCAAATATGCCTTATTTACAGCTTCATCGTCCTTGTCTGGAGATGATAAACCTTTAAGTTTTGATGATTTTAAGTCGTATTCGCCCGTTTCGCACTTTTTTAACGTATCGTTTATGGTATCGATGTATTCAGATAACCTCAAACGTTTATGAATGTGATGACCGAATTTATCTATATTCATTATAATCTCGAAGCTTTGCTTACTGCGAGTATACTGCTTAATTTTCCCCGTGCTATTTGTTTATATTCCATATTTATGATGCCCGCTTCGCGCAGTTCTTCAATTATTGCAACGATTTCATTATCCAAACCCGTGTTACCAGCAGCTTTTGACGCAAGCAGTAATTTCAATCGTTCTATTAATTCATTTGGATCATCCCAATAAACTAAATCTGTATTTGTTTTAACTTTTTTTAAAAGATTGATACCTTTTCCCTGTGGAGGACTCTCAGTACTAGTAGGTTGTTTAGAGAATTTAAATAATGGTTTTATAATACTCATGTATTTAAACCCTTTATTGCTGTTTATTGGTTTGGCAGGATCAAAGTTACGTCTGTGTGCATTAGTATTGATAAGTAGTAGCTTGTAGTTTTCAAGGTCGTCATCTGTAATAACATCTAGATTTGGTACCTTTTTATATAATAGTTCTTTTAAGCCAAGAGTCTTTTCAAAAGTAATGTTTCCAACTTTAAGAATTCTACCGTCATCATGAACGCGAGTGTTTCCAAGCTCAAGTTTCCCTCGCTCATTTCTAATTCCAAAAGGTATGGCATTAAATACTTCAGATGACGTAGACCATGAGGAAGACTCATCTTGATTTATAATGTTTGGTGATGATTGGAGGGACTTAAAAGAACCTTTACTTACATCATGGTTCTTAAAAGGTGACGTAGTTAGGATTTTGTCTGATTTTTGTGGTGTGTCTTGATATTCCTCTTCATCTACACTATTAGAATCAATATATTCTTCACAAGAAGAATACGACTTCTCGCTTTCATTTTTCCTGTTTTTTTTTGATATGGGATCATAAAGCTTTACTTCCTGTAAGTTCTTTTCATCATTTCTATTCGCTAAAATGTTAAGAGGGTCAACAATAGGTTTAAATATTGTTTCCAGGGTAACATTGTTAGAATTTTTAGCATCCTTTATTAAGTCTACCTTCCTTTTAACAGCTGATGCTGATTTTACAATTTGTTCTTTTAAATCTCTTTCCATTTCAATAAATAGGTTTCCTTTCAGCTTTAAGTCACAAATGAAAGTGATTTTATGGCATAATTACAACTGCTTTTGTACATTAATCTAATTCTATAAACGTATCAAATGTCTTCCTATAACATCCTTTGTTTCGTTCACAATCCTTATTTATTACAAGATAATTGAATGGTTTCTTCCAAACAGTTGAGCACATTTCTCGAAATTGTGACCAAGTCATGTCCGACCCTACGTGTTCATCATATACGTGTTTCAAATTTACATCGTCCTGCTTAAATAATATAATTAGGTTAGAATTGTCCCTAATAAGTTGTTTTGGTACTTTTGTATAAGTTTGATTAATATAAAAACAATCGATATTTTTATGACGTCCCATAGCAAAATAATCTCGGATGTGGTTTTGGTTTTCACAAGCAACATCATCAAATATAATAATCGAGTCAGACAAAGCATCATGTGGACTCAAAACTTCGGTGTTGTCATTATATTTATGATACGATGTACCTGCAACCATATTTAATACTTTTTCTAAAAATATGTATTTAGGTTGATACAAAGATTTTGAATAAACATAAAGGTTGCGGAACCGTGGACCATCTGTATGTAGTAATAAACTAATTACTAAGTTTGTCTTTCCACAATTCGAAGGGCCGCAAACAATACAACGGATACTGTTCGGCAATAAGTTGCCATGACGTTTTAACTCATTTGATGATGGTGGGCAAATGCATTTTAATTTTAATGACTGTTTTTGTTTAACAAATCTCATAGCAGCTGTTTTCTTATTGACCACAGTGTTTCGGGAGTTTCAATAAAATGACTTTGAAGCATAGCGCTTAAACATATATACGAGCGAATGGCAGTGATTTTCAAAAGTAATATTGGGACATTCTAGATCACTTTTTAACGACATTGATCGAACGTCAGTGAGATCAATGGAGTGAAAAGTGATCTAGAATGCCCAATATTACACTACTGATGGGAAATTCCCGAGTCCTGAGAATGTTCTTTCAGTGAGAACTTTGCTGTTAAGTTCTCAAGAATATTCTTTTGGAAGAGAATTTAAGAGAATTTATAAATTGGATGACTATCTCAATAATCTGATTAAATTAATAATGAATATTTTTTTTATTTTAGTATTTATTTTTGAGAGGACGTGTTGGAATGTACAAAAATAAATAAGTCTCTCTCTAACCACAGTAAATCTTTCTCTATCACATATTTTGTTTATAAGTATAAGAAACAATAATCCTCCTGTTTCTTAGGCCGACTACATTTCCTCTGTGAGTTCTTACTATTAGTCCCGTTGTAGCTCTTGCCCAGTTTAACCGTGCGCTACTCTTAATAGATACGATACCCCTTTCTAAATATTTAATATATCTTTTATTACAAACTAAGTGTCGTGTCTCATTTGGCTTCCATAAATCCTAATAGTTTGCACCCAGATTGCGGGCATCTATAATTATTATAAAACAAAGTTAAAGTTGCATAATTACTGCATCTACAACCTTAATGACAGAGATGTTGATTGTTTTGTATGGCATGAGGATTAGCCTCATGCTAGATAGTGAAGTTTTTGCATCTATCTTGGTATCTACGAACAGAAATCGAAAAACGTGCACCTTCAAGAATTATTGTAAGGAGTGATGGCTGTTGCTATCAAAATAAAAATGATAAACTATCTAATGCTTTATTAGAGTTAGCAATACTGAATGAAATCATAATTGAACAGAATTACATTGAAGTAGGGCATACCCAAATGGAGGTGGATGCTGTTCATAGTATGATTGAACGAACTTTGAAGAATTAAGGAAATGTTTGTTCCAGCTCACTACATTCATGTGATAAAATCTGCACGCGACATGACGATGACCCTTTTAATGTAACATCTTTAAATTACGACCTTTTTTTGTATTACACAGACTGGAAGTATTCTAGCGTGCGCCCGGGAAATAAAGTCGCGGAGCCATGCGTACAATGATGTGTACGTATTGCAGTACGAGCCTAACGGAGTCATAAATTATAAATTAGCACACCCAGATCCATGGAAAGCTCTGCCAAGACGACCTAAAACTGCAAACTAGTCTTTACATAGGCCTTTGTACTCCGGACCCTTGGAAACAGATTGGTCCAATTAGCTTACAAGAATTAAAAATCTCTTGCCTGCCAACGACCACCATTTTTATGCCACGACCATACGCTTGGCAAACCTCAACAAGCCGTCACAAATTCAAATGGTTTGCAAGCGCTAGCCGATCCGTCGAACAAATCACAAATCCAAACGTTTGTAGAGGTTTGGAGTTTGCGGCAAGTGCCAAGCGTGCGAACGCGGCATTACAACAACTTGAAACACAAAGCTTGTACAAAATCTCCTACAGAATGCCCTCACATGATTAATTATCCTGTTTGAATTCGCTTCGCTTTTTGTGTAAGGTGTTGCTACCTCGGTTGGTTCTTACATTTACTACGTAAATTAATAGTTAATAGTACAAAATTTCCTCTCTGAAATATATGTATTATTTTGAACATTAATTTACTGTTTTTTTATTAAATTAATAACACAGATGAAAGATACGATACGCAGAAAAAAAAAACTTACATGTCAAAAAAATGTATGGTGCAATATGTCATAATGCTGTCCTATGTAAATCGGGTATCCATATCTAATAAAGCAATTTGGTGTAAGTAAAGTTTTTTTTGTAATTGTATTAAGTTTTGTAGTATAATTTCAGTACATAAACAGTTAAAATATAAAAATTAAACTCAAATAGAATTAATGTAGATTGCTTAGTACAAAAGTTATAATGATTTATCTTCATCCTGAAAAATTGACCTTGTCTCACATGTGACTAATTGCAATATCAACGACGTTATAAAGACTTTTTTCTAGGAATTATTTTAATTTTTGGCAAGATGTTTTGTTAAATTCAGTCTTTTTAAATACATACAAAAACAATAATTAAATGTACTTAACAAAATTTCTATGGAATTATTCTTTGATATATTATTATTAGTTTATTATACGTAAATAATATGATCTACTAAGTATGTAAGTGGTATCATCTTGCATTACATCCTATATCAGTTTAAAGTACACAGCATGTTACTGCAATTTTCCCCCTGCTTTGCAACTTTATTGTAACTGAATAAGGTTTAATATTTGGTGGAAACATTTTTTCATTGCCATCGGTAAGTGTTAATCCTATTTTGAGGGCTTAATGGCAGTAGTAACACGCATAACTCGGTTTTTAAATGTATGTTAATTTGTCATATTTATGCACCAATACTATTTTACACACTCAACAATCGTTAATAAGCAACAATCGCGCACAGTGTGATCACATGAGGTTTGATATTAGATTATAATGGGCCTTACTTAAAACACTATAGCATTACTTAGTTATTATTTTCTTACATTGTTTTCTTTCTTTTACTCAAATTCAAAATGACGTTTGTGTGACGTAGACAAAACAATGCTTAGATAGTGTTTATGAATAAGGCCTTAATTATTAACTAGCCATACTTAATCTATCTCATACAAATTTTCTAACTAACCTACCGTAGGTTTGTTTACATTATAGCGATGGATGGCATCAAGATTTGTAATAAAGATATCATGACAGGGTACTAAAGCGTCCAAACACTCGCTGACCGTATAACTTAACACCTTCAGCCTTATGTTGAGCAAAAATATATTATTAAGGAAACGAAACTGCGTTGTTCGTCGAAAGAGCGACTATTCCAGGTCAAGTTAAGAGGGTTTACGCATTTCGGTTTCCCATACAAACTTCCAAGTCGCAATTTTTAAAAACCAATAAGCCAATTTTGATGAAACTTAAAGTCTACTATGGAAAGTTTAAAATCGCAATAACTCAGTTAAATAAACATTTTTTTAAATGTTTTCAACTAACTATTTCAATCCCTGTGTTTTACTTCAGCATACAAAGTTTCATCAAAATTGGCTCATTGGTTTTTAAAAATTTCGACTTGGAAGTTTGTATGGGAAACCGAATGGCGTAAACCCTCTTAACGTAAACGACAATTTTGATGGCACTGGCACTGGATAACATAGTTTTCGTTAACGTGATCCAATTTTAAACAAAATTTAATAGCGTTTGTTTCTGGGCGACAACAAACTGGACTGATAACATAATCCTTACGTGCACTGGACTCGTAAAAGTAAGTAATCCTCAAAGGTGGTATCCACATTGCCACATAAAAAACCTTATTACTATCGAATTAAGGTCTTAACTCGTAGTAACTAAAAAGGGCTGCCGCATTAAAAAAAAGAGTAACAATATCAATAGCACTATCGACAATTAGTGATGCGGCCGCTTGATAGGTCACTATTATATTCTATCGATAGCCCGACAATAGTGAAAATATCGATTGTATCGATAACACAAGATGTTATAAATACATGACTTGCAATAGTATCGATACTATATTACTTACATATTGATGTGTTATTAATAAATATTTTAATTAGTTACTGAGCTTAGAGCTGGAATCTGGTGAGTACGGTCGCCCGTGGCAGTAGAACGCGCAGTAGGTACAAAAACATCGAGAAAAACTCGAAAATATGGTAGTTATTGTGCCTCCGACGACATAGTACTATTGCTGCATCTAGCTCACGCGAAGTAAACTCTGACCTGCACCTGCAGGTGGCCGCGGCACGCTATCCAGTTATAACCAAATAGTAGTATACTAATAGTAAAACTATCGACAGTCTATCGATACTATTATAACCTTGATAACTAGTAACTATATCGATAGAGCTATCGATAATTAGTGATGCTGCACGATAAGTCACTATCGATAGACTTTACTATTGATGGCTTGCAATAGTATCGATATTATTGAATTTTCATAGTCACAACGCTATTGATACCATCGATATCTGAAAACTCGTATATAAATTAACTATTGACAAACGCTGACGAATCGACATTGAGCGTTTGCCACTTAAGAGCCGTTTACACGTATTAAGTTCTCAAGTAGGTAACTTAATTTTAAGTTAATTTTAACTAAATTCTTGCGTGTTCTTAGTAGCAAGTGGTAAGTAAACGATTTAGTGGGCAAGTGAACAAGTACAATAGAATCGAGTCTATTTTTTGAGTAAGTAACCGCCCGTCCCGCACCGCTTGCATTCCCCGGTAGGCGTTGCTTCTACAAAATTTGAAGTCGTGAAGTCTCGTGTGTGACGAGAGCCGGTCTTGCCGCGATGTGTACACTAAAGAGTGCTTAAGTAAATACACGTGTAAACGATCGACAACTTAAAATTAAGTTAAAGTTAACTTAAAATTTAGTTACCTACTTGACAACTTAATACGTGTAAACGGCCCATTAGGCTTGTGTAGGGGTCTCACGCGAAGTCTACTCCTGTATCGAGCAGGTCTCTGATGAGCACGGTCGCCCGCCGCGGCAGCACGCGCAGCAGGTGGCCGAGGCACAGCAGGTGCTTGGGCACTGACGCCGACGGGTAGTTGCGACGCACGCTGTCGAGAATCGACTCCGCCGCCGCTGTAGAGCTTATTGTGCCGAAGTAACTTGGGATTCTGTGGAACAAATAAAATGTATTATCAGTTGTTATATACCGAACTGCAATACCTATTCGATTACCTAGCCTACCTAGGGAGATAGCATAAATAACGAGCCACAGATCCGCGAGTATCAGTCCGATGCATTTTACACTGATAAAAATACTTTTATAAAGTACACGACGTTTCATGAGAGTTGCACAGGCTGATGTAATGCACTTAAAATAGAATCTAAGTGAAATATGAAAGATTTGACGTCTACGAGTATAAAAGATAGTATAAACTCACCTTAATCTCAAATCTGAGCTATCATCACTGACAATGAAAGGGTAGATGTGCACAAGGGTGACGTGGACACCTTCAATTTTGTTGATCCTCAGGTCTTCCATCAAGGACTCCGCTAGGCCCTGCACAGCAAACTGCGACACGCTAAGAGGCATCTGGTCCTTGAGGTAGCTGAGACCCGCTACAGACGTCAGTGCCACCACATGACCATGGTTTTTAGCCTTCATGGCAGGCATGAATTGATCAATCAGCTGTGTATGAAATTAAAAAAAGTGTTAATTTTGTGTATTGGTATTGTTTTAGTATTGACATAAAATAAAAATTGTGAAATGCAATGTGTCAATCTGTCAAAATGCAATGCTGTTAACATTTTTCTTACAGCAGTGACATAGAATAAAATGGTGGCAGCTAGCGAGGCGGACTTAAAACAAACCCTACCAACAAACAAACAGAGTTCAACATGTACCAACTGCAGTCCTATCAGCAGTTACAAGTAAGTAATCTATAATTTTATCAAAAGCATTGAAATCATATTTTTGCTTACACAACAAGCATCTTCCTTTAATGTAATCTTTACAAAAAAATCTTACCCAATAGTATGAAGTGAGTGTGAGGTCTAATGTGTCATGTATGTCTAGAGGTGGCTGGGTCAGCAAAGATCTTGGGCTGGGTATACCACAACAGTAGAACAACATAGTGACAGTACCCAAATCTTTCTTTATCTGTGCAGCCAAGTTCTCTACATTGTCTTTGGAAGTTATATCATAGAGATAGCTGACAGCAGAGTCTCCTTTCTTCTTGATGACATCAACAGTTTCGAGATTGTTCTTTCTATTCTTGTCAACACAAATTACTATGGCTCCAAGGGCGGCTAACTGGATTGCAAGTTCACGACCTACCCCTCTACCAGAGCCGATAACCTGTAAACAGTATTTTTTAATGTTTATCTTTTTAATTTTAAAATTATCCCATATCCCACATGCAATGGGGAAGTTAATAGAAACAAATGTTTTGTGTTTAAGTATAATATTTTATAATACTATAACTTAAAGCCTAACAATCACAGATGAGTAAAAAAAGAAGGACTCCGCACCGTGATACTAACAAGTGAAGCAAATTTTATGCTGGTGTGTGCTGTCACAGGGACAGTTGACATCACAATGACGGCCGATCGGCTTAGCTTTGTATAAGGGTGTGCTGTATAATTACAATTACACTGGCTTACTTTATGCTTCTTACTATTGAAGTACACAGAGTCCTTCTTTTTTTACTCGTCTGAATACCTATGAGGCAGATAGTTCAAATGCTACATTGTGATTATTTGTGATATGGAGTATTAGACATATTTTTGCTATTGTAGTGCAATTTGATTCAATTAGCAGATATTTTAAACTTAAATTATAATAGTTTGATTGTTTATGCAGTCAAGAGAAAAAAACTTCCGAAATTAAATTAATATTAAAACCATTATACCCACAATGTTATTCGCATTTCCCATTAATATTATTAATTATATTGTTAAGTTGCTTTTTGTCTTTAACACAACATACAAAACTGCTGTCAGTCAGTTAAGAAGTCAGTGAAGTCAATTAAGAAAAGTCAGTTAGGAAATTATTCACATAACAAAACTACTTCTAGGTTCTTTCTACTGTTCTTTTATTATAATTACATGTATGTACATGAATACCCAGATATGACATTATTATTGAGCGTAGGCTAAACCCATTTAGTAGTAAACAACTTTTAACTGTGACCTAGCACAAATATGGGTATACAGAACTAAATTTAAAACATTTTGAAATGGTTATTATATTGAGAACTGCTATTAGTGTAGGTGCCTACTTACTTATGGATAAATGTTTACTAGAAAAAAAACAACCAGTCTCAGGAAAGCTCGAATGGGAATCAAACCCATGACCTTTGGATTGCCAGTCCACTGCTCTAACCGCTAAGCTTCCGAGACCCCAGAAAAGTCTTTAAATTTTTTCTAGTAGTTTGTGATACACTGCAAGCCAGCGGTTTTACGCCACTGTGAAGTCTACCTTCACAGTCGAAAGATATACTATTGCAAGTATTTAACGATTGATAAAGACGTAATTGGTCATAAATATCTTTATTATTGAAACTTATGCATTCACAATGCTAGAGATATAAGATAAAATGTTTACTAGAAAAAATATCTATATAGCATTGTAAATACAAAAATTTCAAGATACCTAACTAAGTACCTAGGTACTTATAATGTCATTAAATGTACTATCCTTTAAAGTTTAGTTGGGATGTTGAAATTAATGGAGATTAAACACATAGAATCCTATTGACTATGTTTGTATTATTTATTAAACCAATTTTTTCATTCTAGGACAAAGAAAATATTCCACAAAGTTTATTTGTGCACATTATACCTACTTTGTGCCAAAATAAAAAAAAAATTAATTTAATTTTAAGATGGCATGAGGAGCTTGACTCCTACAGAAAAGATTCGCCCGTAGTAGCTGAAGACCTTTTGTGTGGAAGGAGAGGGAGGCCTTTGCCCTGCAGTGGGACAAACTGGACGCTACTCTGCTGACCAACTAGGCTAGATAATAATAATAATTAATTTCAACATACACATTGAATTTACAGAAGTTCTTACCAAAGCTGTTTCCAATCTCACAGACTTCAAAGGTGGTGGTCTAAACAGTTCATAAGTTGCTTGCAAGACTGCACATATTGCATTGACCACCACCCATGCAATGTCGATCATCAAGATGCTTAGAGAGTAAGTTCGAAGCAGCATCTTGACGGGAAACATAAAATTCAAGAGTATTCCTAATATGTGATCTAATACGCGGGATTCCTGAAAAGTACAACAAGAAATTGGTCAGGTGGTAGTATCTTAAAAGAAAGTCTTTTAGGCTACTATTTAAATCTATTACTTACCATTATAACTAGTAACTTAAATAATTTGCCAAAACTATTTTTAATAAACAAGATGAGTAAACAATTAAATGTAATGCCACTGAAAACTTACTATGACTTCATAAGCTTTGATATTTGTTTGAAACGGAACTAGATATATACTAATTCCTTAATGAGCATTGGAGTGCGTTAATGATAAAATTTTATGTTTACTGATAAAAAGTTGATAAAGACAATCAAAAGTCAAAACTCAGAGAACTGCCAAGAAACAGAAAGAAACGTCAAGTCCATGTTCAGTCTTCCTTTTTCAGTCGTTGAACTCGATGAATGACAATGAATGACATTACTACGCTCAATGATGGTTGACGGTTGACATTGACAATTACCATTGACAATGACATTTCATTAAAAGGCAAACGCAGGGATTACCGATGTAAAATCAAGGCCATGAGGTTTAAACTTTCGAAATAAAAATTTCCGATGGTAAAAAGAGTTACAAGTATATATTTTCTGATACTTTGAGTTTTGAACTTTAGGAATCTAATGATGAAAGATAGGTTTTGATTAAATATTATGTTATGAAAAAAAATATATATAAAAAGCCGGAAGAAGCTATTACCGAGGTATGCTAAAGTGATTGCAGCTAATACCGCGAATTGTGATTCTATTACCAAGAGTAGAAATATAATACCTAGGCATTTTGGTTCCGTACAAAATCTTTATTAAAAAACAAATTGTTAAGGGAAACATCGTGGGGAATCCTGTATACTCAGGCGACTGAATGTGAAACCATGATCCAAGCTGGTAAGGTTCCCCTGTTAACAGGGTCACGGAGATCAGACGGCAGTCACTCCACTGTAATGGGCGATTTTCCGATATCAATAATAATTAAAAAAAGAAATTGGTTCCTAATGACATCATAGATGGCGCTTAATAAAAGGCGAGTCCATTTAGAGCACGAGTATGGCTGCTGGTATCAGAAAATATCAAAGACATTAAACAATTACTAATAGACAGGACATAGAAATCAAAACTTTAATCCACAACTTATCACCAAGTGGTAACAAGTCTCTCAGTTTGATGCACAAAGTACTTTTTTGTTTGATGTTTTGCGCCCTCTAGTGCAGTCGTGTTTGTGCGTGAACGAATTTGACGTAATAAATAGAAAATATGCCAAATTGAGTATTGTTATACTGCAAATTCCGATATGGAAAAACGGCTGAATGTGATTACAGCTTATTCTCGTAAGTATTTTGCATATTTAGGTACCCAATAATCAGACTGTAATAATAATTTTCAATAAATTATTCTACAACATTTACCGTTGCCCCATATGCTGACCTCTAGTGGTGAAAAGCAAAAGCACTTTTATGATATCACCACACTTGTCGAAGCGGAAGTAGATGATTTAGTGGTGTTCAAGTGATGTCGTTTTATTTATTTATCGATTAATGTTATAAATAGATAATATTTTTATATCGTAAGTTTAAGTTTTATATATCGTGCGATGATCATTTAATCAGAATATTACTACTTAAGTTAAACTTAAAAGACATTGAATGGATATATAAGAAAATAGGATGTCCAAATTAAACATATACACACATCCGTTATGACATTGGTATTTAATGATAATGCATCAAACAAATCTATGGAATGATATTTAATTCAATTCATTCAAAATAACAGATTAAGATCGACAATAATTTGATACTTGCGATTGCGAGTTTCCATTAACACAATGTGGACTTAATAATATCTATGTTTGCTTAGGTATTTAAAAAATAAATGTAATTAAATATATATAGATGAAAAACTATATGGATCAATTCATGTTAATCTGTTGAAGTCAGCCATTTACCTTATCATTCCCATGAATTGATTCTTAAATCCAATCACACAACCATGTTAGATACGTTTTGAAGTAGACTCGATTTTGGTATACGGGAGTGTATACTAATCCTTATTTATGATAAGTGATCGCGGGTGGGTTTACTTAAAAAATGAATTTTGTCAGTATGCTGTTCTGAGGTACTAGGTAGCTACTTATGTTATTTCACATTGTTTTATAATTAGTTGTTGAATTTTTAATAAGTTAACACTTTATTACTAAATAAATAGTAGGTATTTGAAATACCGGAATTTTCATTTTCTTCTCTAATTGTCACTTGCTTGTTTAAATGTTATATATGAATGTTTTATATCTTAGCGTTTTATTAACGCTTAAATATACTTAAGTGAAATTTTAAACACTGAAAAAAGATGACAACCTCAGGTGGTGCGTGGTTCGATTCCCGCCTGAGGTTGTCGTCTTTTTTCAGTGTTTAAAATTTTACTTATGTTATATATTGTTTATGCTGATTTTGGTTAATCTTCATCAAAATTATTGATTTGTCGAATTTCATAACGGAATATCCCTACCGCAGAGCGACACCTACCGTGGGGTAGGTAAAACTTATTCTAATTGTTCTTAGTATACTTCATAATATTCTTAATAAAAGGTTGTGCCTTTCAGTGTTAGATGACGTAACTTGAGCACTAGCTCAAGGTTTTGTATGAAATAGTGTACAATAGCCGCTCTATTACTATTTAAATCTCTTTGGAAAATATCAATATTATGCAACTGTCAAACTGTGAACGAAATTATGTTAAATAGAAATAGGTCCTATAATTAAAAATATAGATTTTTTTTCCATTTTTTGGTTGACAAACAAAAGTACACGATTTGTGTACGGCTCGGCTTTCATAAAACGCCATCTATCGAGTGTTTTTGAATTAGTTCATCAAGCAGCCTACATTTTTTTTGTATGCGTATCGTTGCGTAAAATGTGGGCAATCCACAGACATGTAATCTGTGGGGCAATCACTTAAAACATCAGACTGTCAGAAACGAGACCGTACCACTCCTGCCCAATGTGCTCTCTGCAATGGCCCACATCAGGCAAATTATAAAGGGTGCGAAGTATACAGAGAAATTCTGCTAAGAAGGTCTAAGACACAAAATGAAACAGCAAAAAAATATCAACAAATACCTCAACCTATTAAAATAAGCGATAGTCCGTTGCCACGCATTGGTCCTAAGACAAATGAAAAACTTGAAGACAAAAAAAAGAAATACTCCGATGCCACACGTAACAAAAAAGAACCTGCCCTAAACACTCCTGATTCCCAAACAAATTTCATCTTAGAACAAATATTGCTCAAACAGACTGAGAAATTTGACTATATCCTCCAACAGATAAGTACCCTGATGATGCTCATAACACGCCTTGTCGACAAACTGTCTTAATAGCGGGCATTCGAATAGCAACATGGAACATTAATGGATTGACTCCAAATAAAAACGATGCAGAAATGCTAATCCAACAAAATTTGGACCTACTATTAGTGTCAGAAGCTCACTGTACCTCTGCAACGAACCTTAAGTCCAAAAATTATGAGTGCTATATCACCTTGCATCCAGATGGGACTGGGCATGCTGGTTCCGCGATTATTGTAAAAAAATCGCTTAAACATCACCTAATGCCTGAATATAAAACCCCCTCACTTACAGGCCACTACAATAGCAGTTGATGATGGAGTACGACACTTCAATATCTCTTCGGTGTACTGCCCACCTAGACATAGGATATCCCAAGAGATGTACACAGATTACTTTAAGACACTTGGCAATCGATTCCAGGCTGGCGGAGATTGGAACTCCAAAAACACACACTAGGGATCTAGGTTAACCAGCACCAGAGGAAGACAGTTGAAGCTCAGTATAGATGCCAATAACCTAACAACGGCGTCTTCATGTGAACCTACATATTGGCCGGCAAATACCTCTAAAATACCAGACCTGCTTGACTTTTTCGTACTTAAAGGGGTTTCTTCTTACTATCTTAAGTGTGAGTCCTGCTACGACGGGTCTTCGGACAACACGCCAGTACTGCTCACTCTAAGCACGAAAATTATTAAACACGACAGGCCTGAAAGATTGTAAAATAAAAAAACAGACTGGAATTCATTGAGAGAGTATATTGATGAGAATATCAAGTTAAAAGTTGCTCTTAAGACACCTGATGACATCGAGATCGCAACTAAATTCATCACAATCGTTATTCAAGAGGTCTGCTGGAGGACTACCTCTCCTAGAACATAAGGATATTATTCAGAATTTCCCTCTTGAAATAAAGAAGCCGTCTTAGAAAGGCGTAGACTGCGCCGTTTATGGCAACAGAGTAGACTAGCATCTGATAAAACCAGATTCAATAGGCAGTCCTCGCATCTAAGAGATATGCTAAACTCCTGGCACAATAAGACTCTCGAGTATCAACTCGAATCTCTTACAGCCACTGCAGCCACCGATTACTCACTGTGGAAATTCACGAAGACATATGACAGACCACAGCTGGTAAAACCTCCACTTAGAAGCAACAGTGGCTGGGCCCGCACATCGCAGGAAAAAGCAGACATATTCGCAGAACACCTAGCGAATGTGTTCCGCCCGAATGACGCCAGTGACACAGATTCTGAAGAGGTGAAATCTATACTTACCCAATCTCTGCAAATGTCGCTTCCACCTGCGCCTGTCACGGTGCGGGAAGTTTGGAAAATTATAAGCAACCTGAAGGATAAAAAGGCACCAGGATATGACCAAACTTCAAAGGAACTCTTGGAAGAACTTCCAAGGAAAGCTGTAGTTTTCCTGACAATGCTCTATAATGGAATTCTCAGAGTGCAACACTTTCCATATCTTTGGAAGGTATCACAAATTCTTATGATACATAAGACAGGCAAAACTGCAAATCAAGCGACCTCGTATAGACCCATCAGTCTATTACCCGTTCTATCGAAAGTCTGTGAAAAACTAATTCTCCACCGAATTATGCCTTTATTAGAAAGGAATAATACCATCCCTAAACACCAATTTGGCTTTAGGCAGCAACACTCTACTGTCGAACAAGTGCACCGAGTGGTTGAAAACATTAGAAAATCACTGGAGGAGAAAGAGTACTGTTCATCTGCATTCTTGGACATTCAGCAGGCTTTTGCAAGCAAGGTCTGGCATGAGGGCCTCCTCTGTAAAATAAAGACAAGCCTTCCTCACAGTTACTTTATTCTGCTGAAATCATACCTAACTTAGCAAATTTTTCAAGTAAAAGAATCAGATTCGACCTCTAGATTCTACGAAATAAAAGAAGGAGTGCCTCAGGGTTCAGTGCTGGGTTCATTCCTGTATATTGTATACACCTCAGACCTACCACAGGTATCTACCGGAGTCATGGTGGCTACATATGCCGACGACACCGCAATAATGGCGAGCGACAAAGACCCTAATACAGCTACAGAGCAATTACAACTAGGGCTCGACGCTGTTACCAAGTGGATGCAAAAATGGAGAATAAAAAGTAGCTCAACTAAATCTGTGCATGTCACTTTCAAACTTAGGAGAGCAAATTGTCTTCCTGTGCACCTGGAAAATACCATATTACCACATAAAGATAGTGTCAGGTCTGGGCCTACACTTGGATCGTCGTTTGACGTGGAATCAGCTTAAAAGCAAGAGAGACGAAATCAATATACGACATAGAAAGCTCTATTGGATGTTGGGACGTAAAGTCTGACCAACGAAACGTGACGCGGTCTTTTTTCAAAAGTTTTATTATGGCAACATTTTTAAGCTGTCAAACGATTGTGTTAGTTTAGTGTACTTGGATTTATCATTTTGATACTTAAATACATTCTTATAATGTTCTCGTCTATTATTTTACATTTTACTCTGAAAAAACTACATACTACAATCGTAAACTATGTTAATTCTGTATACTTACTTACTTTTTCATTTCATTCAAAATTAATAACCTAAGTTGACTCTCCAACCAATTTTTGTTTATCGTACAGCCACTTCAAGTACTAATGAGACAAAACTAAAAATTAAAGAGATTGTCAAGAATATTACATCACTTGAACAAAAGGAGGTATATCTAGTGAAACGCAATATTTGGAAACAATATCGTCAATGACAGACCCATTTTCCATCAAATAAAATTATTCTATTTTACTTTGTAAGTCGGTTAATATTAATTATGGTATTTTCATTTTCACAAATGCTTCTTCAATTATTCTTAAGATTTATTCTTATTTATTGATAGATACTGCAAATTATGTGTTTGGTTGATCTAGTTTAATATAAAAAACAAGTATCAACGTCGTTTTTACAGAGTATATTGAGTGTTGACACCCCAAGAATTTTTGAATTTGCCGCCATTCTTCCTAGTCTCGTTTCGTTGGTCAGACTCTAACAGCAAGCTATCCACAGTTAACAAACTCCTCAAAAATAATTCTATTTTAAAACCTACCTGGGGCCCAAGTCTGCTAATTTACGAATGGCATAATTGAATCGTAATTGTATCGCAATTGTATCGCATTGTAATTGTTTGACACATTTGGTATTCTTATATGAGTAAGAGAATACCAAATGTGTCAAACAATTACAATACGATCCAATTGCGATTCAATTAAGCCATTCGTAAATTAGCAGACTTGGGCCCCTGGATGTATGGCATTTAACTTTGGGGGAGTGCTAGCAATTCAAACATCGCAATGTTGCAAAGAATGCAAAATGTAATCTTAAGGACAATGGCTCAGGTTCCCAGGGGCCCAAGTCTGCTAATTTACGAATGGCATAATTGAATCGCAATTGTATCGTAATTGTATCGCATTGTAATTGTTTGACACATTTGGTATTCGTAAATGAGTAAGAGAATACCAAATGTGTCAAACAATTACAATGCGATCCAATTGAGATTCAATTATGCCATTCGTAAATTAGCAGACTTGGGCCCCTGGTTTATTACAAACACCGAAATCCACAAAAATCTGAATATAGCTACTATGAAAGAAGAGATTCAGAAATCCATAGAAAAATACAAAAAGCGACTCGAAAAACACCCAAACGTCTTAAAAGAAAAGACTTATTACCCTAATATTGTCTTCCAAAGTGCAATGAGTAGCTGCCCTCGCTGGAGGACGCACTCGACCTAACAAGAGCACACAGACTATCTGCTTATAGTTGACTACTGATAGCAGATAAACACACTTAATAAATTTTTTTTTTATAATTTAAGGGAATAAGAAATAAAAAAATAACTTACTTTATTTTAACCACTCACTCGTGTCGTGGCACTTTTCTAACAAAAAAATTGGCGCAACTGTCAACTTCAAATTTGAAATCGAGCATAGACTATGCGATATTTTGCGATAACAATGCATAAGATGTACCACAGAACCGAAATAACCAAACTTGTTCATACTAAAGTAGTCTGTAAGTCTACGATTACACGGTACAAAATCAAGTGTGTTTTTGTAGGTGCGGTCTCATGCGACTGCTTGGGGCCTGAGGGGTAAGACAGCTACCTCTTATTTTTAAGAGGTAGCGTTGAATATTTCGCCTACGTACCTAAAAATTAAATCCTCAGGTAGTATAGTAGGTAGGTATAGGTAAAAACAGAGTTCTGAATTTCATATAGGTATTGTTTCTAGAGAACCCTACATTCAAAAATAAATGCTTTTATTAGTCGGTATTACATTTCTATAGTAAAGTTAATACCGAGTAATAACACTCGGTAATAGCTTCATATACAAGTTATTACCGAGGAATGGTTTGTTTCCATGACCCTATCCCACATCTGAAACTGAAGGGGTTTTGGTTAATATCATTTTGCATTAAACGTTCTATATTATCACTCGTTTCACTATCTACTTTATGCATAACTGCTTAACCCTTAACTTGGCAGGAATTTTATTTTTACAATACATGTTTTAACTTTATTTTCGGGTTCTTTGGGCTCCAAGAGGTGTGGGAAAAATAATAAAAAAAATCTGTGTATTATATATTTTGTGTAATTCAATGTATCTTTAAATATACACTGCCAAATCAAATACAATCAACATTTCAATGTGAGTGTATCACAGGAGATACACTGCCATGAATAAAGAGTTGTAAAATAGTTATAAGATAATGAATAATAAAATAAAAAACATGAAACTTCTTCATAAAATCAGTCAAAACCATATATAAAAATAACATGAATAATCAACAGTCTTCTGAAAAAGTACAAACGAACTCTATTATTATTCTGTTTCAAATATTATAATCAAACAATAAAAATATAAATCAATTGAGATCAGTTAATAAAAAAACCTTAAAGCTAAAATGTAGTCTTTACTTGGTATGATATGCCAGGTAACAATTGCGATCCTTTACCAAACATAGCCTTATTTTACATTTGTTACAATAAAACTTGGTCTGCCCTTTGGTGCAAAGTTTACACCTTCCTTTGGATGTAAATGTTTGAATTTGACCAACTTGGTCGTACCATATAGTATCTGGTGCTGATAGTAGCTGATATGAGTCTCGATACTATCGATCTACTAGCTATTGGAGATATTGGCTAAATGCGTTATGGTGAAAATGGTGCATATGGTGAAAGAATCGACAGGGAACAAACACCAGTACTTCTTGGGGATGCTTGTGAAAATGGTTGTAAAGGCGAAGCAGTATTTATCCCTTCAACGACTTCATTCTTATTTAACATTTGTTACAATAAAACTTGGTCTGCCCTTTGGTGCGAAGTTTACACATTCCTTTGGATGTAAATGTTGTAATATGACCAACTTAGTCGTACCGTATAGTATCTGGTGTTGACAGTAGCTGATAAGAGTCTTAATATTCTCTATGTACTAGCTATTGGAGATACTGGCAAAATGCTTTGTGGTAAAAATGGTGTATATGGTGAAAGAATCGACGGAGAACAAACACCAGTACTTGATGGGAATGCTTGTGGAAATAGTTGTAAAGGCGAAGCAGTATTTATCACTTAAACAACTTTATTCTTACTTTCACTTAATAATTATATAGATTTTTAAGTGAAGATAGCAAGGATGGAGGCGGTAAACTACTAAGGGAGTGTCTGTGAGGAATGTTGTTCTCTAACTCATCTGCAGAAGATTCACTGTCATCTATTTCTGATCTCGCTCCTGACTTAAGTGCAACGGGTTCTATTTTTTGTTGCAATTTTGTTTGTGTCATCTAAAAAAAAGCACATATTATTCAATTAATGTATATTCTGTAAAGTAATGTACATTACTTGCATGCTTACACATAATTTAAAGAAAAATATAATAAACTGAACAACACCCTGAAGCTGGCTATGTGCATTTAAGAGACATATCCTCTGTGATGGCGCGCGATTTTATTATGACAGCTGTCAAAATACCCCAGGGTGGCGCGCAGTCACATGACTGCGCGTGGGTGGGCCGTTTTTGTTTACGTTATCATTAAGTGCGCACGAAGCTGGAATAGGGAGCGCGCGATAAAACACGCTATGTTAAACAAGGATACCAATACAATTGAACTGCGTTATACGAGAGAATGTTTACATTAACAAGTCGACCCTTTTTTGCCGCCTTATCGGCCCGCCGATTTCAAGGTAAAGAGTTCTTAGACTCACTGTGTAAATAAAATGTATGAAGACTAGTAATTTTCTAATCAGATTATTGTAATTCAATGTGTAATGTTATAAAAGAAACAAATACTTCTTTGAAAAATGGTTTTATTTATACTGTCTTGGGGTTTACAAAAAAAAATCGGAAAATAATAAATAAAAAAAAACCTTATTTTTAGCTCATTATTGAAAAAAACGAATAGTTTCAATTGTAAATATTATTATTTAGGCAGTTAGCTTATTTCATTACGAATACGTAGACTTATGATACATGCATATTTCCTTCCTAACTTTTGAGATATGACTCATAACGTAACCCGACACCGGTAATGTACTAAAAAAAATGGCTACCTGGCGGGGGGGGGGGGGGAGGGGGGGCACTTGACGCCATCTTGGTTTTAAGTGTCCCGCAGTCATAATATGACTGCGTGCCACCTCAGAGGATATCAAAGTAAACGTTCATTTCTCCGCAGCGGGCAGTGTGCATTTAAAGATACATACATAAAAAACGGTGTTTTACACATTGTTACAAAGCATTCAGAACTCAATTAAATGTTGTAAATCACAGTTAGTATTGTAATGTATCCATTACAATCATTCAACAGTTGATTTGTCTTCAGAATAATATTAAAACATTTTTTTTTACCTTGTTATGCGTAGATGCACGCGCGCGGTCCGCCATCTTGCGTTCTACTGTCAACTTGGCGTTGCCAGTCATCAGACAATCATTTTATACCATTAATGGAATGTATTGCCTAGCATTATATCCAAAAAAATACATGTTTAATGCAATAGGTTTGTACGCAAATTTTTTAGAAGTGCAATGTGCATAAGAATGCACACTGTCAAGTAAAGGGTTAACCAATGATTATGGGTTAAACAAGAAAAAAATAAACTAATGACTAGGAAGTATAGTCTCTGACCTTAGCTTGTTTTTTCAAAAAGGAACTTATACATGAACCTTGACTTTCTGAGGCAGGCAGTATGGTCTCAGACCTTAGCCTGTTCCTTCACGGAACAAAAAAAAAACAAATTTAAAAAAAATCGGTCGTCTGACAATGACAAAATCTTTGGATGGACAAAAACAATAAACATTAGATTTATGATTGATTTGAGTTTGAGAAATTGTTTTCTGCTGATAGGTATGACCTAAGCAGTAGAAAATATTAGTAAATTGAAGGAAAGTAAACTCAGTATTTAATGAAACTAATTGTGTTTGTAAAAGTGGTGAAATAGTTAATTTTTTTAAACAGTAAATGTTCCAAAATGGCATTTGTTTACCAAGGTGATCAAGATCTAGAAGCCAAAGCTAAGAAAGGTAGAGTTTCAAATAAAATATTGGGTAAAACTTTTGAATCGAGTCGCCTGAATCGGGGGTGGGGTGGGGGTGGAGAAGGTAGGGGGAGGGGGGAAGAGTACTCCCCCACTTACCCCCCCTGCCGCCAACAACCAACAAGTAGTTTTTAAGTTATGTTAATTTTTGTATTTTGAGGTTATGTATTGTAGTAAAAAATTTTAATCGAGTCGCCATAATTGGTGGGGGAAGGGGAGGGGAGGAATAAGGAGTGCCCCCCACTTACCCCTCCTGCCACAGACAAGTAATTTTTAAGTTATGTAATTATTTTTAAAATATGGAAATTTACAAAAATGTCATTTCTGGCGCTTCGCCGGCCGCTCCCGCGGCACGCTCGCTTCGCTCGCTCGGCTCGCGCGTTTTTGGTCAACATACTAACCTAACCTAATTAACTCTTGAGTCTTTTTTCATGGCGGGGGGCTTCGCCCCCCGAGCCCCCCTCGCGGGGGTGCTGCGCCCCCCCCGTCCCCCCGCTTCGGTTCTGTTACTATGGTACTGTATAGCCTAAAAACGTGTAATTTTTCGTGATTATAGCAGATTTTGACAAAACTTTCAAGTGGTTTTTTTATATTTTAACGAAACGGCGGCAGCTAAAATGTTAATAAACCTTTATTTAAGAACCCCTTAGACCCCCCCATAGTGAGTGTTAGTTTCTTCAAATTCAGGCAACTCGATTCAAAAGTCAACCCAAATATTGGTCAGAGTGTTGCCTTAAATACACTCTTTCTTTATCTAATTTAATTATAACAGTAACTAATACTGATAATTACTTACTAATTTGAGAAGCTTGATGGCGCAGCGGCTAAAGCGTTCGGTTGACGATCTTGCCATCCAGGCAACTATTGCATTGACTTGTCACTGGATATATGACCAAATAAAGTAACATCTTATGTCCTCCGTGCTTCGGGAGGCACGTAAAGCCATTGGTCCTAGTTGTTGTTGTAAGATGGCAATTGTTAAAATCTATCAACCCGCTTTAGGCCTGTGTGGACTTCCCACTGCTGGGCACAGGCTTCATGATGATGTCTCAATATTTATTGCAACTCATGTAATACTTTTTGAAACAATCATGCTTAGCCCTATTACAGATGCAATAACATTAACACTAACTGTCCTAATGCACTTTTCAATTGTTTTTAGCTGCTGAGCGTATTTCTGAAAACATGCACATAGTGGCAAATGAGCCATCTTTAGCTCTCTATAGGCTACAAGAGCATGTGAGGAAAGCATTGCCACCAATGGTTGATAGAAGGGTTGAAGTAACCAAGCTCCAACATGAATTACAAGGAAGATGTTATGATGTGGAGTACGCCTTAAGGTAAAAAAAAACTACATATTTGAGTTTATTAAAGTAAATTTGAGAACCAACAGCAGCGGACTTTGTAAAAAATAAGTATTACATATTACCTCTAATTTACTATCTACCAACCTACCTTATTAACTCTTGTGTATGCAAAGAAGCATGCATATTCACACATTACCATTGACCATATAAAAATGCCAAGTAAAAATGTGAAATGAATTATGTTAACTCAAGGCTAAGATGGTGGAAGAATAAATTTTGCAAGAAAGTTATCGCCAGCAATCAGAATAATAAAATAAATCTAGGTAGGTTCTTGCAACTCAGTCTTGCAGATAATAAAAATAATAAAATTAAATAAATAAATTAAAAGTCACACCCAACACTATGACTTTTTAATTAGGTACTGCAGTTTCTTCAACAGTCCGTGGAATGTATATTCTCACCTTTGAACTTTATTTCCTCAACATAAGGTTACTGATTCAGACAAACCATGGACCACCAGGTCACCGATCATGGGTTGGCTGAAGTAAGCTGCGCTTCGCAGCGGTTAGACTTATGACTAAAATTTTATGCTATTATACTCTTTTTACAAACAACTTAATTGAATTATAATAATAATAAATAACAATTATCACTTAATTTGTATTATAATAAAAGTATTTTCAATTCCAGTGCAGTGAAATCAATGGACGCTGCAGCCACAAGCTTCACCAACATACAGGACATGTTGAAACAATCAATATTTTTAAAACAGCAACTGAAATACGAGGAAGCTAGGAGAAATAAAAAAGATTCTAATTCAGTGTACAAACGTCTATCTGCTCACATTGTGCTTGATTTACCCGATTTGTCAGAGTTCTCTATGGTCAGGGAAACAACCAACAGGATAGAAAACATGATGGCCCATGCTAGGGGCTCCACCGGCGAGCTGCATAGATCTCACACTACCCTTCATTAGATATACACTTGCTTGCATCTTGCTATTTTAAAATGTGGTGAAGGAACAAAATGCTATTCTCTAATCAAAACCAAAATATTTATATAGAGATGTATCTAGCTTTTCACATTGCTGCCTAGCTTAGCCATCAATTAACATTCTAAGCTGTTTGTTTTTATCTTGCAGCAATATGTAAAGTTAGATTCTTCACCTTGTTCTACTGTGGCAGTGGAAGGAAACCTTTTTCAATTCACCATGCATTTAATATAACTCTACATTTCTTAATCCAATGTGTTGATGATGTGATTTTGTGCTATCCCACAAGTTTTGTTTTTATATTGTGTCAGCTTACTAGTTTAATGACAACATCAAAGGAGAAATAACATAAAAGTTGATTAAGAAGGCGGGTCTCCTGCGACACTGTTTGTGTTTTCTAACACCTAACATCAAACATCTAACAAATATGGGCGTGGCCTACGTACAGTCACGAGCAAAAATATGTAAACAATTATAACTCTTAATACAATGCAGTAAGAGTCAAAGTGTATACATATTGGTGCTCGTGACTGTACATATTTTGACATATTTTGTTAGATGTTTGATGTTCGGTGTTAGAAAACATAAAACGGTGTCGCAGATGCGCTGTTATTCTAAAACTTGGACTGAATTCAGATATGGCTTATAAACAAATACTGTCTCAGTTTTGTTTTTAAAGGAAGTCAGACAGCATTAGTTTTCCGCGTTTTGAAACTGCAGGGTTAGTGACAAACTTGTGAAGCCAACTTTACATTAGGTGGCTTATTTATTAGGCACTCAGCTCTAAAGCCTTGGTCACACTAGGCGAGTACTTTGAATGCGAATACATTGCTTCGCACAGTTTGATTACTTCAAAGTTCGTTTTAATTAAGCAAAGTGGCGAAGTAATGTACTTGGTGGTTTTGGTTTATGAAAATAATGTTTGTATTTGTGATTAAAAATACAAAATACCTACTAATTACACTGGGTACTCATACAAAACTGTTAGACAATGAATCATTCTAATTGACTGGGTTTTTTAAACTTTCTTCTTCTTTGTTGTGTACTTGAATAAAATGTATACTTACCAATATGTACAATTGTTACTAACAATTTAGAAATAGTAATTTCATTCATAGATTGGTTTTGGTCTGTTTATGTGAGGACGGGTTTCCTGTGATCGTACATTTTAATTAGAAATAGCATCTAACATCGTTTGCGAACAAACAAGGGCGTGGCCTAACTGTTAGCCCTAGCAAAATGTTTGTTAGTTGACAAAACCGAACATTGTGCTCGCTTATGAAGGTTAGTATAACTGAATTCACCAACAAACTGTCTTTATTTAAGTCTACAAAGTTGTTTCTGTGTTATATTTCTGTGCGTTATCTATTGAACACAAGTAGATTTACATAGATAACGCAAGTACTTATCACAGTTTGTATTGAAACCAAGCGTGCAGACTTATTAACTCCTAGTGACGTCACAGCCGACGTTGCGTTTCTGCCTTTGGGTGCTCGAAATTTTTAGGCTATTGCAGTTAATTATCACGCAACAAGGCATTTTTTTAGTTAAGTTGTTTTGCGTTATCTAAGTA
This sequence comes from Scoparia ambigualis, assembly GCA_963921215.1. Lineage (NCBI taxonomy): Eukaryota > Metazoa > Arthropoda > Insecta > Lepidoptera > Crambidae > Scoparia > Scoparia ambigualis. The sequence goes on from OY992504.1 coordinate 5,015,546, forward strand.
AATCTATATCTGTGGTTCAATCCAAATGGATCTTTCATCAGGAACTCTCTGTAAATATTTTTTAAATATTTTTTAAATATATTTACAGAGAGTTCCTAATGTGGTTATGGAAACAGCTTGTTGCTAAAAATGATGTGACGACATTGTTTTTCGCAACATATTATGCGAGTTTTTTAGGCGCAGGAAACCCGGCTGCATGTGTGAAGTGTTATTCATTAACATTTTAACAATAAATAAAATAATTAATCATACTAATTATATAAGGTTTAATGAATGTTGCTGTGCACTTGTCCTTGTCTACTAATTTCATGAATAACAATTTAATTGATTGTTATAATTGTATTTCGCATTCACAAATGCTATAAGTATAAAAATTTATTGAAACTGAAATATTACACCAATTCGAGCGGCTGCCTCGAGTGTGAGTTGAACCCACTAGTTTCCCTTTTATCTCATAAGGACAGATTCTTTTATGGACAGATTTTCAAAAAGACAGATTGTCAAAAAAACCGAAAATGGTATCTACAGGTGCACACACAAATTAATAGACGGAAATATCTCGCTCACTGTTTCCACAGTATAAATTAGTATTTTTCCTAAACTACCTACCAGCTTGTACCTACTATGGATAACTGATAGAATACATAAATAGATTTCTTTTAATTACTTACATTAACTTAATGCTTGAGCTTTCTTCTATTCATAAATTAAAATGAGAATACATTGGTATACTGCAAAAAAAAATTAAACCTCTGATTTTTTCTCTGAAAATAATAATAAGTACCTAATTTAAAAAAAATCTCTAAGTATGTGCTTACGTGTACACCTGTCCTTTTGAGAATCTGTATGTCCTTATGAGAATAAGCCTACTTTTGCAATTCGTTGTTCCCATTCAGCTACCTGTATACATTTTCAATTAGAAGAGCAGTCACCTGGGGCCTTACCAATATTACTTTACAATTCTGCTGTGAGGTGACAGTAGGGCCCCTGGAATAGTCCAGAAAAACTTGGTTAACAGTCTCACCTGATGCAGTCGCTTATTTCATATGTTATATTTCGTAATTAATTCTAGTCACTTGTCGTTATTTAAATTAAACTTCACTAACTGTGTTCCACCATATTTTATTCATGTTTGGTATAACATAATAAATTAGATTGCAATTGCTAGCTTCCGTGAAGGATAATGCTTATGCTTAATCTCACAACACATGCAAACCGAAGACAGAAAGAACAATAGAGTAATTAATAGCCTCATTAATAATTCTACCCTTGTATTGTCCCATTACAAACTCTCTCATAAGAGTATGTAATGTAGAGAACTGGCTAGGTTTGCATGCATCTGTCTCACAAAATCGCTTCGAAGCATAACGTACAAAACGCAAAATGTGCACTACACGCAAAATGTACAATACTCAGAATGTGCAAAACGTAAAATGTACACTACCTACACGCAAAATGTACAAATCGCAAAAACAATTAAGCCTAAGGCTTTATTCACGGCGACGCCCCTGCGTATGCCTTTTTATCTACGTAGGTGTGTCTAATAAGCAGTGATACTAAGTCACGTCCTAAATAATATCAACTATGAAGTCGGATAAGTTTCTGTTTTTGCCTATGAACGTGCGACTTGTTCATTTTGCGATTTGTACATTTTGCGTGTAGTGCTCATTTTACGTTTTGCACATTCTGAGTACCTATCGATAGGTACATTTTGCGATTTGTACATTTTGCGTGTATTGCACATTTTGCGTTTTGTACATTATGCTCCGAAGGGCGCAAAATCACTTAACGCTAAACAGAACAAGGTATTCCACTTATAAAATTAATATACTTACCTAAAATCTTACTAACACTTTGTAACCTCATTATTTGTTAATGTCCTCATATGACAAATGACTGGGTAGGTACCTACCTAACTATCTTTGGAATATAACTGACCATGGCAGTTCTGTAAGTCTAGTTATGTCATACTTCTTCTCAAAAGGTGTTAGTCTGTCCAACACTTCCTTTTTAGGAAAACTTACAGCCTTCGGTTTAAATAAATTTGTCAGACAAAATGATGATATTAAATCTGTACTCTGTTTTAAACCACGCTCGTTCGTGATTATACTATTATAAATGTAATCTATAGGTATTGCAGATACGATGTATGAGTACACTTGTGGATTCTTGGCTTGGAGATCTTCCATTCTTTCGAAAACTTGCGCCCAGTTGAGATCGTTATCTAACACTTGTACATTAACCAATACCTGTAGAATAGAAAATAAATGTTATTCATTGTCTTACGTTACACGCTTCAAGTTCACAGATAAACTGGACACGCATCAATGCGTCCTAATAAGGAAGAAGTTTGACATTAGAGGAAATAACTTGACTCTCTTGTAAGCAGCGATGTGTTTGTAATGTAAGTAACACCTATGTATGAACAAAGGTAGTGTAAAATAGGCTATTTAGAAATAACTAGTACCTAGATACGACAGCGAGTAATTACTCTAGTAGCGAGTAAATTTGCTTTGCTACTCAAACTAGCAATGTAGGCCGTTAACTAAGCTACCCGCTAGTTAAGTAGGCACAGCGACCCAAAATGAATTTGGAAGGGCGAGGGAAATTAGCCAGCGTGTCCTTCTCATTCTTAGCCTCTGTCTATACTGTGTTACCTAAGTGTCTTACGAGCTAAACTCTCGTAAAACCAGTAGAAATTCAATTGTTAGCAACATCTAGGAATGTTAATGATGATTTATGGGATTTGACGTATGTCAACGCTCGTCATTTAGCTAAATTGGTAATTATAAATTCTGTGGTAGTCTGTGATCAACAATACAACTAGATGTCAGGTCGGCGCTTAAAATGTGTCTCGCTAAATAAGAGCGCACTTGAGAAGTGAGCTCTTATTTTCTCGCAAGGCATAACAGGAAAAAGTACTTTATTTGTTGCTCCTTAAGGTCGATTTCACCACTAAATGTTATTGACGTCTTTTCATTTTTAAGTGACGGGAGTAATTTATTGCTTTGAAAAAGTATTTATTCACGTGGAAAGAATTCAGCTTTGATTTTGTACGGGACGCCGTATCTAATAGTTGGTATTGTTGATCGAAGGTGGTAGTGATCGACTAGAGTTAAAATGCGAACTTGTAAGCTTTTCTACCAATTTACCCTACCTGCAAACTTGTCAACCAATTTACTATTGTCAAACGCTAACGAATAGACTGAGCGTTAGCCACTTATTGTCTAGGGGTTGACCTCTAAGGTGTCGCTAATGATGAACATCTTGAAGTGCTTGGCGAACATGTCCCTGGCGTTGAGGTGAACCACCACGGTGTATCTAGCTCTTGTCTATCAACTTACTATTGTCAAGCGCTGACGAATAGACAGTGAGCGTTAGTTACTTGTCTATAGGGGGGCTGACCTCTGAGGTGTCGTTGATAATGAACGTCTTTAACTTACTATTGACCAACGCTAACTAACATATAGTGAGCGTATGTCACTTGTTTAGGGGTCTGACCTCGGATGTATCGTTGATAATGAATGTCTTGAAGTGCTTGGCGAACATATCGCTGATCTTGACTTCGTCCTTGAGGTGGACCACCACGGTGTATGTAACCCTTGTCTACCAACTTACTATTGACAAACGCTAATGAATAGACAGTGAGCGTTTGTCACTTGTCTAAGGGTCTGACCTCCGAGGTATCGTTAATGGATGATGAACGTCTTAAAGTGCTCGAGGAACATGTCGCTGACGTTGACCTCGTCCTTGAGGTGCAACACCACGGTGTAACCCTTGTCTACCAACTTACTATTGACAAACGCTAATATACAATGAGTGATTGCCACTTGTCTAGGGGGACTGACCTCCGAGGTGTCGTTGATGAAGAACGTCTTGAAGTGCTTGGCGAACATGTCGCTGACGTTGATCTCGTCCTTGAGGTGGACTACCACGGTGTATCCCTTGTCGCTGTAGCGGGCCACCAGCCGGTCCACGTGGTCGATGTCGTGGATGTGCCCGTCCACCAGTATCGCCAGACGGTTGGTTATCGGCATGTGGGTTTCCACGCTGTATTTTTATTTTATTTTATTTTATTATCTTAGGAAAACCAAAGTTTTCACATTTTCAGTAAGGTTACAGAATAATGGCAGTCGAAATTGAAGATGTGAACACTAGTGCCTTTATAAGATGTTGCGGTATTCATAATACCTTCCTATACTGGTTGGCTTATAGAGATTGGTATAAAACCACTATAATAACAGGATGTGACATTTTCAGTAAGGTTACAGAATAATGGCAGTCGAAATTGAAGATGTGAACACTAGTGCCTTTATAAGATGTTGCGGTATTCATAATACCTTCGTGAGCGTCAAGTTGGCAGGCACACCACGGAATTAGATGGTTTTGACTATGTCAAAAAATTGTGTATAAATAGTGATAAATAGTGACGTATAGCATATAAATAGTGATACTATGGTTCAAAAGATATTTGAGTATCTTGGTGTGCCTGCTAACTTGACGTCAAGTTAGCAGGCACATTAAGAAATACAGTTCGTATCAATGTGATTTATATGTCAAAAAACTGTGCATAAATAGTGAATCGAATACGCAAAATTTCAACAATTGTACTTCAATACAAACCGAGACATTACGGTCTCTAAGTGGGCTGCCAACTTGAAGATTCTTGCGATGGCGATTCCAGAGAAACGGGTTGAAGTTTTAAACAAATAAATACATGAAAAAATTGTGTGTGAAATTGTGAATCTTTCAATATCAATAAAAAAAGAATTCTTCTTTGCTATTTTCCAAAAATCTAATGTAAACTTCTACCATACACATTCGATTTTAAGTACAATCGTGCACAATTTTATTTATTGACTTATGATACTGACATAAAGTCTAATTATTTTTAATTCAAGTCATAAAATTACACTTAAATCTATCGTTGTAATGTCAGTTTCACGTTATTTCTATGGAAACTTATGTCAAGCAATTTGTAATTCTAATGACTCGAATTAAAAGTTTCGAGATAGTGGTGGACGAGCGAGTGTCGCGAACGACCGAGAGATGGCGTGATTTTGTTTACGTGCGGTGAGCCGGTGATACGAGAATGGTGCGCGAAAAGTTTTATTTGTTTGTGTTGAAATTGATAAGCAGTGAGTACATTTGCATCAGAAGTGAAAGGTTTAAATCGTTTAATAACAACCTACATTTTTATAGGTACGCAGCTTATTTTCTATTATGGTATTTACAAAAAAGATATACCTAGGTACGGTCGGGGTCGCCGTCGCTTTACTTTGCAGCTTTTTTCGTGTGAAGCGCACCGACCGCCCGGATACCTACGTGCCCGTACCAAATAGACGACGTGGTGTGCAAGGGATTTTGACCTTTAGACTGGTAAAGCGACGGAGTCCGCCATTGTACCTAATGTGAGGTAGATATTTTCTCAGTCATTCAAAACTTTTCATATTTACTACTCGACCACCGACAAGTTACCTGCCTAGTCTTTTATGACTAATAAAGAAAGAATGAGCTACCTACGAATAGTTATTCCGTGTTTTGTCTCTTTTACTCTAATTAAAAATTACGTTTAAATGACAGGAACAAAACACGGAATAACTATTCCTAGCTTATTCTTTGTTTATTAGTCATAAAAGACTAGGCAGGTAACTTTAACATTTAATGCACTAGGAATATACTTGACCCTAGTTAACTTTACGAAAGATTAGCTTGGTAAGTACCTACTATGAAGTAATACGTATTAGTCGACCAACATAATTAGGCGCATGTCAGCTAGACGTTTATCACAGTTGTTCAATAATTTACAAACTAAACGTATCTTCTTCGATATTCCATTTTAAAATCTGATCACTCAGCATGTGCAAACTATGATAAACGTCTAGCTTTAATGCTATTAATTATGTTGGTCGAGTAGTAAATATGAAAAGTTTTGAAAGACTGAGAAAATATCTACCTCACATTAGGTACAATGGCGGACTCCGTCGCTTTACCAGTCTAAAGGTCAAAATCCCTTGCACACCACGTCGTCTATTTGGTACGGGCACGTAGGTACCCGGGCGGTCGGTGCGCTTCACACTAAAATCGCTGTAAAGTGGTAAAGCGACGGCGACCCCGACCGTACCTAGGTATATCTTTTTTGTAAATACCATAATAGAAAATAAGCTGCGTACCTATAAAAATGTAGGTTGTTGTTAAACGATTTAAACACTTTCACTTCTGATGCAAATGTACTCACTGCTTATCAATTTCAACACAAACAAATAAAACTTTTCGCGCACCATTCTCGTATCACCGGCTCACCGCACGTAAACAAAATCACGCCATCTCTCGGTCGTTCGCGAAACTCGCTCGTCCGCCACTATCCCGAGACTTTCAATTCGAGTCACTAAAATTACAAATTGCTTGACATAAGTTTCCATAGAAATAACGTGAAACTGACATTACAACGATAGATTAAGTGTAATTTCATGACTTGAATTAAAAATAATTAGACTTTATGTCAGTATCTTAAGTCAATAAATAAAATTGTGCACGATTGTACTTAAAATCGAATGTATGGTAGAAGTTTACATTAGATTTTTGGAAAATAGCAAAGAAGAATTCTTTTTTTATTGATATTGAAAGATTCACAATTTCACACACAATTTTTTCATGTATTTATTTGTTTAAAACTTCAACCCGTTTCTCTGGAATCGCCATCGCAAGAATCGTCAAGTTGGCAGCCCACTTAGAGACCGTAATATCTCGGTTTGTATTGAAGTACAATTGTTGAAATTTTGCGTATTCGATTCACTATTTATGCACAGTTTTTTGACATATAAATCACATTGATACGAACTGTATTTCTTAATGTGCCTGCTATCTTGACGTCAAGTTAGCAGGCACACCAAGATACTCAAATATCTTTTGAACCATAGTATCACTATTTATATGCTATACGTCACTATTTATCACTATTTATACACAATTTTTTGACATAGTCAAAACCATCTAATTCCATGGTGTGCCTGCCAACTTGACGCTCACATACCTTCCTATATTGGTTGGCTTATAGAGATTGGTATAAAACCACTATAATAACAGGATGTGATAATAGTAAGCTGGCCGGCAATAACCGCCTCTGTGGTCTATTGGCTAAGCTAACGGTCTTAGACCCAGAAGTCCTGGGTTCGATTCCAAGTGGGAGGTACTTGGTTTAGTTACTGGTAGGGCTTGTTAAGTCCGCCTGGCTAGCTACCACCATCTTATCTAAAGTCTGGCGCCATAACAATGTTAATAGCATTGTTGTGTTACGACAGTTTTGAGATAAGATAGCCGCAGTTCCTCAGTTATTGAGAATTCCGAGTAAAGCGCGCTTTACCATCGGCGTTATCGTCACTTATCATCAGGTGAGTTGAAGGCCAAGAGTTACCCGCAGTGGACATAAAAGAGCATGTAAGAGAAATGTAAAGTTAGTATAGCCTATACGCTGTCCCACTGTAGGACAAAGGCCTCCTTCATTAAAATCTTCATCATTCGCAAGTCTTCGCTACAGCATGGGTATTAGAGGTTGCAGTCCCGGTACTGTGGAGAAAACGGGATTCCCGGTACTGTGCTAACTCTGGTACCGGGAAAACCGGGAATTTTCGGTACTGAGATTTTTTTAACCCAGATGTAACTAACGTTTGTTTAATGGGTCATTGAGCAAAATAAAATATCATACAAAAAGTTTATAATAAAAAAATTGTTTTGTCAATTGTTGTACTAGCTGTGGAATCACTTTGTCGAATGGAATTGGTTAGAGATCATCCGAGTTGAATGTTTTAAATTTAAAAGGGTCTAACTCTATATGCAATGGATTTTAATCATGAGTGTTTTAAGGTGAGTAAATAATATAAATTCGTCCAAACCAAGTCCGTTCAAACGGCGACAGACTCCCTTCTGCAACGGATCTCCTCGGCCGAGATTGTGGTATTGGGAAACTTCAATGCCCACCACATCGACTCGTCGGCTTGGTTCACGCACAACTGACCACGCGGGTAGAGCCGTTCATGACCTCGCTTTGGCTTACTGTCTGTCCCAATTTGTATCCGACCCTACGCGGGTTCCAGATGTGGAGGCCGTTGCACTTTCCTTATTGGACCTTCTGCTGACCCCGCACTCAGACGGCTATCAAGTTTCTGTTGATGCACCACTATGCTCATCAGACCACTGTCTGATTCGTAGCACTGTGCCTCTCACAGAAACTTCAAAAATGTCGAGTCTGGCATGATCAGCGAACTGGGATGATCTTGACGTCGCCGCCGACTCTGTCGTTGATGTGATACTGCAGGGAATGGAACTTTTCAATCCAAACTTTGTTCAATTGGCGGTAGGTCCCAACCTGGTTTGGACATTGCTGCAAAATATCATCTCGCCAAAAGCGACAACATTACCAAGCCTGGGCTAATGCGGTGTCAAAGGATCTAAACACCAGTGCGCTCAGAAAGAGGTACAACTTTGCCGCCAGGTCCTTTAACGACATTGTTAAGGCGAAGTCATCATTCATAAGTGGAATTGGCGAGAGGCTAGTGCGTCTTTCTTCGGGTACGTACGTGCGTTCTGGTCTCTCGCCAAAGCTACCTTAGGGAACTTTTGTCAGCCGTCCCTACCACCATTGCACAATACCGATGACTGCCTGGCCCATACTACAAAGGAGAATGCCGACCTCTTGGGCATTCTTTTCGCATCAAACTCGACCTTGGACGATGGAGAAAACTCCACCAACCATACCGCATTGCGCCTGTTCAATGCCAAACGTCCGGTTCCTAAGGTCAGTTCGTAAGGCTCTTTTTTCCTTTATATCCTAAAGTCGAGTGGGCCTAATGCAGTTCCTCCTATTGTGCTTCTGACGTGTGCTCCTGAGTTGACGCCGGTTCTAACGCGCCTTTTCCGGCTCTCTTACACTACTGGCGTTGTCTCCCGAGTTCTTGGAAGACAGCCCTTGTCCACCCAATTCTCAAAAAAGGCGATCGCTCAGACCCGTCCAACTACAGGCCAATAGCCATCACCTCTTTGCTGTCCAAAGTAATGGAGTCCATTACAAACCGCCAGCTCTTAAGGTACCTAGAAGAAAACTAGCTATTAAGCGATCACCAGTATGGTTTTCGTCGCGGTCGTTCGGCTGATCTTTTAGTGTACCTTACTCACCGATGAGCGGAGACAGTCGAGAGTAAAGTGGAGGCACTGGCAGTTAGCTTGGACGTAGCGAAAGCCTTTAATAGTGTATGGCACAGGGTGCTTCTTTTCTTCTGCGTATCAATGACATGTTGCATAACAACAGCATTCATTGCTATGCGGACGACAGTACGGAGGTAACGCTCTACCCCTGACGAGCTAATATTTCTCTAGAAAGCGTCATCGAGAGCCGGAATAAACTTGTGACTGACACCGAGAACATTTTAAGTCATGTCTCAAATTGGGGCCGACATAACCTAGTCCACTTTAACCCCTTCAAAACACAAGTTTGCGCATTTACCGAGAAAAAACATCCCTTCGTTGAACCTTTGAACTTTGAGGAAGCTCTTCTTAATACCAATCCGACTATTGGAATCCTTGCCGTCGATATTTCGAGTGACGCTCAGTTTCGAGGTCATTTAGAAGGTAAAGCTAGGCTAATATTAGCGTAATTTTAAGCTATAATAAAAGTACCGAATTTCCCGGGAAACGAATTCTCAGTACCGGTACTGTGTAAGAAATCAATTTCCCGGGAATTACCGGGAAAAATCGGTACCGAGAATTCCCGGGAGCATGCCCTAATAGGTATGGACTTAATCAACACGCTGGCCAAACGCCAGTTGGTGATCACAACCTCAAGCTCAACTGTGGCTATTAAAAATCGAAATACTGCCCGACCTGAGAATTGAAACATGGAACCATTGTTACAGGCCCAAATATAGCTTGGCCGCTTAACCATTGAAGGGCAATGATGGAGGCCTTTACCTAGACGTAGGACAGTTTATACACTCTTAGTCCTACCTGCTAGCACTAACGAAGATAGCGTGCCCACGCTTCTTCATAGTATAAAGTATGAAGTACATGGCGCGCCTCACGGAGGATTTCTGGTAGGCCGTGCACTCATCGATGACGAGGACTGTCGGAGCGCCCACCACCGCCGCCGCAAAGTGCACACGCGTCCTCTCGTTGGGAAGCAAACGGCATATCCGCCTGCTGGCTTGCTCGACTAACTCTGGGATAAATATACCAAGCCACGTTATACATAGACTGCACTAAAAGTATCGGGAATGGAATATTTCCATTGTTCCTGGCATGATAAAGTGTTTATAATCAAAAACTACTTGGTTTTATCAATCGAATAACATTTATTTATTTTAAAAAAAAGAACGCGGTCTTTTCGAACTTGTAAAGTCGATATGAAAATAGAATTGACTCGAGAAAATTCAAGAGCAACCAATGATATTATAAACTCTCTAAGTATAGAATATCATTGCTTACGGCCAATTCCCTGTACGACCACTTTGTAAATTCCTACATCGGCCATTTCCTTGTTAGGGCTTTTCCTACTTCAGCCATTTCCCTGAAAGACCACTATGCAAATTCCCACTTCGGCCACTTCCCTGAAAGACCACTATGCACATTCCCACTTCGGCCACTTCCCCGAAAGATCACTGTGCAAAATCCAACTTAGGAAATTTCTTCGAGTGACTTCTTCATGAATTCCTAGTTCGAATCAAGATTATTACCATTTATTATTTTCAAAGAATTCTCTGCGATATTTAATATGTACACTTTTCCATGCGTTCGAACCAGTTTTTAAAACATTTCACTCCGAAGTGGGGGTAGTCAAAATGGCCGATTTGTATGCGTCAAGTACAGCTTATTCAGGTGAGCTGAAACGTTGACCACGAAGACTTTCCTTAATTTTGTGGAACGTAAAAAAATCGTTAGGGCTCAAGTCAGGGCTGTAAGGCGTGTGAACTAAAATTTCGACATTGTGGGTCATGTCTAAAAACAGTTATCTTTGTTTGGCGTGTGCGAACTTGCATGGTCATGACTCATGGTGCAGTATCATAAGACGTCTCGTCTTGCGATCTTCTAGTACAACAGAGGCGACGACGTGACCACCCTTTGCCACAAACGATTTAACCATTTTTTTAAGTGCTTCGCGAGCGTATGGCTTTGGTCGGTTTTGGCTCATCTTGGAAGACCCAGACAGTTGACTGCTGCTTGAAATCTGGATCGTAATCAAGACTCGTCCCCACTAACCATTTCATAAACGTGTTTTGAGTCTCCTCGGTTGAATCGGTGCAGAGTTTTGCGACACCATCTAACACGGGCTGTTTTTTGATCGTCGCTAAGCAAATGTGTAGGCCGGCCATGGGAAGAAAATACAAAATCTCGTATGTAAGTTTTGTAAATACCTACAACAGGTACGAATGTGTTCGGGGTGTCCTCTAGATACGAAACTGCTTGTTGTATAGTTCTAAAGTGGTGGAGGGGGCAGCAGTGACGTCATAAAGATGTCCGCCGACGGTTTTGTTCTTCAATGTGGCGCACCTATGCGGCTAATTTCCTTGTGCAGGGTGTCATTTAAAAGCGCATTAAATGTACCTTAATCACTTTATAGACATCTATAACAAAAACATTGTATTTACAAAAATATTTTGAATTAATTGAATTTTCGTTACCTACCTTGAACTGTTTCTTCATTTTTTTCGGAAACGAGTAACTTTTTCTGAATAATATTGTTTTCTAAAACATGCAGAATTTCATGAGCTATCCACAAATATAAGGTTCATCAAAATACGACTTCAAACGACTGCGATGTGTCCAATAATCTGGAGCGAGGAGCACTATCACGACAAGTGTGTCAGCCAAGATCACATCACCTTTAACGATTCTCCCGTTCATACAGTCAACCATACTGAGAAAAGATGCCTTGGAAAGTTATTAATCAAAAACATAAAAGTAAAAAACAAGCCAAGTTCTCGTGATACTTCTTCAAGTGATTTTAAAAAAATAATGAAATCTGAGAATTATTAACCTAAGCCTACAGCCTAGTAAAGTCAATGCAAAGAAAACGGATCCCCCTAGCATTATATTAAATGTATGGCAAGGGCGTCCGTTCACTCTGCAGATGACTGTACCGACGTACACATACAAATTAGACTGAGCTAATTGATTCACAGATTCAACTTAGCAGTTTTCAGAGATCCAAGCTTTCATAGCCTATCGTATTTTGATGAAACTCCTATCTTCGAAACTATTCTCTCAGAACTGCGAAATGTTCCATACTTACTCTTGCAAACTCTTTTAAACAAACACACATGCAAAGTTAAATTAAAAGAGTTCATGGGGATCACCAAATTATACTAATTTAAGAATACTTCTCCAATATTTACCTTTTTAGCGAGTGGAGTTGAAGCGAAGCTTGGAGAGAAATTATACTCAGGATGGTCAGTCGTAGAATGGATACTTTATTTAAGTTAGTGATCATATTAATGTTTTTTATATTTTAACGTTTTATTAACGCTTAAATATACTTAAGTAAAATTTTAAACACTGAAAAAAGACGACAACCTCAGGCGGGAATCGAACCACGCACCTTCCGCATTCCGGGCGGCTGCCTTAACCACTTGGCTACCGAGGTCTGGCTTTCAACCGTCGAAATTTGTCAGTGCTTGATGCTTATGTTTTTAGTCAACATTGCTTCATCAAATCTTAGAAGTTTTCACCTCTGAGATCCGAAAGAAATATTTTTACAAATATTTAAACATTCGGTTAAGATGAAGCTGCGTTTAAACATTAATGTTTTTTATATTTTAACGTTTTATTAACGCTTAAATATACTTAAGTAAAATTTTAAACACTGAAAAAAGACGACAACCTCAGGCGGGAATCGAACCACGCACCTTCCGCATTCCGGGCGGCTGCCTTAACCACTTGGCTACCGAGGTCTGGCTTTCAACCGTCGAAATTTGTCAGTGCTTGATGCTTATGTTTTTAGTCAACATTGCTTCATCAAATCTTAGAAGTTTTCACCTCTGAGATCCGAAAGAAATATTTTTACAAATATTTAAACATTCGGTTAAGATGAAGCTGCGTTTAAACATTAATGTTTTTTATATTTTAACGTTTTATTAACGCTTAAATATACTTAAGTAAAATTTTAAACACTGAAAAAAGACGACAACCTCAGGCGGGAATCGAACCACGCACCTTCCGCATTCCGGGCGGCTGCCTTAACCACTTGGCTACCGAGGTCTGGCTTTCAACCGTCGAAATTTGTCAGTGCTTGATGCTTATGTTTTTAGTCAACATTGCTTCATCAAATCTTAGAAGTTTTCACCTCTGAGATCCGAAAGAAATATTTTTACAAATATTTAAACATTCGGTTAAGATGAAGCTGCGTTTAAACATTAATGTTTTTTATATTTTAACGTTTTATTAACGCTTAAATATACTTAAGTAAAATTTTAAACACTGAAAAAAGACGACAACCTCAGGCGGGAATCGAACCACGCACCTTCCGCATTCCGGGCGGCTGCCTTAACCACTTGGCTACCGAGGTCTGGCTTTCAACCGTCGAAATTTGTCAGTGCTTGATGCTTATGTTTTTAGTCAACATTGCTTCATCAAATCTTAGAAGTTTTCACCTCTGAGATCCGAAAGAAATATTTTTACAAATATTTAAACATTCGGTTAAGATGAAGCTGCGTTTAAACATTAATGTTTTTTATATTTTAACGTTTTATTAACGCTTAAATATACTTAAGTAAAATTTTAAACACTGAAAAAAGACGACAACCTCAGGCGGGAATGAACCACGCACCTTCCGCATTCCGGGCGGCTGCCTTAACCACTTGGCTACCGAGGTCTGGCTTTCAACCGTCGAAATTTGTCAGTGCTTGATGCTTATGTTTTTAGTCAACATTGCTTCATCAAATCTTAGAAGTTTTCACCTCTGAGATCCGAAAGAAATATTTTTACAAATATTTAAACATTCGGTTAAGATGAAGCTGCGTTTAAACATTAATGTTTTTTATATTTTAACGTTTTATTAACGCTTAAATATACTTAAGTAAAATTTTAAACACTGAAAAAAGACGACAACCTCAGGCGGGAATCGAACCACGCACCTTCCGCATTCCGGGCGGCTGCCTTAACCACTTGGCTACCGAGGTCTGGCTTTCAACCGTCGAAATTTGTCAGTGCTTGATGCTTATGTTTTTAGTCAACATTGCTTCATCAAATCTTAGAAGTTTTCACCTCTGAGATCCGAAAGAAATATTTTTACAAATATTTAAACATTCGGTTAAGATGAAGCTGCGTTTAAACATTAATGTTTTTTATATTTTAACGTTTTATTAACGCTTAAATATACTTAAGTAAAATTTTAAACACTGAAAAAAGACGACAACCTCAGGCGGGAATCGAACCACGCACCTTCCGCATTCCGGGCGGCTGCCTTAACCACTTGGCTACCGAGGTCTGGCTTTCAACCGTCGAAATTTGTCAGTGCTTGATGCTTATGTTTTTAGTCAACATTGCTTCATCAAATCTTAGAAGTTTTCACCTCTGAGATCCGAAAGAAATATTTTTACAAATATTTAAACATTCGGTTAAGATGAAGCTGCGTTTAAACATTAATGTTTTTTATATTTTAACGTTTTATTAACGCTTAAATATACTTAAGTAAAATTTTAAACACTGAAAAAAGACGACAACCTCAGGCGGGAATCGAACCACGCACCTTCCGCATTCCGGGCGGCTGCCTTAACCACTTGGCTACCGAGGTCTGGCTTTCAACCGTCGAAATTTGTCAGTGCTTGATGCTTATGTTTTTAGTCAACATTGCTTCATCAAATCTTAGAAGTTTTCACCTCTGAGATCCGAAAGAAATATTTTTACAAATATTTAAACATTCGGTTAAGATGAAGCTGCGTTTAAACATTAATGTTTTTTATATTTTAACGTTTTATTAACGCTTAAATATACTTAAGTAAAATTTTAAACACTGAAAAAAGACGACAACCTCAGGCGGGAATCGAACCACGCACCTTCCGCATTCCGGGCGGCTGCCTTAACCACTTGGCTACCGAGGTCTGGCTTTCAACCGTCGAAATTTGTCAGTGCTTGATGCTTATGTTTTTAGTCAACATTGCTTCATCAAATCTTAGAAGTTTTCACCTCTGAGATCCGAAAGAAATATTTAATGTTTAAATAATTTAAACATTAATGTTTAAACGCAGCTTCATCTTAACCGAATGTTTAAATATTTGTAAAAATATTTCTTTCGGATCTCAGAGGTGAAAACTTCTAAGATTTGATGAAGCAATGTTGACTAAAAACATAAGCATCAAGCACTGACAAATTTCGACGGTTGAAAGCCAGACCTCGGTAGCCAAGTGGTTAAGGCAGCCGCCCGGAATGCGGAAGGTGCGTGGTTCGATTCCCGCCTGAGGTTGTCGTCTTTTTTCAGTGTTTAAAATTTTACTTAAGTATATTTAAGCGTTAATAAAACGTTAAAATATAAAAAACATTAATGTTTAAACGCAGCTTCATCTTAACCGAATGTTTAAATATTTGTAAAAATATTTCTTTCGGATCTCAGAGGTGAAAACTTCTAAGATTTGATGAAGCAATGTTGACTAAAAACATAAGCATCAAGCACTGACAAATTTCGACGGTTGAAAGCCAGACCTCGGTAGCCAAGTGGTTAAGGCAGCCGCCCGGAATGCGGAAGGTGCGTGGTTCGATTCCCGCCTGAGGTTGTCGTCTTTTTTCAGTGTTTAAAATTTTACTTAGTGATCATATATATTACAATTATTATATTTACAAACATAGGTTGCTTAACTTAGTCACTTACGCAAAAGAGAGAGGAACAACGGGTGTCTCATTCACCCGCGGTCGCTATGCAACGCGGTGCGGGGAACACGCGGCGCGGGGCTTCGCGACGCGGGGAAGTTTTATGCCTTCTTGTGATACAGTGTATCCTAGAAACTGTACTTGCGTTTGGCCAAAGTTGCATTTGACCGGGTTTATGGTAATGCTATTGTCTTCCAGTCTGCTTAAAACCATTCGTAGGTGTTCTTTGTGCTGAGTTGGGGTTTCTGATGCCAGGAGTAGGTCGTTGATGAAAGGAAACACGAAGTGTAGCCCTCTTAGAACTTCATGGATGTACCGTTGGAAGGTTTGACCTGCGTTCTTGAGACCTGGGCACATTCGTGGAAATTCGAACAGTCCCATCGGGGTGATGATTGCTGTTTTCTCAATGTCCTCGTCACGTACTGCTAATTGTTGATACGCCCGGTTGAGGTCAATTGTACTGAATATTGTTTTCCCAGTGAGTTGATGTGTGAAATCCCTTATGCGTGGTATTGGGTAGCGATCGGGTTTCGTGACTGCATTAAGACGTCTGTAATCTCCGCAGACTCGGTCTCCATTTTTCTTTGGTACGATATGGAGTGGGCTTGCCCAAGGACTTTTGCTTGGTCTGCATAGCCCTTGACTGATCATATTTTCGAACTCGATTTTGACTTGATCGTAGCGATGTGGTGGAATAGGTCGAGCGCGGCAGTGAGTAGGTTGACCTGTTGTTTCGATGAAATGTTCTACTCGGAGTTTGGGGTTGAGTTTCATTGAAGTGAGGCGGGCGATACCGGGGTACTCTGATAGTATGTTGTGGTACGATTGTTGGACGTCGATGCTGCGTACTGTAGGTATGTCGGTGTAACGCCCACTGGTGTCGGTACCGAGCTTCGTTGTGTTGTCTATAAGTCTTCGGTTCTTCAAATCAACTAGTAGGTTGTGATGTTTAAGGAAGTCTGCTCCGATTATCGGTTTTGTAACGTCGGCCACGATGAAACGCCATTTATAAGGTCTTCGTAGGTTGAGGTCCAATGTCATTGTTTTTTCACCGTAGGTTGGTATGATGGTGCTATTGGCGGCGTACAGGGTGAATGGAAGAGGTTTCGCAGATGTTCCTTTTCGCTTCGGCAGAACGGAGATGTTGGCGCCGGTGTCGATTAAAAACGATAATCTGGAGCTTCTGTCGGTGACGAATAGGCGGTATGACTTTGTTCCGACGACGCTTGGTTCCGCCTCTGCCAACGTGTTTGCTAGTTTTCCGAAGTTTCTTCATTGTTGAAAGTAGGTACATGGTGTTGTGCAGCGTTTTGCATTTTTCCCAAAGCGACGATGATAGTAGCAAAACGGTGATGGCGTGGCAGAGCGAGAACGGGATGGTCCGTCGCGGTTGCGAGACGGAGACGGCGAACGGCTGGTATTTCTTTCTCTTGCATTTCGATGTGGATGTTGTTGTGCGTAGTGATAGCGTGCCTGTGGTGGGCGAGGGTACGAGTAGTTGTATCTAAATGCTCGGAGTTCTGCAACTTCTAAATGGAGTGTTCTTATCTCGTCGGCCAGAAACTGTATGTCGACGTGCTTTTCTTGCCGGGTTGATGACGAAATGAACCTACCATGGAGACTTGACGATTTTGTTCCAGCATCTTATCAGCAAGCTTGGCTAGCTCGTCCAGCGCTGTGTCTTTGCTAATCGCATCGCTAACGATGATCACCGAGTGCACGTGCGGTGGCAGGAGGTTCATCCACATCAATCGGAGTGTACTGTCAGGAACCTTGTTGCGTGCGAGGGTTCGCATGCGGCGTAACAACTGGCTCGGCTTCTGATCGCCTAGGTCCATGTCGGATAACAGTTTTTGTAGTTGCTTTCCATCCGATTCTTCGTAGACAAGACAGAGATCAGTCGCTCTTTGATGATTGAGTAGTAGCGTTCGGCTGGCGGCTCGTAGAGTAGGTCGCATATTTGCTCTATGTCTTCTTTTTCGAGTTGTGCGATGACCATCTGCGCCTTTTGTGCTTCGCTTTTCTTTAGTTCGCTAGTTGCGGCTTCGAAACTTATGAACCAGAGACGCGGACGATCTCGCCAGAATGGTGGTACAAGCATAGAGAGTGCAATGCCGGAGACTTCTTGCAGGTGTTGTGCTAGAGAGGTTGGTGCTGCTGGTTCTTCGTTAGCCATTTTCTTTCCGGATTGTTTTGAGTAGGGTCTTCTGTGTTCTGACTGGGGTCACCACTTTAGCGAGTGGAGTTGAAGCGAAGCTTGGAGAGAAATTATACTCAGGATGGTCAGTCGTAGAATAGATACTTTATTTAAGTTAGTGATCATATATATTACAATTATTATATTTACAAACATAGGTTGCTTAACTTAGTCACTTACGCAAAAGAGAGAGGAACAACGGGTGTCTCATTCACCCGCGGTCGCTATGCAACGCGGTGCGGGGAACACGCGGCGCGGGGCTTCGCGACGCGGGGAAGTGCGGGCGGGGAAACACGCACGCGACAAAACTGGCGACGTTCGTTGCGCTCGGCCATTTCGACGGCAGACAGACCACGGAGCGGACGCAGCGAAGATGCGTGGCGTGCGGCGTGCGGCGATGGCGATAACTGTGGCGCTGTTACGAGTGATGTGTACACGCAGCATTCGCTGGCGAAGAATGAAGATGCTGTTTGCTTGTTGACGAAGCTCCATTCCTATTTCATTACACCACCCCTTTTCAGTGCTATGTTCCTGTTTCATATCGATCTATTCTTATTTCATTATGGCAGCTCTTTTCAGAGCTATGTCCCTGTTTCATATCGAAAAGACTTCCGTCTGACATTCTATTAAATGGATTTGCTTTACATCTTCTGTGCTTGTTATTGTGAGTGTGCGGCTACACCTTGTACCTATACATTTTTGATTTTTATAAGCACAGCTGGATCTCGCAGTGTGAGTGACAGTTTTGCACTGGCAAGATATTAATTCTAAATCATTCAGAGACATGCATGGCTTTAGTGTTGTATTGGAGACAATTTCGGGTCATTTAATGTCCAACCGTGTTCTGTAGGTTGTGGTAAGCTTTGAATTCTGCAGTTGCCCAAATGTAATATAATTTAACTTTGCATGCAACTAACAAGTGTTTGTTTGAAAGGGTTTGCAAGAATAAATATTGATTAAACTATTAAATTGTTTTAGATTCCCTTTCCGCCTTTGGGGCACAAAAGGCGGGCAGGCGTTTCACCCTTACCTACATAATACACTGGTCATCACAAAAATCGGCCCACCTACAATTTACACAAAAACTCATGTTTTAATATTTGAAAGAAACTAACTGTATTATATTCGTATGACATTACGGCGCCCATCAGAGCCGTATAAAGTCATTCGACCCCCATCACGGAATATAACTGAAAGCCTATTTGTGTATAGTTCGTTCAAGATGTTCTCTCGCGAATTGGTCTGGCTTGGCGATGAGCTACGGTCAGTTGTGGTCCTGTTGCTGGCTTTTGAGGTCATAAGTTATGTTCACGAAGTCTTCTTCTCACCGTACTGTCCCTTATAGCCACTTCACGCAGCCATCGCTGGAGATCTACCTACACCAGAAAGATGGCGATTTCTCAAAGATGATGTCACAATAAAGGGGTCATCTCTTTGAGTTTTGACCCTTTGTCTTCCAGATCCTGTTCTTCTACGGAGTACCGTAGGCAGTACAGTAGGCAGTAGCCCACACTTTTGAAACCCCTGGTAATCTCTCCGAACCGCAGATCGACTGAGATGTAATTATCGACCGACAACACGTTGACTAAAACCCTCGCAGCAAACCCACAACTTGGGCCGATTCAGCTTTAGTAGTATTCATATTCCGGGCTAATTTAATCCGAATTACCGAGATAATCGATAAAGTAAGAATCGTCAATAACAAATAACTGTTGCAAAAACCTGGTTGTAAATTAAACAGGGCCAAACTGAATACTGACGTATGGATTCATAGCTAAATGTGCAAGTCGCAAAAGTGTGCTTCAAGCTGTAATCCTCATATTTGAAATCTTAATGAAAACGAATTTTGACAACGCTAAAAAATAGTCATTAAATAATCATAAATAGTCGTACAAGTAAAAAAAATAGTCGCATTATAGTTTCGGCGTTATAGCTATAGGTTAGTGAGGATTATGGCTTGAACGTCAAGCTGTAATCCTCATTTCTGGTGCAAGCAAACGGTAAAATCTTTCGGATTGGTTTAGGTTCCAAAAAATAGTCATGAAATAGTCGCAACGACATGCCAAATCTCAGAAATAGTCCTTAAAAGATTCCAGAGATATAAAGGTACCCTGGTGAGGATTATGGCTTGAACATTTGAAAATTTCAAATTTCTCCGTAACTCCTACGATTTTCGGTTTAAAATTTGTACCAAAAAATAGTCATGAAATAGTCGTATAAAGTGATAATAAATTAGAGCTGATTTAATTTCAAAATAAAAAGTTTTTACTTTCCCTTCATTTCTATGGATGTACAGTCGTGTTCAAAATTTGTAACTTCATTTGATATGATTGTGAAATATTCCGCTTAATATATAACATTACTTCCAATTAGGCGTTTTCCATGGCAGCTGTTATAATTAAACAAAAAAACAAACATTTATGTACATTTTTTTATATAATAGAAGGTGGCAAACGAGCAGGCGGGTTACCTGATGGAGTAATCTTCGCCGCCCATGAACACCCGCAACACCAGAGGAATCGCAGATACCTTGTCGGCCTTTACGGAGGGAATAGGTTTTAGGAAGGAATAGGAATTGTGGCGGGGGGGTAAGGGCCTCCGGAACCCTCACTGGCCGGACGAATCACAACAGCACCAAGTGCTATTATTTCACGCCGGATATTAGTGAGAGGGTGGTATTACGCCGGGCGAGCCGGCCCAATGCGTGCTGCAACGCAGCGTGGCTCTACCACTCAGTCAGTGTCACTCATTTAGTTGTGCACTACTAAAAGCGGTCGAACTTAACATAAGATAACAATACCATTCATTGGAAAATAAGGTGTGCTTCAAGCTGTAATCCTCATATTTGAAATCTCAATGAAAACGAAATATGTATATGTATAGTAGAAAATTTGCAAAATGTCGGAATCCATTTAAGAGCTTATTTTCCAATGAACATTGAGGTACAATAAACAATAGCTCGATGCCAATGAATGGTATTGTTATCTATTGTTAAGTTCGACCGCTTTTAGTAGTGCACAGCGAAACGCATAAACAACAAAATATTTTATGATAATAGCAACTTTACCACCTAAACAAAAAGGCTCAAATTTAAACGGCAACGCATTCTAGATAATACTTTTTGAAATTGAAAGCGGCAGCAAGGTACAGGGTGGTGAAACTATCTAAGATGTTTTACATTATTTTATACCTAAGCATGTTATGAAGAAAAACAGCATTTAGTTTAAAAAAGTTTATTTGTCTCTTTGAAACTTTAATGTAACACACATTTGTTGTTATTAAATAACTATGTTAACATATATAATTCCAACAAAAACCAGAAAGTACCTATAAATACAAAAAAGCTGGGTCCATGGCGCCATTTTGAGTAGCGCGCTTTTGTTTCTCGGGATTGGTCAAATAGCGCTATCCTTGTCTCTACTCAAACGCATCGATCGCAGTGCGATGGGCAGAAGTTGGTTTTGCTTGTTATGTTATTATCAAGTTCAGTTGAATGTAAGTCAAGGTCATAGATCACGTGTGTCGTTGGTTGTTGCATTCGCAAAATTTTGAAAAAAATGGCTATTTGGTCCAGTGATATTGAAATCATGAAATAATTTGTGATGGGTACTCTGGTGAAGGATTTTAAATGCCTAAGAAACCGTATGAATGTATTTATGAACTTTTACGAAGACGCGGTGTCGTTTTTGAAGTTATTGTGAGTATAAAACGTACTTTCGACTTAGATTACAATTAACAAGCCACCCGTCCGGTTTCGTCCGTTAACGATAGAGACAAGGATATATCGCTATTTGGTCGATCCCGGATTGATACAACCACAGACGTATAATAACGTCTGTGGATACAACAGACGCTACTCTTGGAGTGGAAGGTTCTGTTACTTTTTAACATCAGTGATACCTTAATCATACTATTACATAGTATTATACTTTTATTCGATTTAAGTAATTAAAAGTTGTTGATATTGTTGGTGTCTGATTCGTTTATTGAATTTGTGATTTTAGAATATGCACTATCCCTATTGAAATTTTCTAGAAACATAAACTGAATGAACTAATCTAACACCAACAGATATTGAACTAACTATGATAAATAAGATCAAAACTAATTGCTGTGATATAAACATATATGTACTGAGATTTAAACAAGTTATGTAAAGCAAGCTTTCGATGGTATAAATATAAATAAGGATAAGGGGGTTAAAGTTACTCGCGTCCGTAGGTTTACCCTTAAGACTCTAATACCACCCTCTCACTAATATCCGTCGTGAAATAATAGCACTTGGTGCTGTTGTGTTACGTCCGGCCAGTGAGGGTCCCGGAGGCCCTTTCCCTCCCCCCCCCCACAATTCCTATTCCTTCCTAAAACCTATTCCCTAATTAAAGGCCGACAACGCTTCTGCGATTCCTCTGGTGTTGCGGGTGTCCATGGGCGGCGAAGATTACTCTCCATCAGGTGACACGCCTGCACGTTTGCCACCTTCTATTATATAAAAAAAAATATACATAAATGTTGGTTTTTTTGTTTAATTATAACAGCTGCCATGGAAAACGCCTAATTGGAAGTAATGTTATATATTAAGCGGAATATTTCACAATCATATCAAATGAAGTTACAAATTTTGAACACGACTACATCCATAGAAATGTAGGGAAAGTTAAAACTTTTTATTTTGAAATTAAATCAGCTCAAATTTATTATCACTTTATACGACTATTTCATGACTATTTTTTGGTACAAATTTTAAACCAAAAATCGTAGGCGTTACGGAGAAATTTATAGTTTTCAAATGATCAAGCCATAATCCTCACCAGGGTACCTTTATATCTCTGGAATCTTTTAAGGACTATTTCTGAGATTTGGCATGTCGTTGCGACTATTTCATGACTATTTTTTGGAACCTAAACCAATCCGAAAGATTTTACCGTTTGCTTGCACCAGAAATGAGGATTACAGCTTGACGTTCAAGCCATAATCCTCACTAACCTATGGCTATAACGCCGAAACTATAATGCGACTATTTTTTTTACATGTACGACTATTTATGACTACTTCATGACTATTTTTTAGCGTTGTCAAAATTCGTTTTCATTAAGAGTTCAAATATGAGGATTACAGCTTGAAGCACACTCGCAAAATGTGCACTAATGCAATTCGCAGAAGGTGCAGGTCGCAATATGTGCAAATCGCAGAAGGTGCAAGTCGCAATATGTGTAAATCGCAGAAGGTGCAGGTCGCAATATGTGCAAATCGTTAAATGTGCAGGTCGCAATATGAGTAAAACGTAAAATGTGCACTTATTTACACTATACTCGTACACGCAGGTCCGATCTACGGCGAGTAGTGGTAATCCGATGGGTTGAAGTTAACCGTTTTCTGGAGGAAAATTTTCTTGGCGGCTCCGTGTATTTCGAGTTGTTAGTACCACCTGTGTTAAGGACACGTGTACCTACACGTTTCCACATATAACCCGGATACCGGGAGCTCTAATTTCTCCTACAGCCAAAGGAGTGACTTCTTTTGATTCTTGCTCATAAAACCGAAGGTCACAATAATCTTTAAAAATAAAAATAAACGCAAACAATATTAAAAATATTATCATAAACAAACATTACAATTAGTTAAACTTAAGATACTTACTTGGAGACTAACGCCCGAAATTAATAATCAATCCTAATCCATTTTACACTATCCAAGATCGCGATTACAGAAAACGAAACGAAACGCTATTGATTTCTCTATCACTCTTCCGTAGGTGGATTTATTCGATTTCAACAAGCAATTGTCATCATGGATTAAGTAATACCTATTATTCAAAAACAACTTAAGTTTTATATCAATTTTGAATACTACCGACTACATGCAAACGGTGCTTTATTTATGTTTTTAATATTTATTTATAATAGGCACTTTTCAAAAATATGACTTTCTTCAAGAACTCTGAAGAAGTGATTCGGTTGTTTTCTAATTCGTTTTTTCTAAATCACAAAACTATGAGTTTCCGCGTGTCCCCGCTTTAAGGGGGGCACACCCTTCCTCCTGTCTCCCCCCTCCGACTGCCGCCGATTACTAAAGCAACCCCGTGGGCTGAATAGCTCTATTTCAAAATCTACACATTTTGCGACCTGCACAATATAAGATCTGCTTGCACATTTTGCGATCTGCTCAATATGAAATCTGCACATTTTGCGATCTGCTTATTGTGAGATCTGCACATTTTGCGATCTGCCCATTGAGAGATCTGCACATTTTGCGATTTGCTCATTTTACGCAGCCTGCACATTTTGCGACTTGCACATTTGACTATGTATCCTGACGCATTCATGAAACCGGCACAGAGCAGCGTTTACTTTAAAAAGTTTATTACCTATATGCGTTAAGATTTATGGGCATCAAATGTCAAACATCTTACCCGACCCTAGATTTCAACAAAACTTACTTCTAAACGCTTAACTTTGAAATTATAAAGAACAATAGTACAAAAAAGTAATAGGTTGATTTTTGTGACGACCTGTGTATATATATACCAGCTATCCGCACAAACCGCGTTGGCTCGACCTTTCTAATGAGTACAGCTCTATAGCTGTACGCATTAGAAAGGTTTCATTCTATAATGAAACGCTTTGCCTGCTAGTATGTTCCCCTAACAGTAGGTACAACCTGGACTCCTTCAAGGCCATATTGAATAGGCAAGCAGACAGGCATGCTCCACCTTCGGCCGTATCGTCACTTCCCATCAGGTGGCGGTCAAAGGCCAGACAGCCTAGTAGGTATATCGTAAAAAAAAACATTTTCATCCAGCATTTATTCATCTAAGAATCTTTATTCATCGCACGAATGCGCCCTGCCAACTTCTAGCAAACCGAGCAAACTGTGTGCAATGTTTTCACGAACCATTTCAACTGTATTGACTAATGTATAAATAAAGTTTAAGGTCACCGAATGAAAAGCACTAAAAAGTATGGAACATTTCGCAGTTCTGAGAGAATAGTTTCCAAGATAGGAGTTTCATCAAAATACGATAGGCTATGAAAGCTTGGATCTCTGAAAACTTGCTATGTTGAATCTGTGAATTCGTCAGTTAGCTCAGTCTAATTTGTACGTGTACGTCGGTGCAGTCTTAGAGTCATCTGCAGAGTGAACGGATGCCCTTGCCATACATTTAATATAATACTTGGGCAATGATATTATAAACTATAGATATGTTACGTTTAAAGTAATTTGCGTTTTAAATGTGTTCCGAGCTGCACACATTGACAAGTTTCACTGATAAGTAAAACAAAAGATACAAAATGTCACGCAAATAAAAGAGTTAGCTATAATTTTAATAATTGCACTTCAAATGTTTCTTGTGCATAGTTACATACAAAACGTCCCAATTGGGACGTATTTGAGTCTCCACTTCGTGCGCGTTTATAATATATCTGCTTCTTGTTTTATATAATATCATTGTGCTAGGGGGATTCGTTGCCTTTGCATTGACTGTACTTGACTTATAGGTTCCTACTTACTTATGAAGGAGTACCACGAGAATTTGGCCTGTTTTTTACTTTTATTTTTTTGAGTAATAACTTTCCAGGCAGCTCATTCCTGTATGGTTGACTATATGAACGAGAGAATCGCTTAAGGTGATGTGATCTTGGCTGACACACTGTCATGGTCTGTCTGTGCGGTCCGCCGCACAACAACCCCCGACGACGCACGCACGCACGCTTGGACTCTTCGTGATAGTGCGCCTCGCTTCAGATTATTGGACACAGCGCAGTCGTTTGAAGTCGTGTTTTGATGAACCTTATATTTGTGGATAGCTCATGAAATTCTGCATGTTTTAGAATTATTCAGAAAAAGTTACTCGTTTCCGAGAAAAATTAAGAAACAGTTTATGATCATTAGGAAACGAAAATTCAATTAATTCAAAATAGTTTTATAAATACCATGTTTTTGTTATAGATGTCAATAAAGTGATTAAAGTACATTTAATGCGCTTTCAAATGACACCTTGCACAAGAAAATTGACCGCATAGGTGTGCCACAATCTTCGCGCAACCATACAACTAAATGTCAGGTCGGCGCTAAAAATGTGTCTCGGTAAATAAGAGCGCACTTAAGAAGTGAGCTCTTATTTTCTCGCAAGGCAATGACAGGAAAAAGCACTTTATTTGTTACCTCTTAAGTTTGATTGCACCACTAAATGTTACTGACGTCTTTTAATTTTTAAGTGACAGGAGTAATTTATTGCTTTGAAAAAGTATTTATTCACGTGGACAGAATTTAGCTTTGATTTTGTAAGTGACGCGTATCTATATAGGAATAAAATGGCGCGTAAGATGAATGATTGGTCTCGCTGCGCAGCGAGACCAATCATTCATCTAAGGTCGTGATATAATGTATGCATATGTCTTATGTAAAACTAATTCTAAGCAATATAAGTACTCAGAGACTAGGCAATAAGGACCGCAAAAATAGTCCTCTGCCATAGTCCACTTTTCACCAAATAGCGAATGCACATGTGCTCAGCGTGACAGGTGGTAAGTCCGCCATCACCGCTCTATGCTGTTGGATGTATGTGCAGTCTTTAGTCCGTTTTTCCTCTTCCCAAGGGAAGAGAGGGGGTGCTCTTGTTCTTTAATGAGCCGCTACGCGACACGGAATTAGTTTTGAACAGCGATGTACATTTTAAATTATATTTTGATAAAATTTAGGGTAGGTAGGTATGTAGTTGTCATTCAGTCCGACCATCATGCAAATACTTTTAAGTTACCTATAATAAGTTATGCTAGTTGCTAACCCAAAGCTTCCAGCAAATTCCTTAGCTCAAAGGCCACGTGATCCCTTGGCACGCCCCGCAACACGGCCAGGTAGGCGAGGGCGTCACGCACCCTCATCCAACGCGGCAGGGGGTTCCTCTCACAGCTTAGCGAAACGTTACGAGCGTACTGCAATAAGGCTGACATGACGTGACGAACAATCGCCAAACACAACACTACACATTATTTTCCTAACTACTTATTAATTAAGAAAGGTAACAGGTATAAGTCGGTTAGGTTTCAAAATCTCACCTTGTGTGTTTCAGACATCAATTTCCATTTTGACATGCACCAAAGTTGGCCGGAGGTAGGTATTTTATATCCAGCTAACATTTCGCATAGTTTGAGCCGGCCATGGCGCTTTAATCCCGACAAGGCAAGAATCTCGCCCTTTCCAATTCCAAAGTATATGTTCCTTAGGATATACAATCCCATTTCTTTTTTTGACAAATTGTCTGATAAAAGATATTCTCCAAATGTGTTCACCTTTTCTCCTGCAAGGTGAAATATACTAAAATGCATAATTATTGATAGGTAGTTATGATAGGTGTTATGGTAAGTGCACCAGTAAATTAACAGTAAGGAATTCCATAACTTTAAAAATATAAATAACATACTTCTGGGTATCTTAGTTATAACAATATTGTCTGGTATTCCGAATTTATTGAAGAAGAATATAATTTCTCCGTTGTTGAATGAAACTCTTATTTTTAGAAATTTTGGATAATTTGTGCAAAAAGACCCCAAAGCCACCAGTGAAAGAACGAAAATCTTCAGTAAATGAACCACCTGAATTCCAATAAGTAAATGAACTACCAGCCAAATTAATTTCGATAGAAAATAATGTATTTCCGGTCCGAAGTGGTTTATTTATAACTTTCCTAAATAGAAATACTTTGATTTTATTATTTAAATAAAGGTATAAAAAAAAAAAAGTATTATGTACACTTTCAAATTCCCGAAGTATAGATACAAAGATATCTAGAAGTATACAGGGTTAATTTTGGACCCCCGCCAAAATTTTTCGCGTGATCCTTTAACAGCAGTACAGCCAAATAAATAATCGAATAAAAAAACATATTTTTTTGTCACATTTTTGTCTCAATTCTTTCTTACGAAAATTAAAATCATTGTCACCTAGCGCGCGGCTGCCTCATTTTCAAAGGGCATGCGCGTGACCGCTATATATTCACCCCTTCCACCAATGACGACGCGCCGTTCGCTTTGACCGCGAGGGTGAGCGCACGCACCTAGAGATATAGGATTTAAAAAGCAGCCAATAAATTATATTTAAAAACAGAAAATATTTATTATTTTTACGTCAAATATTTTATTATTACTTTTTATACCCCATATTTACTTTTGGGGGGTCCAAAATTGACCCTGTATTAGTATTGTTTTTAAATTATTAAGAAAAAAAATACCAGTAATAGGCAGTCAATTAATCAATTAATAAATATCTTTACTAATAAAGTTTATCCTTCAGGATGTATAGCTGACTGACTAAATGCCTTTAACCGCGTGCACTCATACGTCGCCCTGGGCAGTAATGTTCTAATGTCTAAATTGGACAAGTCTTAGAAAAAATAATTGATAAGTATCTTACAAATAATTTTAAAACATAATTTTAAAAATA
Source organism: Scoparia ambigualis (assembly GCA_963921215.1). Lineage (NCBI taxonomy): Eukaryota > Metazoa > Arthropoda > Insecta > Lepidoptera > Crambidae > Scoparia > Scoparia ambigualis. Next base: position 5,044,035 of record OY992504.1, read on the forward strand.
ATGGCATTAGTATAAATAACAATAAAACAGATTTCAGTCTCATATTTTTAATTAAGTGGCAGCTCAAAATCACATAGTTAGGTACTAGTATATAATTACCTACCAGTAGTAATCAACCAAAAAATATCAGTAAATTAATACCTAGTTCGAACATTAGCCTAAAATACGCCAATCGTTAATTAATATATAACTTATAAAATTAAAAACAAAACATTCTTTTTCGATACTGCATTATTAAAATGAAGATCGTTAACCACCCTAACCGTTCATTGGCATAGCAATACTGGAGAAACCTTTTAGTGTGTGGACTTCTTGGCGGGAAAGTGAAGTTTATGTCTGCAGTTTTATTTTCTTTTCTTTATTTTGTGTTTTGTCGAATATTAATTTAAAATAATGGTAAATTATTTACTGATAAGTGTTCGTGAACGTGCATGAGTGTTGGCAAATAAAACAAAACAGTGCAACATCACTTTTCAAATTTTCTTAAGAAGTCCGTGCGAGATCTCAGTAAAGTCCCACATCTTTACTGGAACTCAAGGGGTTAGGGGGAATATCATTTAGCATTAAACGTTCATATTATCATCACTCATTAATTATCATCATTGAACATAATCAATGAACACTAATATTACGACTGAAGGACTAGTATCCATGGTCACAAAATAAATTTAAAAAAAAAGAAAGAAAAAATTAGTGTTGTACAAAAGTGTGCTAGGTACGGTGCGGGACTGGGGGGTAGGGACACGATATCGAATAGAAAGTATCATACTGTACTCAAGAGTAGTATCGAATATAAAGTATCGTACTCGTAAAAGTATCGATACTTCAAGGAATCGATTAATTTTTAGGTCCTATCTAGGGATGGCGATCTGACATCGATTAATCGAATAATTGATTTCACTGGACCCATAGAGATAGATAACTATAGAGGTAACTTCGATGTGCAACATTTTCACACATGCACAAAAAAGGCGCCTATGTGTGCGTTACTAAATTGTTGCCAGCTCACTGTTGTCACTCCCTAAATATGGGTAAATGTTACCCAATGTCAAGAACAAATACCATGTCTCGACCTCTCGACATAACACCTCTAATATTTGTGTCGGATGTAGAACGGTTAGGATAAAAGAAACGAAAATATAAAATCAACAACAATGTATTGTGGATCAAATATCAATCAATCTTTGAGAAATTTTATACAATATGAAATAAAATATCACGTGAAGCCAAATTATAATGATTCTTATTTATGAAACAATCCATGGCCTAAATTGTTTCTTTCTAACATTAATTTCAACGTAAGTTTAACTTTTAAACGCTGTTTTTAGATAATATCAATGTGAATAAGAAAGTCAAGATTATTTAAGTGAAAAAGATGCATTGCTGCTTTGGTTCTAATGTTTCTTCAGTACTGCAACTACTGCACGATTAAACAACCTGTAACATATACTCACGTCATCTTAACTTTGTGGAATACCGAAAATTCATAATAAAATAAAGGAGAATTTTGCGAAATCGCGGTCAATGATAAAACCAATAGAGAAGTTAAAAACAAACAAAAATTTTGATGTTAAGGGAAAAATATATGAAATAATAAAAATAATGCTTCGACACCAAAATCTTAGAAGCGACACACTTTATGATTTGTGATATGATCTGTGATACTTACTTCTTGATTATTTTTTTTGTCGTATTCAAGTCCTCAATAGTGTTCGTGTTATCAAGTTTTGATAAGTGGCCGCGATTTCGCTAAGATTTCATTTTTATTTATTTTTATGTCTCCATCATCATTTTTTTGAGCGTTTCATCCTTTGGAAATCTATAATAAATAGAAAATAAACGTTAATTTACACTAGGCTGGCTTGATTCTCGTGAGACCCCTAAAATCTTAAAACTAAATTTAGTATTTTCTGCCACGCTCAGTCTAACGCTCGAATAGATAGGAAAGGTAAAAAGTACAGGTGGATATAATTCAATTAGATAATTTATTTTATGCTATTCGTTCCATATTAAAACCTAAGTATTTTTGGGGTAAACTTTGCCAAGTACCTAACAATACTGATTACAGGTTATGTTGAAATATTTTTATGAAATTTCCGTATTAAACCAAAAGCACACATATTTAAGACTAGAATAAGAGATTTGCAAACATTTATTAGCATTTTGAATAGAAACAAATCAAATATTGCATGGTAAATTGCTAATAATCATCACGAAACCAGATTAACAAAACTTACGTAAGAAATGATATTCCAGGCACTTGCTACTCACTTCTGTTACTGCAATGTTTGACTGAACAACTCATTGTTCAATTTAACCCACCGGAATAATATCTATTCCTAAAATATACACTTAATCAACTAAAAAACAAATAATTATTTGGTAGGTAAAATAATGACAGCGATTTGTTTTGGGCCAAGTGCCGCTGGCTGCGTGTAAAACGTTGCACAGTTTCACCGACACGGTCCTTTCATCTTATGTTTTGTCTTTGTTTTACTTAGGGTAAACATGATTTGCCAAAACGGAATCAAATTAGTAATGGATTAAGGCAGAAAGAGATAGCAAACTTATGCTCTCTCTATAGTTATAAAGCTCAATGAGTGGAACAAAAAAAAAATCGATTTTTTAGGTCGCTAAGTAGTACTGAATCGATCCAGTGAATCGATATGTCAACATAGAAAATCGAAATTCGATTTTTTCAGTTTTGTTAACAAAGATTTATTCGATACGATACTTGCCAAAAAGTACTCATTGAGTAAAAGTATCGAATACAAAGTACAAAAGTATCGGTATCGAAAGAAAAGTACCTGATACCACAAAGTATCGATACTTTTTTCGTGTCCCTACAAAAGTCAAACAAATTTATGTACAAAATGGCTTGTTCTGAATCTGATTATTAGATTTCCTTGAGTGAGTATAATACCTACTTCGATACTAAATAACATAAGAGATTATATTGATACTATAGATATTTAACAAATACAATCAAACAGTTAAAATCATTTCAGTTGCAAAGAAACCCTCTAAATGGTTGAAACAATTTTGCTGTGATATTAAATTGAAAAATGTACACAAAGATACGACCTCAAAGAGAACTATCGACGCACCAAATGGTAAGTAGTAGAAATAGGTAACTAAATCAATTAGGACTCCGTACCTTTATAGCGTTAAACAAAGTAAAAGTCAAAATTATTTACTGCCAATTAGGTGTACAAAAGATCATAAAAGTATTTAGTGCTAACAACCTTTTACAACATGGAACAAGCATAGCTGTTTACGACTGTGTGGAAGGCCTGAGACCAGCAGTGGGACGCACTGCATATTATTTACTATCATACCTAATGGTATCATTAACCAGACAGAATGAGATAATATGTTTTATTTACTTGTTGTAGGCACATGCCGAAGCTGCGTATGACAACCATGCATCTGTTGCGGCTTCATCAAATGCACACTGCGCTCTTGAATACCAAAACAGTATGAGAAAACCTAAAGATAATACATCAACGGCAGTTCCTCATACTAATGAAAAACATCAATGTTGTACTAACAGCAACCAAGTGTTAATAACCCAAAATAAAATGTTATCAAATCAAACACAAATATTGGAGCACCTAAAAAGTCTCAAACAGTTTCAGAATATTGCAATACAGAAAATTAAAAGATTTTCTGCACAGTTACTCACTTTATCGCAAAAGAACCTATCCACATTTAGCAAACCCATTGAAAACTGCCAAGAACTAGATGAATTAGAGAAAAAGCTATCAGACAATGATGCCAGAAAAAACCTTAAAAACACATACGCAATCATTGTATGTAATGCTGGCAAAGGCTTGAACTGTGCTTACTTCCTTGTCGATATGTTATTTTCTCGAAATTTTCTTTGCCAATGTTCATGGACTGGTTGCAGTCGTAGTGGTGATTCTAAAATATGTTGGAAACAATATAAGAACATACTTATATTTTTTTGGGAAGTAATACATTTATGTGACTCTAATTATTCCATTAAAGACAATGAAGAGTTTTTTAAAAACATCTTAAAATGTTCAAAGACTAGAAAATTAGCAAAAAAAGTAACACCCATGTTACATACCCATTCAAAAACAATAGAAAGTAACATGTTAAGTGATGATAGTGATTTTGAAAATGAAAATGCAGATTTACTGGAAAATGTCTCTGTCCAAGATCATGATAAACTATCTAACAATGACAGTGTTAAGCAAACTGCAGAAAAAGAGAGGAGAGATGAGTTTAACTTGAATGTGACTTCTGAATACCAGGTGCATAGTGGCCCTGATTATAACAATAGTAATGTTGTTGGACATCAATGTTGCACTTACATGAAACATGTATTAGTAACACATGAACAAATGTTATCTAACCAAACACAAATTTTAGATCAACTAAAAAGTCTTAAAAACTTTCAAAGTATGGCCATAAAGAAAATTACTACATTTTCAGTGCAATTGGATGATGCCCTTTTAGAAATAAATGACAAGGCGAACGAAAACCAGCATTATTCCTTAGAAAAACACAAATCCACATTAAGTAATTATTCATTTCATCAACTTAAACCAATTGAAAATATTGCAGAATTGGATGAACTGGAAAAAAAGTTGTCTGATAGTGTAATGAGAAAGAAATTGAAATCTACTTATTCAATTTTATGCTCAAAAGGCAAAGGCGTGAATTGTGCTTATAGCCTTGCTGATCTTTTGTTTTCTAGAGGGTTTCTCTGCCTATGTTCATGGTCCGGTGGTAGTAGAGGGGCAGATGCTAAGGTATGCTTTAAAATGTATAAAAAAACAATTACTTTTTTCTGGGAATTGATTCATAGTTGGGACTCAACTTATAGCCTGAAAGAAAATGAAACATTTTTTAAGATTATACTTAGAAATTCGAAGAAGAGACATTTGTCTAAACAAGAAAGAGCATCTACATCAAGGAATCGTTCAAAACGCACAAAAACAATTGAAACAAACAGTAATGAACAAGTGAATGAGAGTAATGCCATAAATAACGAAAACAACCAATCATTACAGAAAAGTTATGACAACAATCATTTAATGCAAACAGAGACAGTCGACATAGACAGTGATGAAGAAAGAACAGATGAAAGTGAAGCTGACGATAATGAAAACATAATTGAACATTTTGATAACCATTATGATAAAAAATTCAGCGATGAAGAAAACATCGTAACAAAGGAAAATAATGATATCATTGAAAGTGAGCAACTAGAGCAGATAAGCATCATTAAAATTGAGTACGAACACACTCTAAGACCTCCTGTAAAGACATCTACTGTCGCTGCAACTTTAAGTCCCAAAGATATCATAGGGTCTAATACACTTCAATTGAATTGTGTTTCTCAAGACAATATCAATAAACAAAGTTGTACTAATCTAAACCAAATATTTGCGATTCAAAAACAAATGTTATCAAATCAATCGGAAATGTTAGAGAAAGTTAAAACTCTCAAACAGTTCCAAAATATTACGATAGAGAAAATAACGAATTTTTCAGTACAGTTAGATGATGCACAGTTGCAATTGAATAACCAAATAACAGATAACCACTACAATCCCACAAAATCATTAGAAAATTGTAAATCTGATTATCCATTTTACGAATTGAAACCAATTGAAACTGCCGAAGAATTTGATGAGTTGGAAAATAAGTTATCAGATAGTCACACTAGAAACGAAATGAAATCCACTTTTTCAATTTTATGTTCTGGAGGCAAAGGTGTAGATTGTGCGTATACACTTGTGGACCTGTTGTTTTCCAGAGAATTTATCTGTCAATGTTCATGGGCAGGTGGAAGTCGTGGGGGTGATGCTAAAATATGCTTTAAATTTTACAAAAATACTTTAACTTTTTTCTGGGAAATTATCCACACGTGGGACGCAACTTATACGCTTACAGAAAACGTAATTTTTTTCAAGAATGTACTTAGAAATGCTAAAAAAAGATCTATGTCCAAGCAAGAAAGAAGATCTTCATCAAAAAGGCGCCAGAAGCGTGTAAAACCAAATGTAAATCGCCAGCAAATAATTAAGAAAAACATCAAGGATGATTTAACAGTGGAAAGAGGCAAACTACATAAAAAATTTCGAAGAAATCTTGAAATGGAAGACCAGAGCAGCTCATCTAGTTGTGAAGAACTGTAGTAGAACTACAGTATATTCTTTTAATCGTATCTCAATTCGGGCGCAGCTCTTACAACTGAGCTCTACGACTAAGCTTCGATAAACAGTTTCAATATAGTTAAAAATGTTTCATTCGATGTGAACGAAAAAGCGTATTAAACGAAACACGACAAAGTCGACAGAGAGACTAATCAGCTGTCGCCTGTATTGTGATAGTTCGTAGCTTCGAGTCGCAAACTCGAAGTTTTAATTTGTTTTAAATATGTAGGTAAGTAGGTACCTACTTTAGGTCTTAAGAAAATGTTATCTTATGGATATGAAGCAATGTATAAGGATTGTGGTCTAGACCAGGGCTTTCTTAACTTAAATTCACTCTAACGCCATTGGGAATTTGTGATTTATTTGCGACGCGACGCCTTAAGGCGTCGTGACGCACAGTTTAGTAAGTCCTAGTCTAGACATTATTCTTCAAGAAAAAAATATTACATTAATTACAAATAAATTTATCATAAACAACTTGTTTTAATATCTTTAACATACTTATAATATTAGTAGGGGAAATTAGCGACTAAATCTTGCACTTTTGTCTCGGAAGGCGCCACTTGGCACGATTGTTCTCTAGGTCATTCTGAGCTAATTTAGCCCGGTAGCCACGGAGTTACCCCCCGCTGGGCCCTTATTCTGTAACGATTCCTTGTTTCAAAACCACGTTAATTCCTTAAAAAGTCACGATATCTTCCCAAAAACATGCGTTTGACGTTTGTGCGCGGTAAGGTTTAGGTGTGGAATCTATAGATTGCGATACAGAATCAGGGCCCTGGTGAGCACCAGGGGGGGGGGGGGGGGAATTATTTGTCTCCCGTGTTGCACTCTGTGCATAGTTCCGCTCCACTTATACCTACTAGGGCAAGTTTGGTATCGTTTTTGTATAATTTAAGGATGGGGAATCCATTTCTGGAACTTACTTTTTAACCCGTCATAGGAAAAAAAAAGAAAAATTAACAAAAACGTTAAAATAAAAAAAATGTTTTCGATAATGCTCTGCTACAGCGATACCGATAGATTTTTGGTAAAGAAAAAATATGATGTTATAGCCTATTTGATTCTGAACCTAAAAAGTATTACTCGAATAATTGCTTCTAAACAAAAAGTTCGAAAAAAATATTTTCATTACGCAACCTTGATTTCACTTGTTTGGTGGGATTTGATATGGGATGATTACACTTTCGCATTTAAAACTATAAATCATCAATATGAAATTATATTTGTAAACAGAAGCTACCGCCGTGTTAGGAATGTTTAAGTATAGGTACCGAGAAGAACAGGCAAGAAACTCGATAGTTACTCTTTTCAATTGCTCCCTTTTTTGTACTTACATAGTTATTTTGTTAAAGCTTATCGCTAAGTCATATAGTTAGCTCTTTCAGACACCGGTAAATTAATATTTTATTTGCAAAATTAAGATTGCTCCTCATGTATTGTACTCATACATGAACCGCCGCACCCGCACAAATCTGTACACTTTAATTGTCTTTTGGTGTACCACCTGTAGGTGCATCTGTTATTTCCGCAGGCCACCTTGCACTTGCATCTTATCAGTTCCAAACATGCTTTATCAGCGAGCGGTACGGTAATGTGGTGCAAACAGGCTTTTTTTTTTTTTAATAATCATCTGCTCCCCGCTTTTTTGCAGGATTTTAGGTTCGGTTTTTGTCTTTCTTCTTTCCTTTGCAAGGGCTTTTAAATATACTGGAGCTTCATGAGCTCATTTTTTATCTTTAAATTCTTCTTCTTTTTGCTTTATTACAATATTTTCTCATTCTAATATATTTTCTGTCCTTCTTTTATTTTACAATTTCACTTAACTATATTTAATTACATGTTTTCTTATTTTCTAATAATTCCTATTCCATTAAATTACTTTTTTATATTTATTAACTATTTTCTTACTAACTAATACATTTCCTTGTACATAAGTTACATTTTCCTACATACATTTCTTCCAATACATGATTATTTATTACATTTTCGTTAAAATACCTCCTTCTTTCCTTCTCTTATTTAAAACATGTGTATTTTCCATTTACTTTTATACTTCTTAATTTGCGGAATAATTTTACATCCTGCCACGTGTGTGGTCTTGCTTTTCCTTATACTATCTTATCTACGGGTCCTTATTTCTCCTGCTAACTATTTCCACAATTTTCTTGGCATACTCAATAAATACTTTTCTTTCTTTTTTGTTGCTAATTATTTCCTTCAAGATGTCTTTACTAAGTGTGGTGTCAATTTTGTGTTGCAGAGTGTACCTATCGTGCATGTGTATTGGGCATTCTAGTAGGATGTGGAAGATGTCCTCGTCCGCCGCCGGGTCACAGGCACACGAGGGGCTGTCCCTGCGCTTAAATCTGTGCAGGTATGCACAGAATCCCCCGTGGCCCGTTAAGACCTGCGAGGCCAAGCGGTCGATGGACATCTTCCTCACCACACTGTGTGCTTCCACCCCGTTCGGGAAAAAGACCTTGGTGGTCGCGGCGGTGGCTTCGGTTCTATACCTGCAGTCCCACTGTTCGATCGTTTTCGCCCGTATATGACGTTTAACGAACGAGATGGGACCGCAGTCATAGTCCACTCTGGTGTTCGGTTGGAGGGCGGCTTCCTTCGCTAGTTCATCCGCTCTCTCGTTCCCTTTGACTCCGACGTGAGCCCGTATCCAGTATAGAGAGTCTAGCTGTTGGTTGTCTCTCAGGGTCTCCAGGTTGCCCTGTATCGCCTTCGTGATCGGGTGCGAGGAGTCTGGATCAAGTAGCGACTGGAGAGCCGACCTCGAGTCGAAATGCTTGCCAATAATAATTTCGGTCGCTTGGAGGATGGCGTATAACTCGGCCTGGAAGACTGTACAGTATGGCTCCAACTTGTACTTCCGGGTACACGTCTCTGCCGTCCCCTCCCAACAGGTGAGGGCGGCTCCGACTTTCCCCTCCAGTTTGCTGCCATCTGTATATATCTTAACCAAGCCTTCTGCCAATTCCCCATCCTCTTCTGCGTTGTCTAATAGGGTAAATTTTGAATTTAGCATCCGGCTGGGGTGGGTGTTTTCTGTGTAGGGTACGCGCTGCTCAACCCTTCTGCCACTCAATACTGCCTGGGGTTTCCCGCGCTTTGCCTCAAAAAGCCGGGATGCTTCTTGGATCCGAAGATCCAGCGGAAGCAGCCCCGACAGTATTAAGGCGGCGTTTAGGGAAACCGTTCTATTACATTTAGCTATTTTTTGCGCGAAACCCCTCAATACTGTGTTGAGAGCTTTCCTGGAGACTGCTTTTCTCGCTTCTTTTGACCAGACGCTTGCCGCGTACAAGATCACAGGTTCGATAACAGCTTTATATATTGTCTTTATTATTTCCGGGTGCAGTCCCCAGGAGCTCGCGCCGCTCTGCAAACTCCCTTGTATATGCCTAGTGACTTATTGCAAATATACCTTATATGACTATTAAAAAGCAACTTATCGTCAAATATGACACCTAATATTTTAATTTCCTTAACTATCTCAATAGCCGTGTCTCCCATCTCCAGACGGGGCGTGTCAAACTTTAACTTTCTTGTAATCACCATGGCCTTGGTCTTATGTGGCGCAAAGTTCAGTTTGTTTGACACTCCCCACTTCGGGATACGGGAGAGAGCAGCATTGGCTTTTATCGACACCTCGATGGATGTGCTGCCTTCTACTATTAGGATTACATCATCCGCGAAGGCCTGGCAATAGACCTCGGCACGGGTGAGTAGATTAAGTAGGGGGTCGAGTATCAGGTTCCAAAATAAGGGCCCGCCAATTGAACCTTGGACGCAGCCCTTATTTGTCCCCTTGCTGTACTCTTCCCCTGCATACTTCACCGTTACCGCTCGATCTGTTAAATAACTATCTACCAGCCTTCGCAGATTAATTGGGAACTCTTTTCCTCTAACTGTACTTTAATCTGTGGCCACCACGCATTGTCGAAGGCCCCTTCAATGTCTAGCGAGATCAGTGCCATAATCTTCTTCCCTTCCAGATTATGTCTGATCTGCCGGACCATATCATACAGGGCGTCCTCCGTGCTGCGCTGTGGTACAAACCCATATTGCGCGGGATTTAGTCTTGGCAGCACATACCATCTTATTCTCGTGATTAACAATTTCTCTAAAATTTTCCCAAGTATTGATAATAAGCCTATAGGGCGATACGACTTGGGGTGGGTGTAGTCATCTTTTCCTGGTTTTCTTAATAGGATAATTGTGGCTTCTTTCCAGGGTTTTGGGAAGTGGGAGAGCTCAAGGCATTTATTATACAAAGCCAGGGATAAAGGGAGGTCTGTATTTATTACGGCCGCGCATATGTCAGCCGTAAAGCCATCCCTACCCGGGGCCTTTTCGGGGTTGAATGAGGCCACTACGTGTCGAAGTTCAGCCTCCACGAATGGAGGGTCGCAAAAATCATTTTGACTATCCTCATTCGCTTCGGCTGCCCTTCTTCGCGTTTCTTCATGGTCCTCATTCTCCCCCACTTCGGTGTCCTCCGGGTAAAAGCTGTCGGCCATTATGCGCACCGACTCCCTTGGGCTAGTGTTTTTGCCGTCCCTGGCTATTGGTAGGTCTTCGTAGCTTTTCTTTGTCTTGCCTATCACCCTGTAGATACCCTCCCACATCTTCTCCCTTTCCTGCTTGCCACAAAACTCCTTTCAACTCTCGATCCTTGCCTTATCCATTGCTTCTTGGTATTTCTCTTTCTCCGCCACATACTGCTCCACAACCCATGCCTTCCGGCTAGGGGCTGCCCATCTTATTTTATTTTTCCACCTATTTTTATTTCTTTTTAACCCTTCTAACTCCTCGGACCACCATGGTATTTTAATTTCTCTTTTCTTTTTTAATTTTTAAAACTTTATTACATGTATTATCTATGGCTTTTATATATTTTTCTACTGTTATTTCCAAACCCTTGCCTTCTTTAATATTTTTTATATTCCTTTCATTTAGTTCCTCTTTAGCCAATTCTTCCCTACACTCCTCCTTAAACTTTCCCCAATCTACTTTTATTGTTATATATTTTCTTGTCGTTCTACTATTGTTTCTCTCTTTTATGCTATTTTATTTTATTTTTATTACTATCGCATTGTGGTCCGAGGTCGTTAGGTTGGTGTTTACCTTCCACTCCTGAATATCATCTATCATCTCACCGGAACAGCATGTGACGTCTACACTACTCTTGTATCTTTTTCCTCCGCGCCAGGTATCGAAAGTTGGAGTATCCCCTTCATTTAATATATTTAATTCCAATTCGTTCAGAGGGCACCGAGCTTCTGGCGAAATAATTGCGGTCGTTTGATCCCTTCCTGTATTGTTAATACTGAAAGTTTAGCTATGCAATTGATATGTAAAATAGTTAAGGATTCACTCTATAAATCGTACTTTTTAGAAACACGATTACTTGTAGTTTCCTCGATAGAAAAAAATCCAAAGTTAGCGTTAAAAAATAAAATAAACCCATAATACGGTGTAAATACTTCACAGAATGTCATCAGTTTTTGAATAATGACAAAACTTTATGTTCTCTATAACGTATACAATTTACATTTTCAAAATGTGTATTTGTTTAAATAATAAGAAAGAAATACCTAAAGTCGCGCACATTTTGCCCATCCTAGACAGAGCCGCTACTCTTCCCCCCTGTCCGCTTCAGTTCAGCTTCGGCCGTCGGACGTCGAGCCTGTGTCGTTTTGCGCACGCACGGTTTTAAAAACGTAACGGAGTATTTTGTGTTTTTCGATAATATTTTAAATGGGGAACAAAGTAAACAGATCAAAGAAGAGAATGGGTTGGCGAAAAAAAAACGCTAAACGCTTGCATGAAAAAATAAAGTAAGTAAAACTCGTACCTATTACACCTTATTTACTACTAGCTAGCGCCCGCGCGCGGTTTCGCGGCGTTACCATGGCAATAGCGAGGCTCTGACGATTGAAACGATCGTTTTCTTTAGGTAGGTATTGCCTGGGTGTGGGTGCTTGTGGTATCGTCTTTGTTTTTAATTTCCATATCACAATCACAATCAACTTACTATGAGATCAGTACAATGTGTATGATGTTGTCTCATATTTATTTATATGTGCGTCAAATTTCATCAAAAATCTTATATTGATATTCCTTTATTGCATCTTGTTGTATACAATGGTGTTACATAAAATTTTTATTCGTATTTTTTATAAATTTGCCTTACTATGTGTTTTTTTAAATAGGAGGATAAAAACAAATCAATTTACCTTTCTAGAGCAAGACACCTACAAAGAGAATACCCCTGTTGCTTCGTAAGTATAGTCGGTACCTACCTACTTACTCTACCTATTAATAATACACCTACGAGTATTAACTTACGATTTTTCAGCAAAACTTACCTACCAAAGGTTGGTAAAATTCACTAAGTTAAATTAACTATAAATAGTTCACCACATCATTTTTCTATTTATAGGGTAAATGTACCAGTTGTTGGCATTTTATTACAAAATACATTTGAATCATTTGATGACGCAGTGAGAGAAAGACAACTACAGTCAGAAAAGTTTGAAGACGAAAAGAATACTGCGACTTCGTAAGTATAATAAGTACCTAATGATATATATATATATATATATATATATATATATATACACCGAGATTTTTCATTGGTTTTGATACCAAAACCCTGTTTATGTTTATCATCAGTAGAAGCTATTTAGCTTGTAAAACTAAAAATATGAGCATAAAAGTAACATTAAAAAAATATCAATAAAAAAAACATTAAAAAAAATATCAATAAAAAATTGACAAACCCTTAGTACGGGACGATCTAATAAAAGTCAACGACCGAGGCGCTTCAAACGCGCCGTCTTACTATGTGAACTAGAACGTTACTATGTGTTTGCGACAAAAAGTCACTGTTACAACTTTTATATCTTTGCTCGTAAAGCGATTATTATTTCTTAAATAGGTACAACACTATTTTGTATTATAACGTTTTCGGCTATATAAATATAGTTTATAGGTATACTTACCAACTTATTTCTATAAGTAGGTTTCACTAACATAATTAGACCTATCCGTAGAATAAAGTTTATAGCTTATCTTACATAATGTAGCTAGGTACCTTTTTACGATATTTTAACGAATAGGTAAGTACAGCCAACGTCATATCAGTGGATACACTTTGACATTAGCACAGCTCTTATCTTATACGCCATAAGGGTTAGATTGGAACTAGAGTGTATTGACTGTCATGAAGCTGACTGTACCGTACTGTACTGTAATAGTAGGATGTGTACCACTTCACTTATATTTATATTTTTCAATTGACAGGGTAAATATCTTGGATGACACCGAATCTAAAACTTATCACACTCTGGAAGTGTAAGTTTAAAATCTAATTATTTTCATGGAATGAATTTCACAAATTGCATCCAAACTCTACTTTTGCTAATAAACAAAGTAAGTATTTGTAATTAAATCAAAATGTTGCTTTATTGCAGGGTGCCAATTACACTGGGACAAAATTATTGTCTTTCAGTGAATGGGGAAATAGACAATGGCATGACTTACGCACCCAAAGAAGTTTAGTAACATTCAGGTATTATATGACACAATGTAGTAACGCGGTAGTGACACCACCTCAGCACTAAAGTTGAGAAAATATGGATTATAAGATAAAAAATAATTTATTTTGTACTAGCAACACTATAGGATTTCATTTGGCGCCTTAACTGTCATCATAATGCTTGCCGCGCTCTGGCACCACTGCTAGGCCTCATTAAGTTCAGAGCATTTTGATAATTCCGAGAAAACCAAGGGCCCAGCAATGGGTGGGTGGGTTTTACTAATCTCTTCGGACGAAGCACTTCGTATAATTATGATAGAACTTCACGTACAGGTAAGTTCGTTAATTCATAAATTATACTCGTGCTTCGTCCTCAAGATTAGTAACATTCAGGTATTATATGACACAATGTAGATGTTTAGAGAATTTCGAGGGAATATCAAAACTAATACACTTTATTAATAATAACTATATGTATTAATATCAATCAGTTTATAACGAACATACAGCCCTCGCTAACGAGACGTAATCATTACATTCAAGAAGAGGTCTATTATAAAATTTAGCAAAGGTAGAGGAATTGCCGCTCCATCCAGCCGTTTTTCTAATAAGGTCACGCCCAGCTTATGCGCTGCTGACGTAGCGGCATGTCGTGTACTATGGGAAGAAAAGATAGACACGTCTATTCCGCTATCTTTGAGTGTACACTTAATCCAACGACTGAGAGTCTCAGTAGACACACAGTTATGCGGTTTGCGAAAGCTAATGAATAATTGATTAATTTTCCTAATTTCTTTAGTCTTTTCTATGTAGACCTTAAGGGTTTTAGCGGGACATATCTCTGGACGTTGATTATAAAAAGGTAAATAAAGTGTGGGTTGATTTTTGCCTAATTTTGATGTTTTGATTAAATCTGATATTTTAATTATTACTTTATCATTTTGATAAATTATTTAATCACATTTTATTTTTGATAATGTTTGTACTCTATGCGCCGTAACGAGCGCAAGTAGTGTAATGCATTTTTTGGACAATTGTTCAAGGCTTTAAACTTTCATTAGGATAAAGAGCAGCTAAATAGTTCAAGACTGTACTTGGATCCCACGTAACATTATAACGTGGCAATGGAGGTCTTAATTTATATACACCTTTACAAAATCTTATAATTCTATCATCATCTGACATGTTACCTATTAATAGCGAAAGTGCAGATCTGTGGCTATTGATAGTACCGTACTGACCTCCATCATTAAAAATCTTTGTAAGGAAATCTATTACAATTGGAATGGATGGGTTGTATATGCTTATATTATTTTCATTGCAAAATGTATACCATCGTTTGAAGCAGACATCGTATTGCTGTAAGGTATTCTCGGACAGTGATGCTAAGGTGATATCTAATGCAGACTCTGGGATGCAGCGTTGCAATAGTGCTGTCCGGACAAAACTCCGGCAACCAGGGTAGTGTGAGCTTGCATGTTCTGGCTGCTGGAAGAAGGTGTGACAACATCATAATGCTGAAGCTTTATTACGTCTGAAACAAGTAATTTGTAAAATAGAGGATACCAGGGTTGGGATGGCCAGTCAGGCACAACCATAATACCTTTGGCACTATGAAATTATTTTCCTCAGGGATTTAAGTACGACTGCCACTGGTGGGAAGGCATAAAAGAACTTCCTAGACCAGTCTAAAGTAAAGGAATCGCAAGCAATGGCCTCGGGATCTGGATGTAAAGAGACATACCTATCGCACTTCTTATTGATGCGGTTAGCAAATAAATCAATTTCAGGGATTCCAAGATTATTTATTAATTTTTGGTAACCAAAATTTGTAAGCTCCCATTCTAAATCTGGATGGGTACGTCTAGACTCTTTGTCGGCTATAACATTTTCTGAGGGTTTAATGTATGAAGCAACTATAAATATTTTTCGCTCTTCACACCAGTCCCATATAGCTTTTGTGACTGAATTTAGATGTGGGAACTGGATACCTCCCATGCGATTTATATAGCTGACTGCAGTAGTATTATCTACTCTAAGCAATATTTGACAATTGTAAATTTTTTTTACAAATATCTTAAGAGCAAAGTAGGCCGCTAGTAATTCGAGTTGATTAATGTGTAATTTCTTTTCACTATTAGTCCAACGACCACAAGCTGTTTGTTCGTTACATGCTGCCCCCCACCCCGTTGTTGAGGCGTCAGAGAATATTTCTAACATGTAACTATCATTTCTAATTCTATGTACGGAATGATCAATTACACTTGTCCACCAATCAAAATCGAGATGCAAAGATTGTGGTAAAGTCATGTATTTATCATAGTCATTATGACCTAATAAATGAAGAAACTTAGATCGTTCTAATTCTTTTGTATGCAGCCAACCATATTCAATCGCAGGACAGGCAGATATTAATAAACCTATTAATTGCGCGAATGTTCTTATTTTAAACCGTTTAAGTTTTCGAAGGTTCCCAATTTCTATTTTAATACGAATTCTCTTTTCCGGAGGTAATGTAATTTGCCATTTATGCGTGTCTATTATAAAACCTAAATAACGACAGTTCTTTGAGGGTATTTTTACACTTTTTTCTTCATTAATAATAAACCCTAAGGCATTTAAAACAGACTGAGTGATTTAAATATTTTTAAACAATCTGTATGTGTAATTCCTGTCAAAAAGAAGTCATCTAAGTAATTTGATGAGATATATCCCAAAGAACGTAACAATTTGACCACTGGTTTCATCAGTTTTGTAAATATAAATGGAGCTGTACAGATACCAAATGGAAGAACATTGAATTCATACAAAAAATCGAAGGTACTTTCGAGATTCCGGATGAAAAAGTAGGCATCTTTTAAATCTAAAGTAGCAATAAAAGAGTCTTTAGATATAAGTTTGAGAACTGTTCGAATATCCTCTAATTTAAAATGTTGTGATTTCATGAATTTATTTAAGCTTTTAAGATTTAATATTAATCTTTTCCCGCCATTTGGTTTCGGTACTAAAAATATGCGAGATATGTATTGATCAGAACACGGTTCACATTTAGATATGGCTCCAACAGAAACTAAGTTATTGATTGGTTCTTTTACATGAATTTGTTCCGAGTCTGCGAAGTTAGTTACAGCCGGTAAATGAGATTGTTGAACTGGACGTTCAAATTTTAATTTGTAACCATTAATCCATGATAAAATGTTACGATCACATGTTATAATCGACCATTGTTTATAAAAAAGCGCAAGCCTGCCGGCGTAACGTACCGAGTTTACTGGTGTTGTTGGTTCGGGGCTGGCCGATGTGAGTAATTCATTGACGACATCCCGCGGCGAGGCGGTGGTGCGTTGCGAGCTGCTGGCAGCTGGAAGCGTGGCGACGGGCCCGGTGGCTGCCTGCGAACTGGAGCCCTCGCCTTCCAGTTTAAATGCTTGTTTGGTACGTTTGCAGACGTTGAACTCTTTGGTTTCTTAGAAATATCCAACTTGAGGTCTGTACTGAATTTTGTAACTGCCTTTGCGGTTTTCAAGGTTTCAATCAAATTGTTTCCAAACAAATATTTATCTATTTTTGTAAGTGACAATTGGTCTTTTAAGTCCTTTTTTACTGAATATAGACAGGAGTTCCGTCTTGCTTCGGATTCTGAATGCTGAATATCACAAAATATTCGGCCAATATTCATGAGTTCTTTAATTAACTCGGTGTTTTTCTCAGAAGCACTAAGCTGATCTGATATTACTTTGCTTAGACATGAAATGCCAGCTGCAATCTGTTTTTGTCTGGACTCAATGGCCTTGTCTCTTTTGGTGACTTGTTCGGTAACAGCGGCTTTTATTTCAGCATTAAGCTGTGGTGCGGCTATGTGTACACAATTTTCCGGCACTAGGTACTTTTTGAGTAGCTCTTTCCGAGCATCTTTGCTTAAGCCGGAAGTGGCTATATGATTGAATCTAGTTGCCAAGTCTTTGTTAATTTTAGTTCCGTATTCGACGACTAACGACGGATCCTCGCCCAAAATGTTTAAGATGTCTACATCAGGAGTGGACGAAAGACCACTAGGGCCAGTTTCAACATCTTGACGAACTTCTGCGATGTCTATATTTTGAGGTATCTCGTTAGTGCCAGTCTCCAAATCAATAGTTTCAACTTGCTCCGCTGAGTTCTGATTTGTTTCAAGGCCTAAAACAATATTTAACGGTCTTTTAGACTTTGCTATCGTTTATTTAAAACAGAAACGGTAGTAATATTGATAAAGGGAAAAATAATAATTGCGGGTAGTTGTGAAAAAAGAAGAGAAAATGTTTTTTAATTTATTGTTATTCTTCCTTCTAACCAGTAAAATATGAACCATTAAGATTATGTGCAAATTTTTTGGTTTACGAACCATAAAGGATTTTCAGACATTGCGGCGGGATAGCCCCAATATTCATATTATTTTTCAGCCACACCGAGCATCGAGACTACTCTGATGCACGTTTAAATTTTAATCAGACAGTAATTGCGTCGAGATAGTCCCTCAAAAACTACTCTGATGCAATCGATTAACAGCATGCGTCAAGATAGTCCCAAAGACTACTCTGTGCATGAAAAAACAATCATTACTTATATTAGAATTGAAAGACACTTGCTACGAGTTAGTCCCTCAGACTACTCTGATGCAAGTTTATAAGTAAGTTGTTTAGCGCACTAATGGAGAAAGAAAAAAAAAACAACGTAATTGTGGGTACTTACTGTTAGAATTCTCCTGAATATCAGGTGTGGAAGCTCTCGACGAATTAGATGATGAGCTGCATGATCGACTAGAAGACGATGATGAACTTATCGATAAAGTATTTTTATTACGCCGCGAGCGTTTAACCTCCTTCTCTAATTTCTTTAATTTTTTTACAATTGACTCTAAACTTGTTTCCGCCGACCGTTTCGGCATGATTGCGAAAAAC
Source organism: Scoparia ambigualis (assembly GCA_963921215.1). Taxonomy (NCBI): domain Eukaryota; kingdom Metazoa; phylum Arthropoda; class Insecta; order Lepidoptera; family Crambidae; genus Scoparia; species Scoparia ambigualis. The sequence goes on from OY992504.1 coordinate 5,062,721, forward strand.
GTGTGAAGTGGATGAGCACTAAATTGCGAATGAGGCCTAGCAGTGGTGCCAGAGCGCAGCAAGCATTATGATGACAGATATTATGGCGCCAAATGAAATCCTATAGTGTTGCTAGTACCAAATAAATTATTTTTTATCTTACACTCCATATTTTCTCAACTTTAGTGCTGAGGTGGTGTCACTACCGCGTTACTAAATTGTGTCATATAATACCTGAATGTTACTAATCTTGAGGACGAAGCACGAGTATAATTTACAGAGGCTTGCTGCTATACCTAGGACGCAAGATAATCCCAATGTAAGTTGTTAATTATAAATTTATCAAGGTATCCTGAACCTAGTCGTTAAATAAATAGGCTAACACGTTTATTTGATTTCATATTTGATTATACCTTTTAGCTTTCTTTACAACATTCGCCAGCTGATGATTTAGATCAAGAAGAATATTATTATATAGTAAGACCAGAAGAAAAAGAGGAAGAAATCAGAATAACTGGAAACAGAGTTGTAGATTTTATGTATTTCTTTGAACAGTTGCAAGAAATTTCGCATCATAACTCTCCATTAGGTTGTAATTTTAATCATTTAAAATTAGTCGGAGAAAAAAGAAAGGGATTAGTGTCAAAATTTGAGATTGTTTGCAAAATGTGCAACGTTAGATTGAGTTTAAAGAGTTGTAAAACGTACAATAATAAAAATGAACTTGATCTCAATGAAAATGCGGTAAGTGGTATCATGTCTATAGGTGCAGGATACGCAGGTTTAGAACAAGTGACTGGTTCACTTGAAATACCTTCTATGTCGGATCATTTGTATGCCAAGTGTCATGCGAGAGTCTGTGAACTATGGGGAACGGCAAAAGAAAAGTGTATGGAAGAAGCTGCAAAAGAAGAATACGATTTAGCTGTACGCGATGGTAATATTAATGCAGATGGAGTACCTATAATTACTGTAGTTGCTGACGGATGTTGGTCTAAAAGATCATTTAAAAAGAATTATAACGCTCTGTCGGGTGCTGTAGTAATTATTGGTTACAAAACAAAAAAAGTCCTTTACATGGCAGTAAAAAATAAATACTGTATGATTTGTGCACGGTCAGAGAACAAAAAACTGCCGGCTCCCGATCACATGTGTTTTAAAAATTACGAAGGATCCTCAAGTGGTATGGAATCCGTTGCAATAGTCGAAGGCTTTAAACATTCTTTACCGAATCAAGGCTTGATTTACTCAAAGTTGATTGCTGATGGGGACTCCAGTACATATAAAAGCATATTAGAAGCAAAACCTTATGGAAACTTGTTAGTAGAAAAAATTGAATGCACTAATCACCTGTTGAGAAACTTTTGCACGAAACTTGAAGAGTTAACCAAGAACACTAGCTATCCTATAAAATATCGCAAACTTCTTGGACAATCTATACTGCGCTTACGTAGATCAGTTAAAGGTGCTATCAAACATATCAACTCCAAAGAATCAAATTTTAACCAAAAAGTAATTGACCTAAAACAAGATTTAATAAATGCGCCAAATCATGTTTTCGGTGATCACAAATCATGTAAGCCTTATTTTTGTCAAGATATTGATAAAAATGAACCTTTACAAAATTTTGTTGCTGAAATGAAGTCTAACAATATTTTTGCTGCTATTATAAAAATTATGTCTAGATTAGTAAACAATGCCAAAAGCCTTATACATAATGTTAATAGTAATATTGCAGAAATATTTAACAGCGTTATTGCGAAATTTGTGGGTAGTAAACGAATTAATTATTCAGGTCGCCAGTCTTATACAGCTCGCTGTGCTGGCTCAGTTGTGGCATTTAATTCTAAAGCACCGCAATCCTATATATGCAAAAACTTTTTGATGAGAAGTCCTAACCCTATCATAAAACGCTTAGACATTAAACGCAATAAAAAAAGAATCGCAGGTGTAAAACGCAGGTTATCAAAATCTTTTGTAAAAAAAATGGCTTCAAGCAATGCCAATGACAAACACAATGGCGACTGTTGTCAAAAGCCCGATCTAGAACAAGCTGACTTTGATTTTGCTAAATCAGAACACATGAAAAAAATTCATCTTTCCGCTGAAGATCGTCAGTCGCTTGAAAAAATAACTGTTTTGCAAGCAGATCTCACTGCGTCTGCCTTCGGAAAGGTATGCAAAAGAGGACTTATAAAATGTGCACCTCTAGTAAAAAGTCTCGTAAATGTTACTGGTGATCTAAGCCACGTTAAATCTATTCGTTATGGTAAGGAACACGAACATATTGCATTAGAACAATTGGCAGAAGTACTAAAACACGACGAAGAAGCAGACTTTATTGGTATACAGAAATGTGGCTTATTCGTCGACTCTGATTTGCCGTTTTTGGCGGCAAGTCCAGACGGAGTATTAGATGATAAAATTATTGAAATTAAGTGTCCGTATTCGGCGAAGGACATAACAGTCGAAGAAGGCATAGTACAAAAAAAAAATCTGGAAACAGGAGAAGAACGGGAAATTGACAATAAATAAACAACATGATTGGTTCTACCAAGTGCAGGGTCAGCTTCACATTACTCGGAAAGAAGTATGTTTATTTGTTGTGTGGACAGAAAAAAATATGAAAATAGAAGCAATAAAGAGAGATAACGAATTCTGGGTGAATAGTATGGAACTCAAATTAAAAACATTTTATTTTGATTGTCTATTACCAGAATTAATTGATTCAAGGCTGGACAGGAAAATGAAAATTTCGTGAGCCACAATATATTTTAGACGCAATAAACAAGAAAGAGTCAGCAAAACGAAAAAAATTGGTTGCCTGTAAAGTCGGTATACGGGCGAAAGTTTTACGTGACAACGACTTTGAGTGGTAAAATAATTTTAATGTGAATATTCATTCGTATAGTAGGAAGAAGGATGAAATAATAGTAACAATTTAAAACATTTATTTATACAAAGAATTATATTTAAAAAATTCTCTAGTGCTGCGCGCGCGGCAGACCGATCATAGTTGAGTGGGAGAGAGACGCAAGGCATTCGGCGGGCCTCTCTCTCGTTCGGTGACTCATCGTAACGTTACCGAGCGTTACACTTTTTCATAAGTGACTCCCAGCCGCAACCTAATTTAAGACGTTGTCACTTAAAAAAAGCTACACCTTCCGCGACTGTTATGCCAAAGCGGAAAAAAAAGTTAAATACCTACTTACTAATAATTTTATTCTCCAGAAATAAATAACAGTTTTCCACACTAATATGTTGTCAAATGAACGACCGAATTTATATGGAAAACCTATATTTATTATTGGGTCTATTTTTTTGCTAATTATGTTCCATTTCCATTACTGATTGTGTCGCTCTTGAATTATCATAAAGACTTTTTTGTTGATATTCTAGAATAATTAATTCGATATTGAAAATATAGGGTCGACAACTGGGATGTTTACCGTTCTATTATTTTACATTATTGAGTTTCTATAATTGTGCTTTGAATATTGTCACGAAAATAGATATTATTCGATTAGAATAAACCTAATAATTTATTTTAATTGATCATAGATACCTACCTACCTACCTGCCTATACGCTACCTACCGGCATCGGCAGTGAATTATACTCGTAGATTATAATGTGTACAATTTGGAAAAACTTTTGTAACCGTGAATATTTTCAATAAAAGTATTTGAAATCATTTATTTTGTTTTATGTTGTAAATATTAGTAGCACCCTCGCTCGCTATTTGATCGGCGAGCGGCGCGGCGGCGGCGGGCGGTTGCAATATCACGCCGCTCGCTCTTGCCGGCTCCTGCCTCACGCACATATACATGGGCCGCATAGAATACCTAAAATCGTTTAGCGCCAGAAGCTCGGTGCCCTCTTAATAACTCCTACTAATTCCACACCCCTATCGTCGCTCCTTACACTGCCCCACCACTCACACCATGCATTTGCGTCGCCTCCGATAACAATCTTGTCACACCCCAACTCCTTTATCATCTCCTTCAGAAGCCCTATGTAAGGGGCAATGTCGATGCCTGGTTCGAAATAGAATGATATAACGCCGATCGTCCAGTCCGTCGTTTCCAATCTTGCCGCTGCTAGATTGTGTGACGTGAGGTTGGGAAGCTGCAATACCTTAATGTTGTTGTCGCAGATCAATATGGCTGCTTTGTTGTTCTTCCCTTCCTCACGCACGGCCTGGACAATCCGCGCTCCCGAAACATCACTTATCACTCCTTTGCCCCCCACATACGGCTCCTGAATAAGTGCGAAGCAGATCTTTCTATTTTTAGCTTCTATAAGGAGCTCGGATAGTAGTATTTTTGCTGCGTTGGAGGTTCGCTTGTATCACTGTGTATATCTTTTCTTTCTGTTTCAGAACTGACGCCATGCCCTTAGCACCTGTACGCTACCTTAGCCCTGGCCAGCCTGTCCCACTTGGCCCTTATCGGGCATACCTCGTTAAAGGTATTGTGGGACTTGTCCTCCAGGCCGGCTCTCTCACAGTTAAGGCAGCGGGGGGGGACTCGACTTCTCCATACACGTGGCGTACAGGTGGTTACCCCCGCAGTGGCTACAGCTGTCCAGCTGCTCCTGACAGACCCGCTTGATGTGGCCGTAGCCCAAGCAGCGGGAGCACTGGATCAGCGGGGACTGATCCTCTACCCTGGAGACTCCCCATTGTAGCTGAAGAGTCCCCGCCTCTGTCAGCTGCTGCCAAATTGCTGGGGTCACCTTGACCACCATGTGTGCCACGTGCGGATTCCTTGTCTTCTTTTCGTAAATGACCTCTATGTCGTCTTTCCCATCTTTGGTTCCTTGCTTTCCTACCTTCCTCTTTATTGCCTCCTCTACTTGTTCCTTCTTTCTGTCCCCCCTTATATATTTCACTATCACTAGCGGATTCTTATTTTTGGCCTTTTCAATTTTTAATGTGCTGTCCTTTTGCAGTCTTTTGCTTAGTCTCAGCATCATTCTCCGTACCACACCCAATAATAACCTTTTGGTCCTTCGCCTTTCTTACCCTTTGTACTTTGATCCACTCTCCATCAGGATCGGTTGCCGCCGTTTTCCTGACTGCTTCCATAACCTGTTCGCTGGTCAGGTTTACGTCGGTCGATGCCACGATGAGAGAGTGGAGTGTTTTGGGTGTGGCCCTTGACCGTCCTTCTGCGGTCACTCCAGCGTACGTATACTTCTGCGGCTTTTCTTTGATCCCGTGATTCTTCGTCAAGTCTTCTATCTTCTCTGTGATTTTCCTGTTATTTTTTTCCTGCAGTCTTTCGCATCTTTCGTTAACTGCTTTATTCTCCGCTAGTAGTTTTTCTATTCTTTCAAGTCTTCTCCCGGTTTCCTGTTCAAATTCTGTGCTGTCCTTTACAATCTGTGTATGGACAGTCTTACCTATTCCAAACTTTGGTTCCTTCCTTTATTCTATCCTTTTTTCCATGCTTTCTATTCTGTCGACTAACTCTACCACCATCGCTACCAACTCGTTTGTTTCTTTTTGGATGGTGGCGTTGTCTTCTTTGGTCACTGTTCGATGCCCTGTGCTCGTTTCAAGTGCCTTCATAGTTCTTCCTTGTGCCTTCTTGGCGTTTGTCCTAATATCAGCGTTTGTCATTTCCGGGAGAAGATGCATCAGTTCTAAATCTACTGTCCGTGCCGTCGCTGGTTTTGTCTTTGACTTTGGTGGTGGGGACTGGTAGACTACTGAAATTTCCTTGCTATTCACCTTAGAGGTGCGTGGGCTTTTAGTAGCCATGTTAGTTAATTTAGTTATTAAGGACAATAATAAATTAAGACGGACAAGAATAAATTAACAGATTAAAATTAAGTTTGTATAAGTTGTAAAAGATAAAAACACGTTAAATGTAAAGTTGTAAAAGTTGTATAGATCTATAAATTAAATTAAATAAACACGTTAAAATTAAAATTGTAAAAGTTGTAAACACGGGACTTTGAAACCCTTGCTGGGACAGTCAACTAAACATTCCTATAGCAGAACACTATCAGCTCGCTCCCCGCTTGCCGCTTCCACCCCGCTGGGACTGCAAGTCTACCGCCTGTTGATAGTAGCGAATTGACCTTGTTATATGTTTCAACATCATAATAAATCAACGTGTACTATCCGTTGTCGTCTCATTGCCAACACCTCATCCCATCTCGTTATATTTGGCGCCCAAACGTGTGGCCTCCCACAACATCGAGACCTGGATGAGTGAAGACGAGTATTTTGATACGACAGCCAGGAATCCGAGAAGAAGCTCAGGTGCCTCATTCTTAGTCACCAGAGCCGGACGTACCACTACGATAAAGAAGAAACCTAAGAAAATGGCGGTCCAACTGACTAACGACCAATTTGAACGCCTCTTAGCGAAACTATCCCCATCATCATCATCATCAAGGATCGTTCACAACCTGCAACTATTCTTTCAATGGCCAGAAAAATAATGAAATCGTGGAAGCTTTCTTAACTGCAGTCAACATATTTAAGCGGTCGGAAGACATTTCGGACCAACGCGCACTAGAGGAAATGCCTCTTCTACTTAAAGAAGAAGCGGGTATTTGGTGGCAAGGCATAAAAGACGAAATGAAAACATGGAAAGGATTCGAAAGTCATTTACGAGACAACTTTGCTCCTAAGAAAGAAGCATATCTGATATACTATGACATACATCAGATAAACCTTCCTTCCGACCGACCCTTCCGCCCTAGACGCTACCGTGTGTGGACGTGTTGTAGATTTTGAAAATTTATTAAATAAATTAATGATTGTTGTGAGCGCCCGAGCTTCGCCCCGCTGTGGTCCCCGACCGGTGCCGAAGCCCTACACTGACAATATAAGTCGAAAAAAATTTCTGCCGTCTGCGGGGTTTGAACCGGAATCGGTGAGTGTTACACCGAGCACCTTAACCGCTGGGCTACGGACGCTTGAGCGCCGCGGCCGAAATAACCAACCGCTTCATACCTACATCGTTCCCGCTACCACTGCACTCGTCGAAAAACGATAACGATAATCGTTTCGGTGTACACTTCTACAAGTTTCATGGTACAAGTCATCTTTCAAAACGTGTGTTGTATATAAACACAATCACCATGCATGAGTGCGCTGCCTGCCGAGGCCCCACCAAAGATGACAACTGCCTGAAATGCTGTACTTGCTCGTTATTTTATCATGGCTTATGTGTTGGTGTATCACCTTCTGAAATGGTTAAACTCTCATCGGAAACAAAAACCAGTTGGCTATGTCCGGAATGTTGCACCAAAAAACCACGAAGGGACAACTCTAACAAGCCTGTTCGGCCTTCAACACCAACTAGTGGTTCGCAAGCTGACGCTAATGTGACGCTGCGCCGCGTAAAGCAGGGCCGGTCCAAGCCGCTGCCTGCACCCACCACGCCGCCTCCACCGCCCGCGTCTCAACCGGCCGGTTGCTCCGGCTCATGTGTATCGCGCGAGGAGTTGCGCGCTATTATAAAGGAGGAGTTTCAGAGTTCGTTAAAGGAATGCGCCATCGCGATAAAGAACGACCTAAACCGGGAACTGAAGGCGGTTAGAAGTGAAATCAGTTCGCTGACGGACTCAATGAATTTTATAAATGACTCATTCGAAAAATTAAACATCGACATTGCGACCTCCAAAAGCAAAGTTGAGTCCGTCGTGAAAGAAAACGAATCCCTCCGCAGCGAATTGAATGTCATCACAAGTCGCTTTAACCAACTCGAGCAGGTGTCCCGCGCCTCAAATTTGGAGATCCAATGTGTTCCGGAACGGAAGTCCGAGAATCTTCTGTCAATAGTTAAGCAATTGGGTAATGCAGTATCATGCCCAATAAATGAGTCAGACGTTTTTTACTGCGCTCGTATTGCAAAGAAAAACCCAGAGAGTCCTCGTCCACGCTCAATCCTGATAAAATTAAACAGCCCTCGCTCCCGGGACGCCCTTCTGGCTGCCACAATAAAATATAATAAGTCTCATCCGCAAGAGAGACTTAACACATTACACCTGGGCTTTGGGACTGACAAAAAGACAGCCGTTTATGTGACAGAGAATCTCACGCCTGAAAATAAATCTCTCCATGCAGCGGCGCGCGCTCGAGCGAAAGAGCTTCAATATAAGCATGTTTGGGTTCGCGGCGGCCGCATCTATATGCGAAAGTCTGATACATCGGAGTATGTGCTGGTCCGAAACGTGTCAACATTGGAACAATTGAAATAGGTTTAAGTATATTGTTTTTAAGCACAGTGTACAATTTAATAATGTTTTAAAATATTATAATTTAAATGTTTACTTTCAGAATGTCCGTGGCCTTCGTACGAAGACCACGGATTTTTACAAAAATGTATTGTGTTCAAATTATGACGTTATATTCTTGTGTGAAACATGGCTTAATAGTTCAATATTCGATGGCGAGCTTTTTGATGACCGGTATCTGGTGTACAGGCGCGATCGGGAGACTAGTGGTTTTCATAGATATAAATCTGGTGGCGGGGTTCTCATTGCGGTATCCAAGCATATTTCTTCACGTAGGTTACCGCAATTAGAGAGTGATTGTGAGGATCTGTGGGTGGAGTTAGAAATGCGCAGAAATGGTAAATCATTTTACAAACTATTATTGTGTGGCGTTTATCTCCCTCCACCCTTACAGAAAAATATTCTCGATTGCTATGTTGATAATGCGATCCGTGCTTTGGAATTGAATGAGAAAGTGTTAATCGTAAGCGATTTCAATTTAAGTAATATTATCTGGAACAACCACAATGTTACATCTCCAGCTAACTACATTGCTAAAAGCACACTTGATACTACACTGCTGGATTTCATCGCTTTGAGTAATCTTACACAATTTAATAATATATTGATCGTTAAAGGTAAAGCTCTGGACCTCGTTCTTTCTAACATAGCGATCAATAATGTGGCAGAGAGTAACTTTCCTTTAAGTAATCTCGACTCATATCATCCTCCTTTAGAGTTCGCCATCCCGTGCTATGATCCGCCAAGCTTACCACCCAACGACACGAATTTAAGATATAGTTTTCATAAAGCCGACTATGATGCGATTATTACTCAGTTAAATACAATATCATGGGAGCGTGAACTCTCATCTCGTTCTGTCGAGGCAATGGTAGAAACTTTTTATGGTATCATAAGAGATGTAATTGCACAGCATGTTCCGAAATATAAACCGTCATCTAAGAAGTTCCCGGTTTGGTACACAAAGGAACTCATTCGTCTCTTAAAAGAAAAACACAAGCTACGTATAAAATATCGTAAATACAAAAATCCACTAGACGAATTAGCTTTGTGTACACTAAAAAAGAGATGCGCTGAATTGATAATAATTTGTCATAAAAACTATATAGCTTGTATTGAAAAGTCAGTATCCAAAAATCCAAAACTATTTTGGACATTCCTAAAAAATAAAAGACGTAACAGTAGCGCCTATCCATCATCTATGACTTTTGACAGAGAGGAGGCGGATTGTGGTGGCGGTATATGTGATCTCTTTGCTTCTTTCTTCACATCGATGTTTAAAACGAGCTCTATATTTTCCCCGGCTGCAAATGACCAAATCCTTACGTCTAACTATCTCGCCAATCTCTCTTTTTCGCAGAGAGACGTACTTAAAACCCTAACTCGTTTGGATCGAAATAAGGGGGCCGGTCCTGATGGTATACCCCCTATATTCGTGGTCAGTTGTCGCAAGGCGCTATCTTTGCCTTTAACTACCATTTTCAATACATCTTTGAAAACAGGCACTTTCCCTTCTGTCTGGAAGGAGGCGCGTATTGTCCCAATTTTTAAATCAGGTGATGCCAGATCTGTTAAAAACTATAGGCCAATATCTATACTGTGTGTGTTTGGTAAGATTTTTGAGTCCTTAGTGTGTTCTGTGTTGACTTGGCATATGAGTCAAATTATCTCGCCTCAGCAATTTGGTTTCCTAAAATCGCGTTCTACAGCCACTAATCTCGTTTCGTTTTCGACCCAAGTATCTGAATCTCTCGACGCGCGACTATCTGTAGATACAATTTATACGGATATTAGTAAAGCCTTTGATACCGTTGATCACAACATTCTAGTTCATAAGCTTTCCACCTTTGGTATCACTGGAGATCTACTTACATGGTTCTCTTCATATCTTCAACAGAGGAGGTCGAGAGTGGTGGTTAACGGCTTCTCTTCGGAACCATTTTTATGCACGTCTGGTGTACCGCAAGGTTCGCATCTGGGTCCGATCCTCTTCAATATTTTCATAAATGACATTGTAACTATCTTCCGTCATGCCAAGTGCTTTATGTACGCGGACGATATGAAATTATCGATGCAAATACGCGATCAGAACGACTCAATCTTATTGCAAGAGGATCTGGACCGATTAGCGGCGTGGTGCACTGAAAACCAATTACTTCTGAACCTCGATAAATGCAAATTTATTAGATTTACCAGATGTGCTACTGTTTTGCGTCCGACGTATAATATTGATGGTCATGTTTTAGAAGAAGTGGAGTCTATTCGCGATTTAGGTGTGCTGCTGGACAGAAAGTTACGCTTTCATAAGCATATCGACCAAGTTGTATCTAAGGGTTTCCAAATGCTAGGGTTTGTTTTACGTAATGCTAAAGAATTTAAAAAGTCTTCAACAAAAATACTATTGTACAAGTCCTTGGTCCGTTCCAACCTTGAATACTGTAGCCAGGTCTGGTCCCCCCACTACGACGTTCACATCAAACGTATAGAGCGTATCCAGAAACGTTTTTTGTGGCATCTATCATACCAAACTCATAAGGCAAAAGAGCTTCCTTCATATGAAGAACGACTGGCTTATTTTAAATTAAACAGTTTGAAGGATCGTAGGTTTTTATTAGATTTAATGCTACTCCAAAAGATAATCAGCGGCACCACGGATTGTTCCTCTCTGTTACGATTGATAAATCTTAATGTACCATATAAACTGGCGCGGGTCAGAAGATATGTGCCTTTTTCTGTTAAGGGCAGCAGGACCAATGTGGGTCACCACGCTACCATGAATAGATTACAGCGACAATACAACGAACTCTGCAAAGTTTATAACATCGACATCTTCGCAGATAAGCCCCAGAAGTTCAGACAGGAAATATTAGAGTCATTTGATATAGCGCCAAACGATTGTTGATTTTATATACGAGTATGTACTCCTTTATTAAATTTGTCTTTTTGCATCATTAGTTGGCCCTGGAAGGGAAGCATAAATACTTTTATATAATGCTTCCTTTACAATAGATATTATCTATTAATAAATTGTTTTTTTTATATTGTAAATTATAGTCCACATTGCATGCCGTGGCAACCTGTAAGTAAGATGACACTTAGCTTTAAGTTTATGTTTGTTTCTACAATTGTTGCTTGTATCAGTGTTTGTCTTGTTGGTTGTCCTAATAAATAAATAAAAAATAAATAAATAAAATAAAAAGCAACAAGCTGGTGTTTCGACCGAAACTTTTGTACGACAAAAGCGTATGTTGTTTTCTCAACTTCCAGAACCGAGATTATTGGTGACACAGCAGCTGGATATGATATACAGTCTTCTCAATCTGGACATTCGAGATAAAGTACCACGGTCAAGCATACATACTTTTGAAGAGATGTTAGTAGCGGCGCGAGAAGTCGAACACGTCATTCGTGAAAAAGAAGATACTACTTCTACTATTGCGCGTGATGATAACCAACAATTTCGGCCAACAAATAAAAAACTAAACTGTAGGAAAAGATAATACACTCAGAATAACCATCGCGAAGAGAAGGATAAGTCGAACACAGAAGGCTGTCAAATAGTCACTTCTACTGCATCAAGTACCTACAAACCTACCCCTGCTACACCGACATTCAGTTGTTATGGATGCGGCACGCCCGGAGTGATACGGAGCAATTGCCCGACATGTCATAAGTCGAAGACCCAACCGTCAACTACAAAGGAGATTGGATTTTGTGCTGTCGACACCACGAATCACGAAGTAGATGGAGTAGAAGGCGCAGCATTTATTGACACATGCGCCAAGTCCAGTATCGCTTCATATAATCTGTATCGCCGTTTGGAAAGCAAGGGCTATAGTTTCGAGAAATTAGACGCTGGAGTTACCTTGGCAGACGGTATCGCAAAAAAACAAAATGTTTTGATTACCAAGGCACCGGTGAAGGTCTGTGATCGTACCATTTTGACTACGTTTTTAGTACTGCCTGATTCTCGAGATAATCGGACTTTGCTTGGCGTGAGATTCATACAAGACGCCCATATGGTACTCAATCTACCACAATACACTTGGCACTTTCTTGAAGATCCCGACATCGTGTTCGAACTGTACGAAGAGAGTTTTATTAACTTCAAAGAAACAGTCCACTGCTCATCTCTTGAGACGGACGTCTTAGGGTCAATATCACCTGCTCGTCCCGAAGCAAGTAAGACAGGGGAAATCTTAACTCGACCTTATGGACCACTGATACTCCTCCATCTATCTCCATGTAAGAAGACACGTATAGAACTGTTCGACGGCTACTCTCCCGTTATGGATGCCCTTTATGAGGATGCAGTTAAGAACCTAGAAAGTTATGATGCCTTAACTCCTGAGGACCTTTCGCTGTTTCCTGATACTGAAATAGCTTCTATCGACATCCAAAACTTGGACAAGCTTCTGAAAGACCACGAAGACGTATTTAAGCCTAATGGGGAACCGGCTAAAGATATTGAGCATATAATCGATACCGGTAATTACTGTCCTATATCTGTACCTCCGTATAGACTGTCCTCAATGAAAACGGAGATTTTGAAATTACGTGAGCTGTTGACTTTGTCTCCGATCCTAGCCCAAGCTGATGAAACCAAACCGTATGTTATTAAAACCGACGCCAGCAATGTTGCTCTAGGAGCAGTTTTGGTCCAGGGGGAGGGTGAGAGTGAACACCCGGTGGTATATGCGAGTCGCTTATTGACCCATGCGGAGCGTAACTATTCCACTACAGAGAGAGAGGCTCTGGCAGTAGTTTGGGCTGTCGACAAATTTAGAGGGTATATTGAGGGAGCAAAAATAATTATTTTGACTGATCATCAGGCACTCAAGTGGCTCATGACCCTTAAAACTCCTACTGGACGTCTAGCACGATGGGCTCTGCGGTTGCAGTCGTATGACATAACCATAAAGTATATAACCGGAAAGTCAAATGTAGTCGCCGATTCTCTGTCTCGGCCCAACTGTGAATCAGCTAACCAGGAAAATTGCGGGATATGTACGATAATAGCCGACATGCCCAAAAGGAGTAAACAGGAAATTAGGAAAGAACAGATGAAGGATGCTACTATTAACAAAATCGTGAAAAGTCTAGAGGGAAATGACGATGAAAACGCAAAGTATTGGAGTCGGAAGGGCTATGTAATGAGCAATGGGCTATTGTACCGCTACTATGCCGACAGCAAGACAGAGGAAGCTCAACTCGTTGTGCCGAAGCACGAGCAAAGTAAAGTTATTTCGGTGTACCATGACATAGCCACAGCTGGACATTACGGAACAGAAAAAACCATTGATCGTATCAGTCAACGCTATTATTGGCAAGGAATGAGAGGGCAAGTAGAAGCCTATGTCCGTAACTGTACACAGTGTCAAAAATATAAGCCGAGCAATCAGAAACCCGTGGGCCTTCTTCAGACTACCGCGTGTAAACAACGATTTGAGGTGGTGGCTTTTGATCTATTTGGGCCATTACCTTGAACAGCATCCAACCACACTTGGATATTTATTGTTGAGGATGTAGCAACTAGATGGACAGAGCTATTCCCGCTGCAGCAAGCCACTGCCGAAGAATGTGCCAAGAAACTTCTTAATGAAATCATTTTACGATACGGAACCCCCCGTCCTTTTATTAGTAACAATGGCACACAATTCGTAAGCAAGGTGATGCAGCAGTTGACATATTGTTTAAATATTCAGCATGGTTTGATTCCAGTGTATCACCCTGAGACTAACCCAGTGGAAAGGCGTAACCGTGATCTAAAGACACAACTTGCCATTCTTGTTGATACTGATCATACAAGTTGGTCAGATAAACTACCAAGCATTCGTTTTGCCATGAATACCGCGAAATTATGCTCCACATCGTTCACCCCGGCATATTTGACATTTGGCCGCGAACTAAGGACACCAGATGATGTTGAGCATGATCTTCGCGAAATAGTACAAAACGAGAACTTCGTCCAGGAAATTACACCCAAACTCTTGTTGGTGGCAAATACACTTAAACTAGCTAAAGAGGTCCAGGAAATGAAAGAAGAAGCTAGGAAGGAGTATTTAGATAAGAAACGACAGCCTAGCCCCAAATATCAACACGGAGACCTCGTGTTGGTTCAAACTCACACCCTAAGCAAAGCCTCTCAAGGAATTACGTCTAAATTCGCACCAAGACGAGACGGCCCGTATCTCGTGAAGAGACAACATGGACCGAGTTCTTTCGAACTTGCCACTGTGGACACGAACTCGCCCGTGGGTATTTATCATTCATCAGCATTGAGACAATTCCGAAAGCCAGAAGACGGCATGCTGCCCAAACCAACCCAATCGATCAGGAAGAGGGGACGACCACGCAAGCAAACAAATATTGAAGCGACTACCGCTAAGGCAGTCCGACCTCGTGGACGACCTCCGAAATGAATCACTAATGTTCTGTTACCTCGTCGGGGCGACTTCAGTAACAGAGGGGGAGATTTTAACAAATTATATTAGTTTCCTCACTCGACAACAGATGGCGCTGTACAAAACTGAATCGCGCTATCAAGATTACTCGACCGTAGTATAAGATTAGCTCATACATTCACTAATGTATTCTCTTAGGGAACTATAGAATTGCAAGTTACTGCTTCCACCCTTGCTGGGACAGTCAACTGAACATTCCTATAGCAGAACACTATCAGCTCGCTCCCCGCTTGCCGCTTCCACCCCGCTGGGACTGCAAGTCTACCGCCTGTTGATAGTAGCGAATGTACCCTGTTATATGTATCAACATCATAATAAATCAACGTGTACTATCCGTTGTCGTGTCATTGCCAACACCTCATCCCATCTCGTTATAATAGTTAAATAAAATTAATAATTAAAATAAAGATTTAAAAAGTCAAATAAAGTCAATAATTTGTTTAACATCTTAAACCTAATGCCTGTCCTCAATAGAGGTATATGGGTCCTAAAGTACAGTCAATTTATATGTCAAAAATAAAATAAAATGAATAATAAATAATCAAAGTCAAAATCCAAATGTCAATAAAATCTATTTAAAATCCTACAAATTATGCCTGTCCTCAATAGAAGTGCAGGAGTCCTAACCTAACGCAAAATGGCAATTAAAATAATTTAAGTTAAAACTGAGATTCAAATAGATAAAGATAAACTTTGAAATTTCGAAAATATGCTAAGCTAAAATTACCAATTTAGCTGTGCGGTTTGTTAGTAGATTCGAAAGGGTGGCGCTTGGAATTTATTAAGGGTTGAAGAATTTGGAATAAGTGGCCGAAAAGGTGATTGTCTGTACTGTGTGGTTATATGAGATTTTTCTTTTTTAAAAGCAAGAAAGGGTGTGAGTTTAATTCCAAACAAGCTTACAAGTTTGGACTTCCTTGTACCATCCCCACTTAGAAGGACATGCATGGCAGGTCTTGATGGGGTTGTAAGATTTGACCCCATACCAGTGGGGTAGCGTGGGTGTCGGCCGCCCGGGGCGGAAGACGATTTTGCCGCCCTCTTATTTAGGTATTTCAATTGAACTATACACTACTATACATTACATACATTAATTCTAAAGAACTTTTCGGCAAAAACAGTAATCATTATTTTGCTTTATACTAGTTAGATTTTAAATAAAATAGTTTAAGTAAGTATCTAAGTTTTACAATCACGTTTATTAATACAAACATTCTTTTACTTCAACCACCTTTCTTTCACTCTTTTCATTTTTGATGTTAAAACAAAAATATATTACATGATAAAGTACAAGTTAGAGTCGTATCTAAACGAAACTGTCAAACATTTCAAAATAAATACCTACTAATAAAAAAATCAAAAAAATCAAAATCAATATATCTTTATTCAGTAAGCTTAAATTAAGCATTTTGAATCATCTAAATTTATTTTTTTATGGATGGATGGATAGGCATAGGACCCCACCCACCCACCCCACCTATTCAGGAAGTCTTTTAGCTGTGGAGAAGAACGGGCACGAGAAACTCCACAGCTTTAAAATAATATAGAAGTAACGACATTTACAAAACAACATGTCGTTACCAAATTATACAATCAGTTATAAAGATAATGGATTAAGAAAAAAAACAATGTAAATATATTATTATAACCAGGCTGTTTTGTCTTCTAAATATTCCTTGACTGTGTAATAACCTTTCCTAAGTAAACAAGATTTTACATGATTCTTAAACTTATCTAAAGGTAAATCTAGTATAGTACTTGGTATTTTATTATAATAGTGTATACCTTGCCCCGAGAAAGAGCCGAGAACCTTTTGTAACCTAAACAGTGGCATTACTAGTTTTGACTTATTTCTAGTATTGAAATTGTGTACATCACCGTGTTTAGAAAAAGTGTTAATATTGCAACGCACAAAAACTATACAATTATAAATATACTGCGATGCAACAGTAAGAACACCAACTTCCTTAAAAATATTTCTCAAAGAAGTTCGCGATCCCAGTCTATAAATGGTTCTTATTGCTCGTTTCTGTAAAATATAGTTTTAACATCTGCCGCTGTTCCCCACAAAAGGACGCCATACGACATGACACTATGAAAATAACTAAAGTAAACAGTCCTAGCAGTTTCAACATCTGTTAGTTGTCTAATTTTTCTAATCGCATATGCTGCTGAACTGAGTTTGCCGGCCAAATTCGATATATGCGGATTCCATTGGAGTTTTGAGTCAAGGGTTATCCCTAGGAAAACTGTCGAGTCTACCAAATCTCATTTAACACCATTCATTCTAACATCGGTTTGTTCGGTCTTGACATTTGGTAGTATAAATTTAATACATTTCGTTTTTTTAGCGTTTAGCTGTAAATTATTCGCACTAAACCAACTGAGTACCTCTGAGAGAGCATTGTTAACATCGTCATAATTATTCTTACATCTAGTCACATTAAAAATGAGTGAAGTATCATCTGCAAACAATACAATATCACAGAAGTTTTCTACAAAGAATGGCAAGTCATTAATATATATCAAAAATAAAAAAGGGCCAAGAATTGACCCTTGTGGAACTCCCATTTGTACATGAGAACCGGATGACTTAGTTCCATTAACGTCGACAGTTTGTGTTCTGGAACTAAGATACGACTGTATCAAATTACGCGCAAGACCTTTGAGACCATAGTGATTTAACTTCATCACCAGTGTCCGGTGCTCAACGCAATCGAAAGCCTTGGACAAGCCGCAAAAACTCCAAGAGCGTTCTGAGACTTCTCCCAGGCATCAAATATATGTTTTATTAGATCTACACCTGCGTCAGTAGTGGAACGACCCTTAGTAAAACCGAATTGCTTACTATGTAAAAGATTATTTAAGTTAAAGTAATTCACTAACTGTTCGAGAATAATTATTTCATAAATTTTACTAAGTGCTGGTAGTATTGAAATTGGTCGATAGTTACTGGGGTCTTCTTTATTTCCCGATTTAAATATAGGTATAACCTTACTAAACTTCATAAGATCAGGAAAGATTCCCTTATCAACACACTTATTAAATATGTCAGCAAGATAGAGTGCAATAGAATATATAATATTTTTAATTATCTTTATAGACATACCCCACAAATCACCTGTGTTTTTCATTTTTAGTAATTTGAAAGTTTTAATAATGTTTCTAGAGTCAATATATTGAAAATTAACAGAAACATTACATTGGGGTACATGTTTTTCGAGAAAGGCTTGTGCTGCCACTGGTGATGAATTTAAATTTGAGGTGGTTACCACAGGTATATTTATAAAGAAATCATCAAAAATGTTAGCAATTTGTGCATCTGAATTGATAAGGTTATCTTTAACTTTTAGAGTAAAAGTGTTGTCCCGTGGTTTTAATTTACCAGTTTCACAGTTGATGATATCCCAAGTGGCTTTTATTTTATTATTATATTTTTTAATTTTATCTTTAATGAAGTTAGATTTTGCTAGTGTGCACACTTTCTTAAACAATTTAGAGTAATGTTTTACATATTCTGTAAAATTTAAATTTTGATTATATTGTCTTAAATTATATAACTCATACAGTTTATTTCTACTTTTATAAATACCAGTCGTGGCCCAGTCACAGAACTTAAGTTTTTGTGAAAACTTAATTGTTTTAGATGTAAACACTTGATTGTATTCTGTCTTTATTAAATCAAAGAGATTACTATATAGTACATCCGGATCATCATGTATAAATGGCAAAGTATCGATTTTACAAGCTACATTGGTTTTAAAACACTCCATTCGCTTTTTTGTAACAGGTTTACATGTTACAGTTTTAGGCGCATCCATAACATCAAAATCATAGGTCACCTTTAAACCGCAATGGTCAGACGTAAGACTACTAATAACTGACTTAGAGACAGGGTCATAGTCTGTAAAAATATTATCGAGACAGGTGGCCGAATGTGAAGTTATTCTAGTGGGTTCAAGAAATAGATTTCTTAGATTAAAGCATTTAAATAAAGCGAGAAGACGAACACTCCCTGAAGTGTTTCCTAAAATATTTACATTAAAATCCCCACATACTACAACAAATTTATTTTTCAATTTTATTTTATTAAGTAAGTACATCTTCCATCACGGACTCAAATAAATCAAATTACCCAATGGGGGCCGGTATACACATACTATTACAAAACTATTGAATTCTACACATGATAGCTCAATGTTACGCTCCTAAGAAAGACATACAATGTCGTTGCGTTCCTTGTATTTAATATTATTACTAACTAGTATTAGAGAACCGCCGTGAATAGCTTTGCTTTGGACGTACGCGCTTGCTAGTTGGAAATTATTTACTTGGAAAGACTTGTCATGACTTTTTAGCCAATGCTCAGTTACACAAAATATATGAATAGCCTGACTTTTTGCAATTAATTCTAATTCTAAGTCTTTGCCAGCCAAACCCTGAATATTTTGATGTATAATATTAATGTAAGTGGACTTGGCTTTTGTCTTAGACTTCAGTTTAAACAAGAGGTAGTCATCTTACTACTAGTTGTAAAGGATGCATTAGTAGAACTACTAATGATGATATTATTGTCAATAACAGACTTAGTTATACCAAGTATAACTGTATCATGTATATTGTAAGCTAACAAATTAGCTATTCGAGTCCTACACTTCTTCGACAGATACATACTATCTGAAGTCAAACTAAAATTATTGATAAACTTATTAATATCAAAAAATAAAATAGTGTCACTATGACGGCATAATAAATTGAATAATAATACATTTAAGTCAAATATGCGTTTATTCTGTTCCCAAGTTAAATTTGTACAATAGGGAAAAGCACTAACTATTAACTTGCAATTTGTATCTAATTGTAATTTCAACAAAATATTTATATTTTCTATGATGTCACGTTTTTTAATTCGTAGACTGTCACCACATAAAATAATCACATTAGTGGAACTGCTCAATGACTGCTGAGACTTCATTGATTGACCTGGGGCACATATTCATTACATGTTGGTTTATACTTCCATTCATAAGCAATCCTAAGCCCTGACCCAATCTATCAGAGAAAATAACTGTGTTTCTAATTGGTTTAATTACATTTTTATTGCTTATGTGATTTAAATTATCAGAAGATTTAACTGGCATTTCTGTGCAGGCCGTTAAAGGACTCGAATCCATGACAGACAAGTTATTTGACTGAACACACGAGTTTAATGATAAAGGATTTTGAAAAAAAAGAATAGGTAACTTGCTTTACTGAAATTTTCTGGTTTCAGAGTTTCGTATCTCAAACAATATAAAATATCATTGACCTCAAAAGGAAGAAAAATAAATTTTATAGGATAATTTCATTGTCCGTCTGTCTGTCTGTGAGGACCTTTTTTGCAGAAACGAGTACCAACACATATCATATTGAAATGTATATCAAAGATTCCGGTCTACAGTCCCTTTAAAATGTGAAAAAATCTAACTTGTAGGTCAACGCGATCAGATATGACTATTGTTGTAAAATCTCGCAATTTTCGTGATATCACGAGGCAATCAAAACCTACGGGGTACCTACGTTTACCTATGAACATGAAATTTGGCAGGAACCTAGGTATATCTTACAATACAACTATCGATAGGGAAAACTCTGAAAACCGCAAATATTTGTACGGAACCCTGAGTACGCGAGTGTAAAACTCGCACTTGGCCGGTTTTTTATTTTAATAAATTTAATAAATAAATAATAAACAATTTTTATTTCAGGCACATGGTCCATAGAGTGTTAGTAACAATGTTTCATAAACTAAGTTAGTAAAATTATTGTAATCGTTACATCAACATACATAAATGAAATGCCTCCTCAAAATAAAATCTAAAAATAAATCATTATCAATAATATAATCAAAATAAAATAAATGCATATCAAATAAATTAAAATAAATACAAGTCAAAATAAAATCAAATTAAACTTAAATCAAACAAAACAATATCCAAATGAAATAAAATCAACAATAAAATAAAATCTTACGTAGGTACATGAATATTGTCCATTGTCATTTAAATGATCAACTGATGCCTTATAAGCTTTGTTACAACGAACTACAAGAACTTTTATATGATGTTACTTGCTGCTACGGAACCCTTCACGGGCGAGTCCGACTCGCACTTGGCCGATTTTTGTGTGTTTTGTGCCTCTAACTTATTTAGTTTTGGTTTTTTTGTGTAGAAGATGAGTTGCTTAATTATTCTGAACACTAAAATTGCAAGTAGTTGTACCAACTGAGTCGTAGTAGACGATGAACAGTATAAACAATATTTAAATTCGGAATAAAATGTTATTTCGATATTTAAAAAAAAGTCTATGACGGTTGTGCTGCAGATAATCGTAAAAATATCTACGGTTCCTTAGCTTTCTACCAAGATATATAAGATATTATCAGGATTTTCGGAAAAAACTTTGATGAAAGGTAGCAATCAAAATAACGCTATTACGTTAATTTACTCCCTGCGCCTAGGACAATAATTGTCCTTTATGGAATTTGTACGGTGTTTCATAGTCAAATCAGTCAGAAATGATGGAAACTACATCCCCCTAAACTTTAGGGTTCAATAAACGCGTCCTAGAGTGAAAAGGGTATATATCGCTGGCGTATTTCTTTATCTGACGTTAGTGCAGGTAACACGGTAATATATGCTCTATCGTATTAATCACATTATAAAAACCGAACCCAAAATTGCGCAAACCTGCCACGGGCGCGTGGCACTTAGTACTTGTAATTTGAACCCATAGCTGGTTGGTTGGCACTCCAAGGGCTTTCAAAAAGTTATAATTATATAAAGGAAGGTCTTGAAGCAGTCTTGAATAGAAGTAATTTATAAAGGATTAATACCAACGTACCTACAAATAGAGAGCCTTTTCTAGTGGCGGCATTTCAATTAAAATTTTAACATAAAAGAACGCTTATTGTAACATAATACACTCTCATTTTTTAGTCGTTTTAATGAAATTAAGGGTGAGTTCCACCCATGAAACTGAACAACTTTCTTCAGGAAAACTATGTGCAAAAATGACAAAAAAATGTCGACATCCCATACTATTGTCGTCAGCTGATCGGGCAGTTTTATATGGGAGGTCGAAATTTTTTTTGTCATTTTTGCACATAGGTTTCTTGGCGAAAGTTGTTCAGTTTCATGGGTGGAAGTCACCCTTAATTTCATTAAAACGACTAAAAAATGAGAGTGTATAACTATAATAGTTAGACATATTACGCTTGATGTGTTCTGCAAAGTCTTTGTACATTATCTTGTTCTGTCATCAATAGTTTTCGCAGCGTACGCGATGTAAGGGATTTTTTGGTAATTTTTTACAAATTGGATTAGTTACATCATTGGAGTTATAGTAAGGATCCCTATTCCTTTTTTGAAAATTTAATAGTATAAGTAGCTTATGTCACCCGGAGATAGTGTTTTTTTTTTTTTATACTAAGCCCGGCAAATGACCCCACTCCACCTGATGTTAAGTGGAAATGAGGTCCAGGCGCGAGGACAACTGGTGCAGCGTAAGAGACGTAGCATCAGTCATCCTCACTCTGCCGGCCCACAAAGTGCTTCTTCACGCCTCGTTTGAAGGACCCTATGTCATAGGTAGGAGGGAATACGTGTGCTGGTAGACTATTCCATCTTTTAGAAGTGCGGCAAAGAACCGAGTCACCAAATTTCTTTGTGCGAGATGGAATGTTAGAGACTGTAAATTGGTGACTCCGCAGAGCAGCACGCGTACTCCTATGGAGGAAGGGAGAAGGAGGGATGAGGTCAAAGAGTTCTTCAGAGCACTCGCCATGGTATAAACGGTAAAAGACGCTGAGTGACGCAATATCTCTACGCAATTGCAAAGGCTCGAGAGTTTTAGTGACCTCTGCATTGCCGATAATGCGCACAGCGCGGCGCTGCAATCTGTCCAAGGCATCGAGAAGGTACTTTGCGGAGCCGTCCCAAAGGTGAGAGCAATACTCCACGCAAGACCGCACCTGTGTCTTGTATAATAGACACAACTGATCAGGCGTGAAGAATCGCCGCACCTTGTTCAGGACACCGAGTTTACGTGAGGCATTTTTAATCACGGTTTCGATGTAGTCCTTTTGGTTCAGATCGCAGTGTAGCTTCCCAACGGGAAAAGAAGTTCCCAAATCGGTCTTGTAGTTTCGGAGCCTATTCAATGCAAACAAACAAACAATAAAATCTTTCCTATTTATAAATATTATAGATTATTATTTATTAGTATATTTACCTAGATAAATTGATTTCCTAGAAAGGTAGATAGATCCTAGTGCAATCAATACAATAATAAAATTCTATAATTAAAATCAGAATGCTTAGGTATGATGATGCTCTAAAAGCCGTTTTCGGCTACGGCGACTAGCTTCTGATTGTAAAATCGTTTCGTTGATGGGCTCTCAAATGGCTAACGTATCCAATTTTGGCGTAGAAAGTACGCGCACAATTGGAACATGTGAGAACACCACCAACGTAATTGTATTGTATCTGAGAAGGCGGTTTGCTTTTTATGTGTTCTCGTTTTGCATCCAGATCTCGCCCTCGTTGGTCCTCGAATGTGTCTACGTGTTTCTGCACTGACCGTCTCCATTCCAAACGCTCGGCCGCGAGTGCTTCCCACTTAGAGGGCTCTAACTCACATCGCTTCATGTGCCTCTTAAGCACATTTTTATATCTCATAAACTGGCCCCCGCGTTTCCGCTTACCTTCTTTTAGTTCTGAGTAAAAGATGCGCTTCGCCACCCTCGTTTCAGGCATTCGTGAGAGATGTCCACACCATCGCAGTTGACGCCGCATTAGGTAGGCTTCGATTCCGCAGACTTTTGCGCGCCGTAGGACATCCGTGTTTCTGACACGGTCGGACCATTTTATGTTCATAATGCCTCGGAGACATTTTATGTGGAACCTATCTAGGGTGCGAATATGACGACGGTATAAACACCACGTCTCGGCCGAGTAAAGAATGTTCGGCAGTACAATTGCCATATACACATTAATTTTTGTTTTTAATTTAATATCGTGCGAGCAAAAAATCTTGACACGCAGTTTTCCGTACGCTGCATAAGCAGCACCGATCCTGCTATTAAGTTCTGAGTCAAGATCACCTTTTGATGTAATAGTGCATCCCAGATATTTGAACTTCTCTACACGCTTCAAAGTTGTGCCGCCGAGCTGTATGTTCAAGGATACTTGATCTGTTACATCCTATATCATGACTTCAGATTTAGTCACGCTGATTTTCAACCCGAACCTACAACACGCCGCATCAAATGTATTCATTAGCTCTTGTAGACCTCTGGGAGTTACCGCTACAAAACACAGATCATCTGCATACATTATCTCCGTGATGATGTCGTAGGAGACTTTAGTAAGCGCCTTTAATCTAGCAAGATTGAAGATGCCTCCATCCGTACGAAATCGGATACGGATACCTTCGGCATTTTCACTCAACGTCTCTCTAACGATGGCCGAAAAGTAAATAGCAAAAAGAGTTGGAGTCAGAACGCAGCCTTGTTTCACTCCACAAGTCACAGTGAAAAACTCTGATTGCTCGCCATCAGATGATACACAGCATGACATTTGGTCGTGTAAGAGCCTAATTAGTCGAATGAACTTATCTGTACATCCAAACTTTGCTAAAACTACCCATAGTGCTTCACGAGGCACGCTGTCAAAAGCTTTTTCTAAGTTTACAAAGCATAGGTACATGGGCTGTCATGTTCCTTGCTTTTTTCTTGAAGCTGGCGTCCTGAAAATATAGCTTCACATGTGCCCCGATTTGTTCTGAATCCGAATTGAGTCTCAGGTAAAAGAGACTCAGACAAGACCAACAGTCGGTTTAGAAGTACCTACTCTAGCAAAGATTTTATCGGGGGTTGAGAGTAATGAGATACCTCTGTACGAATTACAATCCGCACGATCACCCTTGTTCTTATAGAGAGAACATATGAGAGACATTTTAAAACAGGTGGGTACAATCTCTTCAATCCACATCCTCGAGAAAAACTGCCAAAGAATAGCATGCAGTTCCTCTCCACCATGCTTAATTAACTCTCCCGATATTTGATCGATGCCATTTGCCTTTTTATTCTGTTGGGCCTTGATGGCATCAACAACCTCCCCTAGAGCCAGCGGTTCATCCAATGCAGTTGCTCGAGGATTATCTGGTAAAGATTTGATGAAATCTAGATCGGCTGTTCGATCTACGTTGAGCAAACAGTTAAAACAGATAGGCTCAGTTTCAGAACTGCATCCTTATTAGTTACAAGCAAGCCGTCAGATGATTTTAAAGGAACACTTCTTCTTTGATACGTAGTTCCACGTTAAGTCCCGCACTTCACCAAAAAATGCACCTATCTGGTTTGTATCTGAAAGCCACTGCACAATGGCGAGCTTTATCATCCCACCATTTATCCTTGGCGGTGCGAGCAAGCTTTTTTAAGTTAGATGCACTCTGTTTAATGTTCTCATTTGAGTTAGCCTGATTGTGAGAGACTTGCTGACGCAAAAGGAGACGATGCTTGGTAATAGCCTCTGTCAATAACTTGTCGTTCTCATCAAAGCAAACTTTGTTACTACTTGGTTGCAAACCCAGTGTTTCAGTTGCTGCATTGGTTATGTGAGAAGTGAGCTCCCGCCATTTCACCTCCAAGCTATCTTCATAAAGGCTATTGGTAAATGTCACGGTATTAAGGGCCTGCTTGTACTCTACTCGCGTCTCTTGACTTTCAAGTTTTTGCAAATTAAGGCAGAAAGGCTTGATTTTTTCTGTCTTTGTGGAAATTGAAGACGCAAGCGCATCCTAATAACAACGAGCCGATGGTCTGTCCAGCAGTTTGCACCACGCATAACTCTTGTCACCATCACCTGCGAGCAGTTGCGCGCGGTGCGGCGTAGCGAGCGCACGTACTGTGAGTCTGTGACCGGACCGCACTCTTGCGCTGCGGGTTTTTTGCGACTACCTACATTTTATTATTTTATGATTTAATAATGGATGAAGTGAACCATTCTATTGAGCATAACAGTAGAAGTGATTTGAGTGAAGATGAGTTGGAAAAAAGTGATACCTTTTTTGACGAGCAAGTGCATCAAGAATTCGAATGGGATAACATGGGCACAGATATTTTACCACGGGATACCCGTCCAGATAAGAGATGTAGGAAGGACAGCGACGAAAATAAAGAAGATTTTAAGACTGTAACAAGAAAAAGACCTAAACGTATAGCGCGAAGTAATTCGTTGATTCTTCCTGCTGGAAACTCTGGGACCAAGGAGACGAGAATGCCTATTGGAAATGACGACGAGATTTTTGAGATATGTATGAGTTCAAAAGAATTATTGCCGAAACAAATAGCCTTGGCTAAATTGTTACAATCCAATAAAATTCAAAACATTCTGAGAATTAAATACAAAAATCCTTACAAAGTACTTATTCGTTTTGACACAAAGGAAAATGCAGAAAAGCTACTAAATTGCCATGATATTACTAAATTGGACTATAGATGTCAATTTACCGATGAAGTAATCCTATCATATGGCATTGTGAAACAGGTCGAGACAGATATTAATGAAAGAGAAATACAACAGATATTTAAATGCGATGATGAGATTGTATCGGCAAGAAGGTTAAAAAGATTAAACTATGACGGGAAATGGGTAGAAAGTGAAACGATAAGGCTGTGTTTTAAAAGCCCCGCCTTACCCCCGTTTGTTTACGCACACGGGTGCCGTTTTAAGGTGGAGCCATACACTTTCCCAGTAACTCAATGCTCGGGTTGCTGGAAATTCGGACACCTAATACGAGTTTGTCCATTAAAAAAGATTTTTTGTCCTAAATGTGGTGGCGAACATGTTAATTGCGAGATTACTAAGCTCCGGTGTATAAATGCAAAGGTGAACATATATCATTTGATAAGAAATGCCCAGTATTCCTTAAAGAAAAGGAAATAAGGTCTATAATGTGTAAAGAAAACTGTACTTATAGTAAGGCGCTTTGGATATATTTGGCAAAAAAAAGGAACAAAAAAGCGGTAAAGAAACAACATTCTTACAAAGTTCACTAATATCAAACCAACCCTACTCAGAAAGATCTTACCGAGATATTTTGTTATCTAGTTTCAACATAGAGGCAGAAGAAACTCAAACAAGAGATGTAATTTTGCAAGAAAATAACACCAACGATCGGATTCTTTTAAAAGATAAAATGGAAGAGTTTAATAAAGAAAAGAAAAAGAAAAGCAAAAAACTAAATGAATGTGACAGTGAGGAAGAAGTATCAACTACAGAATATACACAAAACTTGAGTGAGACAGTAAAAACACAAGAAAAGTCACAAACAAAAACAAGATCATTCTCGTTAAAGAAGATATTACAAAAAGCAAGAGAAATTATGTTATCTGAGTCAGCACTTGAAGAAAAAATTAAACAATTAATAATAATGTTGTATGAAGAATTCAAACTCTTTATCAAGCGATCGGTGTGTAATGGTGATGTTATAACTAAATTACTTTCTATGTTTACAAATGGGGACTACAACTAAACTCTTTAACGTTATTAAAGTTCAATGGAACTGTCAGAGTATACGTCCTAAATTGATTGAATTTGAAGCATTACTTAATCAAGAAAAAATACATATTGCGATTTTAAGTGAAACGTGGCTAGATGAAGAGTCACCTTTGCGTATTAGTGATTATAATGTATATAGACAGGACAGATGGGATTCCTACGGGGGAGTTGCAATTATTACACATACGTGTATCAAAACTCAGGTATGTCATTTACATGTTGAGAATTCAGGTATAGAAGTAATAGAAATTAAACTTCTAAATTGTGTAAGTCTGCAGAGAATTATATCAGTATATTGTCCATCGTCAGTCGCAACGTGTTTTTCAGATTGGGATAGTTTGTTTTCTAATGAGTTTAGTAAGACTATAATTGCGGGTGACTTTAATGGCCATAATACATTGTGGGCAAATAGAAATGATACAAGAGGAGTTTATATATCAGATTCTTCCTTCGATAATGGTTTTATATGGTAAGCCAACACGGGTTAAATCAGTTAATGGGGTTTTACAACAAAGTTCACCAGATGTCACATTTGCGTCCTCCGATATAGCTTCTCAATTCAAATGGAATGTCACAAATGAATGCTTAGGAAGTGATCATCTCATCATTAAGTTTACTCTGAATTATCATGATAATTTAACTTATACTATAAAACGCAATTTCAAATATGCTGATTGGAAGGGGTATAAACTGACAGTTGGAAATTCTTTCTCTCAGAATAGTTTACCTTTTAACAATGCACAAGAGATGTACAACTTTTTCACAGAACAAATAAGTTTGGCAGCAAATCAAAACATTCCTATGATTAAAATCTGCAATAATCCTAGTAGTAAATTTAAACCCAAAGTTTATTGGACTCCACAGTTATCTAAATTAGTTGCAGAACGTAGACTAACTTTAAAACAATTGAGACGTAATCCCACCCCTCAGAACTTAGGAATGATGCAAAATAAAATAACTGAAACTCAGCGTGAACTTAGAAAAGCCAAATCTAACAGCTGGAGGCAATTTTGTGAAGGCATCGATGAGTCTGTTTCAGCTCCTAATTTATGGAAACGAATGAGGTGGATCAAAAGCACCAGAAACCCCAAATTTTGTATAGATGACAAACAAAAAGAAGATCTTTTGCGTACGCTGGCTCCTGACTTCGTCCCAAACTCAATGCCTATTTTTAATTCATCAAACGTTACCTTAGAAATCCCTTTATCTATGAGAGAGCTTGAGGTGACAATAAATAAAAAGATAAAAGACACTGCTCCCGGAGATGACGATATCACCTATTCAATGATTTCGAACCTTCCTCTAGTGGCAAAATTCTTTTTGTTGGACATTTATAATAAAATATTGGACACTGGAAACGTTCCTGTACAATGGCGCAACATCAAAGTTGTACCCATTCCTAAAGCAAATAACTCATCTAGTTCAGCAGTAAAACTCAGGCCTATATCGCTGATATCTTGCCTTTGTAAAATTTTTCATGATTTATTAGGTAAAAGATTGGAATGGTTTGTGGAAAGTAAAAATATTATAGCACGGGAATCTACAGGGTTTAGGAAATCTCTATCATGTATTGACAGTTTAGCGAGACTTATAACTATGATACAGATAGGTTTAACAAAAAATATTCCAGTAGTTGCTTGTTTTCTAGATATTGAAAATGTCTATGACAATGTTATCGTTGAAAGGGCTGTTAGTACTCTTGATGAACTTAATGTTGGAAAAAAGTTATGTAGATACCTTTGGGAGTTTCTTAATGAGAGATATTTAACAATAAGAGATGACATAGACGAATCTAAAACTATTTCAAGATGGACTCATATATGATTGGCCCAGGGGGATCCCATCTCTCCGTTATTGTTCAACATAATTACTTCAAACATTTGCTGGACTATAAGACAAGTGTATATATCTCAGTACGCAGATGACTTTGTTTTTTATACATGTTTTGATAATTTAAATGACAGTTTCTCACTATTACAGACTTCTATAGATGTTATTATTGGTGTTACTAAGTCTAAATATTGCATGTTTAGCCGTGGTCGTAGAACACAACGAAACACCCTTGAAATTAATAACTGTCAAGTTGAGTGCGTACCAAATATTAAATATTTAGGTTTTTGGCTTGATTCGGCTTTACGATGGAAAAAACCCCTCCGGCGCCAGGGGTCTACTTCTCAAACAGTCTATTTCTCATTTTGACTACTTTTCGTGGAGACAACTTCGCAAATCGCCTACTTATCAAACAGTCTATTTCGCATTCCGCCTACTCTCAAAGAGACCACTTCGCAAACTACCTACTTGTCAAAGAACGAACAAAGTACTGATAAATAGAAAATTATTCATTACGTTTTGTATTATATTATTTTTATTAACCAAACAAACTTAAAATGAAATTAAACTTAAATTGTAATGTAATAACAAAGAAAAACTTAAAAACACTAATTAAATTTTAATCGCATATAAACAGTTTTTTGTAAATATTCTATAATTGTTATTTCGTTAGCTTCTAATTGGCACACGTGTTTTTCTAATTTTTGATCAAATTGTATATCACAGTTCTTGCGGTTTTTTTTCAAAGGGTGGAACAAACATCTTTGAATTTGAAAATTGAAATGTTTTCCCTCTTTGCGCAGTTTATGAACAAATGAGAAGAAAGTTGGCTTTTTAGGTATCCTGGCATTGAGACGCCTATGCCAACCTTCTAGAACATTTGTTGTACGATGCAATTGGTGTGCACAACTCAGGATCTCCGCAGAAACTTTTCTCAGCCACTGGGATTCAAAGTAAATTTTGAACTCCATAATCGGATTAGTAAGCTCTGGGACATTATTCAAAATAACCCTCCACCCTTCTTTGATTAAATGTGACGGCAATAAAGGCAAGTGTGTGGTCCATCTTACCATTTTTCGTCCACCATGGCCTTGTATTTTTAATTGCTTATACTTTCTCCAAATGGCTTTTTGAAAATGATAGTAGCATCCTGTTACCTTACATTGTGGATAAACAGTCTGCACAGCGTTTATAACCGCACTTTCATAATCACATTTAAAATCTGTCATCTCAACCTTTAATTTTTCTTTTAGGATCTCAAAAAAGCGTGTATATGTTATTTCACTTTTGTTAGGTAACATCGCATAAATAATTGGTTTCACGTTAACACTTTCAATCGTGGAACCCAAATCAAAATGGATAGTGTATAATTGATAGAACGGTGACGGTACACAACGGAACGTGCCATCACCATAAAACCTGCCAGGTTTTCCCTTTATATGTTTTTTCGCCAAGGGTGTAGAGAAAACCAAAATTTTTTCTATATCACCGTCTTCACAAATTAAAAATTTCTTCGCCAAACCGCTAGGAACGTAAACTTCCTGGATGTTTGAAAATATTAAACGATCGGTATTTAGAAATTTTTTTCTGGCTCTATATAACGTATCTTTTACTGACAAAAATGATGGAACACAGCAATCAAGTTTTAAATGTTCAATGTTACCTTCATAAATTTTTTGGATTGGATCAAAATTAACACAGACATCACTTTTTGTTTTTTCTATAGCCAATAGAATTCTGTTTCTGTTTAGATCGGGAAAACACGTATGAGGGTTCTTGTCGCTTGATCTGAGGACTTTAGTTTTGGATTGGTCTAATGTAATGGTACTACTGCAGCAACTACGATTGGCACAGCGCCACAGTGTACTGCCAGACTTGTTTGTTTTTTCAAAATTGTACCTGTAGCCTTCTTGTAACAAGGAAAGACGACCGACTTGGTTCTTAGTAAATTGCAAATCCATTACGTAAACAGTAAAAATACTATTCCCTTTTATTAAACTAACGCACTGAATACACAATGACATTGATATGACATTATTTCATCTTATTTGTCATTAAAGGAAAATAAATGAAGGATATATCAAAAATAAAGTGGCCAGTAATTTCCTCTAGCAAGGAGGTAACGAATGTGCATTCTATTGCTATTATGTTATTAACTGTCCGAAGATGACATTAAAGAAAAAAGTAGTCAGTTTGCGAAGTAGTTCAATGGGCGATTTTCCGAGATCAATAAAAAAAAAAGAAATTGGTTCGTAAATGACTTCATAGATGGCGCTTAGCATAGATTAGTATGGCGCATGGTAAAAGGCGGGTTCATGAAGAGCACGTGTATGGCTGCGTAATATTTATTCTATTCCAAAATAGAAATAGGTTCTGGATGTCCTGAATATAAATAGGTAAGGACTTACTATTTTTTTATTCTTTTGGTAGACAAGTAAAAGTGTAGAATTTATTACAGCCCTTAGGTAGGTACGGCTTTTATAAAACGACATCTATCGGGTGTTTTTGAACTAATTTTTACTTTTTAATTTGGGCTGTCAGAAAATCGCCCATTGAAAAGTAGGCGGAATGCGAAACAGGCTGTTTGCTAAGTAGGCAGTTAGCGAAGTAGTCAAACAGAGAAGTGGGTAATGATGCGAAATAGACTGTTTGAGAAGTAGACCCCTGGCGCCGGAGGGGAAAAAACATATAAATGAAATTTATGAAAAAACGAACAAATTTTTAAATATCCTCAAGATATTAGCAGGTTCAGGATGGGGCGTCCATCCAACACATCTCCGACGATTGTATATTTCACTTGTACGCAGCCGGCTTGATTATGGGTGTTTCTTTTATGACAACAGCGCAAACAGTAATACTTCTAAGTTGGACAAACTTCAAAACAAAGCTTTGCGAGTTGTCGGTGGATTCATTAGAACCACGCCGATCCACGTGATGGAGAGTGAGCTTTGTCTCATTCCTCTATGTTTAAGGAGAAAATATTTAGGTTATAAGTACTGTCTGAGAGCTATGTCATGGTCTAACAATAAGACAATTGGTCTGTTACAAGAACTGAGTGCTCTTGGCTCCAATAGTTATTGGAATAGAAAGAAAAATTCATTATTGCAATTAATATTTGATAAAACTAAAGAAGAAAATATGTACAATACACCACGTCTTGAAATATTTACACTACCAACTTGGATCTCTCAACTTAGATTAAATAATATTGTAGTCAAAAATTGGATTGTATGGATAGGGCTAAATCGAAATTAAATATTAAAGGCAGAGACTGTAAAAGAAATTAAAGAGAAATACAACGGATGGTGGAAAATAAATACAGATGGATCTAAGAGCACTAATGTTGTTGGTGCCGCTTTTTTTGACCCACAACTTTATAAGTCTGGCAGTTGTTAAATTAATTGTAACATTAACATTATGACTGGAGAGCTGGTTGCCATAAATGAAGCACTTTCTTATGCGGAAAAGCTAGACAGCGTGAACATTGTTATATTATCTGATAGTAAAAGCGCTCTCCAGCATATAGCTCGCTGCTGCTTTGGACACAGAGGAGTGGCGATAGCTATTTTACACCAATTGATAGGTTTTCAAAATACTAATAAGAATATTATATTACAGTGGATCCCAGCTAATATAGGTATTTGGGGTAACGAGGAGGCTGACCGTTTAGCAAAGCTAGCACTTGTAGAAGGTACTATTAAAGATGTTAAACCTAGTAGTTCGGAAGTTTTTATTAAGTATAAGAATAAAATTCAACATTTGTGGAAACAGTATTTTGATAGAAGATCGTGTGAAAAAGGAATTTTATTTTTTATTTTTATTTATTTATTAGGACAACCAACAAGACAAACACTGATACAAGCAACAATTGTAGAAACAAACATAAACTTAAAGCTAAGTGTCATCTTACTTACAGGTTGCCACGGCATGCAATGTGGACTATAATTTACAATATAAAAAAAACAATTTATTAATAGATAATATCTATTGTAAAGGAAGCATTATATAAAAGTATTTATGCTTCCCTTCCAGGGCCAACTAATGATGCAAAAAGACAAATTTAATAAAGGAGTACATACTCGTATATAAAATCAACAATCGTTCAACAGTCGTTAGTCCTCTTGGTTCTGTAATAGGGGTACCCTTCCAATAGAACGTGTAACCACCACCTCTTTCAATTAGCTCGCCTTCGTCGGGTAGATGCGTTTCGCTCAAAGCAGCTATATCAATGTCATACCGTTCAAGCTCTCGAGCAATGATGGCGGATTTTCGTTCGGGGTACGCATTTTCAGTTCGTTCCAATAAGGTGCGTACATTCCAGGCACCGAATGTCATTGTTTTAGGTTGTTTATGGTTCATTTTATTTTACGTAATTCTTCGACCACGAGGAAACGGATGCGTAGGCAGCCGTGGTTACTACCTCCCGTAAAGGTTTGGAGCAAGCATTTGTTTGGGACACCTTGACACCCGGCTGAGCGGGGGAAGCAGTGCTCCTCTAAAAAGAGCTGCTTCGTCGCAGAGGGTGCTGCCGAGTTGCACTGTAACCCTATTGCAGTGCAGAAGCGACCACTCTTCCTAAGCCGCCTGCATGCAGACGTCAGACAATGCCTGGCATACATCATCACCAGACCTCTCTACCTCAATCCATCGCCACAGGACTTTTTATGTCTTTAACCTTAAAACAGAAGCAGTCATATGCGCAGGATATATTTTGGTGCATGCTCAAGACATAGGGACAAGCTTCATGCCAAATTGAAAGAAAAACCCAAACGATCAGACCCTAAAAGTGGTATATCGGCGTTATAGAAACTTTTATACTGAGTTAGTCCGAAAGGTAAAGTTGGCTTACGAAAAACAAGAACTTGAAAAAAGTTGTGGCGACTCTAAACAGCTCTGGAGAACTATCAAAAATATCTGTAATACAAAAACTAAAAACAACGAATCTATTGAGCTAATCTCAAACTCTACTAGCCCAATGACTTCCATAAATAAGTGTAATGCTTTCTTTGCGACCGTGGGTCAAACTCTGGCTAATAATATTTTGTCTCAAAACAACACAACTGAAAATAAATTAGCTTCTAAAATTAATAACAGTCAATTGGTTTCCTGTGGTTCTTCATTTTTTATGGAACCAACTGACAACGCTGAAGTACTCAGTCTTATAAGCCAACTGAAAAGTGACAGTTCGCCTGGGCCAGACGGAATTACCCCGAATCTTGTAAAGTACGCTAGAAATCTTCTATGCGTTCCCTTAGTTCATATATATAACCTAAGTCTAAGTACTGGTCGGTTTCCAAAACTGTGGAAAACCGCAATGGTGACGCCTGTTTACAAGGATGGGCCTAAGGATTCTCCCAGTAACTATAGGCCGATATCTTTGCTCAATGTTTTTTCCAAAATCCTTGAGAAAATCGTTAATATACGCTTATGTAGTTTCATAGAACGAAATCAAACTTTATCTTCAAGGCAATTCGGATTTAGGCGACACAAATCTACAGAAGATGCCGTTACGCTTCTGACGGATAATATCGCTGCAAAACTGGATACTGGACAGTACTGTGTTGGTGTTTTTTTGGATTTGGCAAAAGCCTTTGATACGGTTTCCCCAAAAATACTTTTTAATAAGCTAGAGCGTATAGGGGTCAGGGGTCTTCCGTTGGAGTGGTTTAGGAGCTACCTCGTCGAAAGGTCTCAGCTGACGAGAGTAGGTTCGCATAAAAGTGAGACGCTGCCAATTAACTTCGGAGTACCGCAAGGTAGCGTACTTGGCCCCACCCTCTTCATCATTTATATGAACGACATTCACCAGGTCCCACTGACTAATGCGGAAATAATTTGTTATGCCGATGATACTGTGATTCTCTTTAAAGGTATGAACTGGGTAGAGACGCTCCAAGCTGTAGAAGTTGGAATGTCATACATAAAAAAACTAATTTCATATGTTTTCACAAAACCGCGATTACAAATCCATCTCATGCAGTATCCATTAAAATACACAACTGTGAATTTTTCCCCTTCCAATCATGTACCTGTGGCACCATTCAACGTGCATCTGTCATTAAATACTTAGGAGTTATGATAGACGAAAACTTGAATTTTAAAAGTCACATTAATTGTCTGGCTAAGCGAACTAGAAAGATATCGGGCATACTTAGGAAGCTTAGGTACTCAGCTAGCAAGGACCTGCTAATAATAATTTACAAAGTCTTGTGTGTGTCAGTAATTGCCTATTCTCGGTCTGGGGTAGTGCGGCTAAAACTACAATCTTGGAGGTGGAACGTGCAAATAGAGCTGTTCTAAAAATAATACTCAAAAAGCCTTACAGACATCCAACAACAGATCTCTATAAAGAAGCCCAAGTTCTCACGGTTCGCCAGCACTTTGTACTTAAAACATGCCTTATTACTCATAAAAAAATTATCAATTCCACCGACTATCACCACATCTGCAAAAAACGAATCTTTAAAATTCCCCGTCCCTTTGTTAACTCGCACTTTGCTAGCCGCTTTGGTGCTTCGATGAGAGCAAAAGTTTATAATGCAGTTTCAAGACTGTGTGATATCAGAAATTTATCGATAAATGAAGTTAGAATAGCCTTAACAAAGTGTTTACTTAACATGGATTGTCTTTCAACGGAACAATTATTGATGAATTGACGCTTCTAGCTGCTGG
This sequence comes from Scoparia ambigualis, assembly GCA_963921215.1. Classification (NCBI taxonomy): domain Eukaryota; kingdom Metazoa; phylum Arthropoda; class Insecta; order Lepidoptera; family Crambidae; genus Scoparia; species Scoparia ambigualis. The sequence goes on from OY992504.1 coordinate 5,098,526, forward strand.
TTTAGATACTGTTTCTAATTGTTACAATTTTTTTATTATTTTAAATAACGTTCGTACGTATAACCTTCATTATCATTATTTTTTTTAGCTTTTATTGATTTCTTTACCTTTTATTTTTTTAATACTGTTTGTCTTTGGTGGAAAATGTTACTGTTTCAACTAACTACCGGCATCCTAAGATTCAGGCGTAGCCTAGTTTGGGATCCTCTGTATGATTTAGCTAAGATTTTGTTACTTTATAAATTAAATAAGTAGTAATTAATTAATATTGTACAACCGTGATTTAAATAGTTTAACTGATGTAAACGAAATGTAAATTTGAGACCAATAAACATTATTCTATTCTATAAGCGTGCGCGCAAACACAGATGCACCCTCTCGCCTGTACTCTCCTTTACCCAATGGAACGGAAATCCGCTACGATCGGAGAAGAGCTAGATGCAGTGGATAACCGACGATAACTTAGTCTCCTGCCGTCGCCTTTAGCCATCCACAAGGCCTTGCTACCTCACCGGATCCACCAACATCAGTCGCTTATCAGCAGTGAGTTGCCTTCTCCACCGAGGCAGACTCTATGCACAGTACGGGGAAGTAAGATATAGGCGTAGTAAAACACAGGCGGGCGGTTAACACTGGCTTTTACAAATACCCAACACCTCCTTAACTAAATTACAACGTTATTAACTATTCTACAAATTACAATCTAAGGTTGCTTATGCGGTGGTCTGTTGCGACGAGGACGCAGACGCATTGTATGTGCGTTTTGATTCACTGGTGGAGACGAGCTAGCCATTTCAAAGTTGTCATTATCAGCATTATTTCCAGGCGCTGTGCCCGCGCCTTCTGAATCGGTATTACCAGTAAGACCCGCTGGCTCGGTGGAGCCTCTAGCGTCGGTACTCGTCGTCGCAACGGGACCTACATGATCATTATCAACGTCTTGATTTACATATGAATTGTTGATTTCCTGAGGTATACTATTGGATGTGCAAGACAAAGAGAAACGCTTTTTTGGTACAAGCAATTGGTCTATGTGGCGTCTTACAGTACCATTGGGCAAACTAATCGAAAATGAAGACGGCCCAACTTTATCCCTAATCTGTCCTTCGACCCATTTGTCTTTATTTTTGCTATAATCGCGAATGTAAACCGTATCCCCCTGGCACGCGGTGCGCGGCGTGCCGCCTGCGCGCGCTTTTTGCTGGGCCTGCCTGTGGCCCACACGCGCCTCCACGCTCGGCCGCAGCGCGTCCAAGCGGCCGCGGAGGCGCCGCCCCATCAGCGCCACCGCGGAAGCCACCCCGATGGTGGCGTGTTCGCAGTTTCTATATTGAAATAACATTTTACTGATGGCTTGTGTGACTTCAGCCCATTCGCTGTAAGCTTTCTTAATGCAGTTTTTAACGGTTCACACGGCGTTCTCCGCGGCCCCGTTACCCTGCGGTCTGTACGGACTAGTTAAAGAATGCACTATTGCATTCTTATTAAAATAGTTTTTTAATTTTTGTGAGGTAAACGGCGGGCCATTATCTGTTACTATTTGTAATGGAAGACCAAAACGAGCAAACAGTTCCCTTAATCGATCGATCACAAACTTAGCTGTCGTGCTGTTCATTTGGAACGTTTGGATCCACTTGCTGTGTGCATCTATAATCACAAGGTAATGTTTACCTTTACATTCGGCAAAGTCCGCATGTAACCGCTGCCAGGGGCGCGAGGGGAACTGCCACGGGGTGAGCGGCGCGTGCGGCGGCGCGTCCCGCTGCTGGCGGCATGCCGGGCAACTCCTGCACAACTGCTCGATGTCCGCATCCAACCCCGGCCAGTAAACATAGTTACGTGCAATATTTTTTAATTTAACTACCCCTAAATGACCTTCATGTAATTCGCGTAATATGTATTGCCTAAACCTGGGAGGCACGACTACGCGATAGTTAAAAACAATACAACCCTGCTCAACAAACAAGTTATCTTTGCGATTAAAATAAGCTTTGTCTTGCTCCGCATCTATGCGGTCCGGCCATCCGAATAAAATGTATTTATAAATGACACGCAATACTGGGTCAGTTTTAGTAGCATTAGCAATATCATTGTGACTTATGGGAAACGCAGCCTCTAAAAACATTAAATACGTCACTGCAAGGTCGCAGTCAGGCGCTCGCGCATCCTTACCCGCAGGCGTGGACGCTAACGACGCTTCCCGCGGCAACGGTAACCGCGACAGACATCGGCCGGGCCGTTCTGCGCTGACTTAACCCATTTCACGGTAAAATCGTAAGCCGCGACCCGCGAGGCGAGCCGCGTATCTCTGCAGACGTCTAGCGGCTGTCTGCGGGATTTTTTTTTTTTTTTTATTTATTTATTCTTTTTAGGAAGGTTAACAGCTGTTATTACAAATTTTATAGCTATGTAAAATCTAAAAGCTAATTATAAACCTCCACAAACTACTAACATGCTAAAGTCTTAATTACAATTGTAAGATTCATTTTATCTCAATACTTTACAAAAATAAAATAAAAATACGTGTAATTATGAAAACAAAGAAACAAAAACAAGCAATCTATGAAGCATAAAACACATCATATTACATAACCTTATTTCCGAAAATATACGAAAGCGGCTTATGATCCGTACGGATTATAAATTTTCTGCCAAATAAATATTGGTGATTCTTTACAACACCGGAAAAAATTGCAAGTGCTTCATTATCTAGCTGACTGTACGAATTCTCCGCCTCGTTGAGAGTGCGCGAAGCATACATAGCAAATTGGTTTCTCGGAACCGTCGGGGTACCTATGCGCCAACACTGCGCCCAGTCCGTAAGCGCTGCTATCGACACTCAAAATAAGCGGCAAAGTCGGGTCGTAATGAGCCAGACACTGATCGCTGCTCAACACACTTTTAATTCCAATAAATGTATCTTTACATTCAGTACTCCAACGCCACTGAACTTTACATTTTAATAGGCAATACAAAGGGTGCAGCATTGTACTCAGCTGAGGAACGAACTTCCCATAATAATTAATAAGGCCTCAAAAGCTTTAAGTTGATGTACATCGGTTGGACGCGAAGCATTAAAAATAGCTTTAATTTTTTTTTTATCTGCGTGTAATCCATCTTTATCAATTATATGACCTAAATAGCAAACAGCGGACTTAAAAAACTCACATTTCTCTAACTTAATTCTTAGGCCCACTGCCTGAAGCGCCTTAGCACTTCACGGACATTGTTAATATTATTTTCTTTTAAAAATCCACCGACACAGGCGTCATCGAAGTACACCACAGTCATTAGTGCTCCCCTGAGGACCTCTTCCATCATTTTTTGGAACTTTTCAGGTATGCACGATAAGCCATAGGGGGAGCGAATGTATTCAAAAGTGCCTACATGAGTACTAATCGTTGTACAAGGTCGTGAAGCCGGCGATAACAATACTTGTTCGTACGCATGGGCCAAGTCAATTTTTTAATAAAAATCTTAGCCCCTCTTAAGGCGGAGTACCTATAACTCCTCAATTCGCGGCAACGGATACGGTTCGCGACGTAATTTTTGATTAATTGTAACCTTGTAATCTCCACAAATTCGAATACTTCCGCACTTTTTAACTACAGGCACAATAGGGGTACCGTACTCAGAACTTTCAACTTTAACTATAATCCCATCCTCGTCGCCAGTAAGATATAGACGTAGTAAAACACAGGCGGGCGGTTAACACTGGCTTTTATTAGCTTGAGCGGCGGTACACATAAAATATATTTATTATAAATACCCAACAGGGGAGAAACCGTAAAAGACTTGACACTTGAATACAGTCCCTCTCTACCAAGTTTAGTCCACGAGCCGTCGTAGTTTACCAGGGTGCGGCCGCTGCGTGCATGACAGCTTCTTGGAGCCACTGGTGAGAGATTGCAGGATAGAGCCGGTTCGGTTCTGTTCTCTAAAATAAGGTCGGCTGACAGAACTAATACCACTCACAACCCACTACACCCCTTAGGTATAGGTAGGTACTAACTAAAATAAAGATTCATTGGTAGGCACTTACCTACTTTTGTGTGTACTGTAGAGTTTATACCATGTTAGGGCGCTGGCTGGTTTTACTTTATAGTAATTTATTAAAAACATAATTTGAAATGACAAGATGTCAAAACGGGAATTGAGGAGATCGATCTGAAGTGCAACATGGGTAGACTTGACCATGTTATTTTTATATTGTAAATATGTAATTGTAAATGTATATAAAAGTATACAATAAATGAACTCGTATACTAAATAAAGGTTGTTGTTATTCAATAACAAACGCCCCCCAACCTTTTACGAGTTCTACAATGGTGTAGACGCCAAAAGCCGGCCGTGCGCGAAAAGTTTCCGTTTTTCAGGTGGCACGAAAGCACTGAAAAGAATGGTGAATAAGCTAAGTGTTGAAGAATGAAGAATAGAAAAGAAATTAAGATAACATAAACCTGAAACAAAAAGATTTTTTTTTTAAGCAAAATGGATCGCGTAGTCACTTGTTTTACGGGTCATTTTGATGAGTCGGTGGAAGAGTTTCTGGAGCAGTTCCAAGCAGTAGCAGTTTATAAGAAGTGCACTAGCTCTGAGGAACGGTTATTGTTGTTGCCAGCATTTTTGAAAGGAAGTGCTTTATATTACTTTCGCTCAATAAAAGCTTCATGTAAAAGCTTTGAAGAAGTGGTGGATAAATTGAGGGAAGAATTTGAAGTATGTGATTACTCCGAATTATTTTATAATGCCAAGCAGGACCAGAAAGGCCTGATTGAGCATTTTTATAATTTATAGGGTTGGCTAGCAAAGCAAACATAACCAATGAAGCAACATTTATTACGCAATTTTTAAAGGGATTAAAGCCTTACTACAAGAGTAGAGGCATATTCCCACTATGCGTGTAAAAGAGACCTCAGGGAGGTTATTTTGCAATTGGAGAAGGTGTATCCACAAGCACGTGAAGAGCAGATGAACTTAGCGCAGAATCCTGCTGCGTTCGTTCATAAGTTTGTTGGTGGGGGAGGTGATCATAGTACGCCCACTCCATTTGGTCTGCCAATGACGACGAAAGTGCAAGATGTATGCCGCGTTGTACCAGGACTTGCACCTTCAAATAGCTATAATTTACGTTCTAATTTTAGGAAAACGCAGTCGCAGCCGGGTTTTCCACCGCGCCGACAATAAAGAAGGCCAATTGTCGCGACGGTGATGTTTTTAAGATGTCGTCTGGTCTTTTGCAAGCGCACACATCTGACGTGAAATTGCAAGCTATGGACGAAGCGAGTCAACAGGTTAGACCTTCTTCTGCGTTATTGCCATTATTAGTATTTTCTACAAATGAGGTAAATTCTGTAGCTCTTGTAGACACAGGTGCCACGGTTTCCTGCATCAGTCAAGCTGCCGCGGATGAGATAGGAATAAAATGTAGAGATATAGAAAATAGATGTATTAGTGCGAGTAATGGTAGTAGGTTAAAAGTAGTTGGAAAATGCGATGTAATGTTTTCTTTGAGCGATTTTTTATTTAAACAAGAATTTATAATTATAACTGACTTAAAATGTAGTGTAGTATTAGGTCAGGATTTCTTAATAACGAATAAAATGTGTATTGATTTTTATAACAATTGTGTGTCTTTTTCCCAAGGAAAAATTCATTTTGTTCAACCAAATGTGTTGGGCCAAAAAGATGAATCCGCTTTTGTTGCAAGACAGGACTCTGAAAGATGTTCGATTGTTAGACAAAAGTTAGGAAATATTCATTCTGTTCAGCAAAATGTGTTGACCCAAAAAGATGAATCCGCTTTTGTTGCAAGACAGGATTCGCAAAGATCGAGTTCGATTGTTAGACAAAAGTTAGGAGATATTCATTTAGTTCAGCCAAATGTGTCGAGCGAAATAGGTAAAGCCGCTATTGTTCCAAGACAGGATTCGGAAAAATAGAGTTCGCTTGTTAGACAAAAGTTAGGTAAGTCATCGAATGTTCCATGTCAAACAATTGGTTTAGAAAGTTTGAAGTTAGAACAAAAGTCAGATAGGTCATCAAATGTTCTATATCAGGCAATTGTTTTAGAAAGTTTCGAGCCGGGCGCGGAAAAGAAAAACATTGATGTGTCAACAAGTGACAGGCATCAATCAATTGATTACTTTATTGATTTGCAGAAATTGCGTAACAATGATTACGTATATTTTTTGAAGGCACCAAATAGTGGTGAGTTTTCCTTGCCGGTGGAGGAAAAACGTTTTGTAACTAATGTAGATTTAGGAACGGGTTATCCTAAAACGAAAATTCGATAGAATAGGTAGGTCGTATGAGTAGATCATTTACGAAGGCACTACGTAAGAGTTAGACCGGTATTCTTTAACGTCCATGATTTAGTTTTATTATGTTCCAAAGCGAGTTATTGGCAGATGTACGAAACTGGCACGTCTTTATCAATGGCATAAAGAATCATTGAGCGATAGTAGGTCTAATGTTGGTGGCTTGTTAAGTTCGTTTTTCATACAAATCGCCTGAAGCATTTCATGTCACGATGATGTGTGTTTTGTAGACACTATTGTGTATGTATGTTTGTAAAATATAATAGGTTTGTGTATAAAGGGAAGGCTTTAGTAGGTTAATTTTAAGTTATATGTTGTCATTGTTATTTACTAATATGTGTTTTAATGTTTCATAATGAACGAGGGAAATAAGAATAACGTATTTTAGGTAAACTAATGATGGCAAGGAGCATTGATGTATGAAAAAGAGGTCCTTGAGCATTGATGTTTGAAAAAGAGGGCAATAAATAGTAGTTTGATATAATTAGAAAGAAAATATTGTTAAAAAGCGTGAGATAGGTTTGTTAACGTATTTGTAATGTTGAATGCTGGTAAAGTAATGATTCGAAAAAGATAAAAAGGAGTTGTAAGGGTTAAGTAGAATTAGATTGTTATAGATCTAGTCGACTAATTCTATTATTTGGTGTAACATGATTAGGCAATAAGCTATTTGTCATGGATTCCTGATTTGGGTTTCACACACATAAATGATGGGATATAGGGTTAGTATCTGGTTTGTAAATGGTGTGTTATTATTATTGAGGGTTAAAGATTGAGTATTATAGCATAGTTGGTGAAGGTTTAGGAATTAGCAGTATGTAGTATGCAGATAAAGGGCTGAGTATTTAGAGAATTAGTTTATGAAGGGTTAAGGAGTTAGTAGTATGGGGGAGTATGATGTTGTAGGTTATTTGATTTATAGAAGTAGTGTAATAGTAGTTTAGGGTTAATTAATAGTTTGTTATTTTAGTAGTTTGTAGTGAGTTAATAAATTTCTCTCACGATAAGCAATTTCTGGTGTAGAATAGAGTGACTATTCTCATAAGCATTCGGAATTACTTAGTAGAAGTTCTACCTAAGTAATGGATTGGAAATAGAGGGATTATCTTTTGCCTTAAAGTTTAATCAATAATTCCCTAATTCTATAGATTATGAGGGAATATTGTATTGTTGAGTATCAAGTCATAACGTGGGATAGTTGACATGTTTTTGGGGATTCTATTTCTTACCTTGTACTTGAGCCTCTTGAATTCTTGAGAGTTTTAAATATAATGGTGTAGAATATTTTTTCCTATTGATAAGTTGATAGTATCTGCTTTGAGTCTTGTTATGAAGCTTAAGTTTAAGAACGACTATCACACCCTTAGAGAGTTTGAATTTTTCTCTGCATTAACATGAAATATTTTAACATGCAGATTGATAAAGTTAGTTATGTAATTTTGGTTAAGGGTGATGTTTGTGAGTCGTGTTAGTTTGTAATTTAGAGGATGATTCGAAATAGGTATATAGTTTTGACGGGTTTATATGTGCCAAGTTCTTCGAAGTTTAATTCTTCGAATAGCTAAATCCAAGTCGGGTTTAGCTTGAATCATTCTTGTATGTATTTTTTTTCCCGTTTCTGCTAGGATGTTTAGAAATGTTTAGAAATGTTTAGAAATGGGTAGAAATGTAAAAAAAAAGTTGGAAAAAATTTTTTTGTTTAAAATTTTTTTTTTCCCCAGGTCGGGAGGAATGTAGAGTTTATACCATGTTAGGGCGCTGGCTGGTTTTACTTTATAGTAATTTATTAAAAACATAATTTGAAATGACAAGATGTCAAAACGGGAATTGAGGAGATCGATCTGAAGTGCCAACATGGGTAGACTTGACCATGTTATTTTTATATTGTAAATATGTAATTGTAAATGTATATAAAAGTATACAATAAATGAACTCGTATACTAAATAAAGGTTGTTGTTATTCAATAACAAACGCCCCCCAACCTTTTACGAGTTCTACAGTACTTTGCGATGCTAAACAATAACATCATAATACGTTGTCTAAATTACGTAATTCGTCGTGTATTGTAGTGCTTGGATATAATAAAATATTTTTATATATGTACGGACGGAGCTGATGTAACCTTTTGACTATATGTCTAGACGGAGCATCGCGGTACAAGCGCTTCTCCGAATCCGCTCGGTTGTGGTTTTTGTATTGAATTTTTGAAGTGTGCGTTACAGCCGCGTAATGTCTGACAATAGCGCGAACGCCTTCTATGGCCGGGAGGAGCGCGTCAAGCTAATACTGGCCCGTAAATTTTTGGACGTTTTTTACGGCCAGGCTCTATCTAGACATGTATATAATCAAAGATGTAACCTTGGCAACAGGCAACAGCGCCATCTACAGAAATACAATTTATGTTTATTTCTGGTAACAGTATTCTGGTTTTGATCATCGACTTTGCTGTTGTATGTGCCCACCAGCGAGCTACAATTGCTGATGCTTGACATAAATAAAGAATTAGTCTATTAAATACTTAACTGAAATAAAAATACAAAAAAAGACTTACTTCTATTGTATTTTATATCACTCAACTTATCAGTGACCTCTGCTCTCTCCCGCTTTACTCCGATCGACTCCACAGAGGCTTCCTGCTTTTCGCTTAGAGTCCACTTAAAAACGATGTATCTATATATCCTTTGCAAAACGCGGTACTCCCAGAGCAGAAGTAGCGCAGTAAACACTGATGCCATGCCGATAATGGCGTATATCTCTACTAAGATCCCTGGTACCAAGGTAAAATATTTCTTTCTTGAGAAACATTCTTGCAACAGACCGCATTTCTCTATGAAAGAAAACAAATTATCGTCATGATCAACAGTTTGTAATAGATTGACATAATATAGGTACTCGTAGTCAGTGTAAAAATGGATTTCGAAGTGCACAAAAAGCCATTGAAAAAAATGGTTATAGTGTATTCTCTACTAGAGAATAAGAATTGTAGAGTATTAAATAGATAAGAGTTAATATTTATATTTTAAAAAGGCTCACCGCAACACTTGTGTAGGCTCTTGGAGGAGCACATTTTTTTTGATTTAAACAAGATACACTCGCTGTTGTAGAGAAAGATCTGTTTGATCTTAACAAAAGCGTAGGCCATGTTGAATTGCGGCGACAGCCTCATTATGTACAACGCATAGTGGAGTGCATTTCCATAGAAAAGCTTCGCTACCATTGTGGTCTGCCCTGGATTAACAATAAATTAAATATAAGTACCTAAGTATATAAGAAATAAAAAAAACTGTATGTCTAACAAACCTGCGCCGAACCGAAATATAGGTTGCTAGAGCAAAGCAATACTCACCAAATACTACATTAACTATAACGAATGTCATCGAGTTGAGAGCCGCCCGAGGACCGATACTGAATAGATAGGCTTGTGGTATACAACCAAACCCGTAGACAACCAACATAATTGGGACTACCGCTGAAAATCGAAAATAACTCATGATATGTGAAAAAGCTTCGTATTTATGGCAATACCTATCTCTTTGAAGGGAAGTGGCAAAAATATGTAGCAATAAGGCAATGAGAAAAAACGGCAACAATAAATATTTAATAAAAATATGTCACAAAAAGCAAAATCATTTTTTACTATAACGAATTTGCTACTACACTATATACCTTCTGGGGGTTAGAAGGCTATACCGAGGGCATCACACTAGCTTTGCTGACCCTGAAGCTTCAGTTATTATATCCTTTTTTACTTTGTTTATCTCCCTCCAATCCGGAACGCAGTAATAATTGCTACTTGGAGCCAGAAATAGTCACAGAAACAGTATTTTGATTACTTGCAATCTTTTCGTAATGCGGGCTAATGGATGGGTGTTCAAATAAAAAAAAAAAATCTTGATCTCCTCAGTACTTTGGAAAGCACGTCAAGCCGTTGATCCCGGTTGCTGTCGATGTCAGTCATTTAAACCCACCAACCCGCATTGGGCCAGCGTGGTGGGTTATAGGCAAAATCTTCCAATCTCTATGTACTATGTAGGAAAGCTGCCTTAAGGACGTTTATAGGTTGATGATGGGATGATATGACTAACCAAAGTCTGTATAAGAGAAATCCACCAACGGCACTGTGACGTGGACGACGGTGAAGGTGACCACCGTCATGATGCACACCAGGAGCCAGTACAGCATCAGGTCGCAGAAGAACAGCGACAGCCAGTAGCGCGCGGGCGAGAAGTTTAAGGCGTGGCACTGTCCCAATTTACAAATTATAGAATCATAATCATAATGACGATATTCGTAGGGTGTCTGGCAGCAATTGGACTAGAAGAGAAGAGAAGATCGAGCTCAACGGCGTGCGTTGGGAGAGGCCAATGTCCAGCAGTGGACTGACACGGGTTGATTATGACGATGATGGTGAATCGTAATATCTGTGAGCAATGACTTACTACTTACCCTATAACTAATAACTGATTGATAACCAAATGCTGCGACGTTGTGCTAAAATCATCGAAGTAGACCGTAATTTAGTCAAAATGAATGATGCGGAACTATAAGACAACATACAAAACGAGGGTGCCTAAGTTTAAAACTACCCACAATTCCTAGCGGTAGGTAGTTGCTGAAGTACGGTATTTATATTGGATATTATTTTATTTGACTTTTTTATAAATCTAACTCTTGATTTACCTGAATATGTCTTACAAGCCCGTGTTCCTTCGAAGGCACGAGTGTTATGTGAGATATGGTCAAAATCAGCAAAAACTGGATCAGAATTGGAGGTTTGCCTGCATCCACCATCCACTGAAAAAAAATCCTAGTTGTTAATTGTGTTTCTTTAATCGAGGCACTAAATAAGTAAGTAGGGTCGAGTGTTCAACATTGAAACAGTCGTACACAATGAAACAGCGCCATATTTTTGAAATGCGACATTGACAGATAGTGCAGTATAGCTGGTCGAGTTAGCGCCATACACCCCCTGCTCCTAACCAGCTAGCGTGTGCGCCGCATACAAACCGACTTGTCCCCGGAACTTTATCGATTTTTTGTCTAAAAAGTAAGTTTTTTTTAGAGTTTTATTTGATTTATCAGTTAAATACTATAGTGAATTCCGTAGTTCTAAGTATTACGTCGCTTTGTACATGTATCATAGATTCGCGTGGACTAGAAAACCTATTAAATTGTTCCATTTTGGTAGGTTATTTTTTGGGTTTATTGTAAAATATCCTAGGTGTCCAACAATGACACAGTTCAAGGGTGGACACATTGAAACAGTGTTTCATTGTGTACTACTTTGTTTTGTTGTATACCAAGCGAAAGCGTAAAGCAAGAAAGCTTGGTAAAAGCATGATTGCCACGGACACGCCAGAGAAAGACCAGATAGCTAAATATAGTAAAAAATCTCAAGAAAGAAAATTAGCGGCTAAGTAGTGAAGTGACCAGTTTTATCTAATAAAAATTGAAAAAAATAAATCTATAAAGACTAGAATTGAACCAGATTCTGAAACAAGTACCGATGAAGAAGAGGAAGTGACATGCCTTAGGGAAATTGATTTAAGTAGATCAGACGACGAAGAAGAATATGATGCGGATAAGATGTCTTTGGTTACGGAACATTTTAAGAAGCTTGAGCGTAAACCCCAAAATTACGATTATATACGTTCTAAAAAAGCGAAGCTATATATGTCGCAAAAATAATTGTAGTAGTAAGAGCTAATAGATACGAGGTTTTGTTTATGAGGTTGAAACTAAAAGACATGATGAAATTTTCATGCCATTGGAACCCGATATGTCAGAAATTCTCATCGAAGAGATAAAAACGAGTCTTCCGCCGCCAGAAATAAATGGGACCAAAAGCCGACTCTTTTTATTATTTTCCAGTCCGCGTGTCACCAAATATAAAGTTGCGTTAAGTTTCAATTCCTAATATTTGTGTTTTTTATATAGTTATATTTAATATAACTCTGTTAATAATAGATAATCATGTATTATGTTACTGTTGATTGTGAGTCGTTAATATCTATTAGGTACAGGTACTAAACTGCGATTTAAAAAAAAATGAGACTGAGTATATAGGTTACTTAAGTTACTAAATAATCCAAATAAATTCTTTACTGATTATAATTAAACAGTTTTTATGGTTTACTCGTTCCAATAACCACATTAAGTACAAATAGCCAATATTAAAACTAGTGTTTCATTGTCAGACACAATTCCCATTTTTTTTAAAAACTATTTTTATTCTTAATGTATCTATATAAAAGTTAAACTATAAATGCCATATTATAACCAATTAAGTAGACTCTGTTCCTGTAAAAAACAGTATCCATATCTACAAAAATTAGAGAAATATGAGACTCTGATTTTTTAGTGTTTCATTGTTGCACACTCCGCCCTAAGTCAGCCATTGCTAAAATATCTCTTATATACAGTAACAAAGAATTTACATGTCATTATGCGAATCGCGACTTTAATCCCCGAAGGGTTAGTCAGAGACTAGGCAATGAGGACAGCAAAAGCAGTTCTCTACCATAGTCCACTTTTCACTAAAAAGCGACTGCACATGTACTCAGCGTGACAGGTGATAAGCCCATCGACGCAAGCTGTTAGATGTAGGTATGTGCAGTCTTTAGTCCGTTAGTTGCCAAGGAAAGAGAGTGGGTAGTTGGTAGTATTCTTTTTCCGCCACGCGACACGGTTTATACTGATGTGGTATATACTACATAATATGGTTTATGCTAACAATCGGGCATATAAAACCGAAAGCTTCTCAACTCCGGATCTGGCTTCCGCAGTTCAATTCCGGAGTTTCGGAGCTAAACCCGGACTTAGTCTTTTTCAGAGTAAAAAAAACTAACGGGATATTTTGTTTAAAATCAGTTTTATTCATCAATTAACAACTTTTTCGTATAAAATCAACCAATATTAAATCACATCTGTAACAAATCACTTGAACAAAAACAATAAACAATCAGTCTCACAATACATTCTGTCAAAAAAGTTTCGGGAACGGATGATTTGTTTATGATTCCAAATTCAATATTTTGTTTTTTTTTGTTGTTAGATTGGCACAAATGTTATCCATTATGGCGCGGAGTACAGTGCTGTTTTTAGTTAGTTAATATCTAAAACTAAAAAATTCAACAAATACCATCGAACAACCACCTTATTCACCAGTATGGCTCCAGCCGACTTCTTTCTTTTTCCTAAACCCAAATTACCACTTCGTGGCACCCGTTTTCATTCGGTAGAAGATATAGAGGAGAATTTGCGGCGAGAAATGAACTCAATTCAGAAAACAGCGTTTAAAAATTGTTTTGATGATTGGATTATTCGGTGGCGTAAGTGTATCGTTTCTGAAGGAGCATACTTTAAAGGCGATAAAATAAATTTGGATGAATAACTAACATTTTGTGTATTATTGATCTTTTCCCGGTACTTTCTTGACAGAGTAGTATACTTAAAAGTAGGTAATAAAATGTTTACTTAACTAATATTTTGGCAAATGCAATCAAATTCACAAAGTAATGTAACCCATCATTTTTTCGATTATTGTTCTCCTTCTTCTTGAAAGTGTGTTCTTAAGAAAATAAGTGCACCAAGCGTTTTGTCAGAGAGTGAGCTACGTATTTTATATTAAATGGTCAAAAATTATAAACCTGTATCTTACTTTAAATGCCGAGAGTTGGAATAGGTATTAGTTCATTGGCGAGACGGATATTGCTGCGCTGTGGAGGTTTTTAACTAGGAATACTGAACTCCGGACTTGCGATATTGAAGCCTTCAACTCCGGATTTGAAACACCGGAAAAAAAGCCCGGAACTCTGGAGTTACGAAACTCCGAAACTCCGGAGTGCATGCCCTAACAAAGAATTTATTCATTAGTTATCTCGAAGAAGGAAAACAATGCAGATGAATAAACGCTGTAGTAAATGCCCCGGAGTACCTAGTATAAGTAACTAGGCTGGCATGACTTTCGCTCACTATCATCTGAGGCGAACTCATATTTGTCCACTGTGCTATAGAAATACTAGGAATGCTGTACCGGCGTGAGGTCGAGCGTGAGCGGGTCGTCGGTGACCTCTATGGTGGCGTCGAGTGCTTTGGTGTAGTGCCTCAGCAAAGCCGTGTAGACGCGAGCCAGCGAGCGCGCCGCCGCGCCGTGGTCGTGGTGCAAAGGGCTGTACAGGGCTTGCACCTGGAATACAAAACCATCTTGAACCTCTTGCTCTAGACCCATTTGGAAAGATGAAAATACGAGAAGTAGTGGGTCAATTCTATGGAACTTGCGCTTTTACACAGACAGAGAACAGTGTTATTCTCTAAGTTATTAAAGCCTTGGTAGCAGCGGCTGCCGCAGCGCTGAGAATTAACTGTCTCTTTCATATACATAGAATTGAAAAGAGACAGCAGATCACAGCCATGCGCGCAGCGTCTATGTGTCGCTTAGAGAATCGCAAAGCTGTGAGGGGTAGATATGCGGTGCGTGAGGAAAAATCCACCGATGGACTTAATATTATACCGCCGCACCTTAGTTCGCTAGCTATTTCATTGAAGGATTTTCTTTGATTGGGTGGAAAAGCGTCCTACCTACCGTAACTCCGCTGTCAACATCGCTGGAGACATCCATCCCATAGGCGAACATGTACACGTAGTGTTGCGGCGAATCTATGGCGCGCGTCACCAGGTACTCAGTCAAACTCTGAAAAAAGTTGTTGGAAATGCTTTATCAGAACTTTACAGAAGTTTATTTGTTCTAGTAAAGAATTGTATGTAAGGGCAGTTTATAGTACCTATAAGTAAGACTCTTATCTTACCCTAAAATCAGTTAATAGATGACAAAACGGGCGAGAAGTTACAAAACAAAATCACTTTACCTCGGTGTGTGATAGAGCTGTATAGGAAATTTCTTGAATTTCTTGGTCAGTAGCTTTTGTTTCGGATAGAACATAGCTGTAACATAACAAAAACAGCATTTTTAAAACTTTCCTACTACTAGCTATTAAAAAGAGAGTTGTTTTGAATTTATACCCAGTAGCAATAGATCTGGCGTCAGTAGTGTTGTCCGATCTTAGGACAAGTGTCGTTTTCTGTTCTAAAGACTCCACAGTGAGAACCTGCAACGTGATGATTTCATTGATAAACCCGTACTCCGGTAGTAGGTAGTTACTCGGGTGTAGGATTAGTCCGGACATGTTCGGACTTTTAGATTGTAGTCCGGACTTTGTCCCGCTCTTCTTCTTTCGTCAGGATAATATAAAAAAACTATGTAAATAGTAAATTAACCGCGAGTTAATCCGTAAAAAAGTCTTTCATTTCGAAATGAGAAGTTAATAAAGATTAAAGACTTATTTGATATTACTTAAAATGTAGTTTTGTTACTCATATTCCAAAATCCGGACAAATTAAGGTGGACTTTCGATCCGAGCATCAGCGTTAGGTCGCAGCGTCAGTAACGTCGCGACTCTGACGCTGCGACAGTGCGACAGTATAAGTTAATATGAAAATGTATGAACCGGCGTTCTAGCAGCGCGGCACTAACGCGCGCGTCAGTGACGCTTTTATGACGCGCTTTTTATTAGATGTTTTCTATGGCCGCGCTGCGCTGCTCGAACGCCGGTCCATACATTATCATAGAACTTATTGCTTATACTGTCGCACTGTCGCAGCGTCAGAATCGCGGCGTTACTTACGCTGCGACACTGACGCTGACGCTCGGATTGAAAGTCCACCTTAATTTATCCGGATTTAGGAATATGAGTAATAGAACTACATTTTAAGTAATATCAAATAAGTCTTTAATCTTTATTAACTTGTGATTTTGAAATGAAACACTTCTTTACGGATTAACTCGCGTTTAATTTACTATTTACATAGTTTTTTTTTTATATTATTCTGACGTTTCGTACCTGTAAAGAGCTTGAAACGTCAGGATAATATAAAATTTGTAATGTAAAGTCCTGACAAAAAGCCTGATATTCCAATAAAAGTCCGGACTTTTTAGTCATAAATGGAAACATTACTCACTTTTTATTATCCTGACGTTTCGAACCATTTGTTCGAAACGTCAGTACAATATAAAAAAAACTATGTAAATAGTAAATTAAACGCGAGTTAATCCGTAAAAAAGTGTTTCATTTCAATGTGTAGTGCTCGCTTAAACCTCAGAAAACAATATAGCTTCTCATTTATCTAAAAACAAAACATAAAAAGTGAGTAATGTTTCCATTTTATGACTAAAAAGTCCGGACTTTTATTGAAATGTCAGGTTTTTTGTCTGGACTTTACAAATTCCTAAATGGTAACCCTACTCGGGTGTCACATGATTTTTGGTCGAATTACGAAGTTACAGTTAATCACTAATGATTGACTGGAACTTTATAATATGATGTTTTTTACATTTAAGTAACTATAACGCTCAAATATACGAAACGTTGAAAAAAATGGTAGTAACTTTTTTTGTTTCAATATTTTGTTTTAAGTTTCAATATTTGACTGTAACTTTTTTAATTGTGTATTACACCTACCCTCCCTCGCATCATATTGAATGCATCTCGGTCCTTGTCCAAGTGAGCCAAGATATTGGACAGCGAAATCCCAATGAACACTCCAGTCACAAAAGCTGCTATCAACTGCGGAACGAAAACGCAACTATCTGTAGTGTAATCAGTATCGATATTCACGAGATTGTATTGTAAGGATTAAAATTTAAATTATCAAGATATCCATCCCCTTTGTCTCCAATTTTAATAAACTTTTATCTTCTGAAGCTTCTTTAACGTAAGTTTCAATCAATCTACTGGTTTGTTAAAAATGTATTCAACTTTTACCTACATATCTAATTTGTCTATGCTACAGCTCAATAATCTAACGCAATTCTTACCGCTATGATGATGTAGGTTTTGTAATAGAGGTAAAATGAAACATATTTCCACACAATTTTTTTCAATTGAGTTGGATTTAAGCCTATTGTATACTTCCTCTTCCATGCAGGTGGTTCTTAAAAGAAAAAAGAATAAAACAACTATTAAATTGAAGTGTGATTTTTAATTGTTTTTGCGTTATTAACGCTCAAATTAATAATCTCTACGTTTCTCTTTTTATACTCTATTTTTCATCGTTTCATTAATTTAATTGAAGTGTAACCATGTACCAACTAGGTACTAATCGATTCACATAACCTAATAAAAAGACTATTAAGAATTTGATAGAGCAATGAATGAAAGAAAGAAAGAAGTCTCTACAAACTAAAGACCATGACGATAGAGCATCTCGTAAAACACTACCTAAAGCTGTAAATTACCAAAATTGAGTCGTATTTTATTAAGATCTCATCTCAGCCAGTGAGAGAACTTTTTGTTCTTTTGTTTTAGTCGACCGACAAACGAGGTCTCTATCTTAAATGTGCTTAATAATTTAACTGTATCTCATACCACTTTACAAATTAAGATATGTTGAAAAGATTTCCACGTTCAGGATTCGGATGCCAGCTGAAGCTGGATGCTGATGCTTGGGATAATGTGGATCTCATTAATTAATCACCTGCTGATAATCACCTAGCTCCTTTATCGGTCTTAGATTTTAAAAAAGAATTAATGAGTTCTATCTATGGAATGACGAGTCCTTCTTTTGGGTCGTTTAGTAGCAACCAAATGTGTCGTGTCGTTTTCAATTGGCTTGCTCTAACGTATTTTTTTGTCGTGTCGAAGTTGTGTTTAACAGACTTTTGCTATATAATCGTGCGTGGAAGCAGGAACCAAGCTTGTGGTCAATTAAGTTGTGCGCCAGCGAGACTTGAAACGGTAAAAGCATAAGGGAAGGTATTTCGCTTACTGTAGGTAAGTCGACGGTCCGAAAGTTGGTGGAAAATTTGCCCTGACTACGAATACCGAGTTCTGCATGCTACAATCGCAGACAAGCCTGGTAAGTGCCCAGTTTAATTGAGTTGAGACCCTATTCTACACAAACATTATTTTGGAATTTTCGTTCAGTATTTAAATTTCGTAATTACAGTCCATTATCGAAAAGACACCTGCCTGCATTTATTTATTTATTTAATTAGGCTCTCACAACTATGAGTACACTAATACAATTAATACTTATGCTATTACAAAAAGTTCTTAACTCAGTGTCCCATTACTTAAAGGAGGGCCCCACATGCTCAATAAGAAAAATGTTTGGTTTGGTTAGGTATACAAAAAATATTCATAAAAAACAAAAACTTAAATTTTACATTGACTTAAGCTTAATACTGCTTTCTTGATGCTGGGTATAGAATCAAAGCTGAGATCAATTGCATTTTGGTAATCCTTGTACAATGTTATAGCTCGCAGTAAGCTGTGCAATTTCAAATTTGTTTGGCATTTAGGCGCTTGGAAGAGCTTACCATTACCGTGTTGCAGCAAACAACGCGGGACATGAAAATCAATTCTAGAGAGCAGATCAGGGTAATCCACAGAGCTTGTAACAATTCTTTTCAAAAACACCAAGTCTACTACTTTTCTACGAGCTTCCAATGTTAAAGTGTTTTAACCGATCCTCATACGATCTAAGTTTCTTGCCTAAGTTACAAGAGTAGGTTAAGTGCCACATAAACCTCTTTTGCAACCTTTCAATGCGCTGAATGCGTATTTTGTAGTTGGTAACCAGGCTATACTACAGTATTCTAAACCGCTTCTGCCTAGAGAGTTATACATAATAGCTTTAGTTAAAGGTTTTTTGAAATTCTTACACTCTCTCAAAACAAATCCGACCATTCTAGGTGCTTTCAAAACACAGATAATTCATATGGCTATTAAAATTAAGCTTGGAATAAATTTGGATGCCTAAATCACGTATTTCCTGAACTTCATCGAGTACATCATCACCTAACCGGTATTCAGATCGTCTAATATTGCGGGTATTGAGTAAATTTTATATGTTTGCACTTTTTAGTATTAAGCAACATTTTATTTTATTTACACCAATCCGCAAATCGATCTAAATCATCCTGAAATAACGAGAATTCAATATCATTATTATCGCTCTGTCGCTCATCAGCAAACATGTTCGGATGAGAGTTAAGGAAACATTGATCCACGTCATTAATAAAGACGTTAAACAAATAGGGCCCAAGATGGGATCCTTGCGGAATGCCAGATGTTGCAATATATGGACTTTAACTACTTCTATTCATGACAACTTTTAAGTCACGCTGTGCCAAATATGACTGAAACCAACCGAGCAGCGGCTCCGAAACTCTGCAATTGCGCAACTTTTGAATCAAGATGTTATGGCTCACTGTGTCAAAAGCCTTGCAAAAATCGGTATACACCGCATCAACCTGCACACGCGAGTCTACAGCTTCCACAAGATTCCCAACATACATTGCTAGATTTGTAGCAGTAGATCTTCCCTATACAAAACCATGTTGATCACTAGACATTAATTGTTTTAGATGCCACCACACTATAGGACAAATAAGGGCTTCAAATACTTTGGCGACTACAGAAAGAATAGCTATTGGCCTGTAATTGATAACATCCGATTTATTGCCATTCGTGAAAATAGAAACTATCTTAGTGTTTTTCCAAAGTGTAGGAAAAACACCATCTTTTAGTGACTTGTTATAAATCAGCGTCAGTGGTAGGGCAAGTTTATCAGCAATCCTAGACAGAAAGACAGGTGGTATGCCATCTGAACCGGCACCCTTATTTATGTCAAGGTGTTCCAAAGCCTTCAAAACTTGGTTTTCAGTAAAGGTAATATTATTTAAGATATTAATAAGATACTTAAAAATAAGAATAACATAGAATAACGAACCTGCTATTCTTCTTAAAGCTGCATTGGTAATATTATTTTGAATATCTGATGGAGTTTCACGGGTGGTCGCTCTAACTTGCGTAATAGCTCTATAAGAAAATAAACGCAATCACATAACAGCAATAAAACTGGACTACTACTAGTAAAAATTCAGCGAGTCTTCTGGGGTCTCGGTTGCTCAGCGGTTAGAGCAGTGGACCGGCAATCCAAAGGTCGTGGGTTGGAATCCCACTCCAGCTTCCTGAGACTGGTTGATTTTTTTCTAGTAAACATTTTATCCAATAAAACTGGAGTTCCATGAGTATAACTAGTTGCTCTCACTGTGTCTAGGGAATTTCTAAAACCTAGTCTTGTTTGCCACATTACATATTGTCAATGATTTCGATTGGCTATTAAATTTCCTAGAAAAATACGATTAAGTAGTAACCATTAAGACTTAAATAATGTATATTACAATATGTTGGCAATAGAGAGAGAACTTTTCAACTTTTATCTTTTGCCTGATAGGTACAAAAACTTATCTTAATCGCTCTAGGAGATCGATAACCAGCTTTCGTGCGTTTGGGTTTAGCTTTGTATACTTTCAAAAAAGAAGATTACACTTACAAAGTGCCATATAATCGGAAAGTCAACATAGGTGATGACTTTCCGATTATAAGGAAGTTAGGACTAGTTGTGGCCTCACCTTCGACTTACTTCCTCCGTATCAGGCAGACTGATGTGCAAAGAGACGATGCCGTATTTGGAGGCGTTGTCAGTTATATCTTTCACGAGCGCTGCCACCTTGGCAGTGGGGCTTGAGGGAAGCCTCAGTATCAGCAGGGAGCCAAGGTGACCCCTGACGGAGGCACCAGCGAGCTCAGCCCGCTCTAGAAGCTCTGATATGAACGCGCCATCGTTTCTGTAGCTGCCTCGGAAGGTCATGCGGACGCGATATTCACGACCTGTTTTTATTGTTCATGAATAGAATAATAGTTTTATTTTTCCACAAACACAGCAATGAATTTCAACTTCGGACGACAAAGTGTTCTTAGAAATCCCTGCGAGCAGCAATGCGTATAACTGGCAAATCTTGGTGCAGCAAGTTAGGTTAGTGATAGTGGAGCAGTATAGAGAAGTCAGCAGCATATCTCAGAAGTAAGAAATACTGGAAGTTGTAGATGTCATTAAATGATAAGGACAACATGAGACCAAGTGGACTATGGCAGAGGACTGCTTTTGCGGTCCTCATGACCTGGTCTCTGACTAACCATTCGGGGATAATAGTCGTGGTTACATGTATGTATGTATAAAGGTACAACATGAGAAGTTTCCACCTACCGTATCTAAAGAACATGTACGCTGGTGTACCCCCAAATACCAGCATTCTGCTGTCGAATATGAACACTCGATCAGCGTATTCCAGTTGAATGCTGGAGGAGCAAAACCTCACTATCGTAACATACTTCTTGTAACGCTGGAAAAAGTGGATCACATTATTGAGTTAATTCAAACTAAAGTACGTTATTATGTCATAAAACACTTACCATAATCTTGTCCTTAATGACCCTTACATAAATTGGTTTGTCAGTAAAATTGGGCAAAATTATACACTGAAAATTATAATAAAGCTGTTAAAAAGAGGTCTTAAAGTATTAGATGATGTAGGAAATATATAGTAAATGAGTTTAGGCTCATTATTGCGTATGATTTGCAGAGATTAATTGCAAGGAGTTTAAACTAAATTGCGCCTATTTGAGGACATATCCGCAAGAGTTGAAAGGCGCAGAGGCTAAGGCGACCGTTTTGCGATGTTGTCAGTAAATCAACTAACGCAATGCTGGGACATTAGATGGGTGACTAGTGACTACATAAAAAAAGAGCAGTCGTTAAAACCCATCAACCCGTATTGGGTTATGGTAAAATCTCCTAATATAATGTTGTTAACCATTTGTCCCTTTGGAAAAGCCAGTGCGCACCAATGGGACGATTAATGTCAGCCATTAATCGTCCCATTGGTGGTTGAAGATGTTCATTGCAAATGGGTTTAGGCAAATCGATGCGTTCCCCTTACCCTCGGCTCCATCAGCAGGGCGATGGCCCAGCACAGCTGCGCGCGGTAGTAGGTGCTGAGGCTCCTGACGTGCATGTGCCGTACCGCCTCCAGGTCGCAGTCGGCGTAGATGCGCTTCGTGCGGATCTGTATGTACTCGGCCAGGTACTGCTGCGACTCTTGCCATAGGCAGATCTGTTAGAATTGTTACTAATTAAGGCACGTTGACAAATTATTTGAGACTGTTTAATCACTCGGAGACTGTAAATATGAGATAAGGATAAGGATAAGGTCAGATAAATATGAGAGTAAATGAAGCAGAGGATGAGTGTGCCAGGAATTCAGGATTGTAGCAAGGAAAAGCTGTGGCCTCTGCCGAGCGTAATGTAAGTATGTATACTTAAAACGCCTTCAATTTGTCGCTTCCCATAGTATAAATTTCAAAGTCAGATGGCTGAGATACCATTGAAGACGTTTTAAAATAGTGGAGTTGAGGCACTGCTTTTGGTACGTGGGAAGGGCCTTAAGTATGTACCTGCGACAACGACTGCGGTTTACTCACGTCAGTGAACACTATGAGATGTTCTTCGACCGTGAGATCTTCGACCAAAATCCTCTGGTGGTGGCAGTAGCCCAGCATGTGGGGCGTGGACATGAAGCTGCAGCCGGGCTTCAGCACGTGGCCTAGCACTGTTATGGTGCCTTCGTCGGGAAATGTCAGACCTGATCTTCCGACAAAATCGATCGCTTAGATATCCTATTGTTAAAACCTACTTTACAAGTAATTCTTCAAGAAATTCTCCATCTCGATAAAATATCCGTCGTCTATACTGATAAAAATTACCATTTCATGGCAAAAGTGGGCGTAAATACTAGTCAACCATTGAAATAGGTGCAATGACCATGCTTATAGCCTATAAACGTCCTACTGCTGGACACAGGCTTTCCGACGTGGACAACACACAACGCACATCCTGATTGACAATTATTGTCTTTTTTATGAATTTTGTTATTTTCTGTTTGCCATTAAATGTTTCTCTCTCTCTCTCTCTCTCTCTCTCTCTCTTACATGAGGAGATTGATAACCAACCACGCTGGCCCAATTCCGGTTGGTGGGTTACATTGACAATTAACGACAATGACGAAGAAGACGCTTAATCAGAGTTGAAGGTTAAGTCGACCCCCCTAAACTAAAGGATATATCCTTTAGTTTAGGGGGATGTAGTTTCTATCATTTTTGACCGATATGACTATTAAACACCGTAACCCAAACGTAACGTCTTTTTTTATAAAATTGCCGTTTTTTTTTGTCGATTGTCCTCTTTTTTGTGTTTTGTGCCTCTAACTTATTTAGTTTTGGAATTTTTGTGAAGAAGATTACTTTGCCTTATTATTCTAAACACTAAAATTGTAGGTAGTTGTACCAACTAAGTCGTAGTAGACGATGAACAGTATAAAAAATAAATAAATTCGGAAAAAAAGTTATTTCTCTCTTCGATATTACAAAAAAAAGTCTATGACTTGTGCTGCAGATAATCGTAAAAATATCTACGGTTTCTATCAAGGTATAACAAACTAGGGTATTATCAGGATTCTCGGAAAAAACTTTGATGAAAGACTCCAGGTAGTAATCAAAATAACGGTATTACGTCAAGTCACTCCCTGCGCCTATTGTCCTTTATGGAATTTGTACGGTGGTTTGTAGTACGGTGTTTCATACTCAAATCAGTCAGAAATGATGGAAACTACATCCTCTTAAAGGATAGGTCGACTAAACCTTTAAACCTGTATATCTAACAGCATAAAGCTGCGATGTGTTCCCCACCATTCAAGCTGAGTACATGACAATTATGTGGAGTTGTTATCTGGTGAAACGTTGACTGCAGTGCAGTTTTGTGGTTCTCATTGCCTATTGACTAACCCTTTGGGGATAAATTAGTCGTGTGTATGTGTGTAGGGTATTGTAAAGACCTGTTATCAAATCCTGAATGGTGATGAGCATTTTCTCCTGAATCCGTTGGGCGTACAGCACGGTGAATTCCCCGCGGTAGATGTCCAGCGTCACGTTGCTGAGTACTGGAACGCCCATAATACTCTAGGGGAAAGTCATCATCATTATAAAGCCATGTCGCGTAGCGGTGAAAGAATACTACCTACCACCCCCTCTCTTCCCTTGGGTGTCGTGAAAGGCGACTAACGGACTAAAGACTGCACATACATCCAACAGCACAGAGCGCGATGGGCTCACCACCTGTCATACTGAGCAAATGTGCAGCCGCTATTTGGTGAAAAGTGGACTACGGCAGAGGACTGCTTTTGCTGTCCTCATTGCCTAGTCTCTGACAGCAGAAATAATCTAAATAGAAGCCGCATGTGTTCGTAAGTAAGTACTTTGCGTGTCAAAATATTGCAAAAGTAGGTAGGTATTTCATTTAGTCTTTCGACCGCTAAATGAAATTGAGCCGTTGTCAGCACCAGACTTACGTGGAATTTAAAAAAAAATTCTACTTACGTCGTCGTATCGAACTGTAAAAACTGTAAGTACAAGAAAGGTTAACCGAGTTAATCATTTATTATAAATCTTAATATTGGGCTTTTAAACATTATTTAAAAGTCGTGTAAAGATAGTCAAAAAATCCTATCAGAAACATATACATCTGTACGTTTTATAAGAGTGTAATTTATAGACTTTTTATGATACTGACAAAGAGCAGTGTTATGGTCGTCATTATGGCCAGATTATGTTTGTCATATAAATTACTTTTATACTACATCAAGAAGGCGTAAAGTGGTCGTAAACGAGACTAATAAACGAGTGAATGTATTTTAAAGGTCACAGCTACGGCCTTTAAAGGATGGTCATATAATTAGATCGTGTAAAGTTTACACGATATATATTATATATACATATATATTACATATTTGAATTGCCTGTGATTGAGTCCTCGTGATTTTATGAAATTCACAGTCGAAACTACCACTTTCATGACATTTTCAAATTCAATTTTTTTAGAACAGAGGGCTTCTTGGTGTATAATGCAGTGAAACTGCATGAGATCTTCAGCGTTTAAGTTTTTTTCTTGCAAATGCTTTTTCAACAAAGTAACTAGCCCAGAATTGACACCAATCATCGAAGGAGCACCGTCAGTCGAAACTCCCGATAATTTCGATAAGTCCAAATCAGTTTTTGAACACTCGTCCAAAAGTACATTGAGTATATCAACTCCTCTGGTTTGACCTTTCAATGAACACATTCCTAATAACTCTTCGAAGACTTCAAAATCTTGAGTAACACCTCGTATGAATATAAGAAGTTGAGCTGTGGAACTAATATCAGTGGATTCGTCGAGTGCTAATGAAAAAAAATCAATTATCTTAGTTTTTTCATTTAATTGTTCCGCAATATTATCTGACAAAGACATAATTCGTCTTTGGATGGTCATACGATTCAGTTGAATTTTCTCAAACTTTTTTGCTGCTTCTGGACACATTTTCTTAGCGGCAATTTCTATGCATTCTTTTACAAAATCCCCATCATTGATGGGCGACTCCGCTTTGCTATCATTCGAGAAATTTCATAACTAACTTCTGTAGCTGTTTCTGTATCTTGAATGGGTTTTGTAAACATAGCTTGTTGACCAATAAGCTCCCGTTTTGAAGACAAAACTTTTTGCTTTCTTAATTCGCCTGTAAACTTCGTAAAAGTAGGATGCTGCGTTTCATAGTGCCTTTTTACATTATATTCCTTTGCAATCGCAACAGAATTCTTGCAAATTAAACAAACGACTTTGTTATGCGACCATACAAAAAAGTATTTCTCAGTCCAAATTTCTTGAAACTGCCGATTTTCATCTTTAACCTTACGTTTTTTACTAGTTCCTGGCATGTCCATGTTGCGTTTTAATCCTGACTAGGATTACCACAGCACCTAAAACCAATTTACAGTTCCTAATTAATTACCAAAAATAATTGATAAAATATGTAGATAAAATTAATAACAGTTTTACTTACGATTTCACAACACAATTATACACGACACTTGACGGGAAATCTACGTTGAATGTGGATCAAAATATATTATAATTATGACACCGGCTAGTCGAGTTAAAATCTACACTAGAACTAACGACACTTTACTCAAATTAAAACCGAACTGTCGGTCGCTGCGGTTAGCGTGGCTTTTATACCACGCGCATAGAGTCGAAAACTGTCTGGAGAAATCTCGAAACCGACTCTGGAAGCTTCGTGTATCTACCTACGCGAGCTATCGGGAATTTGGGACTATTGCTATCTCGCTCGCTCGAACAGTATAACGCGGCGCGCTTCCTCAAGAAAACGAATTTAACCGAGATCAGCACGAACATTACCGACCGCTGTTACCGACGCATGCACGGCGCACCGATAAGATTGATAGAGCGCGCGCGCGAGATTCAAATTACTTTTCGAACATTTGTTATTGGTTTTATTCTGGAATAGAACTCAATATTTTCGAATGTACGAGAGTATTATTTTTGCTGTCGGCGGGCCACCAGTATTCGACCGGCGGGCCGCATGCGGCCCGCGGGCCGTAGTCTGTGCATCCCTGGTGTAAACGTTTACAGGACTAAATTAAATTACAAAAATATTATACGACTAAACGTTCATATAATATATTGTTACACGATTAATGGAAATTTGAGATACAACTACATGACCTCTATATGACCAAATGTTATAGGCTTCATATTATAGGACAACTTTGCTTGTTGGGATGTAGGTATATTCCAGGAACTTCGCGGTCGACTACTTTTCGGCGATGCACACACGGCGTCAGATCAACCTACCCTAAACTATCAAATTTCTCCAATGAATATTGATCCTTAGAACAAAGCAATAAAGTTTAAAATTTATTGTAGAAATTTGACAGTTTTGGCTAGGTTGATCTGACGCCGTGTGTACGCTTCCACACGATATAGGGTCGTAGCACACATAATATCAACTCGGAAAGGTATCGTCACCGTATCAACTCGAGACGTTCAGTATTCTTTGTATGAAACTCTCTACTGCAACACACGCTAATCGGAATCATAACGTAAGTAAACGCCTCGCCTCGGGACAACCTTACGAACCACGGTGTGGGGCGTGGTCGTGGTCAACAAGCAGTTCCCGCGTTTAAAACTCTGCGTACCCTAGCTTACGTCTCTTCGTCCACGCCCCTCCCGTGGGCAGCGTTGCCGAACGCACTTCCAATTCACGAGGCAACTTCCAGCGGTTGGCGAACCGTTAGCGCGGCGTATCGCCTTGTCGTAGCCAAGACGACTTGCCGGAGCTGCTGATCCGCTTTGGTTACGTGCTTACGTTAGGTAAACGCCTGGGTAGCGGCGAGGCGAAAGGTGATACGTTGACGATCCCTTTCCGAGTTGATTTGTGTGCTACGGCTACGAGCCATATGAGCACGCTACTGTATGTACGCGCGGTCGTAATGAAGCACAAGCGAATATCGCCGAAAATTAATTGATTTATATTAATTATTTGATTATTAACAAATGCTAACCTTTGTACAGTTACGAAAACATATAGCCTTCGCGACCAGCTCGTCGACTTCCTGCAAGTGTTGCCGTTCCTCACCCGTGGGTGTCCTAATGGGCCGCAGTTTGCCAGGATCCTTGGGGCACAGTCAACATTACATAGTTACAGTATCTCAAATTTTTAACAGAGAATAAAATAAAATACAAACAGGAAATAAAATAATAATAAAATAAGAACAGGAAAAGTAAGGACGGCTACTCAAACCACTCAACCAAGATTTACTATAGGTACTACGAGGTTCGGATATTTTTATTCCATTTAAGTTACTTACTTACTTTACTATCTACGGCATTAAGAGACGTCAATATTTAACCTTATTGATTTCTTAGTAGGTAAGTGAGCACCAATAATTTAACATTCCAAAAAAGCGCTTACGTTAAAAGCCTACTGTCAAAAAATCTCCATTTCCCATCATTAAAAGCTTGTAACAAAACACAATATAAAATCAATTGTTAGCAACCTCTAGTCTAGGTCTTCGTGACAGACAAGGGTTAAAAGTACGTTGATGAAGTTTCGTTCGTAGCGGCAGTAAGTTACTATAACCTTACCTCTACTTTCTTGAATATGATGGATTTCCAGGAGACCGCCCCGCCGAGCGCCCGGTCCCTCAGGGTGTGCTGCAGTATCATCAGGATGGCGAAGTACAGCAGATTCATCACACTCCACGAGACGAAGGTGTAGAACAGAGATGGTTTTGTGGCGAGGGAACCTCCGCCTGACAAAGAAACTCATTGAGACATCAATGCTAGTTAATTATTTGAAGCTTAATTTAAGGGGGTTTACGATTTCCCATACACACTTCATAATCCATAATGTTATGGACTAATAAAGTACAATCAAGGACGATATAATTATAATTTTCTATGGTGGAGTAAGAGTAGTATACAGAGATCTAAACACTTTGTAGAAAACAATTAAAAAAGCGTTTATTTAGCTTCAAACAGCATTTAAACTACTGATTGCTGCGTTCCATACTTTAAACAATATAAAATATTGACGTTGCCAAGTCTATACATTCTAGAAGTAGCTGTCTTTGTTAAGTCTAACCCAAGTCGTTTTGAATGCCTAGGTAGCCGACGTAGTCCCACGGAATAGTCGCGAGAATAGTCTACTATGTCGACCTCTAGCTAAGACAGCAGTTATGCGCAAAAGTGTCTATTGCATTGCATGGCTCGCCTCGAAGGAATTGCCTCTATTGAAATTTAAGCATAAAGTGTAAGTGAATTCCTGAATGAAAAACAATTAATGAGAAGACGTGAGTGGATGAAGGTGATATGTCGCATTTTCGGATATTGGTGTTTTTTTGCTTAGATAAAGGTTATATGTCGATACAAATGGTTACAGACCACAAAACTGTCGACTTAAGGCACATTTTGGAAAATAGAAATTTGAAAACGGTATTACGTACAGTTTTGTTTAAAAATGGCTCTGGATGTAAGAGGTATGCCCATATCACCAATTTCCAAAATAAATAAACAATACAAATATTTTTGTAGGATCGAAGAAGGTTATATGTACGGACATAACACCTTCTTCCACTCAGCATATGATGCTCAAATGACGCGATGTCAGTTTTCAATGAATGAAGGTTCTATGTAACATACTTTGAAAACTGACATCGCGTCATAATTATCACCTTCATTCATTCTCGACATTCAATTGTTTTAATTTTCATTCTGCCAAAAATCTGTTATATTTTGTATAGTAACGATGTTGTAATTTATATTGATCTCTATACCGAACATAAGTAACACAGGAAGCATTTTAAGAAACGAATAGTAAACTTATGTAGAACTTAAGGTCCGTATAAACTCTTATATAAGTTCACCGAGCATCTTGACGCCTCATATTGGCATATCAAAACTGATAAGATGCTTTACACATAACGGTTAGATAATGGCATATTAAAATGCTTTTGTAAAGCCTTTATTAGTTGTAGTGCAGCAAATCTAAACGAAGCAATAAAGCTTTTAGCTGATTTTAGTGCATTTGGATATACAATAGCATTCTTAAAAAATAGATAAATGCGTAATGCTGTTTAATAGCATAATCATGAACTATTATAATGCAACGTAAATCCATTATACAGCAATACAGCTTTTTGATCAAATGCACATGACTTATTGTAATGCGTATGGCTGTATATACATTCGTAATTTTATTTTAAACACTGAAAAAAGACGACAACCTCAGGCGGGAATCGAAACACGCACCTTCCGCATTCCGGGCGGCTGCCTTAACCACTTGGCTACCGAGGTCTGGTTTCCACCCGTCGAAATTTGTCAGTGCTTGATGCTTATGTTTTTTAGTCAACATTGCTTCATTAAATCTTATAAGTTTTCACCTCTTAGATCCGAAAGAAATATTTTTACAAATATTTGAACATTCAGTTAAGATGAAGCTGCGTTTATAGATTAATGTTTTTTTTTTGTAAATACATTCAGTTTGCTGTATTCGTAAAGTAAAACCATTTGTTTATCGGCCATTTTGGAAACGAACGTATATAACTAAAACCAGTTACTGAAACTGGTGATGTTAATAACGCCCAATCTATAGACTCACAATAAATGGCCTTGTTAATTGAGTGATATTGACGTAGATACTCAAATGAAACTATATCTAGGTACTTTCATTATTTTGTTGACAGCACCATAATCATTTCAATATGCAACACGCATTGGTTATGTAGATAATACGTTCAGACAGCCTTATCTCTAGCCTATCAACTCTTGGCAAACGGATTCAAGTAGTACAAAAACTCTGAAATGGGTGTAATTGTTTTGCTCAAAAATCCCCAAAATGGCTTTCAAGTAATGGCACTATTACAGTCTACATCATGTCTATTGGTATACCTGTGAATTCATATACCTAGAACTACTTTATAGAAAATGGCACTACCGTGGTTCATCACAAGTCTTCTCTTTGGAGTCTTGCCTTTGGATTAATAATTGTTCACGTGTGAGTATTTACACTGCTGGCGGCTTTAATTAGCTTTTTTAAAGTCTCACCGGGCTGCTATAGACAAACACCATTTTGTAAATATTTTATAACATAAAATATTATCATTCGGACCTATTTATAAAAGCAATAAACCTATAAAACAAGGATAAAACATAATTTAATGTACTGCCCAACCAATACTTTTATGTTAATTATGTAAAATACGTTCTATAATAGAAATCGTTTTGACATGTCTTCGTCCATTATTATATTGCAGGACAAACTAGTTTAATTACAACTTCAATGTATTATAAACATTTGTACCGTAGTATTAGAGATGTTTTTTGCAATAATGTAGGGTTTATTAACTTCTAACTGTGAACACTTAAATAGCTCTAATGTGTTTGTAATGCAATTAACATCGGGGAAACTCTGTGAATAAAGGTATAATATTTAAGGCCCAAAAAAGATGCATACGAGCGGTTAAGGGATTTAAACCAACGGACAGCTGCAAACCAGCTTTTAGACAATTAAAAATTTTAACGTTGCCAACTTTATAGAGGTAACAATGTTTGTCATGTGTAACGACCATCTTTTCCCTACGTTTACAAAGACAAATACTAATAAAAGTCACCGAAACGGTAACAGAATATGTGCGCGAAAATATAGAACTCATCTCGTCGACAGTAGCTTCTTTGGAATGGCTTATAGAATCTTTAACAAAATTCCTAATACTTTTAAGACCTTACCTGTAAAATGTTTTAAAAAAAGGTTGATGGAATTTCTTACTGACAAGGCTTATTACTCAATAGAGGAATTTCTAAATGATAAAATTAAATAACAATGTTTCTTTTTGCATTCATATACTTACATTTATTAATTTATATTTTTAAATGACCATAAAATTATTAATTCGTTACTTACTTGTTAATTCTGAAATTATGTTATTTGATCACAACTTCTGACATTTTATATTATAATAACTAGGTACTATTTTGCATTTAACAATATTGTAATTAATTAATTCTTCTGACTGGGCATGGTCCCTCAAATGTATTTGTATACCTTAAATAAGGTCGAAATGTAGTGATACCTAGTAACAAACTATTGTCATCTATTATTGTAATACCTACATTTCACAAATAAAGATATTACTATTACTATTACTATTATTACATCTTCGTTACCAAAAATAATGCTAGCTTAGTGAAAGCACTGAAGAGCACAGAAGTGTAATGCGATAAGCAACTTCATTGACCATAACAATGCTTCTTTAATGCAATTGTGTCCTTTCTTGACTACAGCTACTTGCAGATTTTATAAAAGAGCGGAGAATTCGTGTCCTTTGTAAGGGTAGTTCTTCTGCGGTCTACAAAGTCAATGCCGGAGTGCCGCCGGGTTCTGTGCTCTCACCTGCTCTATTTTTTTGATTATTAATGACATGTTGTCTTGGGCAATATTCATTGTTATGCGGATAGCAGAACGGTGCATGAGCGGTACTTGGGACATCATGCGGCAAAGTAAGCCGATATCGTGATGAAAAGGCTAAAACTGGTTGCCAAACTGAACCTGGCTCTCGATCGTGTCTCTAAGTGGAGATCTGAACACCTGGTCGAGTTTAATGCCAGCAATACCCAGGTTTGCATTCCCTCGTCCAAGGTAACCCCTTCCTTACTCCTCCCTCTCTTCGGAACTCTCCGTTACCTATTTCGGTGAACCTCAGCATTCTTGGTATGGACATCGCCCAGGAACTGAATTCGAAATGCTACATGGAGAGTGAGAGTGTAATTTTAACTGTCTCGTATAAGTTGAGTATTCTCAATAAGTTGAGGCGGTTTTTCACTCCCAAGCAGCGCTGTTTGCTGTACAACACTCAGGTGCGATCGAGTATAGAGTATTGTTTCCATCTATGGGACGCGGCTCCGCTAAATACCTCCACCATGCACTTAATAGAGTGCAAAGGCGAGCGGTACGCATTATTGGAGATGCTGAGGTTACAGCCTCTCTTGATTACCTCCAGCTGCGTAAAGACAATGCTTCTCTCAGTGTCTTCTACCGGAATTGCTACAGAGACTTTTCTGAAGAACTTTTTGATATAATCCCGCCCTCTTCTTTCCTCTCCCGGACTACACGTGCTGGTCTTCGGAACCACCATCATACTGTACAAAAAAATTCTCTCGTACCAAAAAATTTGGCAAGTCGTTCCTCTGTAAGACCATTCGGCTTTGGGATTCTTTGCCGGCGCAAGTGTTTCCCAGCTTCTATAGTCACGGGTCTTTTAAGTGGGGCGTAAAACGGCATTTATGCAGGCCGTCATGAATGAGTGCGCTCGTTACCGTGCTTATTCCACGGTGGGGAGCGCTCTCATTATTTTGGACTACATCGGCTGCTTACCATCAGGCAGGATGCGATCACTATGACGAGGCCATATAAAAAAACCGATAATGCTAATGTAATGCCTCTGTAATGCAATTAAAGAACTATTATGAAACTATTTAAGATCTAAAGCCGTATAATTTGTGCCCAAATAAGCATTACAATCCGTATAAACGTTCGTAGTGCTACTATAGAACAAACTCAAAATGCGAAAACGATACAGAAATGCTGTAAATCGGCTGTTATACTGCTTTGATGTGTTACTTGGGGCTGTTCTTAGTTTACGTTTTTATTGATATGGTTTAGTTTTAAAAAAGAGATATTGTTTACCCACACTCGTACATAACACCTAATTTTAAAAAGCTAAAAGTACAAAAAAGTTCACTTTTGTTTATGGAAGAAGGAGTGATGTTCAGTTTTTCTTAAAAATATATAATAGTATAATTAAAAGCGTTTAATTGGTATCATACCCTTAATATTTTAGGTAATTTAAACAAGTTTGCATCATAATTTAGTACAAAAATCAGTTATGTACTGACTTATCTCAGAAAATAAAAGATAAACTTTAACTTTGATTTACTCAAAATTTGAATTTTGTGACTTAACACCTTCATCCACTCACGTCTTTAAATATAATATAATTAATTCGAATTTATCATAGTTTCATTATGTTTCACGTATTTTTGCATGCCTAGTGGTAAAATATGGCTAAATCAACTTATTTTTTCTGTACCACCAATCATGTACTTACCCATATTTGCAAATAAAAATATCTTTATCTTTATCTTATCTTTGTTTTAGTACAGCTAAAGTCTACTGACTTTCACTTCTGCTGCACTTTCGGCCCTTATTGACTTACTTACTTTAAACTTGTAAGAATAATGTAGGTATCTAGTTTAATGAACTTGTGACACTGCGGTTTTCTAGGTACATATTTACATATCTTTTTCAAAATGCTTTTAGTATACAGGGTTAATTTTAAACCCCCCCCCCCCAAATTTTTTTACGTAATCCTATAGCAGCTGTACAACCAAATAATGGATTTTTTTTTTTACATTTTTGCCTTCATTTTTCCGAAAATTTTGGTGGTTAAAGTTACTCGCGTCCGTAGGTTTACCCTTGAGACCCTACACGTGATCCCTGGGTGGTGCTAAATGAGTGACACGACACTGATTGAGTGGTAGAGCCACGCTGCGTTGCAGCACGCATTGGGCCGGCTAGCCCGGCTAATACCACCCTCTCACGAATATTCGGCGTGAAATAATGGCACTTGGTGCTGTTGTGTTTCGTCTGGCCAGTGAGGGTTCCGGAGGATCCTCTCCCCTCCCAATTCCTATTTCTTCCTTAAACCATTTTTTCCTTAAAGGCCGGCAACCGCCGTCTGCGATTCCTCTGGTTTTGCGGGCGTCATGGACGGCGGTGATTACTCTCCATCAGGGGAACCGCCTGCTCGTTTGCCTCCTTCTTTAATAAAAAATAATATAAAATAAATTAATTTTACTTTAATTAAAACGGTACCATAAACCAATTACATTAATTAAAGATAACAATCTAGCAAATAAAATTAATTATAAAAATAAAATAATAATAGTAAAAATAGGAATAAAAAATAATAATAATTACATTAATCAATGACATAAATAATTGCATTAATTACCATTTAAAATTAATTAACAAGTTAATACACTCACACACGCATTCATACCTTTCTTTCACAGTAATGCAGGCAGTCCGACAATATCTTCGACCATCCATCCGCAAACAAGTCACATTCCGGATTGGTATTTAGGAGAGCATTGAGTGACGAAAGGCTGCGCGGTATAGGTGACTGGGCATATTTATATTGTCACCTAGCGCGCGGCCTATCGCAGTAATCAAAGCGCATGCGCGTGACCGCTATTATTCACCCCATGCACCAATAGAACTATAGGATATAAAAAGCAAGCACAA
The DNA here is from genome assembly GCA_963921215.1 of Scoparia ambigualis. NCBI lineage: Eukaryota > Metazoa > Arthropoda > Insecta > Lepidoptera > Crambidae > Scoparia > Scoparia ambigualis. The sequence continues at coordinate 5,133,504 of OY992504.1, forward strand.
AATTGTAATCAAAAAAGAAAACATGCATTACTTTTACGTCAAATATTTTATTATTGATTACTTTTTTTACCTCATATTTACTTTTGGCGGGGGGTCCAAAATTAACCCTGTTTAATAAATGTCCAATTGGCATTTCTGCAACGAGAGTCCTTTTGTTGTACTTGTTTCATTGATAATAAAAAAAAACTTACAGAAAGCTCTTGCCTCTGCCTGCACCTCCGGGCGTGATATGTGATACCCAGGGTCTGATTATGAAGGTGGTCATAGGAACTTCTGAACCATATAGTTTTATAAATCTTTAATTAAGTCGGTACTTATACAAATAAACAAATAGAAATAGGCTTAAATACTAAACTTTGACGACGGAAAAAATGTCACTGAAAAGTACGAAATAAGAAAATATCAAAGTGATGTCAGAATATAGGGTAAGTGCACCAGTAAATGAATAGTTAAGGATTTCCAGAACTTTAAAAATATAAATAACATACTTCTGGGTATCTTAGATAAAACTATAATATTGTATAGTATTCCAAATTTATTGGAGAAGAATAATGTTTTATATTTTAGCGTTTTATTAACGCTAAAATATACTTAAGTAAAATTTTAAACACTGAAAAAAGACGACAACCTCAGGCGGGAATCGAACCACGCACCTTCCGCATTCCGGGCGGCTGCCTTGGTGCCACGGTAACCACTTGGCTACCGAGGTCTGGCTTTCAAACGTCGAAATTTGTCAGTGCTTGATGCTTATGTTTTTAGGCAACATTGCTTCATCAAATCTTAGAAGTTTTCACCTCTAAGATCTGAAAGAAAATTTTATTGGAGAAGAATATAATTTGTCCGTTTTTGAATGAAACCCTTATTTTTAGAGTTTTTGGCTAATTTATGCAAAAAGACCCCAAAACCACCAGCTAGAGAATCCGGAAGAACTGCGAGGTCGAAGAACTTGTGGCGCAGCCCAATATCATGGGAGAAACGAAGTCACACAGACTCCGTTGGCTGGGCCACGGTGAACGCATGGAGGAGGATCGAGCGGTGAAGCACGCGTACGTAGGAGTGCCCTGTGGGAGAAGGCCGGTCGGACGCCCTAAGTACCGCTGGAAGGACATGGTAGCCAGGGACGTATTCGAGCTGCTGGAGCCGAACCACGTGCAAGAGGCTGCACAAGACAGGGAGCAGTGGCGTCATCTCGTGTCGGAGGCCAAGATCCACTTCGGGTCGCTGAGCCAGCGGAGTAAGTAAGTATTCCAAATTTATTGGAGAAGAATATAATTTCTCCGTTTTTGAATGAAACCATTACTTTTAGAGATTATGGCTAATTTATGCAAAAAGACCCCAAAATATCTCTAAAAAATAGCTAATTACGATAGAAAATAATGTATTTCCGGTCCGAAGTGGTTTGTTTATAACTTTCCTAAATAGAAATACTTTAGTTTTATTACATAAATCATGGTATAAAAAAAATTAAGTATTATATACACTTTCAAAGTCCCGAAATTAGTATTCTTTTGAAATGATTAAGAAAAAAAATACCAGCAATAGGCAGTCAATTAATCAATTAATAAATATCTTCATTCATTTATCCTTCAGGATGTATAGTTGACCGACTAAACGCCTTTAACCGCGTGCACTCACACGTCACCCTGGGCAGTAATGTTCTAATGTTTAAATTGGAAAAGTCTTAGAAAAAATAATTGATACCTTACAAAAGATTTTAAAACATAATTTTAAAAATAATGGCATAGCAATAATAATAAAACAGATTACAGTCTCGTATTTTTAATAAAGTGGCAGCTCAAAATAACATACTATTATATAATTACCTACCAGTGTCCATTCACTGGATTTACATAACCAATAAACGAACGTAGTAATCAACGTTAGAGTTCATACAAACCAAAAAATATCAGTAATGAATACCTAATTCGAACATTGGCCTAAAATACGCCAACCGTTAATTAAAGCTATGTGCAGAAAACGACCCAATTTGAATAGCAATAACATATAAATTTGTTAGATTTTGAAAATCACAAGCCTCCTATGAATGAACCACATGTTCATTCACTGGATTTTGCTTGTTTTCGTAGTCATATATTCGAACTCCCTAAAATTTTTAATAAATGCATGAAATTCTACAAAATCTCATGTCTATTAGATAAAGCAACCGTTCCACTATCCTGTGACATAATTTTATTTTCACTAGCACACATATAACCAAAACACCATCGAGCGTCCGGTTTGGACCTTCGCCATTTAAGAACTACAGATTTCAGGATGATTCCTGTGTGACTAGTTGACGTAAAAAAGTGTTGCAATTTAAAAAAAAAATAGTGAGTTTAGTTCAAAAACGCGGATTTCTTATTTTTTAGAAAAATCGACGTTTTGTTCATTCATTGGATTGGTTCGTTCACTGGTGCACTTACCCTAGCCGTGATCGCATGCCACCTTGCCTAAGGATTGCTTAAAGTGGCATGCGACCACGACTATAGTCTCTGAACATCACTATGCATTATTTCCGTAGTCGGGTTTAAGTTTTGAAACTTTTTTTGTACGCGTGTATGTACTTACGACCCGTCTGAAGCATGGCGAACTCGTTGAGAGCGTGCACCAGCCCCAGCGGCGGCAACGCCAGGTTAAGCGCGAAGGTCAGCGCCAAGTGCTTCTGGTCGTACTCGTGGTACACCAGAATCTCCGCCAGGAACGTCTTCATGAACGTGAATAGGACGGTCCATAGACACGCGATGCTCGCTGCAATCATAATTATTGTTATTATCAGTCTATTTTGTCCCATTGCAAGGCAAATGGCCTTTCTTCCTTCTTTTCACTTCTTTCTTTATAGCGAAGTGCTTAAAAAAAGTTATAGCATGCTATTACCTACCTACTATTTCTGATTGGGCAGTACTTTTTATAGGCTTAGAGTCTACAATAAGGGATACCTGACACCAAAATATTTGTTGGAATAAAAGACACTAAATAAAAGCATCGGTTAAAAAGCCAGCAGGCACTCCTTTTTGATGCTACTCCTACATTTGTTAGAATCCTCTTCTTTTACGACTTAAACATATTGGGCAGCGAACATTCACGAGCTATTAAAAGCGAACACCAACCTTTGCTGTGAAACATGGCCGTAATGAGTGCGATCATGACCATGACCGAGACGTACGCCAGGATGATGATGAGCGCGAGCAGCAAGTGGATCCAGCGGAAGACGAGGATGAGGGTGAACGCCACCAGCAGGCAGATCGGCAACACCGTCTGGTAAGCGTACACCAGCCAAGCGATGTACAGCGTGGTGTATTCCACGTCACGGATGCGAAAGGCGCGCTGCGGAAAAAGTAGATTTTTTTTTTACCCTTAGGTCCTAAATCAGGCATAGTGAAAATAGACCTTAAGCTTGATTTAGCCAGTAATTATTGCGATAAATGTTGAAGTTAGACAATAGTCTATCGCAATAATTTTTGCAAAATCAATTGTATTAACAAATTGCTACTCGCAGGCATTGACTGTAATCTGTGACCTTAGTGAAATATATAAATAAATAAATAACTATAGTAGTTCGCTTATTTTTAACTAATTTTAAAATATACAAACTAGCAAAGCAATATATTACGTTATTAACTTAGATTTAAATTACATGTTGCATTAAAATTTATAAAATATTTCCCCTGAAGGTAAGATATATACTCGTAGATAAGACCGTTACCGTTTGCTATGGACGTTGGCAACGCCAAAGCGATCACACATGCGTTGCTGGCCTTCGTTGCTCTATCGATTTTAATTTTATTAGTAAGATTAATATAATTAAGATAAGTAACCGGGTCCCGTAATGGTGAACGAATACTTTTTTTAAATCGACCTCCAACTACAGTCGCCGGAGCCCTTATTTGCGCTGTTCTCTTTCATTCCAGTTCTCGCTATAACTCTGCTCGTACTTTCATTCCGCAATTCAATCCGGTGAAAGAATACTACCACCCCCTCTCTTCCCTTGGGTGTCGTAAAAGGCGACTAACGGACTAAAGACTGCACATACATCCAACAGCATAGAGCGGCGATGGGCTCACCACCTGTCACGCTGAGCACATGTGCAGTCGCTATTTGGTGAAAAGTGGACTACGGCAGAGGAATGCTGTTGCGGTCCCCATTGCCTAGTCTCTGTCTGACCCTTCGGGGATTAGTCGTGATTATATGTATAATATATATAATTGTATGTATGTATTAGTGTAAGTCATATGTCAAACTAAGGTTACTGTGCCTTCATGATTAGGTAATATAAATAAAATCAATTTGACCCTGACTACTTTAAACTAGCAATGGAGCTTCTCGTCGTAACAGCTGCAGTATTGTATTTGTATCACGAGGGCAAACATACAAATTTATAATTCAAAATTTGTCAGATCAAGTGTGCAAAGTGTTTTGGGGGTTAAAGTTACTCGCGCCCGTAGGTTTACCCTTGAGACCCTACACGTGACCCCTGGGTGGTGCTAAATGAGTGACACTGATTGAGTGGTAGAGCCACGCTGCGTTGAAGAACGCATTGGGCCGGCTCGCCCGGTGTAATAAATACCACCCTCGAATATTCGGCGTGAAATAATGGCACTTGGTGTTGTTGTGTTTCGTCCGGCCAGTGAGGGTTCCGGAGGCCCTCACTCAAAATTCCTATTCCTTCCTTAAACCTATTCCTTCCGTAAAGGCCTGCGTCGCAAACGCGTCTGTAATTCCTCTGGTTTTGCGGGTGTCCATGGGCGGCGGTGATTACTCTCCCCACCTGCTCGTTTACCTCTTTCTTTTATAAAAAAAAAACAAAGGTTAACATAATGTAACTATAGTTTAATAGTCGCCCTTTTCAACGCCTCGGTGGCCGAGTGGTCCAGCGCTCGGCTCCATATCCGGAGGTCCCGGGTTCCAGCGCTATACAGGATTAACTTTGGACCCCACGCCAAAACAAAATATGGGGTAAAAGAAGCAATAATAAAATATTTGACGTAAAAATAATGAATGTTTTCTTTTTTAAAATACAATTTTTTGCCTGATTTTTGAAAAATAGCGGTCACGCGCATAAGGGGTAGGCCGCGCGCTAGGTGACAATAATTTTAATAATCATAAGGTAAAGTTGAGACAAAAATGTAAAAAAAATAATCATTATTTGGTTGTACAGTTACAGTCACCAGCAGCATTAAGATGATGTGATGCGCAAAAATATCTGATCATTGGTTGAAGGCATATATAATTATGCTTTCCACCAACAATCAGATATTTTTGCAGGCCGTCGCGTCGGCGTCGATAGTCACATCTTAATGCTGGTGACATATGACCACGTAAGTAAAAAATTAGGAGGGGGGGGGGGTCCAAAATTAACCCTGTATCATTATCTCAGAATAACTAATAGTACTAGTCATTATAAAGTAATATCGCCGTTTTCCTGTGTCTGCGGCTCCTCCTTCGAAACCACGCAATGGATTTGTACGCGGTTTTCATTGATAGAAAGATCGTTAAAGGACGATGGTTTTAAAAAAATATAATTTTTAGATATGAATTGCGAATTTCATAATGGATAAAAACATTGAACAAAGAGTTTGTCTTAAATTTTGCGTTAGAAGGCTTACGGTGAAACGACTTTATCAAAAACACGTGCTTACGTGTGGTGGAAAGCGTTCAAAAGCGGTCGAGATGTGATGGAAGATTTGCTTCGCTGTGGTAGGCCATCAACGTCTTCAACTGAAGTTAACATCGCAAAAGTGAAGGAAATGGTGACTGAAAATCCTCATTCAAGTTTGAGAGAGATAGCCGCTGAACTTTCTGTGTCTCACGAGTCGATCCGTACCTAAATAATCACTGGGTATGAAACATGTTGCCGCTCGGCTGGTCCCTAAAGACCTGACGCTTATGAGTCGCTGAGAACATGCTAGAACGAGTCAATTCCGACCCAACATTCATGCAACGCATTGTTACTATTGGCGAGACGTGTGTTTACGAGTTTGACATGCAAACTAGTCAACAAGCTTCGGAGTGGCGCCTTCCGACTGAACTGAAACCGAAAAAACCACGCCAAAGTCGATCAAAAGTCAAAGTCATGTTGACTGTATTTTTTGACTATCGCGGTGTTGTGCACTCGTAATTCTTGCCGGAAGGTCAAACGGTAAAGAAAGAATGTTATTTGAGCATTATGCGGTTTTTAAAGAGAGCAAATTCGGCAAAAAAGGCCAAATTTGTGGAAAGAAAATTCTTGGATTTTGCACCACGATAATGTGCCTTCGCACAAGGCCAACATTGTGAACGAATTTTTGACCAAAAACTCAACAAATACCATCGAGCAACCTCCTTATTCACCAAATATGGCTCCAGCCGACTTCTTTCTTTTTCCTAAACTCAAATTACCACTTCGTGGCACCCGCTTTTCATTCGGTAGAAAACATATAGGTAGAAGAATTCGCGGCGAGAACTAAACTCAATTCCGGAAAAAGCGTTTATAAATGTTTTATTGATTGGATTATTCGTTGGCGTAAGTGTATTGTTTCTGAAGGAGCATACTTTGAAGGCGATAAAATAAATTTGGATGATTATCTAACATTTTGTGTATTATTGATCTTTTCCCGGTACTTTCTTGACAGAGTAGTAAGTTAGCCTGATCATTGCCTTGTTGAAATTTGAAACAAATTATTTAAACAATAACAAACAATATATAAATCGAATGACTCCTAACACATTTTTTTTCGACAACTATCTTAATTTTGCGCATGAAACAATAATTCTTACATGAAAATATTTGTAAGTATTGATATTCCGCAGGGCACCAATTTCACAATTTTTACACAAGCGCGTAATAGATTTGCACATTTCGCAGAATAAAAACATTGCTATAATAAAATTACTAGGTCTGAAACTTAAAAGCAGAATTGTTATAATTATATATCAATATGATTGATTTATTGCTTTGATGTTCAATTAAGAGACTTATGTCAGTTTTTGCGATCGCGTGGAATTGTAATGCTAACCTTAAGTCCAGAGACAGTCTCATGCACGACCAAAGCCTCCGCCTCGAGCACGGGCGGGATGAGCGCCAGCGTGATGCACAGCAGTATCCCGGAGATGGCGCGCCGCACCGGCTGCTCCTGCATCAGCGGCGACACCGGCATCGACACCAGGCTCACCTGCAAACACAAATATTTCTTTTTATTTTAAACCAACTCTGAAAATACGAGAAAACCAGCTGACAGACTGAAACAGCAGCAACATCACGTTTTACCTAACTCGATCAAAATGTGTGGACTTTTTTTCATGGTTTCAGAGTTGGTCCGATAGTAAAAGTTGTGCATATTCCTATCCTACTAATATTATCCTACTAATATTATAAACGTGAAAGTTTGTGAGTATGGATGGATGTTTGTTACTCTTTCACGTAAAATCTACTAAATGGATTTGGATGAAATTTGGCATACAGATAGTTTATAACCTGGATTAACACATGGAATACTTTTTATCCCGATATTCCTACGGGAACGGAAACCACGAAGGTGAAACCGCAAGCGGCCGCTAGTACATACATATAATCACGACTATAATCCCCGAAGGGTTAATCGGAGACTGGGCAATAAGGACAGCAAAAGCTCCTCTACCATAGTCCACTTTTCACCAAATATCGACTGCACATGTGCTCAGCGTGACAGGTGGTGAGTCCTTCGCCGCTTTATGCTGTTGGAAGTATGTGCAGTCTTTAGTCCGTTAGTCGCCTTTTACGACACCGACGGGAGAGGGTGGTAATATTCTTTCACCGCTAGGTGAGGAGAAAATATTCTTAAATGAGATTGTACTAATTTAAAAATAACGGTGCAGCGGCCAAGGTGTAAGGCCTGTAATCTTGCCAGTTAAGCAATTTTGAAACGGAATGTTACTGGATGGGTGACCAAATATAGAAAAAAAATCTCGAGCTTTTCCGTATTTTGAAGGCACGTAAAGCTGTTGTTTTGGTAAGGTGGCAGTCGTTATAACCCACCCGTGGTGGGTTATAGCCCAATATCCCCATGTGCATGTAGGTCTGTGCGTTGCCAAACGTCCCGATTTTGGTGGGACGTCAAGATTTTTGAATCAAAATTAAAAGTCAAGCACAGGACAGGCTCAGTCCCGCTTTTCGGAGATTTCTTTATTTTTTTATTTATTTAAAAAAAGCACTGCCACATCACACATATTACAAAAAAACTTAAGTATACTTAAGTATTAAGTACATTTTACAGTATTCTGATATGTGTGACAATTTAGGCGTACATAACATTTACTACATAAAAAGCACTCCAGAAATATATAAAAAATAGTAATTTAAAAAACTAAACAAAGCTAATGTTCTTAAAATATTCATAATAAAATAGTAAAAAATAAAATAGAAAAGCTACTACAAAATGGGGTGTAACTGTTGATAAAATAATAAAAAGCAAAATACATTACAACTAGAAATTAATAGGCTATGTATTGGCACTTGGTGTTTTAAAATAAAAAAGTAATTTGCGCTTAAATGCGGCTAGTGAGTTGCTAAATACATCGAGATTAGTGATTGAGGTAACTCATTATACTCGTTACAGATCCTCGAGGAAGGGTTTTGAAGTCCAAGGTTTGTACGAGGGGTTAACTCGACAGTTACGTAAACGTAATTTAAAACTCAAATAAAAAGACAAATATTTAAAAACTTATGATTTTATACAGTTTTTTTACTTTGTCTTGCTTTCAAAGAAAGAATCCCGCTTTTATCACTCAATAAGTTTAAAAATCTCGACTTGACAAAAAAAATATCTGGCAGCACAGACTTTGCTCAGCAGTAGGACTTTTACAGGCTGATGACGAATGTGATTACTCAACGATTATAACTACAATTTCGATTATTCTTTAAAAGTTTTGAAATCCTGTCGTTTATAGGGGTTAGATAGTTAGGTGTTTGTAGACCTTACCTACAATGTCTTATAAAATGGAGGATGGTTGTTATTTCGAATTGTTGTTATCGTTTTGCAAATACGATGTAATATATTACATACATACATACAAATAAACACGACTATTATCCCCGAAGGGTTAGTCAGAGACTAGGCAATGAGGACCGCAAAAGCAGTCCTCTGCCATAGTTCACTTTTCACCAAATAGCGACTGCACATGTGCTCAGCGTGACAGGCGGTGAGTCGATCGCCGCTCTAAGCTGTTGGATGTATGTGCAGTCTTTAGTCCGTTAGTCGCCTTTTACGACACTCAAGCTTGGCCAAGGGAAGAGAGGGGGTGGTAGTATTCTTTCAACGCTACGCGGCACAGTTAATGTAGCTAAGTATTATTTTCAGTAAATATAGTCCGAGTAACCTTTCATTCGATCCGATAACGTTATCGAAAATATAACCAAGTTACTTCCATATTCGTGCGATAATAGGAGTCCCGAACGTTACTTTCGCAAGTACAGTCAGTGCCGAAATAGCTCAGTTGGGAGAGCGTTAGACTGAAGATCTAAAGGTCCCCGGTTCAATCCCGGGTTTCGGCAAATCTTTCTTTTGAAGTATTTTCTTTTGTTTTTTACTTAGCTTTATTTTTAAGAACATTTAATTAAAACAAAACCGTTTATTTGGTTACCTATCATAAATTCGAAATTTGCCTGTACGAATTTTATTTGGTCGAAAACGTTTTGTAATTTTTTGTTTTCCATATTTTTTTTTTTACCGCAAACACAATTTACAAAGTTTTGAAATGCCGCTTGTCGATTGTTATTTTTCTCAAAATCTCTATATTTTGAAATCCCACTCAACGTTTGGCCGAAGCTATTAATGCTAGACGATTCATTTTCCAGAAACACGTTTCCAATATTATTAAAATACAACATTTCAAATAATTGAAATCCATAATATCATCGAACAACTTGTAATCGTAGTAACGTTTAAGCATGCATACAAGCATGCAGCATGAAAGCAAGCATACACTACGCAAGCAAGCATGCAGCATGCAAACAAGCATGCAGCATGTAAGCAAGCAAGCTTGGAGCTTGCAAGCAAGCTGCGGCATGCATGCAAGCATGCAAGCAAGCATGCAGCATGCAAGCAAGCATACAGCATGCAAACGAGCAAGCAGCAAGCAACCAAGCATGCAGCAAGTATGCAGCAAGCATGCAGCATGCAACCAAGCATGCAGCAGGCATGGTTTCTGTCACGGCTCCGGCGCTGCGAGGTTTCGGCGGTCTCCGCGAGCTTATCGTCGCAGATGGCTTACGCTAACCGCCGCGGCTGAGGCTGGCCGGTGGAGCCGTCCAGCAAGCCGAAGCTGCAGCATGTAAGCAAGCAAGCTTGGAGCTTGCAAGCAAGCTGCAGCATGCAAGCAAGCATGCAGCATGCAAACAAGCACGCAGCAAGCAATTGATACTTTGCTCTTTGTACAAGATGATCCGGATATACTATATAGTAATCTCTTTGATTTAATAAAGACATAATACAACCAGGTGTTTACCTCTAAAACAATAAAGTTTTTTAAGTTCTGTGACTGGGCCACGCCTGGTATTTATAAAAGTAGAAATAAACTGTTTGAGCTATATAATCTAAGACAATATAACCATAATTTAAATTTTACAGAATATGTAAAATAAATACTCTAAATTGTTTAAGAAAGTGTGCATACTAGCAAAATCTAATTTCATTAAAGATAAAATTAAGAAGTCTAATAATAAAATAAAAGCCACTTGGGATATCATAAACCGTGAAACTGGTAAATTAAAACCACGGGACAACACTTTTACTCTAAAAGTTAATGGCAACCTTGTCAATTCGGATGCACAAATTGCTAATATTTTTGATGATTTCTTCATAAATATACCTGTGGCAACAACCTCTAATTTGAATTCATCACCAGTGGCGGCACAATGTTTTCTCAAAGAACATGTACCCAAATGTAATTTTTCTTTTAATTTTCAATATATTAACTCTAATAATATTATTAAAAGTTTCAAATCACTAAAAATTAAAAACACAGGTGATTTGTGGGGCATGTCTATAAAGATAATTAAGAATATTATATATTCTATTGCACCCTATCTTGCTGACATATTTAATAACTGTATTGATAAGGGAATCTTTCCTGATCTTATGAAGTTAGTAAGGTTATACCTTTAATTAAATCGGGAAATAAAGAAGACCCCAGTAACTATCGACCAATTTCAATACTACCAACACTTAGTAAGATTTATGAAAAAATTATTCTCGAACAGTTAGTAGAATACTTTAACTTAAATAATCTTTTACATAGTAAACAATTTGGTTTTACAAAGGGTCGTTCCACTACTGATGCAGGTGTTGCTCTAATAAAACATATATTTGATGCCTGGGAGGGGTCTCAGAACGCTCTTGGAGTTTTCTGCGACCTGTCCAAGGCTTTCGATGGCGTTGAGCACCGAACACTGGCGATGAAGTTAAATTATTATGGTCTCTAAGGTTTTGCGCTTAAATTGATACAGTCTTATCTTAGTTCCAGAACACAAACTGTCGATGTTAATGGAACTAAGTCATCCGGTTCTCATGTAAAAATGGGAGTTCCACAAGGGTCAATTCTTGGCCCTTTCTTATTTTTGATATATATCAATGACTTGCCATTCTTTGTAGAAAACTTCAGTGATATTGTATTGTTTGCAGATGATACTTCACTCATTTTTAATGTGACTAGGAATAAGAATAATTTTGACGATGTAAACAATGCTCTCTCAGAGGTACTTAGTTGGTTTACTGCTAATAATTTACAGCTAAACGCTAAAAAAACGAAATGTATTAAATTTACACTACCAAATGTCAAGACCGAACAAACCGATCTTAGAATGAATGGTGATAAATTAGATTTGGTTGATTCGACAGTTTTCCTAGGGATAACCCTGGACTCAAAACTCCAATGGAATCCGCATATATCGAATTTGGCCGGCAAACTCAGTTCAGCAGCTTACGCCATTAGAAAAATTAGACAATTAACAGATGTTGAAACTGCTACGACTGTTTACTTTAGTTATTTTCACAGTGTCATGTCGTATGGCGTCCTTTTGTGGGGAACAGCGGCTGATATTAAAACTATATTTATTTTACAGAAACGAGCAACAAGAACCATTTATAGACTGGGATCACAAACTTCTCTGAGAAATATTTTTAAGGAAGTTGGTGTTGTTACTGTTGCATCGCAATATATTTATAATTGTATAGTTTTTGTGCGGTGCAATATTAACTCTTTTTCTAAACACGGTGATGTACACAATTTCAATACTAGAAATAAGTCAAAACTAGTAATGCCACTGTTTAGGTTACAAAAGGTTCTCGGCTCTTTCTTGGGGCAAGGTATACACTATTATAATAAAATACCAAGTACTGTACAAGATTTACCTTTAGATAAGTTTAAGAATCATGTAAAATCTTGTTTACATAAGAAAGGTTATTATACAGTCAAAGAATATTAAGAAGACAAAACAGCCTGGTTATAATAATATTTTCACATTTTATTTTCTTAGTAATATTTTTTTTTTTTAATAATTAATTTTACGCTGGTATGATAGCCTTTAACAGCAGTGTCTTACAGACAAAGGTACCCACTCAAAATTTATGTTGCGTTTAAAGTTGTCTTATTGTTCTCTTGCTTTCGTTGGAGTTGCTCGAGTGTGTCATGCTCTCAACCCCTTAAACCCCAAGCGGTCGCATGAGACCGCACCTACAAAAACACACTTGACTTTGTACCGTGTTTTCATAGACTTACAGACTACTTTAGTATGAACAAGTTTGGTTATTTCGGTTCTGTGGTTCATCTTATGTATTGTTATCGCACAATATAGCATAGTCGATGCTCCATTCTGTCAAATTTGACGTTGACAGTTAAGCGATGGCTGATTCACATGTCATACTCGTGAACGGGTGCCGCCTGTGGAGGCTGGTCTGCTCTTGCAATCTTATTTTTTTTTGGTAGTATTTAATAGTCTTTCTTTATAGTTCAAAGATACTGTAAGACGTTGTTCGTTTTATTTAAAATCGAGCAATACCTGTTTTTTATTGAATATTCTTTTGTCTTGTAATCGTATCAAATGTTTTTTTGTTGTAATGGAATGTCCTTCTATGACAGGGAGGGCATGTTGCAACTTGTATTGACGCTCATAATTTGTTTAATTGTATGTTGTATGATTTGGTAACGACATATTGTTTTGTAAATGTCGTTACTTCTATATTATTATAAACCTGTGGAGTTTCTTGCGCCCGTTCTTCTCCACAGTTAAAAGACTTCTTGAATGGGCGGGGTGGGTGGGCGGGTGCCCGTCCATCCTTTAACTTTTGACGATTCAAAATGCTTATTCTAAGTTTACTGAATAAAGAGATATTGATTTGATTTGATTTGATGGCTTACGCTCACCACCGCAGCTTCGGCTTGCTGGCCGGCTCCGCCGGTCAGCCTCAGCCGCGGCGGCGAGCGTTAATCTCACCTGCTCCTCAGCTCGCGGGCCGCCTCGCCCCTCCGCGCCTACGCGGGCTTGAATTACACTCTAGCGTAGGGCAGACAAGACTACGTGGAGTCGGTTTTGCCGCGATTCGTTTCTGTCACTGACTTTTGAAACACAATCTTACCGGAAACATAAAGTGTTAACTTTTTAAGACATTTAAGATTATTCACCTAATAATATGAATATATGAAAACAAAAAAAACTGCGTATGAGTATGATATTTTAGAGGAAAAGTTACTTCGAACTTTAATACTTCTAGATATTAAATTTATTGTAAACAAAACATCTTCCAAGAGAAAAAAAGTATTTTTGATAATCAGCTAATAGTTTTTCTGGAAAATGAAACGTATGTATGATAAGTTTATGAATTAACAAAATTATGTAAAAGCAACGATCTGGTATTTAAAACTTCGTCATACCGTTTTCGAACAATTGAAATTCGTACAGGAAAGTTTCGAATTTATGATAGGTTACCCGTTTATTTACATGCCGTGACAAGATTTCTTAGTGAAGCGGTAGTGAGATTCGGACTTATTTTGTTTTTTTTTGTAATATTTACCGCCTCAGTGGTCTAGGTAAGCCTAGACCCAAAAGTTGCGAGTTCAATTATTTACATCTTTGTATCCTTGTAATGAAAGAAGGGGGGAGGGGGGGGGGGGTGTACATCTTTGAAAAGGTTTGGTTGGTGGTAAGACTTGTAAAGTCCGGCTGGCTGGCTGGCTACCACCATCTTGTCTTAACGTACATACATATAATAACGACTATTATCCCTAAAGGGTTAGTCAGAGACTAGACAACGAGGACCCCAAAAACAGTCCTCTGCCATAGTCCACTTTTCACCAAATAACGACTGTATATGTGCTCAGCGTGACAGGTAGTGAAGTGAGCCCATCGCCGCTCTAAGCTGTTAGATGTAGCAGTCTTTAGTCCGTTAGTCGTCTTTTATGGCACCCAAGGGATGAGAGGGGGTGGTTGTATTCTTTCACCGCTACGCGACGCGGTTAATGTAAGTATTATTTTCAAGAAATAGAGTCCGAGTAACTATTTCATTCGATTCGATAACGTTATCGAAAATATAACCAATTTAAAGCTGCGGCCGTGGTCAGTTCGCTTGTGACGTTGTGACCTTGGCCGCAGCATTGCGGCCGATACGTCAAGCAGTAAGTAGATATGTACTTACTTACAAAATTAATCGTGTTAGGTCCCGTTAAAACAGTTTTAATACAATGCAACGCGATAGTTTAAAGTCTGATATAACTAATTTACTTCCATATTCGTGCAATAAGAGTCGCGAACGCTACTTTCGCAAGTACAGTCAGAGCCGAAATAGCTCAGTTGGGAGAGCGTTAGACTGAAGATCTAAAGGTCCCCGGTTCAATCCCGGGTTTCGGCAAATCTCTTTTTAAAGTATTTTCTTCTGTTTTTTTAGTTAATTGTTTTTAATACATTCCAATAAACAAAACCATCTATTTACATGCCGTGACAAGCTTTCTTAGTGGAGCGGCACGGCAGTGACATTCGGACTTATTTTTGTTTTTTTTTTTGCAAAATTTAACGCCTCCGTGTTCTTGTAGCTAAGGCCAGACCCGAAAGTCCCGAGTTAATTTTTTTACATCTTTGTGCTATTGTACTGTAGGGGGGAGGGGGGGAGGGACATCTTTGAAAAGATTTTATCTTAACATACATACATGTAATCACGACTATTATCACCAAATAGCGACTGCACATGTGCTCAGCGTCATAGGTGGTGAGCTTTTTGCCGCCCTATGCTGTTGGATATATATGCAGTTAGCTCTTAAATTTCCTTCAAGGAAATAACTTAAATACCCCAAATTCCGAACTTAAGGGTTTCTAAAATTATAAAAGCTAAATACGAAAATTTTTTTGAAATTCGTCCAAAAAATAAAAAAAGTCAAAAAGACTTAGAAAAATTTCAACCAAAAATTCAAAATTTAAAATCTTTTAAAAACTTAAAATTATTATAAATTACACTCAAAAATACCTAAAAACAAACTTTTCGACAAAAAAATTCCAATAAAATCTCCCGTAAATTTACTTTAAAAATTAAATATAAAACCTAACCTAACCCTAACCTAACCTAAAATGGCGCAAGTCACTAGCCCGCAGCCGGGTGTAGCGAGTGAACCGGAGACACCTGGTGATGGGGAGAGGTCGTACATGACGGTGAACGACATGGCGACCTTTAAGACCCTGGTCAGGCGTTACAGCGGTGAAATACAAGCGGTGGTTGTAGCGGGCAAGTCAGTCACCAGAGCCAGCAAGCAGGGGATCCTCGATGCCGCTAACAACATCAGGAGATGCTTGAAGCGACTCAAAGATAAGTGGGAACCGCAACTTGAACCCGAACCGGAGTTCTCCTCCACCCAGGAGAACATTGGCGAGGACAGCGTTCGGGAGTTGGGCCACAAACTGGACAATAGTGTGAGCGCCGCGAGTCGCGATGCAGAGCGAGGCAGCGGCGGAGATCCGGCAAGAGGTGGCTCAAAAGGTCGACGAGATGTTGGCACAGCAGGCGCGTCTCGAAGATCTTGTGCGGCTGACAGCCAATATGGTTACAGCCGCACTGAAGGAGGCCCCTCTCGCCTAGGGTCCGCCGACCGGCGCTCGCACTGTCCGAAACGCCCAAGAGGCCCAAGAGACCGTGCTCCCGAACGCTCCCTCCTACGCCAGTGTCACTGCTAGGCCCATACCCCCTACGCCAAAAACCTACCCAGCAGTACTCGTATCTTCATACGACTGCTCACTTAAGCCTCCGGAGGTGATGTCTCGGTGGAAGAAGGAGATAAGCTTCCGGAAGCTTAAGTACGCCCCCGTAAAAGTGCTGCCTATACCAAATGCAAAATTGCGAGTTGAATTCAAAGACAAGAAACAGTGCGAAGAGACGATAGCCCGTCACGCATCGAGCTCTAATTTCGCCGCCGAGCAGGCGAAGCAGAGACAAACCGCTAATGATCCTGAAGGGCATATCGAAAGATGTTGCCCGCGAGGAGTTAGCGGAGGTCCTTGTTGCCCAAAATGATGTGGCTGTCACCCGCATCTGTTTCTTGACTTCGAATCGCAACCCGGCACTGTACAATACGGTGATCGAGGTCACTCCCGGAACGCGAAATACCATCCTCGCTCTCGGGAGGCTCAACGTGGACCATAGCAGTGTCCATGTTGAGGATTTCTCCCGGTTTATGCAGTGCCACCAATGCCTGCAGTACGGCCACACAAAGGCGAAATGCACGGCCGAGAAAAGACCCTGTGCCCATTGCGCCAGCCCGGGC
The DNA here is from genome assembly GCA_963921215.1 of Scoparia ambigualis. Taxonomy (NCBI): domain Eukaryota; kingdom Metazoa; phylum Arthropoda; class Insecta; order Lepidoptera; family Crambidae; genus Scoparia; species Scoparia ambigualis. The sequence continues at coordinate 5,150,256 of OY992504.1, forward strand.
CACCAGTTGCCAGAATGCCCCAATAAGAACTCTGGCGCCAAGTGTTACAACTGCTCGGCCCACAACCAGCGCATGGGCACTAAGATCGATACTGGCCACACCGCCACCAATGCCCGCGAGTGCCTCCGTATTCGGTCGATGGTTCTGCGAAGCAGAGCCAGACCGACTACGGGAACTAAACAATTTGGCCTAAATTAAACCTAAATCAAAAATAAAACTTTCTAAAACTCTTAAATATTAACATTAATTAAAAGATAACCAAATAAAACTTAACACAAAACCTTAAAATAACAAATAACATTAACAAATAAAATTAAACCAACTCTAATAGCATACTTTAACAAAAATTTAAAATTATAACTTAAAATATATAAAATAATTAAAACCTACACTAAATTTAAAGTCATAAATTAAATATACTAACTTATAAATTAAAAATAACACCTAAAATAAATACTCCAAAGTAAATAATATCATAAATATTTAACTTATCAAATAAAAATATCAAAGAGTAACTTAAATCTTAACTGAACTTAAACTTTAAATTAAATTATAAAATAATTAAAACATAAACCCAACTTAAAACTAAAAACCTGAATATCAAAACACTTAATAAATAAATTGATAAAAACCTAAATAAATGAATTTTAAAATAAACCCTAAACAAAATCACTGCAGTTTTTAAAATACCTAAAACTATACCCAGTGTCCTCAATTATTTCTCCCTTCCTTCTCCCTTTCCCTTCCTCTTCATTTCCTTCTTTACTCTTCCTCTTAAACAGTGCCCCGCAATTAATTAAGATAGGCAAAGACCTTAAGTCGATGCAAGAAAATAGTAAAATAAGTAGAATAATTTTAATCCGTCATCCCTAATCTCCCCAAATTACCCAAATATCCCAAATTATCCCCTATCCAACCGTTCCCTTTAAATTTATTCCTGCGACCAAATTCCCTCCTTTTCTCCCTAGTAGCTTTTGTTATGCAAAGAACAATAAGTAAAACCAATTATTAAAAATAAAAAAAAAGTCTTTAGTCGTTGTCTGGCAGACCAACTGCGAAGTTTTCTTCTCAATTCATCCGGCCTATGATCTTTGCATTTTTCTAATTCGCAATTTGCCTGGCAGACAAATTAATAATAAAAGTTCGCAGTAAGTACATCTGGACAAAAGATGCAGTGATTCTAGTAAATAAAGTAAAGAATTATCTTGTAATGGCTATAGTATGCATTTTAACATTTCGCGGTTCATCTGCCGGACAAACTTATATTTAAAATTCGCGCTTCGTCTTCTGGACGAAATGCTAATCTTAAAAAGGATCCAGACGAATTGTAGAATACACACAAATTGCGAACCAGACAAACTGCGAAACACCCCGTTAGTCGCCTTTTACGACACCCAAGGGAACAGAGGGGGTGTTGCTTACCTTATTAAGTCTGTCGCAATGTAACAATGTTAATAGCATTGTTGTGTTTCGACAGTTTAGAGATAAGATAGCCAGTTAAGATGGAAGGAGATGATGTATGCGCCCACATGGCCGTTTGTGCTGTGATTAGACATGCGTGCGTGCGTGCGTTCGCTTATGTTATGAATGTGTACGATCGAGGAATTCGAGTGGTCTACCGGGAAGTTCTCGACTGTACGTGTGAGTGTGTTGAGAAAAATATCAAGAACTCATAGTTGGGCACGGTGCGTTGATGGCGTACTCGATGCCCGCCTAGCTGACGGCCGCCTGCACGGCGCGGTAGCCCGCAAGTGCGGATTGGGGTTAGGTTAGGTTAGGTTGGGGTGCAAATTTGGGAACCTCCTCGTGGTGCACCCTGGGGTAAGGCCTCTCGGCCCACGTTCAGCGTGGGACAAGGGGCCTTATGCCAATCCCTGGCGTCCCTTCTGGGCGCCGAATAACGTAGGTGGTGCCCCTTCTGGGCATCGCACCCCCTTCAACGCGCGTCCCTTCTGGACCGCACAGCGGGTCACTCTGACCTGCGGGGGGGATCTCCACGTGCGGCCCACTCTGGGTCGCACGCTCGCCGCTCATTCTCGAGCGGCTTTGAGGGGAGTTTTGACGGCGCCCCTTCTGGGCGTCGTTACACGGGGGGGTATGGGGTAGTTGGCGCCCCTTCTGGGCGCCTTTCAGGCAAAGGTGCCGTCGTTGCGGGGCGCGGCGACGGGCGCCCGTTTTAGGACGGGTTGGTGGGCGGCTAACAGCCCACCCCCTAGCGACCAAGGGGGGATGGTAAACCTTTATTTCCAAAACGCAATGAAAGGTTTACCACGAAAAGAGAGTTTGCCATGCGGTCCGGCTGGCGCCCGGCGCACGAGGTTACCCGGGACCTCGTGTGACAAATTGACTACCGAAGGCCTTGCAGGAGCGCGTGACCAGGCTCCTGTAGCGGCTAATGCTACTGGTGGTGGTAGAAGGAGGGAGGTTAGTGGTAGGTCCGGGAAGGACGGAGAGGCCGGGGACGCGTCCGGGGAAGCGCTCGCGAGGGCTAATGGCTCGAGCGGCGTGGAACCGGCGGTGCCCGGTGCGGGTGGCGCCAGTCGCTTCGACTGGGCGGCCGAGATGGCGCGGGAGAGGGACTCCGACCCGGAGTGCGCGCAGATGGTGGTAGACCTCGTCGAGGAGACCCGAAAGCGCTCGTTGGCTGCCGCGCGGATGGACTCCACTAGCAGTGGGTCCGTCGGATCTGGTGGAAGCAAGCCGGGAGGTAGACCCAAGAAGGCCCCCAAGAAGGCCTCCTCCCAGAACGACGAGGATGACCGCCTGAACCGGCGGTTCAGGGAGCACGAGACCAACGCAAAAGGGTTGTCGAGGAGCCAGTTGCGTCAGGAGGTCAATCGGGGCGTGGAAGAGAGGGCGCATGCGATGCATGAGATGTCGGAGACCTCTGCCAAGGCAAAAAGGGTGTATGCCCGGGCACAGGACGACCTTATGGCCGTCGTGGCGGGCGCGTGGGCGCTCAATCAGATGCCCTCAACTGAGGAGAATGTCGAGCGTCTTCAGCTGGAGAACGGGGAGCTCCGCCGAGAGGTGGAATCACTGCGGGCCGAGGTCAAAGCCGTGAGGGAGGCGCAACAGGCGCCCAGACCGGCCCGCAGCGGGAAGGGGGACACCCCTTCAATGAAGGATGCGGCGACGCAGGCGGCCGCAGGGGACGTGCCGCCCCGCAGCGGTGAGGAGGGCGCTCCTTCGACGAAGGACCTGCTGGAGGTCCTAAAGAGGGATGTGCTGGAGTCGCTGGGAGGGCGACTGGCCAGCATCGAGAGTCGCCTCCCAGCCGAGCCCCCCAGGAGGCCGCCGTTGGCGAGCGATGGTGGGAAAACGGGGTTGAGTTACGCCGGGGCCGCTGGATCCCATAGCGCCCCCGTCACTCCCCCGAAGGAGCTGGCACCGCCAGCCGAGTGGAGGTCCGCGGCCTCGAGGAAGACCAGGGCTAAGGCCAGGAGAGCCAAGGCCGCGGCGGACCGGGCCCCTCAGACGGGAAACGACCCGAGGAGGAAGGAGAGGGCGAGGCCCCCCCCCAAACTGGAGCTGCCACGATCGGCAGCCGTGGTCGTGACGATCAAGCCGGAGGCAGTGGCCAAAGGGGTCACGTACGCCTCAGTCATGAGGACGGCAATGGCGCAGATCGACCTGGAGGGGATCGGGCTGGACACAGTCCTGGTGCGGCAGTCCGCGGCGGGAGGTCGCAAGCTGGAGGTTCCGGGCGTTTCCAGCGGCCCCATGGCCGATGCCCTGGCGGAGCGATTAAGGAATGCCGTGCCGGAGGACGTAGTGGTGAGCAGGCCGTGCCGGATGGCTGAGGTTCGGCTTGTGGGTATCAACCCGGACATGGCGGACAAGGGGGAGGGAATTGGGAGGGCAATCGCAGACGGGACGGCTTGCGATGCAGAGCGGGTGTATGTGGGGCCGATCCGGGCCGGGCCGTCGGGCCTGTACTCTGCCGTGGTTCGGCTCCCAGTTGCGGCAGCAAAGGTGCTGGTGGAGAACGGGTCCGTCACCTTTGATTGGGCCAGTGTGAGGGTCGAGGCGCTGGATAGGCGCCCTACAAGGTGTTTTGTGTGCTACGGTGTGGGCCACTTAAGTTACTTTTGTGACTCTAAGGCCAGCCGTAGCGCACTGTGCTTCCGGTGTAGCGCCCCGGGGCACCGGGCGGCGGAGTGCAGGGAAGAGAAGGCGGTGTGTGCGGTGTGCCGGGAGGCAGGACTCCCGCACGCCCACCACATGGGTGGAAGGAGGTGCCGTCCTCCGGAGTCAAGGGCTAGGAGGGCCCCTTGGCCGCGGGCCCCACCTGCGGCGAGGGAGAGTGTGAGGGAGGGCGCGAGGCCTATGGAGGTGGCGGAGTTGCCGGAGGGGCCGGAGACGGCCGAGGACGGGCAGCGGGCGGAGGGGGAGTCGAGGGTGGCATAAATGCCGCCCTCCTCCACCAGGCTCGTGAGCCGGCTGGTGGCGGTCCATGTGTGGCTTTGGCATGGGTATGATCATACCTCCCCAAAAGCCCAAGGGTCGGAGGACCGATGTCTTGCCTTGTGTTTGTCCTGTGCTGTCCCTGTATCTGTGATCCTTGAGGATCGCGTGCCCATAGAGGGTGGGCACGCTGGTATGTGTTGTGCTGTGCGCGAAGTCGCCCGTGTGTCGGCGCGTGACCGCTGGCGGTCATAGGTTGGCACACGGGCGACGGGGTGACCGTCGCGGATTAATCCCTAGTGGAAGGCACCGCGGCATCCACCTCAGCTTTCAGCTTCGGATTGAGTGGCCCCCAGGGGTTTAGTGGGTATCCCCCTCCGTCTCGCCCTCCCAGCCGGGTTATACCTGGCAGCTGACTTGGAGCCTCTCTCCTTGTCAGTGGGGGCGGAAAGGCGGACGGGCGAGTCCCACATAACCGGGTGCCTCTTCAAGGCCCCGGTACTCGTAACGAGTTCCCCTGGGAAAAAAAAAAAAAAAAAAAAAAAAAGGTTAGGTTAGACGGGGAGCTCGATGGCGCAGCGGCTACCGCGTTCGGCTTGCGATCTTGATTGCTAAGCAACTTTCGCAATGCCGGGTCGCTGGATGGGTGACCAAATGTATAACATCTCGAGCTCCTCCGTGCTTCGGAAGGCACGTTAAGCCGTTGGTCCCGGTTGCTGTCGTAAGATGGCAGTTGTTAAACCCACCAACCCGCATTGGGCCAGCGCGGTGGATTATGGCCCAATATCCCACGTGCTATTGTTCACGTGGGAGGCCTGTGCCCAGCAGTGGGACGTTTATAGGCTGATGATGATGATGATGAGGTTAGACGTGCCTGCGTGCGTGCGTTCGCTTAAGTGCGAGTGTGAGAAAAACATCAAGACCTCATAGTCGGGCACGACGTTGCTTGCGTACTCGATGACAGCCTGGCTGACTGCCGCCTGCACCGCCAGGAATCCCGCGCGTAGGTGAGGGTTGGGGTGCGCTTCGGGGCTGGTGGCGGACCGTGCGCGCTCCGTACTGCGAATGCTGAACCGCCACGAGTTGCCCACCTGCGTTAGGAAAGAAAGAAAGTAGAAAAGAAAAAAACATTCGTTGACTTCATAATAACAGAAACAATAACAATTAATAAAGACAAAGTACAAAATTAACAACACACAAAGACGTTCATAAAATAAATATATAATGTAGTAAATACTTAATCTAAATATCATTATCTAGGTACATATTATAAAGTAAGAATGGCTGAAGTATGGCGGTGTTTATAAGTTAGATTTTTATAGTTTGTAGTTAGATAAAATAAACTATTTCAGATTAAAGGCGTGAGTGAAGCCAACTGTTATGATGACTCTGTAGGGCTCGATCCAAAAACTCGATCTTAAATCCGCAATGAGTTATCAAATAAGCATTCTGTAAATTAGACTCTACACAAACGTCACAAAGGTCACTATTGATCGGAACGTGAGAATCGAAGTGAGAGGCGAGTTTACGATCGATTAAGCTTTAGAGAATGCTTCATGCGCTGCAAAGACAAGCGGGAACACACGTTGCAATCAAGCTAAGAGCAAAATTTAGTTCGATTTGCTCCAAGCTTGATTCCGCCGTGTTTAAGCCTAGTCTATGGCATAGAGCAGCCATAGAGCAGCAGCATTATGGCCTTCCCACATGGACGATAGCACACGGAAAGATGGGCTGTAACCCACCATGGGTAATGATGGGATATTTAGATCAGCTTGATCTAAGTATAAGCAGCATGGTAATCTCAATTTCGTAATATCAAGCTTGAAGCAAGTCTAAGCGGCAACGAACACAACATTTGGAAGTTCGACAGTACCGTCATTTTTGTTTTTCCACAAGTAGAAAGCGTTGTAAAATCAAATGCCAAGTTATACCATTAATCTTCTGTAATGAATAGCAACAAACCTCTGGCTTCCAAATGACCCAGATGACAGGATTACTGAGAGTGGTGCCCTTGGCCTTCGTATACAGTACGTTGATCAAGTCATCTTCGGTCGCCGCGGCCATCATGTCTGGAAGGCAAAAACTCAATCACACGTGATACGTGACCATGACTTTGACCTCCACGAGTTCAAACTCAATAAAAAAAGTACGTAGCTGTGATGTAAACGTAAAACGATTCAACAAATAATCAGAAACATGGTGTCGCTAATAAAAAAATTACAAGTTTTCCTATAAGTCTTCTATGAGTGCCTGTGAAGGCTTATATTGAATAAACTATGTAGTAGGTATGTTTAGATTCATTATGAATGCACCTGGAGAGACAGGGCTGTAATGGGGCTACCCTCTAACTCGGAAGTCTAATAATATCTAATGTCCTTACATCCGGCCTATAATGATCTTCCGGAAGACGATAGAGAGCAAAGTAGTTTGCGCTAGTCCCGGCAAAATCTCTGCTAACATACCAGTTTGCAGAAGAATAGCCGCTTAGTCATGATCTTCGCATACGGTGTGTGCGTGGGCGCATAGCCAAACAGGTTCTTTTAAGCCTGGAGTAGTGATGGAGAGCGGCAGAAGGTAGTTTGCGTTAACTCCCGCTAAAATCACTGCTAACATACCGGTTTGCAGCAGAACAGCCGCTCTGGCCATGATCTCAGCGTATGGTGCCTGCGTGGGCGCATAGCCGAGTAAGTTCTTTGAGTGCAGTGAAGCGAGCAGGTCGGCAGAAGCCAGGGGTGGCTCCGGCTCAGCCTGAAGCGGCGTGAGAAACACCGGCTTGGCGATAAACACCGCTATCACCATTAGGATGGCCGCGAAGACCGTCTCCGCCAGCAACAGTCGCCATCTTCGCCTAGAACAATGATGTAACACGTAACAATCCCAGTAATAGATTGTTTGTGAGAATTGTAAGTACAATCTTCCACCAACCCGCTTTGGGCCAGTGTGATGGTTATGGCCCACGGCCTCCCAATATGGATCCGATTTTTCCATATTATGAAAAAATAAGATTTTACTAGCCTTATAGGGTTGGAATTGTTGTCTTTGGTTTTATGTTTTGTCAAGAATAGAAGTCTGTCATAAAAATAAATTATATTAATGCTGCATTTATTGCTTTTTAATTGGTTATGGGCCCAGCTGCTCAAATGTTTCAGGAAAATCGTGTCATAATGCTATTATAAACGAAAACGACTTGAAACGTCGTATTGCGACCGGGTGCTACACAGCAAAAATAAAAAGACCAAGAACATGGCGACGTCACTTTCGTTTACAACGGTGAATAAATGAAATGGTGAAAACTGGTCAACGTGGAAATTTGAGGCACGAATAATTTTAAATGGCCAGGGATTATATGAAATTGTGTCGGGTGAAAACCTAAAACCAGTATCAAAACCGGAATCACTAGACGAGGTGATCACATGGGTCCGGAACGATGCTAAAGCATTAAACCATTATTGTCACCCGTATGGAGCCGTCCACAAGCCCATATTCTATCTTCTTCTCACTCTTTTTTTTGATAGGAGTACCCTCATTTTGGGGAAACGGATACTGTGGGGGGGCTCAGGGGGTCTAAAGCTTGACATTCACGGTCAGTTAAAACGGTCCCCACTCAAACTCACTGGCTTCAAACCGGCCTTCATTTCTCGATCGAAGGGCAGTGTGGCCATTTCCAAAATGACGAATTAAAAAAATATACCTATTAAGTATTTTTTTTAATATTATCTAATTTTGCAGAAACTTAAAAGTCTATTAATTATAAAAATATCAATAACAATTCATAATTTGTTTAGTTAGAGAGTTAGAGGATAATGAGGACCACAAGAGCAGTCCACTGCCACAGTCAACGTTTGACCATACCAACCTATACACTGAATTTGAGGAAATAATTATGATTTACCATTATAAAAAAAGCCGTTTTCACTTTACGTACGTTTTTGTAAATTGACCGTTTCAAATATGCCACAATGCCAAGAATAGGGTTAATACGATTTCTCGAATGTACTTTTATACTTCTCATGAAAGGTGCGAGAAAAATACAAGTTTCATAAAATTGTAGCTTCTTGGCTCCCAAAAATAACTAGATCTAGCTATAAACTAGCTAAGTTGGCAACACTGGTTCCGCCTGATGGCAAACGGATGTAAGCACGCGCACTCACGGTCAGTTTGAACTGATGCAAACGAACAGGGGCCCAAGTCTGCTAATTTACGAATGGCATAATTGAATGAGTAAGAGAATACCAAATGTGTCAAACAATTACAATGCGATCCAATTGCGATTCAATTATGCCATTCGTAAATTAGCAGACTTGGGCCCCAGAAGCTAGCGGGTTACGGTCCGCCCCGAAATTTTCGTGGGTGGTCGTCAGTTAAAAATGTCAACATAAGATTTCACACTCACGGTCAGTTTTTGGATGTACGTCAGTTAACCGTGAATGTCGAGCATTACTGAAACTCCTGATATCGATTTTGGTTACCGGAAGGTACCTACGTATTTTTTTTTCAATTATTTAATTGTTGAGTGAAACGAAACGAAAGACAACACGCAAAAAGGTAAGTAATATCATTAGAGAAACGTGCGGGGCGGAGAAGCGGGGGTATCAAGTTAGGGCTCGGGGGGCGAGGCCCCCCGCCATTAAAAAAGTCTGAAGAGTTAATTAGGTTAGGTAAATATGTTGATTGAAAACGCACGCCAAACGAGCGAAGCGGCAGAAACGACGTTTTTGTACGTGCGACGTTTTTTTACATACTCTCTCCCCTTTCCCTACCTCTTTTTAGCCTCCCTCCTGCTAAATTTCCATATTTTTTGTTTTGAGGTTATATTCCTCCCCCCTCCCTCCTCCCCACCTCAGCAAACCCCTATCGAGGGTACTTATATATCTAATGATTACCCGCGAACTCGGAACTCAACCAATTAACCCGATGACGAAAACTAGCAATAGGTACTTTATAACAAAATCAATTCCGAAAGAAAAATAACCAAAAGTAAAACACTCACTGTCTTTGCAAATAGCATTTCCAGATGAGCACGGTTGCGTGTCTCTGGAACTTGCTGCGAATATGCTTTTTAGTTTCCTCCTCGGGATAACCCATTATAGGTACTTATAGCATAAATTAACTTAATTTCACTATCAATAACTTATTATTAAATTAATTTTCAAAAATAACACTGTCTTGGATGTGACAGTGATAGATAACTTCCTTTCATTTCTGGATACAAAACAACATTGAGTTTCTGGTAAAAAGTCTTATTGTTTTGAGTAAAAAGTACCTATTGCTAATCTATAACCGTTGGCGGTGTGATATTTTGAATAAAGAACATAACTTTTATTTATAAATTCGTTTGACACACCCTCAGAAGAAAAATAGTCTGTATTAGTAGAGGGTCCGAGTATACAACGACCTTCACCGAGCGGTTAATGGATGAAAAGTATTTTATATCAAATTTAATGTGTTAAAAAATATATTGCGAGTGGGTTGGCTGAAAAATTTCAGTCCAGTATATGATTAATTAAATATTTAAAAATATATTTTTTTAAATATTGCACTTGTTTTGATTATAGATAAATTACATAGGTACCAATCGAAAGTATGAAGCCTTTAGAATGTGCAAACGTTAGGTTGACTATTTTTTTCCTGTCATAACATTGGGTAGGCAGGTGTAAACAGGCAAGTCAATATTTGTAATTTGCAACCGTCTGGTTAAATAAATAAAATTTATGTTTATATAAAGATAAGCTCATTACGAACACACACACACTAAACCAGTGAAATGTAAAAAAAAAATTTTTTTTTTAATATTAAATTAATTATTAATGGTACTGGACTGAATTTTTTCAGCCAACCCACTCGCGATATATTATTTAACATATTAAATTTGATATAAAATACTTTTCATCCATTAACCTTCTCGGTGAAGGTCGTTCTATACTCGGATCTTAGACTATATGTTACGTTACTTAGATGAAATCCCATTATAAGAAAACCGACTTTGTCCTGAAACGCTCGAAACAAGCCGCAGCACTTAATCACCTGGGAGAAAACAAAAGATGACATTGATTGAGGGTAACTGTTATTATTCCTGAGAACTCACCAGTCTCACCACTGGCTGAACACAAACAATGTGAAGAGAAGGAAGAACACTTTAAAACAGGTAATTGTTTAAAACTAATATTGTAAGCTCTAGACTTACACTTAAATTTTACGAATTTTTTTGTGTGCGTGTACCACAGCAACAATTTACTTAATTAACATGCTGTAACTTTACATTGTAAATAAAATACTCGTAATTTACCTATAACTACATTAAAAATATATATGTTGTTGTGTCCATGGTAATGTTATTGACCACGTAATGGTAAGATTATTTCCGTCAGTAAATATTTGACAAAAAATGACCAGAAGGTGAAGCCCCTGCTACACCACAAATTAGCGACTACTCTTTAACCAGTTTTACTCTATGAATAGATGTTACTAAAGTAACATAAATGTACTAAAAAATATGGAAGTCTGTCTTTCTGTATGGATAATATTTCGGTAATTATAAATAACTAGCGGCCCGCCCACGCTAACTATTGGAAAGACCGTCATAGTTCAGCCATTTAAAAAAATATATCTACAAAAACCATCTTTTAGTGAAAACCACATAAAAATCCATTGCGTGGTTTAGGAGAATAGTGCGGTGCCACAGACAGACAAAAACTTTATAAGGCGATTTATTTTTTAAAAGGCTACTTTACTTTATAATATGTAATGATGATTAATTGACATAATCCTTTGGCATACTAAGATGGACTCAGACCGAATTCGACGCCTTGGATATAAGAGTCCTTCAAATACTGTTATGCTGTAGGGGTAGCGACTTTTAAAATGCCAATGACCTACCATAACCGTGAGGTATGCAGTCTCAGGGATTTTCTCTGTTACAGTGAGTGCGGGATGCATTTGGATGTTGTTGCAGATCAGTGGTACTAAGCACTCTCCATTGCAAGGATATATAACGGGTGTTACTATCGAGCTCGAACTAGACTCATGTAGAATTGTAGATGCCTCGGTGAGCTGGCTATATGTTTCGGTAACTTATCTGGGGAAACCAAAGGATTTGTCTGTGCAATAGCCGATGAAGTTATCAAGAGAATGACTACCGGAGGTATATTATTAGGCACGGTACGGTCAACATTTGTCAGGCATGCCGCTGTCCAGGAGAATCATTCAAACATGTTATTTTTTGTAGTTTTCATGTTGCTAATGTAGAGTATTTGCACAGAGTCTGTGCAAATACTCTACATTGGTCGCACAGACACAGACACAGCTACTTGCTCTTGGATATGGCTTTGTTGAATCAGAGTTGCCGAACTACAAGTACGCACCTGCGCCAGTTTTCGAAAATGGTCATGCAAATTTTTACTGATATATTGACCGTATTTCCCCCTTTTTATTGTCGGTTGATAAACTAACTCTACTCTTCTTACGGGAGTTGTGTTCTCTGAATCTTCGGAAATCCTTGTTGCGGGCTTCCGAAGCCTCTTCAGAAAGGTTTTCAATTGGTACAATCGCATTACAAGTAATAAGAAAAATATCACACAATCTCGTCCAAAGTCACGGTCCAAATCGTATTATTGACATTTGGATGCTCCGTCCGGCATTGACCTGTGAAAATTGTCACGTAGCTGCGAAACGGGAGCAGACAGCGTTTTGGCACGATCATATAAATTGGATTTCCACACGGAATGACCACAAAGTGGTAGCAGTGCATACCAGGAACAAGATGGCTCGGATTACGCTTTGCCTGTTATTAGTGGTCGTGGCTATCGTAAATGTAGCCGTTGCAGGTAATTTTTATTTTTATATCCATTTAACCTAAACAAATATTTTTTTGTATCAAATTATGTATCATGTCTACGCGACACGGTTAATTTTCGGCTTCTTCGTACTTGGAAATCTCCATGAGGAGATTATGAGGGTGGGGTAAGATACAACTGTTTAAAGTTTCTTTGAAGTTCTTGAGAGATTTTTCACAAATACCTAATGCACACACATTTAGGACATGTCTGTAAGACGTAGCTAATACTGTATCTCATTAACAAGAAGTATCTTATTGTGACGGCATCCTCAGCAAGGCTATACCAGCACACTCTTAATAAGTTCAATACTTTTAATAGCTATTTTTTTATAATTAATATAAGTATGTTATCTATGAACAATTGTTAAATAAATTATTCAACAACTATGGTTCACTTAATTAATAATATGAACACTATATTTCCTTTGACTTTGAGTATTCGTTAATTAACGGATGAACTCAAAGACAACACTGGGTAGTAATCTCGTTAATAATTATTCTAATGTAAGCTCGATCAGTGTTTAGATGGTCGAAGAATGCAAGTGACGGTTAAAAGGGCATACTTAGAAGTTATTTTTAAAGGCTTAATTTCTAATTTCAGCTCCACAAAGCCGAGCTCAAGCGCAAGCGTCCGCAACGTCCAGCGGCGGCGGTGGTGGGAGGTTTGCACCAAGGTATTCACCACCCCAGCCACCTGCGTACGTCGGGGGCCGAGGTGTTGGCGGCGGAGGCAACAAATTCGGCGGTGGCAACCTAGGAGGCCGGGGTATTGGCGGTGGCAACCTTGGCGGTCGGGGTATTGGCGGCGGAAGCACTTCCATCAGCATTGCGAAAAGCGTCAGCATCAACAAAGGCCCTGGAAGCGCAAGTGCGCAGTCCAGTTCAAGTGCGCTAAGTCGTGGGAAATAGAATTACTATTATTGCATGTTAAAATCGACGAACCAGACAATAGTATAAATGACACACGGCATATGAAATGATAAAATGGAAACAGTTCTTTTAAACGTAATATCTACTTTATAGTTAATAAATGAATTTATAATAACATTTGTTGAGTTTTTATGTTCATTATATTGCAAATAAATCTTATTTTTCTATGATACAAACCAATAACGAACCATAGTTTATCGTGGTTAGGATTGAATCCCCCTTGTTTATTATTAAATCCGAGAATCTTTGTTTGGCTACTGATGATTAAAATGCTTGCAGCACTTGACGTTTCGAACCCTTTACAGGGTCTGTGGTCATAGGGAGACCACGCGAGTTAATCCGTAAAAAAGTGTTTCATTTCAATGTGTTCATGGAATTCAAAACTCTTTGTAGACACTAGATTTATGCGTACTGAATAAAGAATGCGATGCCGCGGGTTATAATTCGGCGTCAAGAACAAACGTGGTTGGTTCGCACCTGAGGCCTTCTCGTTTACTCCGAAACGAAATTTCGGCCGATTGTCGTTTGCTATTTATAGCGCTTTCCATTGTTTTTGAAATTTCAAACAATTTTCTAAATATTAATAATCTAAATGCCAAACCTTTTTTTTTTTTTTATTCAACAACGGGTAAGCGCTTGGCCTTCATCTCACCTGATGCTAAGTGACGATAAGGCCGAAGGTGGAAGCGCACTTCACCCGGAATCCTCAACCACTGAGGAACTGGCTATCTTATCTTAAACTGTCGGAACACAAAAATGCTATACACATCGTTGTTATAACCTTAGTCTAGGAATGACTGATTCGCAGAATGACAATGTAGTCTATTATTGACCGATTCGTGGAATGTACAATTCTATAAATGACTAATTCTAATAATGACCGATTCTACAAATTACTGATTCTACAAAAGACCGATTCTACAATTGACTGATTCTACAAATGACTGATTTAAGAGTTTATAAACTTAATAGAGATTTGATAAGGAATTTGGTAAATAAAATGCAATGTAAGGCATAACGAATCATTTATTTCAAACATTTTTCACCATAATCAATGATGCTAACCTGCTAACAATTTTTATAAAGAAAAAATAGTTCTTGTACTACAATATCTCATACAACATTAATGTAATTATTATAAAATTAAATTAGCTATTCTTTTTCCTGTTGTGTTTTTGCAGTACGTTTATATTTTAGTGCAATAACAGCGCCATCTCTTAGCATTAAGCCACACTAAGTGATTGATCATACAAGTAATAGTGTGCAATAGTTGCTTGGCTTGGTGCTAAATGGCAAATGAAAATGGAAATAGAAGCAGTCCGTTCAATTCACCGGTTTGGAAATTATCTCGAGAAGCAATGGCACAGAATAAGTCCATCCATTTTGAGTTGTGCTGGCCAGCGCCATCGCACCACCAACACAGTAGAAGGCTATCATCGCAGATTAAATGTATTGATTCCGAAAAGACCAAGTCTCTTCTTCTTTATACAAAAGATGAGGCAAGAAGCCAAACACTATGATTTAAAAATTAGAGATTCTCTTTTCCAAGTTCTACGAAAAAATCGCCGAAATCGTGATATTGTATTTGACAAAAAATACAAAAAAGTATTAAGAGCAATTCAAAACGGTGAAATATCAGTAGTTTTTTTTAAATGACCTATATTCAAGTACATATTCCTAAGTGATTTTTTTGTTTATTTATTTTTTGACCAAATCTGAATACATCTTTGATTTTGCGCTACAAAATATAGTATTGTAATACAAGAACAATTTTTTCTTTATAAAAATTGATAGCAGGTTAGCGTCATTGATTATGGTGAAAAATGTTTATTACAATGCATTTTATTTACTAAATTCCTTATTAAATCTCTATTGTTCATAAACTCTAAAAATCAGTCATTTGTAGAATCAGTCAATCCTAGACTAAACCACAAAGATGGTGTACCCCCCGCTGGGAATCTAACCCGGCAACTCTGGGCCTGAAACCGGTGGCTTAGCCACTAGACCACAGAGGCGATTAAAAAACCTACTTTGGATGAACCGCTGTACCTAAATAGCAAACAAAAATTGGCCGAAATTTCGTTTAGGAGAAAGAGAGTATTAATTATAAATATAACCCTCTGTATTAATTTTATCCTTATTTGACACATACATACATATACATAGATTCAAGACTATTTCCCCCAGAGGGTTAGTCAGGGCCTAGGCAAAGAGGACCGCAGAAATAGTAACTACCATAGTCCACGTTTCACCACGTAGCAACTGCACATGAGCTCAGCGTGACAGGTGGTGAGCCTATCGCAGCTCTATGCTGTTGGATGTATGTGCAGTCTCTAGTGCATTAGTCGCCTTTTACGACACCCAAAGAAAGAGAGGGGGAGGTAGTATTCTTTCATAGCTACGGGACACGGTTATGTTAAATAAATCCTACTAATATTATAATCGCGAAAGTTTGTAGTTATGGATGGATGTTTGTTACTCTTTCACGTTAAAACTACTAAATGGATTTAGATGAAATTTGGCATACAGATAGTTTATATCCTGGATTAACACATACAATACTTTTTATCACGATATTCCCACGGGAACGGGAACCACGCGGGCGAAACCGCGAGCAGCCGCTAGTATATTAAAAATAACTAAAAGGTTGTCGGTTTGTAAAAGAGCCTTAGCACCTCTCATTGAATCTAGGGGCCGCGCTCTTGTCTGTGTAGCCTACTTTACTCGTTTCTGTCCTCGTTAGTTCCTTGGCGTCTTGATAAGATACCAAGTTCACCTTTTATTTGATCCGTTCTATAAGAGCCATTACTAGGTATACGGGAGATATTTTTCAGCTATTTTGTTATTAAATTGGTCTGTATGAAAGACCTCATCATATAATTCTAAAGTTATTTAAATATATAAACAATATAAAACATCAAAGATCTACAGAAGTTATCTAACTACGTAATAATAAGTAAACCCATACGCTAGCACTTAAACACACCTACCTATTATTATAAATCATCCAATTGTTTTTGCGTAGTAGTATTTGCCTCGACGAACGTTTAACCTGTGTGAAAATTGACACTTGAGCGTCAAGTGGGATTTTTTCTCATAAGCGTATATATTATGGCTTGATCAATAGTGTCGTCATTAGTGATCTGTTATCATCAAAGGAAGCACAAGATGGCTCGTGCAATCATTATCTTTGGTTTTGCTCTGCTCGTTGTTTTAAATACCACCATTGATGGCGGTAAGTTTTCATGTTTTTTTTAAACTTCTAAGTGTTTAAAAAAGTGTATAAACATATCAAATTAAAAAGTTATAACAACTAAAGTATTACACGTCAATTTAATAACCCTAATGTAGAGTACCTATATAGACCCCAGATCTAGAAATGTAAATTTCACGCGTCGCGTCGGTGGTTTGTAGAAACGGCGAATATATTTCCTTTCAATTGCTATTCAATTATTTAGGCCTTTCTACTAACCACCAACATGCTGTCTTCAGTTTTTTACTTCATAAGAAAAGAATACACTTTAAGCCTCTAGATTATAACGCTCATCTTATATCTGTTATACTTGTTCCAGCCACCCGTGTAGCCCGATCCCCTCAGTTCGGAGGAGGCTTCAGCCAGGCTAGCGCAAACGCCCAGGCCGGCGGGTTCGGCGGAGGCCCTGGCTACGGGGGCCAGGGTTACGGGGGCGGCTACGGGGGCGGCTACGGGGGCGGCTACGGGGGCGGCTACGGTGGTGGCTACGGGCGCCCTGGCTCCGGCGGCTTCGGCGGGCGCAGATTCGGCGGAGGCTCAGGCTTCGGTGGAGGTCCAGGCTTCGGCAGAGGCCTCAGCGGCGGCTCCATCAGCATTTCCAAGAGTATCAGCATCAATAGGGGACCCGGAGGAGCGCAGTCTGGAGCTAGCTCTAGTGCGGGTGGTTTCGGAAAGTAAACCTTGTGCCAATGCTAATAGGACATTTAAATACGTAAAAGTGCTTCAGGACATGACAATGTGATTAAGAAGTGATATAAGTCAATGCTCTAGTTATTATTATATTTGTAAATAAATAATTACATGAATGATTTGTAAAAATGTTGATGGATCTCCTTATTTAACCTTATTTACTATACTGCATGGAAACACAACGCAAAACATATTAAAAATAACGCTTAATGTAATAGGTATTAATTGGAAGAGTTGATGGATCTCCTTATTTAACCTTATTTACTATACTGCATGGAAACACAACGCAAAACATATTAAAAATAACGCTTAATGTAATAGGTAATTGGAAGAGTTACATATATATTGTATATAATAAAATATAAATTATCTTCTTGAGATTTTATGATTGCTGAAAACAATATGAAATTTTTTGTTGTTCAAATGTACCGTATTAAATAGTACGTTTTATAACATAGGGACTTACTCTCGACTAGGTATAAAGTTAATTTTTTACAACTATGACACCCACGTAAAAAGGTAATGTGGACAAGTACTTTTATTCAATGATTCTTATGCCTACACCCACTATGAGTGTAATAAGGATAAGTACTGTTAATTCTAAACTACTTACTTAATTTTTTACAATTTTAGGTAGGTATAATAGGTAATTAATGTTTTTTGCCGTTATAATAATAAAAGGGTGTATGGGCGTAGACACAGAAATACATAGAGACTTTACGTATTAGCATCTTGTTTTAAACACTATTGACTTTTTAAAGTAAATATATATGCCGGCAAACAAACTTTGCAAACAATGCTTAGAAAAACCACAGACAAATAAATAAGTAGTAGATCTGTGGGAATATCCAAAACACAACCGTAGTACGAGTACAAGGAAATAATAGAAGTAAAAATAAACTTTTATGCGCAGCTGTACATATAACTTGATAGTTACAATAAGTACTACTTATGTAAAAGTTATGAATGTCATTAATATCAAAAAATTAGGTCTTACTTAATAATACGCTTTAACAAATTTGAATAAATGAATGAATAATTGAGTGATAAAAGGTTTAGTTGGCATAAATCACAACAACATACAATACAATTTTGTATTTATTCCTATATAATTTCGAAGGACTTTCTGTGCCTAGATATTTTTTGCCTAGTGATAAATGGCTAAAGGTAATGATGCCTTTCCACATACTTACATGGACAACAGCACATGAGGAAATCGGGCCGTAACCCCCCACGCTGGCCCAATGCGGGTTGGTGGGTTTTAAAGGTTTTAAAGACTGCCATTTTACGACACAACCAACCATGACCATCGGCTTTACGTGCCTCCCGGAGCACGGAGTTGCCAACATTCAACAATATTCATTTATTGTTCAGTCACAGTTGTAGTATGGGGATCCCTTTTTCTCGACAATTTTTTTTGTCCTAATTTAATTAAGCCTAACGAGTTAGGCATACTTTTTTGTCATTATAATATTTAGACAATTGTTTTTTGGCATACTATATCAGTAAGCTTATAAGTATATATTTTAGGCTAATGTTTTATGCCCTAATTTTGTTTTGCATAAAGATAAAAAGCATATTTTTTATTCGTCTAATAGTAACATCTGGTAGATTAGACAAGACAGAAGGTGAGCTTATAGTTTCAAAATCCGCTATAATTTGGATTGGTATTTTATCAGGATTTGACTTTGCATCATTTTTTATTTTATTGATAACTATTTGAATCTGAAAAACAAAAAGTAGGGAACGTATAATTATTATCAAATATAACTTGGGTATTATAGTGTAACAGTAGGTTAGGGTGGGGTAGGGTAGGTGGCAGCATATTTATTTTATATACGATAAGTATTTTATTAAATGCAATCACAAAATTTCCTAAACTTGGTATTTCCGTATAAGTATAATGATTACGTCTAAAAAAATATGCTTAGATGTCATTATGCGTAAGCAAATTTAGGCTTTAGAATAGTATGCTTAACAATCATTATGCATAATAAGTTATGTTTAAAAAATGTGCTTAAAAAGTTATGCCAAATTAATATTGTGACATGGCATAATATGTTATATTATGACATAAAATTTTATGCAAAGAAATAGGGAACCTTGTAGTAGACATATTATGTGATCGTGGTCATGTATCGCTTATCGTCAGCTATCGATAATCGACAGTTTGTGAAACGGTGTCGACCTCAAGGTTGGTTAGTGACTGTTTGTGAAGTAACTAACGTAAAAATCGATTTGTTAGGAGAATTTCGCCAACGCATTTTTCAGTTGCAGCGAATTTTAGAATCGCATTTTTTAGCGAATCAATATTTCATGTTGGATATATTTTGCAAACGCCTTATTTAGTTGCAGCGGATTTCAGTATCGCATTTTTTAGCGAATCAATATTTAATGTTGGATATATTTTGCGAACGCCTTATTTAGTTGCAGTGGATTTCAGGATCGCATTATTTAAGGGGATCCTGCACAAAATTGTAAAAGTTTACGTATTTTTAAGTCACTTGTACTCTGAAATTTACTGCAACTAAAAAAGGAGATCGCGAAATTTATCTATTAATAAATTATGGGAACATAAATAAAGCTTTCGCTAAAAAATGCTACTCTGAAATTTACTGCAACTAAAAAAGGAGATCGCGAAATTAATCTGATAATAAATAATAGGCCCTTAAATAAAGCTTTCGCTAAAAAATGCTACTCTGAAATTTACTGCAACTAAAAAAGGAGATCGCGAAATTCATCTGATAATAAATAATAGGAACTTAAATAAAGCTTTCGCTAAAAAATGCGATTCTAAAATTCGCTGCAACTGAATAATGCGTTTGCGAAATTCTCCTAACAAACCGCAGAAGGGCTACGTTTTTGCGGGAGAGCGCGTCCGACCAAACGGGTGCTCATCCAAAGTAGCGGTGAGGCGTATTTATCGTAACAGTTAAAAATAACAGATAATTGAATGTAACTGTTGTGCCCTGTTACGAGCAGTACGGAGTAACTGTTCCTCAAAGGAACAGGCGAAACAGAGACTGTTCTCGTCGTCTTCACTGTTCCTACTGTTATCGGAGGAACTGTACCGAGCAATAACAACCTGTTACCATAGTTACGCCGTATGTCTGTTACGCCTGTTCTTGGAACAAGCGCTTCTTTACTCTAACTTATGGGCTACATTTATAAAAAAAAGAGACAAAGCTTGTTATTTTACCTGTTATATAAACCGACCATATTAAAACTACATTTTAGTCTATTGAAGAACATTAATAAATTCGACCTCGTAAATTATTCGTGTTAACTGTTCCTGTTCCTGGCAGTTTTTTTTTCTCATATTATAATGGCTTCGCGCGGTAAGCTCATTTAGCCCGTGTCACGTAATATTATTGTCTATATGCGGTCTAGGTCTAATGACGATTTCCATGAAAATTTTTTATAGAGACTATATTTTCTTTGCATAAAGTAGATGATAATGAGTGATAATTAACGTTTAATGATAAATGATTATCCCCCAAATCCCTTGAGACTCAATAAAGCTGTGGGACTTTATTGAGATCTCACACGGCTTCTTGAGAGAATTTGAAAAGTGATGTTGCACTGTTTTGTTTTATTTGCAAAACTCATGCACGTTCACGAACACATAACAGTAAATAATAAAGGACTCTTTGACGTCACTAATATCATTAGACTTGAAAGTTTATTTAAGAATTAGGGAGTTTTTTTAGAGAGAAATTCGTAAATTTTTACTCAGTCATTTCAATTTCATTGTTCAATATTCCATAATTTGTTATTAAAGTTGGTGAA
Organism: Scoparia ambigualis; assembly: GCA_963921215.1. Classification (NCBI taxonomy): domain Eukaryota; kingdom Metazoa; phylum Arthropoda; class Insecta; order Lepidoptera; family Crambidae; genus Scoparia; species Scoparia ambigualis. The sequence continues at coordinate 5,171,159 of OY992504.1, forward strand.
TTATTATCAAAACCTAATAGTAATTTGTAAAATTATATTTCCTTTTTTAAACAATTTCCTTAATTAAATCATCTCAATATTTTTTCTGAATTTCCCCGTTGTTGTGGTAACCGGCATTCTCAAACAATGGTAACAAACATCGCATGTGTCAATATGGCGGATGTCTATTTCTAATTTAGAAAGAGAGGAGGGGGACCTACGGACTATTATGTATTCTATGCTACGGAGCGAGATAGAATGCAGTCAAGGTCATTTTTTTTGCTTCAAGTAGGTATGGAGGAGTTTGGCCTCTAGTTTTCTCTATAACTTCATGGTGTCAGGATCGTAGCAAATGGAAATCTGTGGTCTCTGTCTACCCCTCTGCGAAGCAGGCGTGCGTGATATGTATGTACCCACGGCGTCAGATCAACCTACCCTAAACTGTCAAATTTCTCCAATGAATATTGATCCTTAAAACCAACCGATAAAGTTTAAAATTGATTGTAGAAATTTGACAGTTTTAAGTAGGTTGATCTGACGCCGTGTGTACGAGTATGTAGGTATATCTACCAACTTCAGGTACAATGCTAAAAAATATATTCAGCGAAGCATTTATTTTGTTGTATATTTTATTTATACATTTTTATTTCTAACTTAACAGCTTTATGCACCCTGCGAAAACATTTACAATCACAATCCTGCATAAAGCCGCGGACGACAAAACGGACTGCCGTGAATGGGACGCTTTAGATAATCGTCTTGTCCAAAGATAATAGATTGTAGGTACATTGTCTCAAACCAAATGTCAAGCAATGTCATGTCAAAAATGCACACTATTCCTGCTGTTTGTTTGTTGTGATTTGATTTCTAAAGTTGCAATCTGGTTTATAAGTTAAACTGACTTATTTTATTGAAAATGTTAATGTAAAATGATAGGTAATTAATGATTTATTGGTGAAGTTGAGAAGTATAGGTGAAGTGTAAAGTGAAGTGCTCCAATTCAATATGCAATAGAACAATTATTAATACATATTTACTCCATAATTGCGTAGGTGAAAAGTTGAGATGAGATGGAGCTCTAAGATATTATCAATTTCGCAAAGAATTACTGTGTTATGGAATACTTTATCAACTACTTATTTATAAATATTAAACTGTTTAAAAAAGCTATCACACAGGATAAACTAAAATGTGAATGTAAGTCTATTCAGTGGTTATTTTATTGTACTGAGGTCTTTGTCCACTTCTTCTTCTCTTTCTATCTTATTATTTGTGTAGAAGCTTTCTTTCACTGTTTAGATTTTAAATTGTTGTATAAATTTGATGACTAATCTAAGTAACAAGTAGAATTTTAAATTAGATTCTTTTAACAAAATAACTAAACTTAACTACTTTTATGTTTATTAATTTAAAGCCTTGCAGCTTCAGTTCTTCAGTTAAATTTGAATTAAATAATTATCATTGAAACATCTATTCTATTATTTTCTTTATATTGTTAAACCTCAGCAAAGAAAAACAGGATTGGTCGTCGAAAGGGCTGTTATTTTTAAAACAGGTTTTTGGAACTGTTATTTTTCTGGAACAGGAACAGGTGTAACAGGTAGACAATTTACCCTGTTACAACCCATGTCTAATCCAAAGACCAAATGGTACTAGTTAAGGTAATCGTAATCGTATTATTTTGTATGAAAACCAAAGCAGCGCCGCTGTGGTCGTTTAGAGAACGTCCGTTTATACGTTAACGAGAGCTAATGTATGAAAATCCGTGAAAATCGGAAGCACGAACTCGCTTTAGAGCATGGATGCACAGACTTATTAAGACTAGGGGCCACTCGGGCAAATTATGAACTGATGGTGGGCCACCAGAAGTATAGGTAATTAAAGACAATGAAAAATTGATAATAATGTATTCAAATAGAAAAAGAATTTATTAATTTGATTTATTATTTTTGCTGTCGGCGGGCCACCAGTATTCGACCGGCGGGCCGCATGCGGCCCGCGGGCCGTAGTCTGTGCATCCCTGCTTTAGAGGGATCGTATCGTTTCGTATTCTAGCCATCGTAATGTCTACGTAGTGATTATATCCTCTTAGGTAAAATGTCATTCGCCTGGCAGAGCTGTCGCTACGGTTGTTGTGGAATTTATTTAATTTAATTTAATTTATAGTAGGTCATTTCAGACACTAAAAATTATGAATATGTTATTAAGAAATCGTCCGTTACTTAGTTATTACTTCTAGGGTTATAGTATGAGAGAAAACTCAATCAAAAAGTTTGGTTATTTGTGTAAATTTATTGAATTACGGATATTTTAGTACTTACAAACATACATTCACGGACCTGAAAGATCCGTGCATACATTATAATCACGACTATTATCCCCGGAGGGTTAGTCAGAGACTAGGCAATGAGGGCCGCAAAAACAGTCCTCTGCCATAGTTCACTTTTCACCAAATAGCGACTGCATAATGTGCTGTTGGATGGATGTATGCAGCCTTTAGTCAGTTAGCCAGTCGCCTTTGTTCGTTGGGTTGTTGGGTCTCGTCCAAGGGAAGAGAGGGGGTTATAGTAATTAAATTTCTTTGATCTTCTTCTTTATCGTGTTAATTATAGGAGGATATAATAATATGATAGAATATTACTATTTTGTATGTTTTATTGGTGACAGCTAAAATAAAATACTGACTGTTTTCTCATTCATGATTCTTTATTGTACACATAATTTTATTAAGTACTTTTAACTACTAACACAAATGCCTGATATACATCTTTTTATAAAATTATTCATACAACACACTCGAAGCTTCAATCATCACAGGGGAATCACTTCTTGCTGGTGATGAAGATGGTGGTCCTTGGCTGGTGCCAAGAAGGTTCCAATCACCATACCCTTTCGCCACTATTGCAATCGGGTTCCCCTGTGCAAATCGCATTGAACTAGTTCTCATCGTTGGACTTGAGATGAAATACTAAGTTTAACAATAAATTCACTTGAATTTCACTTGACTCTCTGAGATATTCGTTTGAGAGGTTTTGTTTATGTAGTTGCTAGGATACCTATTACCTACAAAGAGTAGAGTTATACCTACTTCTACTTGATCTAGTTGACATTTTTATTGGACGTTCAGAAACTATTTAGTTAGTGGGTTCCTTTGATTATATACATGTCTAGATAGAGCCTGGCCGTAAAAAAACGTAGAAAAATTTATAGGCCAAAATTGGTCTATCGCACAATCCTGGCGGTCAGTGTCATTGTGCCGTCAAGCAGTGTTTACCTCCCGCGTTTCGGTGATATTATTCGCAAAATGACCGTTTGCTCAGTGAAATTCTGTCGAAACTGCAAAAGAAATTTATTTTCGAAAAGGTAAGTCACGTTTCATCTATATGTATCGATAAATTTTAATGAAAATTTAAAGTTTAATAACAATAACGGCCATGTATGCGTAGTGTTGCTGGTATCAAAATGTAGAATTCCCATTATTGGTAGCAGAATATAAAAGGAGGTTTAAATATAATAGTATGATAAAAAATACTCAGTCTTGTAAGTTAGTATTTATACATGGTCTTGTTGTAAATAAAGTAAATACAATAAATATAATTATTATTGGAACGCTTTCAAAGTTTTTCTTTTTTTAAACTGATGTCTGATTTATAACAGCGTGAATAAATGTCACGGTTCCTATTCGATGCCGAATGTTTGTAAACATATTACTGTCATTTGTGCAAATGTCTAGTTTCACTAGGATTTTTACTGTTTTTTGAAAGAAAGACACAATAGTTAACTGTTTTCTTGTGAATGTCTTTCAAGAAAAAGTAAAATCCTACTGCAACTAGGTATAACAGTAATCTGTTTACAAACATTCGTCATCGAATTCGGCTGGATTATAGGTTCTGTTCTAAAACAAGAAAAAATATAACACCTACTGTAATATTTTATAATACTATTATTATAAATTGTTATTGTGGCATACCACAAATGAAACGAATAAAAAAATTATTATGTTTGAAATGGAATGTACGTAAGTATTTATGTAAGAAGTGTGTGTTTAAGTATATGTATGTAGAGGATGGTATTATGTATGCTTCAGAGCTCGATGGCGCATCGGCTAGCACGTTCGTCTTGCGATCTTGCCCGTTAAGCAACTTTCGCAATGCCGGGTCACTGGATGGGTGACCAAATTTAAAACATCTTGAGCTCCTCCGTGCTTCGAAAGGCACGTTAAGCCGTAATTGGTCCCGTTTGTTGTCGTATGATGACAGTTGTTTAAAACCCACCAACACGCATTGGGCCAGCGTGGTGGGTTATGGCCCAATATTCCCTCGTGCTATCTCCACGTGGGAAGCCTGGCCCAGCAGTGGGACGTTTATAGGCTGATGATAATGATGGTGACGATGTTTGAGAAAGTGCGGGTGTATGTTTGTGCCCCTAAAAGGTCAATATTTCTCGTCTCATGTAGGTAAACTATTGGACACGGATATTGATGAGCAGTCATCACATTATGTAACCTTTACAACTGTTCGACCACATAGCAAACATTTTAATTTTCAGATTTCCAACTGATTCAGTAGAAAGAAGTCGTTGTCGAAATATTTAACTACAAGGTTTCAACATAATAAGAAATTAGAGAACATGAAAAATGATGTAACATCCAAACGAAAGTTATTTAAGAAACAAATACAAAGAGAACGCCATTAATTGTTTTGTTTATAATTTAAAATATTTAAATTTCTAATTAAAAAAAACAATTTTGATTAAGTATTAAATGTAAATCATCCTGCCTGTTGCTTCTATTTCGTCCCTATTACTAACATATCACACGCACGCAGGCTTTCATTAGCGCATTATTTTATTGTACTCGCCCTCGCCTTCAATCATCCATTTTTCTAAACACACTAGCTTCTTTTATGCGTTATACCTACATATACGATAGACATACCTAATTTAAAAAGTTATGTTATGTTATGAATCATTTTAAAACTATATTGTGCATAAATATTTTTTCCCTACTTTATCGGAAATTAGGCATTCGCTGGCAACCATTTGCGCTAGTGTCAGATACGCGGCTGTCACGCACACTTCAATTTCAATACAAAAACCGGGCGGATTTTGAGAAGCGTTTGTACCGCGATTCTTCGTCTAGACATGTACTGTGGGTTCATGCCGAAAAAAAAACAAAACACAAATGCCGTAAATATTAAGTTTAGCGGAATATTTTATTGCGGTTAGTATGACAGTGAATAAAAATTCAAGTTTTGAATGATAACGTCCCTATTAAGTAGTTTATTTATTTATTTGAAAACCACAATAACCCACATGGATTTATGAACGCACTTTTTCTGTGTGAGGGCACGTTAGAAACTTGAGCGTTATCGAATAGTAAGCAAATACGGTTAGTATACCATAACGAGAGTTTCTCGTGCTAAGGGTACAGTACGTGGTTGTTACTAGGGGTAGCGATGCGCGTTTGTCTGGCACAGACTATAGTTCGTTAGATTAGTTGTTAAGTCTTATCTAGAAGTTAGTTAACTGTTTTTTTTTAATTATTTTTAACGTCACTATGTGCCTGTAAAGGTTTACATTGAACAAATAATTTGACTTTGACTTTGACATCTGATAAAGTATGGCGCGACCAAAATAAAATGTCACTTGTCAAAAAGAAAAGACGTGATTTAACAATACATTTCAAAATGGTTGTGTAATACGTAAACAAACAAAAAACTTTCATCTGACAATGGGCGATTTTCCGAGATCACAAAAAAAAAAGAAATTGATTCGTAAATGACTTCATAGATGGCGCTTAGCATAGATTAGTATGGCGCTTAGTAAAAGGCGAGTCCATGAAGAACACGTGTATGGCTACGTAGTATTTAATCCATTCCAAAATAGAAATAGGTCCTGGAGATCCTGAATAAAAATTTGTAAGTACTATTTTTTTATTTTTTTGATAGACAAGCAAAAGTGTAGATTTTAGTACACTTAGGCAGGAACGGGTCGGCTTTCATAAAACGCCATCTATCGAGTATTTTTGAACTAATTTTTATTTTTTAATTTGGGCTGTCAGAAAATCGCCCATTGAAAAATCTACCCCATAATCGAGCAACCAAAATACCATTAAATAAATAAAAAAAGATGAAAAACATGTTTGAATAAAACTAAATGTCTTAATTACAGGCATGTACTGACCGAACGAAACAAAGGTCAAATAGAAACAAAAGAATTTTAGAATTTAATATACACTTCTGGACACATCTATCTAACGAAACTGAAAATGCGAGGTGGGCCACAACGCATTTTCAGTTTCGTTTAGTCCTAGCTAAAAATTTATATTAGGTCGAGCAAAAAGTTTTTTTACTCCTCTTGCTCAAAAATACCGTCATTGTAGCGGTCTAGAGCGGGGCTAAAATAGCTTTTTTTGCCCTAGGGGAAAAAATTTTTTTTTTTTAATTTTTGTCTGTCACATGACAATGAGCCTACGAAAACGAAAAAGTATTTAGTGTTATGTAGAATAATCATGAATAAAGACTCGGCTTATTACTGTTTACTTAGATCAACAATTTTTTTTAAAATAGTTATTATTAAAGTTTATGGAAAAAAATCATTTGAATCTATGATCAACACAGACCACGCTTCAGCAAGAAAAAACTGCACAGTCTGCACATGTGCTTAGGTGGTGAGCCTTTAGCCCGTTAGTTGCTTTTACGACACCCAAGGGAAGAGAGGGGTTGGTAGTATTATATTGATGAGCCCATCGCCGCTCTATGCTGTTGTATGTATGTGCAGTCTTTAGTCCATTAGTCGCCTTTTACGAGACCCAAGGGAAGGGAGGGGTTGGTAGTATAATTTTGATGAGCCCATCGCCGCTCTATGCTGTTGGATGTATGAGCAGTCTTTAGTCCATTAGTCGCCTTTTACGACACCGAAGAGAAGAGAGGGGTTGGTAGTATTATTTTGATGAGCCCATCGCCGCTCTATGCTGTAGGATGTATGTGCAGTCTTTAGTCCGTTAGTCCCCTTTTACGACATCGAATAAAAGTGAAGAGTTGGTAATATTATTTTGATGAGCCCATCGCCGCTCCATGCTGTATGATGTATGTGCAGTCTTTAGTCCGTTAGTCGACTTTTACGACATCCAAGGGAAGAAAGAGGTTGGTAGTATTATTTTGATGAGCCCATCGCCGCTCTATGCTGTTGGATGTATGCGCAGTCTTTAGTCCGTTACTCGTCTTTTACGACACCGAAGGGAAGAGAGGGGTTGGTAGTATTATTTTGATGAGCCCATCGCCGCTCTATGCTGTAGGATGTATGTGCAGTCATTAGTCCGTTAGTCGCCTTTGACGACACCCAAAGGAAGAGATGGAAAGACTGCACATACTTACTATCCAACAGCATAGGAGCGGCGATGGGTTCATCAAAATAATACTACCAACCATTCTCTTCCCTTGGGTGTCGTTAAGCAACTACCGGGTTAATTTTTAAAAAAATAAACCAATTCATATTGTATTGGATTGTTTTATTTTCCCGCAGTTGTTGTGAAAATCAGAGTGTAACACGGCGCTAAAAACCCATTAAAACTCGGTTACTATTTACTCCCTCGCTAAAGCTCGGGAGTAAAACTACCTCGTATATAATGGGTCATTTTAGCCCCTTGTATAACAATCTACTATTATACAGTTTTGAACCAGGCACATTCATAATTTTATTCAATAGGCTTTTTTTAAAATTTCGAACACAGAATTTAAAGAAACAAAAGACAATTTGGAGCCTGTTCGTTGATATCAAACAATCGAATACTAAGAAAACTTGATTTTATTGGTTTACTTGGATTTAATTCTTGAAAGTGTAATTTTTCTCTTTGGTTTTGCAACAAACATTACTTATTCTTAACATTAAAGTGAGGTTCTATCAATAATCTATGGATACTTCGCCTGAAGTCGCCGCCCAAGCTGTGGCACTTATCCAGGCCGGACACAGCCAAAAGAATGTGAGTGCTCAACTTAATTTAAGTCGATCTGCGGTCCGAAATGTTTATCGGAGGTACCTAGAGACTGGCGGCTTTGTTCATCGCCAAGGAAGGCCACGATCTCGGGTCACAACTGAAAGGCAGTATCGATTCATCGTGACGACCAGCTTGAGAAATCGTCACCTTACCTCCATTGAGATACAAAACCAACTTCGCGACTTCCACGGAGTATCTGTGAGCGCTCGAACTGTTCGGAGAAGGTTAAAAGAACGCGATATGGTACCACATAAGCCAGCTAATGGCCCCAAACTAACGCGAGCCCACCGAACAGCGCGTCTTCATTTCGCGCGCACTCATTTAAATTGGACTCAGCAGCATTGGAGCCGTGTACTCTTTTCTGATGAATCTAAAATTGTGTTACATGGCAATGATGGAAGAAAGAAGGTCTACCGACGTAAGGGAGAGCGTTTTGCACAATGCTGCTTTGAAGAGAGGGTTGCTTATGGCGGTGGCTCAATAGCTGTCTGGGGCGGTATATCCGCGAGCGGCAAAACTCAACTTGAGGTTATTACGGGACCACGGCTGCCAAAATTAAATGCTGAAAGGTACATTCGTGAGTGCTTAGAACCTCACGTGATGCCATACGTGGCCCATGTGGGCCCAAATTTCCTTTTTATGCATGATAATGCAAGAGCCCATACGGCCGGTATCGTCAGGAAATATCTTCGGGATATGAACATCACAGTTATGGACTAGCCAGCCAGAAGCCCAGACATAAACCCGATTGAGCACATGTGGGACGAGCTAAAAAGACGTGTGAGGGCTCGTTAGCCAGTTGCCCAGACGATGCAGGAGTTGAAAACTGGCATAGAAGAGGAATGGGAGATGATCCCTCAAAATTTCATAGAGCGGTTGATAAACTCTATGCCTAATCGTATGAGAGCTGTCGTAGATGCCCATAGAGGCAACACGCGTTATTAAATTAAACCTTTATTTGATAAAACATGTTTTTTATTCAAAAATCAACTACCTTCATCAAGGCGCATACCCGACTTATTAGGCGTAGCTCCATGTCGTGTGGTATTCTGAATTCAAATTTAAAACAATACGATCGAAAAAGATGGTAAAATGTATCAGGTTTAAAATTGCATCAATAGTTTTTGTTCAATCTAGCAAACATATTAAGGTAGGGGCCATAGAAACCTAAACTCTAAGGTGGGCCAATAGATGTGTCCAGAAGTGTATATTATTTTTAATTTGGTCACCTACATGGTGGTCTGTGCCTACATGACATTGAGTGTTGTTAAGAGGCCTATTACATCTCGAATGTGATTTTTGCGTAAAATGCCCATTTTCGCATTTTGTAGTAATTTGCAATTTTATTTTCACTCCTCTTACTAAAAAGACCGTCATTGTAGCGTTCTAGAGCGAGGCTAAAATAGCTTTTCTTGCCCTAGGGGAAAAAGTTTTTCTTTTTTAATTTTTGTCTGTCACATGACAATGAGCCTACAAAAACGAAAAAGTATTTAGTCATATGTAGAATAATCATGAATAAAGACTCGACTTATTACTGTTTACTTAGATCACCAACTTTTATGAGATAGTTCTTATTAAAGTTTAAAGGTAAAATTAGTAATCATTTGGATCTATGGATAACACAGACCACGCCCACAGAGTCCACGCTTCAGCAAGAAACAACTGCACAGTCTGCACATGTGCTTAGGTGGTAAGCCTTTAGCCCGTTAGTCGCTTTTACGACACCCAAGGGAAGAGAGGGGTTGGTAGTATTATTTTGATGAGCCCATCAGCGCTCTATGCTGTTGGATGTATGTGCAGTCTTAGTCCATTAGTCGTCTTTTACGACACCGAAGAGAAGAGAGGGGTTGTGAGTATTTGTCTGTCCTCTTAACTTTCAAGATCGCAACTAGGGAGCATCGCGGCACAAACGCTTCTCAAAATCAGCCCGGTTTTTGTATTGAATTTGAAGTCTGCGTGACAGCCGCGTATGACTGACACTAGCGCGGATGTTTGCCAGCGAATGCCCAATTTCCGATAAAGTAGGGAAAAAATATTTATTCACAATACAATTTTAAAATTATTAATAACATAACATAACTTTTTAAATTAGGTATGTCTATCGTATATGTAGGTATAACGCATATAAGAAGCTGGTGTGTTTAGAAGAAATGGATGATTGAAGGCGAGGGCGAGTACAATAAAGTAATGCGCTAATGGAAGCCTGCGTGCGTGTGATATGTTTGTAATAGGGACGAAATAGAAGCAACAGGCAGGATGATTTACATTTAATACCTACTTAATCAAAATTGATTTTTAATTAGAAATTTTAATATTTTTAATTAAAATTAAAACAATTAATGGCGTTCTCTTTGTATTTGTTTCTTAAATAACTTTTGTTTTGATGTTACATCATTTTTCATGTTCTCTAATTTCTTATTTTGTTGAAACCTTATAGTTAAATATTTCGACAACGACTTCTTTCTACCGGATCCGTTGGAAATCTGAAAATTAAAATGTTTGCTATGTGGTCGAACAGTTGTAAGGTTACATAACGTGATGACTGCTCATCAATATCCGTGTCCAATAGTTTACATGAGACGAGAAATATTGACCTTTTAGGGGCACAAACAAACACCCGCACTTTCTCAAACATCGTCATCATCATCATCAGCCTATAAACGTCCCACTGCTGGGCGCAGGCTTCCCACGTGAAGATAGCACGTGGGGATATTGGGCCATAACCCGCCACGCTGGCCCAATGCGTGTTGGTGGGTTTTAACAACTGTCATCTTACGACAACAAACGGGAGCAACGGCTTAACGTGCCTTTCAAAGCACGGAGGAGCTCGAGATGTTTTAAATTTGGTCACCCATTCAGTGACCCGGCATTGCGAAAGTTGCTTAGTGGGCAAGGTCGCAAGCCGAACGTGCTAGCCGATGCGCCATCGAGCTCTGAAGCATACATACTACCATCTCCTACATACATATACTTAAACACACACTTCTTACATAAATACTTACGTACATTCCATTTCAAACATAATGTTTTTTTTATTCATTTCGAATATCGATAAGTATTATACCACAATAACAATTTATAATAATAGTATTATAAAATATTACAGTAGGTATTATATTTTTTCTTGTTTAGAATGGAACCTATACTCCAGCCAAATTCGATGACGAATGTTTGTAAACAGATTACTGTTATACCTAGTTGCAGTAGGATTTTACTTTTTCTTGAGAGACATTCACAAGAAAACAGTTAACTATTGTGTCTTTCTTTCAAAAAACAGTAAAAGTACTAGTGAAACTAGACATTTGCACAAATGACAGTAATATGTTAACAAACATTTGGCATCAAATAGGAACCGTGACATTTATTCACGCTCTTATAAATCAGACATCAGTTTAAAAAAAAGAAAAACTTTGAAAGTGTTCGAATAATAGTTATACTTAATGTATTTACTTTATTTACAACAAGACTATGTATAAATACTAACTTACAAGACTGAGTATTTTTTATCATACTTATTGTATTTAAACCTCCTTTTATATTCTGCCAACAATAATGGGAATCCTACATTTTGATACCAGCAACACTACGCATAACATGGCCGTTATTATTGTTAAACTTTAAATTTTTATTAAAATTTATCGATACTTACAGATGAAACGTGACTATCCTTTTCGAAAAGATTTTTTGTAGTTTTGACAGAATTTCACTGAGCAAACGGTCATTATGCGAACAATTTCACCGAAACGCGAGAGGTAAACACTGCTTGACGGCACAATGACACTGACCGCCAGGATTGCGCGATAGGCCAATATTGGCCTATAAATTTTTCTACGTTTACATGTATATATTCGTCGTAACTTGTATATAAACATTTTTCTTTCCTTTCCTTTCTCCGTATTATTCTTACATATTGATTATATTTGTTTGATTAATAAGAACATTTTTGAGAAAAAACGTAATAGGTAATTCAAACAGGAAAGCCCTTATCTCTCTACATTCTCACTCTGCAATTATGCAATCCAAAATTCCCTCTGCATTTTACCACCGCTCATATTTCTTTATAAGTTTTTGACATGTATCTAATTGTGTGAATTTCCTACAAGTGCTTTATTTATTATTTATACAACCACTTAGAAGTCACTGCTCATGAACGATACTATTCTTGGAAGCCGGCTTGTTTAACACTATCAGTTTACCTATAAATGTAGAGCTGGCAAATTCGTCAGTCAGAGCATCTTCGATAATTCAGTAGGATGGCACAATTGACGTTATTATGTTTGGCAGTTTTTGCCTCGGCCGTTCAATGCGCTGTTTTGCATGTAGAAGGTACATAAATATTGTTAAAATATATATTTATACGAACTTTCTCTTTCATTTCTATGTCTAACCCACATGACCTTGGCATCTAAGGAACTTATGGACATTTGAAGAAAGCGTGTTAGTTGAATGACGTAATCTTTTATTTACAGATGTGGCTCAGAAAAGAGTAGCACGCTCTCCATGCGAAACCTGTGGAGGGCCACCAGGGTCGCCGCCCCCTCCGCCAGTACTCCGCACGCAGAACTGGAGCGGCTTAGCCAGGAGCGCCGATGGTCTCCAGAACGCAATTTTCAGCGGCGCTGCTGCAGCGGCTGATCAAGGCGCCCAAACAACAGGAGAAGCCTTTTCATTAGCATCGTCGGCAGTCAATGCTCCTGCAGCTGGCCTTTCTGTTAGAACTGGCTATGGAGGTGCCACTGGCGGCGTTGGAATATCAGCAGGTGGTAAAGATGGAAATTCACCAGGGATCGGAGTGAACATTCAAGCTACCAAAACAGGTAGTGGATATGGTGGAAGTGACGGTGGAAGCTACAAGGAATCTCAATACTCTTCACAGAGTGGAGGCAGTAATTCTTTTGGAGTGAGAGGGCTTCAACAGGCTAATAACCAAGATGCAGGAATTGGGTCTGCTTCTTCATCTAGTCAAAGCGGGTCATATGGTGGCAGCAATGAAAACATAGGTCAAACGAGTCACCAAGGATATGGTCATGGAATCCAAGCCGGAAGTGGAAAGAATGAGCGTTTTGAAGGTAATGGTGAAAATAAACAATCAGAGTCTCAACAAGTTCAATCAAGTGGATTCGGGTCAGCGTCGTCGTCCGCGCAGAGTAGTTCGTTGGGTGAAAACAATGGAAATTTTGGTGTATCAGGGCAAAATGACTTTAATGGCAGACTTTCACCTGGAAGTCATAAAAATAGACCCACGAAAAATTATGGTGGATTCCATAATATAGATACTCAACAAGGTCAAACTGGTGGATTTGGATCAGGGTTATCGTCAAGCCAAGGTAGAAGTTATGGTAGTAACGAGGCTGTCAGTGGTAGTGATGCGGGACACCAACATTTTACCGGTGGAAGCAATACAGGAAGAAATTTCGGAAAGGAAGGAGGCCGATATCAATCTGGTTATCAACAAGACCAACAGGGATATGGGTCAGCTCTATCATCATCTCAAAGTGGAGCATTTGGCTATGGATCTACCCATGGTAACATTCAAGGAGGTTATGGCAGTGGAAGGAAGCAATTTGGAAGGGACGGTGCATATCAACAACCTGAGTCTCAACAACAACAATCTGGAAGCTATGGTGGTTCAGCATCCGGTGTTCAGGGCGGTGTTGACGCTGGTCAACAGGTACAGAACAGTGGTTTTGGATCTTCCAACTTTCAAGGACAATCCGGATCTTATGGAAAAGAAGTAAATACAGATGCGCAACAGAGTTCTGGACAAGCTGAACTCGCACATGGTAGCTATGGCGGTTTGCATGCTGGTGTATCAGGGTCTTCTAGCTCTGATACCGAGTCAGCGCTTAGTGGAGCTCTAAACTTGGCCTCTCAAGGTCTGCAGACCACACGGCAGTCAGGCTGTAGTACTTGCGGAAAGAGCAGCTATGCCCTCAGCAATGCCAAGAGCTATAGTGGATCGGCGGTCGCGCTGTCTATCGGAGGTTAATTTAGATAAAACTGTGAAAGCACAATTTGTAATACCAATGCCTCTCTTCGAATTTTTGTTTGAATTGTTGTCGATTATGTTAATAAAATATTTTTGATGAATAATTGTTTGAGCTTTTTGTTATGAACCCCATGAAATAGAAATGTATATTTGGATACTTTGCTTATTTCGACACTAATAGAAAAATAGAATTTTCTGTCTTTAGTCCATTAGTCGCCTTTTACGACACCCAAGGGAAGGGAGGGGTTAGTAGTATTATTTTGATGAACCCATCGCCGCTCCATGCCGTTGGATGTATGTGCAGTCCTTAGCCCGTAAGTCGCTTTTTACGACACCGAAGGGAATAGAGGCGTTGGTAGTATTATTTTGATGAGCCCATCGCCGCTCTATGCTGTTGGATGTATGTGCAGTATTTAGTCCGTTAGTCGCCTTTTACGACACCCAAGGGAAGGGAGGGGTTGGTAATATTATTTTGATGAGTCTTTAGTCTGCTTGGGTCATTTTAGCTCCTTGTATAACAATTTACTACTGTTTCATTAATGCTTTTTATTGTCTCGTAGATGGTGTGAAAAGTAGAGTATTCTTCTCGGGGATAAAGGTGCCCTTCGTCTTGGGCGACCTTGAATCCCACGCTGCACTCAGGATTCTTGTCTTAACTCCCTCGCTTTTCTCGGCAGTTAACTCTAAACACCCTCGCTGCGCTCCTTCGTTTCGCTCGGGATTCAATAAGGGGCGCCCGCTACATAAGACACTACTTTATCCCCTTGGTGCATAATCTACTATTTTCTTCAAATACTTGTATGTAAACAAGCGGCCATAAACTAAAGCTTCAAGTCAATTGAAGATAATAATATATTTTGTATTTTATCTAAAACATTTAAATAAATTATTATATAATATAAAATATGATTAATTATATTTATTAGTTTATTAGTCACCTTTCGGCCGGCCGGCCGAAAAGTAAAAGCTCCGCATAATCGCATCTAGTTCGCCGACCACCAAATAATTATATAATATACCAAATAATTAACCCATTTGAATGAAAATAATAAAAATTTTACTAATTTTCCGGATACATTGACAACATCTTTATTTACCAAACCATATTACAACGCTGTAACTTATCTTGTAAAAATTAGAGCGCACTTTATTTTCGGTGATTTTAATGCCCACTTGCACTGCTTGACATTCAAAGGTAATTTGCGGAAATAATTTATTTTATTTTTTTATTTTATTTCATAGGAAAACTTACAGCTATTACAAACATTTGCTCTAATCAAACTTAAAATAACTATTAGCTACTAACAAGTTTTCACATATATGTTATAAAGTAGGTTATAATTATTTTTGAGAACATGCGGTCTAATTACTAATCTTGGAGTGCACTACAATTAAATATTAATAACAAGGAAAGAAAAACGTATTCTGTGTTAAGTACTACGAGTATAGTAACCATAACAATTCAATTCTTATATTTACCTATGTTTATACTATCATTTATTTATAACTTATTTATTTATTCGAAATTCCTGCTACGTATGGGGCAGACAGTAACATACACAGTTTTAATCGTCACCATAACCAACAAGGAAATACGCTGCCAGTGCTCGCTTCAGTGAAACAATACTGCTACAAAATAGGTCAATCTCAGTGCAATCGCTCAGTGAGTTAAACAAACGACAAGAACGTATTAGAAATTTAATTTAGGCCCTGTCAGAATAACAGCGCTTCTGTGTCATTCTGTACATCCATGAATGACACAGCAGCTTATGCTGAGACAGGGCCCTTTAACTTCACACTCTTAGTTTATTTTTTATTACTCATCTGTTCTTTTTTTCTGTCCATTTGTATTATTTATTATTTTCTATCTTTCTTTTTTGTCTAAATGATGTAAGCGTGTGTATGTTAATAAATTATTTTCTATTCTATTAGATAGCTGTTTTGTCGGTAGTTGTTTGTTAAAGAGTTATTATGCTGCTAATTTAAGGAGATATTGGGTACATTTAAACATTTCAGAAGGCATCGATTTTTAAAATGAGTATACTGAAGATTTCTTATTATATGGATATAACTACATAGTGGCCGAAAACCAGAGGGAGCCGGTAAACCGGCTAAGTTACCCTATGCCACAAAACAAATTCTCCACAGAATGCATCTAGCAACAATTCAATTCAATCTAATACCATTTTAGGATTTGTTAGAGTGTCTTAATTGTTATAATTGATCGTTTTATGATTCTCCGTATTTAAATATTATAACAGCAGCAGTGGTAATACAATCCGAAGTGCAAACGCTCCAAGTAAATTAGGAGAATGGGTTGAAAGATTATTTTAGATATTATTTTTAAATTAAAACGGGATAAAACATAATGCACTTGTAATAAGAATGTCACATGTACTTAGTAAGAAGTTTTATCAAACTATTTAAAATATTAGGACAATCATTATATTATATTGCGTAATTTTCGACTTATTCTTTAGAACGTGTAAAAATTACCTTCTGGAGGCACTGAAATAATTAAGCCTTTGATTTGATTTAAATGGAAGATGACGATTTTAGGGTTGGACCCTTATTAAAAGTTTACCGATCCGTTTCGTTCCTTCTCTGGGTATTACATGTTTCTTAAAAATGTGTATAGGCAAGTCCATATTTGCTCCGTGGCTAGGTCTACGCTGCTAAAACGTAAGAGGAAAAAGCCCGTTTCCAGTTGAAAGATACCGTGCTAATATGGGAAATGTAAATATTTTACAGATGTCTTCAAAAACCTGCATCGTGTGCAGACACCATTAGCGACATGTTTTCGCACCCCGCGCAGATGTGCCTAGTCAATTATCGCCGGTAGTGACATAAGAGTGGATTCCACGTAATTTTGTATAAATCAGATGTTTATACATGAGCTGTATAAATGTAACAAGAAGCCGACAATAAGATCAAATCGATAATATGTGGCGGTTGGGCACATTGTTGGTTGTAGCAGTCGTTATTAGATTTAGTTCGTCAGTTCAGTTTGAATGTAAGTTGACTGTTATTTAGATAGTTACGAAGCGGAGCCCTCATATAGAGAAATCAAATAACTAGTAATATAAGAAATTCACGCTTATTTGTATTTACAAATAAACATTAGTCTTGAACCTCAACTCATGCCCAGTTATATTATTTTTCTAATCAAATCAGTTTATTGTTTATTACCACTTTCTGTACTTTGATTTGATTCGATTACTTTCTGAGAACTACAAACGAAAATGTCCTAAAAATCTAATAAAAAAAATCATCAAAATATAAATTCTATTAATGTTTCCTTTCAGATGGACGTGAGGTTCAACGGGTGAGGCGTTCGCCGCCGTACTGCCCGCCATACTTCTACCATCAGCACCCACGGCACTTCCCGCACCCACCGCCGTTCTGGCCGCCACCGCCACCGCCACCACCCTACTACGAAGACCAACAGAACTCCCAAGAACAACAGAACTTCCCAGAACAACAAAACGAAAACCAGCAACAGAACCAACAGCCAACCTACCAGCAGAATGAACACAGTCAAGCGTACAGTGATGCCAATTCGCAAGCCAAGACCCAGAACGGTCCGGGAGAAGTCGCGTTACCGGAAAAGGCACCATGTGACAAGTGTGATAAAGGTCAGAGTACCTCAATCAGTAACGCCAAGAGTGTCTCAGGATCAGCCATAGCAGTGGCCATTGCTGGCAAAGGTAAAAAACGGTAAAACAAAAAAAATGCTAACCATGTTGCTACGGTTGCCCGCAAAGTTGATATTGAGTTGAGTGAGACGTTTGAAGTTTTTTTATGTTCGTACAACAAATGAAGACTGCTACTAAATTGAAAAATGTAATAAAAATTGTAAAAATAAAACTGTCCTTTAATTTTATTCAATATCGGTACTTATTAATTTTGAAACATACAAAATTGTTTGTGCATATTTTAGTACTTCTTGTATTTAAAAGCTTATCTATTATATTACCGATAAGGTTACGGCTAACCGTAACCTGAGTTGCGGATATATTCTTTTACACTTTCCGTTTTATTGTAAAACTCGCGACCCGCCCCGGCTTCGCACGGGTTACTACCCATACCCGTAGTCGTACCTAAAGAAATTATATATAGCCTATAACCTTTCTCGATAAATGGGCTATCTAACACTGAAATAATTTTTTAAATCGGTCCAGTAGTTCCTGAGATTAGCGCGTTCAAGCAAACAAACTCTCAGCTTTATAATATTAGTATAGATATAGATAGGTGATGATATTGAAAAGTGGAACAACATAAAAGTAATTTAGCGTAAAAAAGTTGAAATAAAGGTGTTTTCCTTGAAGTCGAAACGTAATGCGACTTAGATATGTTTTTATTTTACCGTCATTTTTAACACTTCAACTTGAAAACTATAAAATTTCGCAAAACATACTTTGTGTTAGTTAGATAGGTCAATGTCGTGTCTGTATGTAGTAGTTAGTCAGTCACATTCAATAAAATAAACTCAAAATAATCATCAACAACATGCAAAAAAGTATTACTACACCTACCATTTTCCTTTATGTAACGACTTAACATTACGTAAGGCCTTTCTTCCTGTACTAGTTTTTGTGACCTATTCACAATTCACATGTTACTTATATACTTAAAGTCACAGTATAGTCATACAAATTGGTAAACCAATAAACTTTTAAGAAAATGAAAAGTTGAAATAACTGAATCTTTTCCTCTAATCTTTAATTGTAACATTAAAAGCAGTATTTTATCGATTTTACTGTTCTTTCATCCGTGCTTTTTAAAATACTATTGTGGATTTGAAATCCCGTTAGCGCAAAGGCTTTTGTTAGCATTTATTTCTCTTCTTGTCTGGCAACTGTTACTGGCAGCTTAGATTTTGATAGTGGTACAATAGTTCATTAGGATCATAGTAAAAAAACACATCGTCATTCGTACTGGCTGCGATGCGTATGCAGTTAAAAGCATCGCGAAACAAGATGGCTACGGTTGGTTAAAGTTGTGATTCTTCATTTCTTGAAAATATATAAAATTCAAAGAGTTACATAGTAATTTAAAAAATCAATAACTTTGTGAGTTTCAAACATTAATTTGGCGTTGGTTTAAGTATATAATTTTGTAAGGAATTTTCAGAAAGCTATGAACCATTTTCTGTATAAATTGAGTTGATTGAATATTGAGTTAAGACGATGCCTCTTTTTTTTGGTTAAGCCGATTTTTAGGGAAACCCCATCAAAAGGTTACCAAGCGATAGGGTTTCCCTATTGATAGGCTTAGGCTTTCGAAGCGGTAACTTTTTTGAATAAAGTTAACTGCTTCCAATGCACTTACCAAATCAAATAGGGTATTTGTAACGGTAATTTTAAGCGCTTATCAAATAATAAGGTTACCCTATTGTCTCCTATCTCGTTTTCGCGTACGCGCCGCCACTAGACAAATCCGGTTTACGCTCGCTCGGCCAGTGGACGAACGGAGGGCCTGCACTGCACAAAGCATGTCATTTGTTTTGTGCTCCTGTATATTTCTTATGAAATTGTTTTAATAGTTTATTCCATAAACTGTAAATAGTTATAAAAGTGTAAATAATTGGTTCTGGACTTGTAAAATGGTGGTTAACTATTACAGTTTGTATGAATAATACTTATTTGTCTATGATATTACTATACAAGCTTTTTATTTAACTTGCAATGCATGTTTGTTCGGGTGAAATCTTGCAACTTAATTTTGATCCACTTTCCGGTTACCGATTGAGTTGAAATTTGCATACATGTGTAAATCGCGTGACAATGCAATATTATGATGACATGGCGCTATGGAAGCTGGAAGCTGGAAGGTGGCAATAGGAACTTTGCAATGAAACAACACAATCTCATCGAGTTTGGGCTCGTTTCAATCGTCTTGACGAGTAGTTTGTCTTTCAATGGTAACCAGGGTTTGATGATGGAGCTGGAAGGTGGTAATAGAAACTCTGTAATGAAACAACGCAACCCCATCGAGTTTCGGCTCGTTTCATTCGTCTTAACGAGTACTTTGTTTTTAGATGGTTGGTAACCATCTAAATACAAAGTACCGTTTGTATGAATAATACTTATTTGTCTATGATATTACTATACAAGCTTTTTATTTAACTTGCAATGCATGTTTGTTCGGGTGAAATCTTGCAACTTAATTTTGATCCACTTCTTTTCTCATGTGCTGTTGTTTTGTTTTTTTTTTTTAAAAATTATTGACTCGTCATAGTGACTGCATCATGCCTGATGGTAAGCAGTCAATGCAGTCCAAAATAATGAGAGCGCTCCCCACTGTAAAATAAGCACGGTAACAAGCGCACTTATTGTATTTTTTGGTACGAGTACTGATAGTCTGCACAGTATGATGGTGGTTCCTAAGACCAGCACGTGTAGTCCGGGAGAGATACTCTCTGCAGTAATCTCGGTAGAAGACACTGAGACGAGCAATGTCTCTACGCAGCTGGAGATTCTCAAGATACGCTGTAACCTCAGTATCTCCAATAATGCGTACCGCTCGCCTTTGCAGTTTATCAAGTGCATCGAGGAGGTATTTAGCGGAGCCGTCCCATAATAGGTGGGAACAATACTCCATACTCGATCGCACCTGAGTCTTGTACAGCGATCAATATGTGTACGATCGAGAGCCAGGTTCACTTTGGCAACCACTTCTTGCCTTTTCACAACGATATCGGCATGCTTTGCCGCAGGATGTCCCAAGTATCGCTCATGCACCGTACCGTCATCCGCATAACAATGAATATTGCCCAAAGACAACATGTTATTAATATGCAAAAGAAATAGAGTAGATGAGAGCACAGAACCCTGCGGCACTCATGCAATTACCTTGTAAAACGCGGAGGAACTACCCTCACAAAGGACACGAATCCTCCGCTCCACTAGAAAGTCTGCAACCCAGGCGCACAAACGGAGCAGCACACCAAAGGCTGGCAATTTAAAAAGAAGGGATTGATGCCACACTCTATCGAATGCTTTGGCGATATCAAAGCAAATTGCCAGGTATTTGCCATGCTTGTCCGTCGCTTCACCCCACGCGTGAGTAACGTACGCTAGAAGATCACTCGTTGATCGCTTGCATATTCCAAAATCCAGACAAACTAAAGAGCCGGACAGAGTCTGGACTAGAGTCTTAAAAGTCCGGACATTTCGGGTATAATCCGGACGGATGGTAACCGTATTCGGGGAAGGCCGGACGTGGCGTCAGACGGCCCTGCATGGCTGATACAGGCAAAGTAATCAAGTTTGCTACTCTTATGTTGTAAGGCTTGGAAGAACGGTCAAGTTGCCTTGGCTTAATGTACGGACTTTTTGTGGGGACTTATTAAGTTTTCAATTAATAACGTGGTTTTTTATTTGTCTTAGACCCCGGTGGGTTGACCAGACCATAAAACTGAACAACTTTTTCCAAGAAATAGGCCAAAACACGAGATATTATTTTTACTTTTCCATACAAACCTTGCTCGGTCAATAGAGACTTTGAAAGAATAAAAAACCACACAGTATATAGGTAGGTGCCTTAATAATGTACAATTGTATGATCTCACCAACCCGCATTAGGCCAGCGTGGCGGGTTATGGCCCAATTTCCCCACGTTCTATTGTCTACGTGGGAGGCCTGTGCCCAGCAGTGGGACGTTAGTAAGCTGATGATGCTGTTGTTAGAGCTGCCATAGGGTTACCATCCATTATTTATTTATCATATACCATGGATTTATCCGGACAAAAAACAACAAAAAATAAAAGAAAAAAATACTTTTTAAAACCAAGCTTGTTGTTAAAAGATCTAAAAATTTAAAAATAATAATTTAATCCTGATAAAAAAAAATATCATTATAATAGGTATACCTACATTGCAACCTTTAATGGTAATTAACCATATTCGTCTACGTCACAATAATCATATATCGTAAGTAGGTACATACATATTAGACATTTTTATTAAACCATAAAACTTTACACCTTGTAATTAATTTTTGCGTTTTCATCACATACCCAATTTTTTATAAATAAAAGCGTAAGTTTGTTGCCATTGTGATGGAACATCAAAGAACATTTAGCATTATTACACCGTCATAATTATTTTTGCAATCACAATGTAACACTCTTTTATTTATAAAATATTGGGTAAGTATGTGATAAAAACGCAAAGTTTTAATACAAAGTGTAATGTATTAAAGTTAAATAAAAATGAGTAATAGTGTACCTACTTACGATATTTGGTTATTGTGACGTACAAGGTGTAATGTATTAAAGTTAAATAAAAATGTCTAATAGTGTACCTACTTAAGATATTTGATTATTGTGACGTAGACGAATATGGTAAATTACCGTTAAAGGTTGCAATGTAGGTATACCTATTATAATGATATTTTTCTTATCGGGATTAAATTAATATTTTTAAATTTTTAGTTCTTTTTATCATCAAGAACATGAAAAAAGCTTGTTTTTAAAATGTTTTTTTTTTTAATTTTTACTTTTTAGTATTATTTTGTATTTTAATACCTTTACATATCAATAAAAAATAGTCCACTCATTAAGACGAATCAAACTCGACGCGGTTGTGTCGCTTAATTACTGAGTTCCTATGGCCACCTTCCAGCCCATCATCAGACTCTCGTTATCATCTAGCACCAAAGTACTCGTCAAGACGAATCAAACGAGCCCATGCTCGATGCGGTTATGTCGTTTAATTACTGAGTTCCTATGGCCATCTTCCAGCTCTATCATCAGATCCTGGTTACCATCTAGCACCAAAGGACTCGTCAAGACGAATCAAACGAGCCGAAACTCGATGGGGTTTCGTCGTTTCTTAACTGAGTTCCTATGACCACCTTCCAGCTCCATCATTAGACCCTGGTTACCATTGAAAGACAATCTACTCGTCAAGACGATTCAAACGAGCCCAAACTCGATGAGGTTGTGTCGTTTCATTGCGAAGTTTCTATGGCCACCTTCCAGCTCCATCATCAGATCAGCACCATGTCATCATAATATTGCATTGTCACGCGATTTACACATGCATGCAAAATTTCAACTCAATCAGTAACCGGGAAGTAGATAAAATTTAATTTGCTAGATTTGATGACAAACGGACAGGTGAAACTAAATAAAATCTTGTAAAAATCTAACAAGCTGCATTGCAAGCACCGCGCGACAGGTCTTAACGGAAAATTAACTTTAGTGCGAATAACTTATTTACGAGTAAGCGATATTTTGCAGCACGCTCGCCGCGAGGGGGCCTCTGTTGAAAGCTACACACGTAAATAGTTATGCAATAATAAGTCTAATGCATTGCACGTAGAAGCTTGAATCGCTTGTGCGCGTTAAAACCCTTTTTATAGGGTTAGCTTCAACAGGGTTTTTGGATGCGGTTAGTGCTTACCCTAATTAACTGTATCAATTTGGTTATCCTTTCGATGCGGTAAGTCGACGATATGCTAACCGTATTGATAGGGTTAGTGAAAACAAGTCTATGAATTACCCAATCAAAAACCCCTTATTTGGGTAAGCGGTTCCGGTCCTTGTGCCTCAGTTGGTACTCGAACTGGTAAGATTGGAAACCCACGTCTCGGTAGCTCAGTGGGAAGAGCTGACGATCGGCCGGATCGCAACGGTGAGGGGTTCTAGGTTCTAGACCCTATATTGGCAAATCGTCTTTTTAGAATGTGCTATTTTAGGATTGGATTATTAGGTAATATTGTTTTCAAAAGTCACAAACATTACACATTGAAATTAAAATCACTATTAAGATTTAAACGTGTTTATTTTGCTATTAAAATTTTATCCTGACTAATAAAATAAACCGTTCTTCTCCACAGCTAAAACACTTCCTGAATGGGTGATGCCCATCCATCCAAATAAATTTAGACGATTCAAAATGCTTATATATTTTTACATATATATGTATGTACTTATATATTATATATTTATGCACACATAGGTGAAAGCGCATTGATAAATAGACTAATTATTTAGTTGTTACACTACACACACTAGATTGTGTTTAGCATTTCTTAGTTCACATTAAAATTTAACTTCAAATAAAATATTATCTTCTTTATTTTGAGTCCCCCATTTATATTAATTTTATACATAAAATGTAACCATTGCAGTTGAGTTTACGATAAGTAATTAATTGTACTAGTATGTTAGTTTACCTTAAGCTATATTGTAAAATTGTTTGTAGTTCTATAAATAAATTATTAAAATAAATATATGGGGTCAACCTGAAAACGCAAAAAAAAATCAGCTGTTCTATATGGGTTTGACGCATTTGGTGCACTTCGCAACTTGTACACCATGCTCAAATGGCACAATTGGTGCACTTCTCATATGGTGAACTTCGCAACTGGACCACTTCTCATATGGTGAACTTCGCAACTGGTGCACTTCTCATATGGTGAACTTCGCAACTGGTGCACTTCTCATATGGTGAACTTCGCAACTGGTGCACTTCTCATATGGTGCACTTCGCAACTCGAAAAGAATTTGCAGTTTTGTATGGAATAAACGCAAGTCTATCACATACATACTCACCTAAGTACACATGCGGCATGAGCAGAGACCACAGACTGCTTTCCGTTTACAACAATCCTGACACACAAACATATCAACACGTTGTGAATGCAAAGTTAAATTAAAGAAAGTACCTATGCTAACCTGATAAAAACATTCTCTCTGTAAGCAAGTTAGGTGATTTTTTATGCATTTCACTAAGCGATAAAACATTAGAGGGCGTGAATACCAAATTGGCGATCGACAACTATTTGATCGGTTTATTACCTGGTTAATGATAGTGTAGCGAGTCGCAGGGGGTCTATTACAAGAAACGATATCAAACTTCAATGACTTTATCGTTGCCTCTTGAGCAGTGTTGAAACAAAAAAGGGAGTATATCTATAATACGTCTCGTTGCTGAACTACATAACACTTGTGAAATGCGGGTTGGTAGGGTACGTGTCGAAATCTCCAAAACACATTTGTATAATAGAACACAGGACCTACGAATATCGGGTCATAAGTTCTCGTGATAGCCAACTTCTGCGTATCGTATTCATTATATTGCAAGTTCTCAGTCAAGGTCAATCCACTCGAGAGAATCATAAAACGATTTTATTGACACGTTAATGACTGTTTAAAAATGTATCATCTATCATTAGGTAGTTGTCCCCAGCTAATCTATTCATTGGGATTTAGATTACAAAGCAACAGTAGAATGAAATAAAATAAGATAATACCTGTTCAATATCCAAAATAGTTACTTGTGTGCCAATCAATTGGCAGGCATGTTTGTTCACGTATCACTTTACAACAGCTGCACCCATATAGCTTATCTTTTTTGTTGTGTTTGGAATTGTCAGGACAAGGAAGAAATTAAGTTTTTGGAAATTAGTCACGGGTACGCCACTGAAACAATATTAAAGTTAATACAAAACCAACACAAAACCATGATAACCACGAGAGTTCCGGAGCCCCCCCCCCCCCCTCCTCTCACAATTCCTATTCCTTCCCTAAAGGACGGCAACGCGCCTGCGATTCCTCTGGTTTTGCGGGTGTCCATGGGCGGCGGTGATTACTCTCCATCAGGTGACCCGCCTGCTTGTTTGCCTCCTTCTTATATTAAAAAAACAGAAATATATTAACATAAAAGCTAATTGGCATAAGCCATTAAAAAATAGAAAAAAAAGCTAATTCGTTGTATCGTGATAGATTTGTTTTTAATGCGTGTTATAAATTAATAGACACGACGATTTCTGTTCTATGTGCTCCTAAATTACAAATTCTTTCAAAAAAGAAGAAACAAATATTCGCAAACATAAAACAGTGAAAAAATTTGCATGATCCGAATGACGTGTATATAAAAATAATCTCCAAATGTCGTAAAACGCCCACGCGGAGCCTTGTTACCTCTGATTTGAGTAAAACACTTTGATAATTATGCAAAAATACTTAAATCCAAGGAAATAGGAAACGAAATTTCGCACTTCCGCGGCGATGACGATCGTGATAACATTGTTGCTTGTGGCTCTAGTCTATGGTGATGCTGCTCGCGACGAGACGATCTAGTTTTGCGTGCTGAGTCAACGCGCTTGACCTAGCAGAATAAGGTCAGAGTGCTTAGGCTCTGACGCTGCCGCGGAGAAAAGTTGCTTAAACTTTTGTATTTTTTTATTTTTAGTATCTACAGATTACAGATTGCAACTTTTGTAAAAGTCAAGTTTAGAGAATGGCAAAATAATTTCTTTTTTTAATAATGAGAGCATGTGACCGCGGTAAAGCGCTTAGCCCGATTTCCGGAGTTTAATTACCAGATCGGGATAACTGAGTTTGTTCTCCGATTATACTATCGTCGATTTTGTAATGTTTAATTTGGTGGATTTTCTGAACTTTGTTACTTATTTTATTAATTAGACATTTTTCTTTGCTTTCCGGTTTTCTCCGTTACAACATATTTCTTTCTAAGTAAGTAATTTAGTAAGTTCTCTATTTAGTAAGTAAGTTACAAAAATAATAAAAATGTTCACGAGAAAGCGTCATTAGAATTGGCATAGTTTATGAAAATATGTTACTTTAAAGTTTGTATAATATTAAGAAGGCTTTTAATCATGAAATAAAGTTATCTATGTCACTCTCATATTTCAGGCCTCCGTACAATTTAAGCAAGGAAAGCTTTATTCACGCATAAATTAAATCAATCCGTAACTCTGGCTCGACATAAAGGCAAGTACAAACACACTTCTTATAAAGTAAAGATGTTACATATAACAAAAACTAAAGAGAAAAACAAAAATGAAATAAAATGTTTGTATTGAACGGTCTTCGTTTCTAACTAGATTATTAAAAATTGATTCCATACTGTACTTCAGTCTCTATCCCCTCTGGTAATCAATAAATTATAGCGTCGCCAATTTCTTGTAATCATTTTTAAACCTACAAAGTAAATTATTCTATGACGAGACGTCTATTTACAGACAGCCATAAATTCTTATTCTTTCTAATAAATTAATGTACCAAAATAATGAGTTGCCATACTTTTCAATGAAGATGAGGCGAGTCGGACTTATGCTTGTTGCTATGCCAATTAAACAGTAAGGCTATTCTGCAAAATAGTATTTAAAGTTAAACAGTAGTTGTTTAGTTTTTTTAAACTCTTTTAGTCTGTTTTCGACATTGTCTAACTTTAGACATAGCTGTCAAAGTTGCATTAGTTTCTATCCCAAGTACTTATTAATTGAGTTTATTGAATAAATATATTTTAAATAAATAAATAAATAAACTTTCCTACACTCACACCAATTATCTAGCCCAAGAGAAGCTTCGTCATGAAACTCGTTAAATGGTTACTAGACAACGGATAAACATACATATAATACTTAAATACATACTTATTATACATAGAAAACACCTACACCCGAGACAATTTAGAAAAACATTAGTTTCTAAATTGACCTGACCGGGGATCGAACCCGGGACCTCAGAGATGGCGACACTATGAAAACTGGTGTACAAACCACTCGACCAAGGAGGTCGTCATAATGACTTTTAACTTTTTAAAGTTCAATTTTTAAGTTCAAACTAAAGTACAATCCTAAATGTTTTAATACAAAATACCTACCTATATCACTTGAAATAGGTCCAACGCGTAAAATTGCGAAGCCATTAATTAGGATATAAAACATTAAACATCGAGAATGATTTCCGAATCACTCCATTTAAAGGTATTGTTTACAAATTCGTGATTGCAGCCAGCTTCCGTGGGATCTTTTCCAAAGAATGGAGCTCCAATGTCTCGCGGGTGGGGGCGGCCTCGCGGCGACCTATAAAACCGATTTGACCCACAAAAAATCAAACACACCCAGTAACGGAACAAACAGTCAACATGGCCAGTTTCCGATTATTAATGTTCTTTTTTGCGGCCACCTCTATGGCATGGAGCCAGACCAACGCCGAAGGTTGTAATTTTTTTTATCGCTAACCTATAATCTGCTCGCTTTGGGTCACGATCGGTGAAATTCGTGTTATCACCGATATCCGCACCGTTAGAATGTTAACGATACCGGTAATGGAACCCTTTGTTTAATTTTTTATTTCGCCGCAGACTCGACGGCGCTGAGTGGAGCGGTCAGCGGCACCGCCTTCATACGCGAGAAACGTCACTCAAAGAGGAGATTGTGCAAAAAGTATGGAATATGCAATAATGGTGGACTCCAAGGCGGCCACCAGGGCTTCCAAGGCGGCTACCAAGGCTTTCAAGGTGGCCATCAAGGAGGTTATCCTGGACAATATCCACCAATCAACATAGCTATCAGTCAATCTCAGGCTGCAGCGAACGGAGCGGGAGGTGGTTATTCCCATGGCAACTATCCGAATAACCATCAGTACAATGGGGGTTATCCCATTCAAGGGGGCTATCCCAACCAAGGAAACTATGGCGGCTTCGGTCAAGGAAACTACGGTGCTTACCCGC
The DNA here is from genome assembly GCA_963921215.1 of Scoparia ambigualis. Taxonomy (NCBI): domain Eukaryota; kingdom Metazoa; phylum Arthropoda; class Insecta; order Lepidoptera; family Crambidae; genus Scoparia; species Scoparia ambigualis. The sequence goes on from OY992504.1 coordinate 5,199,618, forward strand.
AACAGGGTGGGTATGGCTCTGGTTACTTAGGCAACGGACAGGGTTCCTACAACAACCAGTTCAACGGCAACTTCTACGGTCCGGGAGGACAAAATGGTGGTGGCTACGGGTTCCAGAAACCGTTTGGACCCTATTATGATGAGAACCCCGAAGAAGGGGACCAAAGTGAGCACGAACAGGATGACACTAGCGGTGGAGCGGGGGCCTACAATGATCACAGTCAAGGCCAAGGGTACAACCAAGATCAAGGACAAAGTCAGGACTATGCGGTAGCTGGGGCCTTCGCAGTCGCTGGCAGAACAAACAACTGATGAGAGATGTATTAATTGTTACTTTGTGTTTAACAGTAGTGTAAGAATTAATCTGAGATTTAAGTTTATTTATTTTTTTTGTAAATAAAACCAAATTTGAAATATATGTTATCGTCTTATTTTTACGAAAGATAATTCCCAATTCAAATATTAAATTATACTTTTTACGGTAACTCTACTTTTCTTTAATCTACTGTTCTTAAATCCATTTAAAAATATATTCAATATATTGATAGCAGGTATAATCTTAATAGGCATCTTTATAGCTTTTCAAATGATCCAAATCACAAAAGCGTTAAATGAAGATTCTGGCACTAAAAAAAATCTATTTCAAACCAAATTCTTATTTAAGATTACCTACCAAACTAAATTAGCATAAAATTATTGAATGCCAATCTTTGACGACTCAGGAATCATACATTTCGATTTAGAAAATTAAATCTAAATATAGGTTTTTTTTTTGCAAGTTTAAATAAAACTTATTCATCTTTATGATAAAACAAGAAATTTGTTATTCACCGTAAAGTCCGTTGAAGTATTCTTATCGGGTTTGAATAGTGCAATTTAACAAAATAATCTCCCCACGTGGTCGTCAGCAGTGGGAAACTTACTTGCTGAAGATGAAGTTGAAAATGATAAATAGTTCCAATTTCTGTGTCGACAAATTACGTAATGTTATTTAATGTTGTGTACATTTCATTTTTTTACAATATAATGTTGTAGGACAGATTTTATTCTCAATTAGTTTCTACCGCTCAACATGATACGTCATACGTACATTGGTATATCACGATACACACGAAGCACAGGTCAGGCCGCATATGGAATACTGCTCCCATCTCTGGGCTGGAGCACCCCAATACCAACTCCTTCCATTTGACCGCATTCAACGCAGAGCTGCTCGAATTGTCGACGACGTAAGGTATTTCAGGTCGGCTCGATCCACTCTTCCTCTTCGGAGAGACGTTGCGTCTCTCTGTATATTTTACCGTATATATCATGGGGAGTGTTCTGAGGAATTGTTCGGCTTGATCCCTGCCGCTGATTTTCTTCACCGCACTACACGCAATCGACTGTCATTCCATCCACATCACCTTGATGGATGGCGGTCTACTACTGTGCGTTTTTCAAGAAATTTCTTGCCGCGAACTACAGTGTTGTGGAACCAGCTCTCGGCGGCGGTATTTCCGGACCGTTACGACTTCTTTAAGAAACGAGCCTATTCCTTCCTTAAAGGCCGGCAACGCGCCTGCGATTCCTCTGGTTTTGCGGGTGTCCATGGGCGGCAGTGATTACTTTCCATCAGGTGACCCGCTTGCTCGTTTGCCTCCTTCTGCTATAAAAAAAAAAACACAGTGTGAAGACGAATTGTTTATCACCATATAACACCATATCTTAACCGCCTCTGTGGTCTAGTGGCTAAGCCACCGGTTTCAGACCCAGAGGTTCCGGGTTCGATTACCAGCGGGGGGTACATATTTGTGTGCTCGATTTGGTTGGTGGTAGGGCTGTTAAATCCGCCTGGCTAGCTACCACCATCTTATCTAAGTCTGTCGCCATAACAACGATGTTTATAACATTGTTGTGTTCCGGCAGTTTGAGATAAGATAGCTAGTTCCTCAGTGGTTGAGGATTCCGGGTGAGGCGCGCTTCCACCTTCGGCCTTATCATCACTTACCATCAGGTGAGATAAAGGCCAAGCGCTTACCCGTGCCGAATAATAAAAAAAAATACTATTCGACAGTTATCTCCAGTTAGTCACAATGGTCTGTGATTGCCTGGTGGCAATGAGGACGCAAAAGCAGTCCTCTGCCACGGTACACGTTTCATCACCAATGGTGTAACTATTCTATTTCTAGATTGTTTTATATTTTTAAGTAATAAAATAAATATATTTTAGTATTTTGGTTTTCAAATAAAAGAATAAAAATAATAAAAAGAAATGTTTTTGTGTCTACATTCTTACAAATAAAAAAGTGGTTTAAAAACAATAATATTAATTGTATTTTTAGTTAATAACCCTCAAATAGTTTTAAAGATAATAAAACGTTAAAAAAACACTGACCTGACCCACTTGAGGAAATCCTTATTGCAACGTTTCAAAATATTTTCAATGACATTTCTCATAAATAGAGTACGTACGAGATATATCTACAGTCGGACGCTTTAAGCTAAGATTAACGGTAGTTTAAGCGCTTCGAATTCTCGGGGTTTTTCTCAAAAATCCTAGAATTTTATAGCCCCACAATCGCGAATAATCTGAAACGTTCTTGCACAAACCAGCCGCGCTTGTCAATTAAGTGCCCACTTAGAGGACGCGCACAATTTATGGTATCTGATCATTTCGGGCACATCAAATTATGGTACCGTAACTTGTGATATAAATTTTTATTTATTAGTGCCAATTGCTTTTCATCAATGTAGAACAATAATGGTGACCCAGTCGGGTGGCCGAGTGGAGGGGAATGTGGTCTCTAGTATATAAGCTCGGAGAAATGATCCACCGATATCCATAACCACCGGCGAAAGGTGTAGCATCCTGTCTCCAACACACTCCAGTTGCATTCACAATGGTTGCCAAGGTCTTTGTTTTGATGGCGCTGGCGGCGGCGGCGCAGGCTGTGCCCGTTTGGTTTGAGGGTAAGTGATGATTCAAGCTGGCTTAAGGTTTTTCTAAGTTTAGTACAGGACGATTATTAACAGTTAATTGTCACTACATAATATAAGTTTACAATGAAGGGTAATCTAAGTGTAAGTGTAGTTTATAGTATATGCAGCTTTTCTGCACAATAATTTGGCTAAGAAAAGTACTTACTTAGTAAATGGTTTTGCAGCATCACTGAAAAGACAAGGACGTAGTATCTGTATTAGTAAAATATATTGGAAGAATAATACATCATAATGTTTAAATTATTTATTTTGTCGTGATTAATTCCTTAACTAATGTTTTCTTAGTAAAAAAAGATTAGTTCATTAATTTTTATTCCACAACGGGTAAGGGCACGTCAACTTTAACTTAATTTGTAGCTGGGCCTTCATATCACCTGATGGAAAGTGACGATAAGGCCGTAAATGCGCCCTTTATCCTTAATCTCCAACTATTGGAAAAATCTAAAAAATCTATTGTCGATCTAAAGTCGCAACTCAACAATGTTACGAACAATGTAATAACAACGATTGCGATTGGACTAGTAAAGTAAAGAGTTTAATAGTAATATTTTCTCCAGGTTCAAACGGCTTCTACCCAGTGTTCCGTATCGGTCGCTCGCCGAACGTAGCGTTCGGCTTCGGCAGCGGGTTCAGCAGCAACATCGGCGGCATCGCGCACTCCACTGGCATCGGCTCCTCCTTCTCCAGCGGCGACGCGGAGGCCTACGGCGGCGGCATGACGGCCGGCGGCTTCGCCCGCGGCGTCGGCATGGCCAGCGCGGCCCCCTACCAGCCCCTACCCTACCAGCCTTCATACAACCGCAACTACGGCTCCGCTGTCTCCTCCGCACAAAACTACGGCAACTTCGGATCGGCCGTCTCCTCCGCGCAGACCCACAACGGCCTCCAATACGGATCAGCAGTATCCGCCGCCCAGAACCACGGCCCCGCCCGCTACCAGTCGGCGCTCTCCTCCGCTCAGAACGTGAATGGCTTCGAATCGGCGATGGCCGCCGCGAATAGCAACAACGGTCATGAATACGGCTCTGCGGTGTCAGCTGCTCAGAACAGCGGTGACTTCAACTCGGCGGTGTCATCGGCTCAGTCTCGGAATGGGTTGGCGAACTATGGCGCTGCCGTGTCTGCCGCTCATAACGTGGGTGGGTTCCGGTCCAGCACCGCCCAGGCCGTGCAGCAGCGCGGGGCCTCGCTGCAGCACAGCGGCGCCAGCAGCATCGACGGGCCCGGCGTGCAGGCAGCACAGTCGCACGCAGTCAACACCGGATACTACTAACTTAGTCTAATATAACTAACACGAAGATGTTGAGACGACTGACCAACACTTGTCTCGATGTCTTTGGATACCCGTTTACAGTCAATACGTGTAATAGGAAAAGGAACAATAAAACTGTTGTAGTTGTTGTTAAATTATCTATCATTTAATCACCTTTTTTATACTTAATTCATTTTATAGAGACAGGACACTTTAATTACACACTTACACAATTGGCAACTAGTTACTGCTCTTAGCTCTGCTATCGAACTTGATAGTTTTGACATTACCATAAATGTGGCCATTATCGTTAACAGCCGAGGCCGTTCTCACTCCGCCATTACCACCAAAGCTCGGCTCATACACGCCCTCAACTCCTCTAAACCAATCGTTAAAATTTCCAAAGTTGTTAAGGCCGATTCCTTCAAAATTAATGGGGTTAAAGAAAATGGGTAGTAAGAACGGGTTGATAGCAGACGTGGAGACGAAGCCTCTGCCCGTTCCCGCTGCAGCGCCCCCTGGCGAAACGTAGCTAAAACTCCTCCCAAACGCAGGGTTATCTTGATTAGGAACAGGTTGTGGAGTTGAGCCGTCGCCTGAGTATGCAAAATTAATGTACTTATTCACGTCGGGGTCCGAAGACGATATGGCAACAATGGCTTCACCAGACGGCGATGACTCTGTAAAAAAGTACAATGATTAATCGCAACTCATTAATAATACAAAACGGTTTTGATTACTGTTAAAATATAAACGTAATTAGCTAAACCAACGCCTCATTACACGATTACACACACCTTTCAAAACAAGCGGAACTGATTTAGCGTTATATATAAGACCGAGTAAAAAGGTAACTTCAATGATAACTCTCATTTTGTAAAGAGCTCCTTCTTTCAATTTCTTTAGCAGTAATAGTGGAGAAATGAGGCCGTATAGTATAATTCGCGGGTTTATATAGGTGCCACATGTAGGCATATAATTTCAGAGCACCGCAGCTGGTTCACTGAACTTGAGGCTCTATGATTTAAACGCACGCTGTCATTATTAATGTTTCAACAGTTACACTGATCAATGATTGCTGTCTCAGGCTCCCTTGATGTTGTAAATCATGTTCTCGACAAGAATAAGTTACTGAATAAAATAATTTATATAATGCCACTTAAAAATAATTTACATAAGGTAGGTAGGTATTGGTAGTTACTCAACACGTCTCTTAAGTTTTTCGCAAAAAAGGCACCAGAATTACTTATGTCGAATAGCAAGAGTACCAGTACCCCAAGCACGAACCATTATGGTACTAGTTAAGGAAATCGTATTATTTTGTATGAAAACCATAAAGTTAGTAAACCTTTTTCATACAAAATAATACGATTACGATTACCTTAACTAGTACCATAATGGTTCGTGCTTGGGGTACTAATAATAACTCAAAATAAAATAAAATTGACAGACGTAAAAATTTAGAACAATATTTATTGGTACTACGTTTCATCTTAATTTAATTAACTATAAGATGATGCCGTGTCACGGCACACGGCTAAAAAAGTAGAAAACCTTAAAAAAAATTAATCCATTGTTAAAACGTCGATTTGTAGTTTTATTTTATTAAATGCTTTCTTGATTTTTTCTATGAACCAGTTTCCTTCTGTAGCTACCTACCAATGTATTAGAGAATACAAAATAAAAATTGCTGTTGTTACAGCACACGTACTTTTGTAGCAAACTTCGTCCTCTATGAAGAAACAACTACGAACATCTGTCTACTAATAAATTATTGACAGTAAACTTTCCCCGGTTCTTGTCGTAAGTAGTCACCGTTAAAACCATCAATCCAGGTGAGGTTAGTTTAGTAGGTTATGGCCTGAATTCCTACAAAGAACTATTTCAGCACTATTTTGAGTAATTTTAAAATGTAATAAAGTCTAGTTACTCGTATTTTCTTTATTAATATTAATCAGACACAACGAACTTGTTTTATATGGTATACTTAACTAATAGAAAGGTGAGCTTAGATTTGCTTAAGGATATGCATGCATCAACAGTTATGTGCAATAATATATTATGTTACTTTCACAGCTTGTATCGTATTATTAGTATTCTATTATTATCGTGTTCGATACGTTAACAAATATACACAATAGCACTTTTTTCTTCACTATTTTACCTATGACCTCAACACTCAGCCAAGCACTGTAGTGCTCTGGTCTACTAATCGATTCCATAATAAAAAAGCTTTGGCAAATACGAGTTGCGCGGTGTTATTGATTTCCGTACACCATTATACAAAAAAGTTCACCATATAATATTTTATTGTATTCCATTGCATAAATGATATTTGAACTAAACAAGAAAATAGAGGCTTTATAAAAATAAATGGGTATTTTGTTTCTTTACCGGTGCTTTATTTAATAAGAGCCAGTTTAACGCATTGTATTAGTGAGCCAAAATATTATTTTACTAAAACAGAAACAACGTTCAAAGATATATATTTATTTATTTATTTTTAAAGGAACAATAACAGAACACAAATTGTTACATTGCAATTTCCATCAACCAACACTTTTTAAACTTGTATCCCAATAAAAAATTGTACACAACATTGACCCAAAACAACAGTAAACAAAATATTTAATCAATTACACAATTTAAAATAAAAAGTTAACAACTTTTGAACAATTTGGAAAATAAAAAAACAAGAACCAAAGCAATAAGTGAGAAATTCAAACAGAAAAAGGAGAACAATTTAAATATCACGTAACAGTGATACTTTAAATAAACCTAAGCTACAATTAAAAATGTCTTTTTGAGAACATAAATTATTATATGCATGACACATGCGTAAAAGCGGTGCATTATTGACACATTATTGTTCACACCAGTGGTAAACTGAACAATTAAAAATTACGTACTGAACTTGTTGGTAGGTACTTTAAAGTTAATATGTTTTAAAAGTTCATCACAATATTCACCATTAACAATTTTATGCGAAACACATAAGTCATTTGCCAGTCTACGCTGCTCCAAACTGACAAGTGAAAATTTTGTAAGCCGGTCAGCTTATTCTGGCAATTTACGTCTCAGACCCAGCCTTGTACACAAATACCTCAAAAAGTGGCGCTGAATAGACTCGATCCTGTCAGTGTGGTTATTATAGACAGGCGCCCAAACGCTAGAACAATACTCTAAGGTACTCCTAACTAATGATATATAAGTATGATTATTGAATTCGGGTTTTTGTATGATTTCGATTGTCTTAATATAATATATAAATAATATATCTTTTTAAGGATATGATGTAAGATAGAAAATATAATATAGCTGTTGCATAACAAATAACAAGGGATAGTGAAACTAACTCTAAGTTGACTAAAATAATGAGAATTTCCATATTTTTATAAAATGGAACACAACGCCTTACTTTTGTGGACTATGGAGTGGACTGCTTAGCTGGTCCTCATTGCCTAGTCTCGGTCTAACCCTTTGTGGGTAAAAGTCGTCATTTTATGAATGTATGTTATTGAAACATAAACAAAACAAAGAATAAAAACAACAACATAACTCAATTACATTAAAGAAAAAAATTATGATTTTTTTATATTCTACAACAGCGTTTGGCCTCCACCTTACGATAAGGTAATTTACGATAAGGCCGAAGCTGAAAGCGCTCCTGAACCACTGTGAAACTGGCTATTTTATCTCTGAACTGTCGGAATACAGCAATGCTCTAAACATCGTTGTCATGGCGACAGACTTAGATAAGATAGTGGTAGCTAGCCAGGCGGACTTAAGAGGCCAATTTTGGCGTTCTAATTCTCAGACACAAAAATACATTAACAATTTTGACTTATTGAATAGTGTAGAATAGCTATTGGCATAGTTCGTATCAGCCTTGCTTTTTGTAAATTTTGCTTAACTTTTTAATTAAACCCAAAATTGCTTATAAAGATTTCCATAAAACGCGCGAAGGCACTTTTTTGAGCTTATCGATTAAACTACTGTTCTAAACAAATGAAATAAAAAAAATTGAATGTTATCTCTTATAATATAGTCGTATAGTTCGCAGCAGCTTCGAAATTTTTAGATATCATTTATTTTATGTAGAAAAAAAATCTTATTCTAAACCAAAAAACTTCGAAAATCGCTTTCAGTTAACTGTGAATTTCTCCTATCTACGATAATATTACTGAGCAAAATTAATAAATGAATAATTGTTACTGCATGAGGAATAAAGATTTTATAATGAATTTATTATCCTATTTCGATAAAAACGATAAATACAACTGCAAAATTACTACAAAATGCGATGCGCCGGCCGTCTGAACTCAGCTTATTCTCGCAGAGTGGATATTTGTAATATTAAGCATGAATTTATTATCCTATTTCGAAAAAAACGATAAATACAACTGGAAAAATAATACAAAATGCGAAAATGGGCAATTTACGCAAAAATCGCAGTCGAGATGTAATAGGCCTCTTAACAGCTCTACCATTGTATAACAATAATAAATTTTTATTGAAAATCTTATATGAAAACGATATACGGTATATAAACATTGTGGAGAATAGATATTTCCGAAAACACCCTTAAATTACCCTTTCTAGGAAAGAAAATAATTGTGAAATCTACTCTAAATAAAATCTAAAACACATTATTGTTCTACTTTTATTATTGATTTTTAAATTAATCAATTTTTATCTTTATTCAGTCTTCCCAAAACTTAGTGTTTTAGGTGAGTTGCTTCATGAGACAGACACAGGTGCAATGATTTTATAAGCGAGATCCTTCGATCACAGTTTTTATATGTGATCGGAAGCAAGATCACACAATTTTTTAATTGAAAATATCTGTGCAAACCGCCACAAGGCATTTACGATTTACAATGGGTCAGTTCCTATTTAACTCTATCTTCAAATCGATCTACGTTGATAGTGTTACAAAGTACTGTTACGCCAAGCTATTGGTCAGATCATCTGGCAAAAAGTCAAATAATTGCTTTACAATTTGTGCCGCTGTGTTATTACTGAACTTGTAGTAAATCGAATCTCCAATATTTGATGATAATTCCAGGTGTTAAAATCATAATGATAGAGAAATTATAGGCTTCGGCGCGTGGAAAATTGGTGAGTCCTCCGCCATCATAAATATTTATTAAACACCGTTCCTGGGCCGTTTAGCTAAAACCCGTACTTGTGCGATTCAATATAAACTGAGAGTTTGGCTGAAGCCTGCATTTCACACTACAGCCTGCACAATGGCGGCGCCTCTTCACGTGCTTTTGTTATTCGTCGCGCTTGCCGGATACAATGCTGCAGGTAGGTACAACCTATGCTTTAATGTAGACAATTTTAAAACATTATCGTATAAGTTAAATAATATTATTTATTTTTATCCATGGTCGTCCCACTGCAAGGCAAAAGCCTCCCTTCCCTGTTTCTACTCTTCGCGTTTAAGCCCTTGATGTCCAGCTATTTAATAAGTTTTTCTTTTTTAAGCATACGCTGTTTTATATGATGATGGCAATATTCATTGTTTGAAAGACAAAGATACTTCATCATCATTCCACTACTGGACATAGTCCTCTCCACGGCGCGCCACTGAGCCCGGTCTTCGACAAAGTTACTTTTTTGTTAGTTACTTAGAGACACGTAAATTTTTTAATCAATATTTTCCAGACCTGACCACCACAGAGCCTCAGCAGGAGCTTCTGCAACCAGCTGCTTCAAACAATGGTCTGTACGGGGTGACCAGCGTCGCTAGCATCGCCTCCAGGAACGGGCGCATTTCTACCTTAGGCGGGGTGCAGATATACCCCGGGATGGACTCTTTCACAGTCACCAACAGCGGAAACTTCTACTACCCTCCCACAAGCAATGTCAAGGACGGATACGCTACAGGATCTATAGAATTGTATCCAGGATCAGTGTTTGTTTCGTCTACTGCCAGGTCAGAATTTGGACAAGACTATAAACCTCCTTTCAATGTGCATGGGAACAAACCTTCACGGAAGGAGGTCTTCTTCGAGCCACAGCAGGACTTCTTCGAGAAAGCGAGGAACTTCGAGCTGGTAGAGCCGTGGTTCTTGAAGAATGTGTTCACCTTTGCTCCTCCGAAGCCTAGCGGTTTGGACTCCTGGATGTATCCTAATTTTAATCCCTTTTTCAACTTTTGGCGATGAAATATATTAATGTTAACATGCCCGTTGTTTCGATTTTCCTTTGCAATCTACACGAGATGTACTTTTTGGTTTTTGACTTTCTAAAAAAAATTACTTATTTAAAGTATATTTCTATCCACCAAAGAATCATTTATCATAGCTTGAGCACATAAGTAAGTACAAGCACTAACTAAGCACAATCAAAATAAAAAACTTTGACCGTATTACTGTTAACCTTTCATAAGCGTGTATCTCCGATAAAGGCAGTAACTCATCACATCATAGATGTACCTGCCAATCGCGTTACGCCTTTTTTGCGCACTGTACGTTATTATAACGGGATGCTGATATATAACTGCGGAGGTGTATTCAGCGGCTATAAAGCGTACGTCGATCCTTAATGCATCTGCACAAAAACTAATTAATAATTACGAGTTAGAGTGTTGAAGTCAGCATGCCAAATGATTGCGTAACTTTTGATGGGTTTATATTGTTTTATCAATAATTTTTCACAGCCTCAAAGGCATAGAAATCGATGTCCAGCTGGCTTAAACTCAAACTCAAACTCAAAATTTCTTTATTCAATAAACTTAAAATAAGCATTTGGAATCGTCTAAATTTATTTGGATGGACGGGCATCCAACGGACGACGGAAAGACTGCAAGACTGACAGAAAGACTGCACATACGTCCAACAGCAAAGAGCGGCGATGGACTCACCACCTGACACGCCGAGCACATTTTTAACCGCCTCTGTGGTCTAGTGGCTAAGCCACCGGTCTCAGATCCTGAGGTCCCGGGTTCGATTCCCAGCGGGGGGTACATCTTTGTGTGCTCGGTTTGGTTGGTGGTAGGGCTGATAAGTCCACCTTTCTAGCTACCACCACCTTATCTAAGTCTGTCGTCATAACAACGACGTTTATAGCATTGTTGTGTTCCGACAGTTAGAGATAAGATAGCCAGTTCCTCAGTGGTTGAGGATTCCGGGTGAAGCGCGCTTCTACCTTCGGCCTTATCGTCACTTACCATCAGGTAAGATGAAGGCCAAGCGCTTACCCGTAGCAGAATAATAAAAAAAAGTGTGCGCAGTCGCTATTTGGTGAAAAGTGGACTATGGTAGAGGACTGCTCCTCATTGCCTAGTCTCTGGCTAACCCTATGTATGTATTATTTGCGCTAATAACGCTCAAATAAACACGAACTTAACTTTTGAAAAAATTACTCGGTACCTCAGGTGTCAAACTTGAGGAAGTAATTTTTTTATGTTACGTTATTTTCGATTTTAGTAGTTTACAATACTGTGTAGGTTCTGTTAATCTAAAAGCTTTTTTTTTTTTGTTTTTATGCATTTGCTCCCCTCTTTTTTGCAGGACTTTTGGTTCTGTTTTATATTTTTCTTTCTTTTTTTGAGAGGGGTTAATAAGACATTTTCTTTCCTTATTACTATGTATATTTCCTTTTTAACATTTCTTTTCCTATATACTATTACATTTATTTTCAATTATTAGATGTCTTCCTCATTTATATAACTTTGCTTTATGTATACTAATACCTTTTTTACTGATATCAATCTATCCTTCTCTTACTTTATATATTTTCTTTTCATGTAATCTATCTCAATATATAATCTAAAAGCTTGAGTAAGTACCTATATTGATGAGGCTTACGAAATGTATCAGCAGGATGAAGTTGCTTCATACAGTGGCTGTATCTAGCCCGGCCGACCCACAGCGAGTGACATCAGCTGCTCACAGATGCGGTTTTACAATGTTGTAAGTTAGACTGGTGTCACGCTAACAAGCGAAAGCGGAAAATTATACTTTTAAATGTTTTTGTTACATTATATTTAGTTATTACGGGCCCGCCCGTGACATTGTTCGCTAACATCATTAGGTCGAAAGAAATCGGTAGGCCATTTTTTTTCGCGTTGTGTACTTGAAGTTGGAGTGTAACGTCTCTTCAAAAAACTAAAAAAAAAGTAGAAAATCAAAGGAATTTTTGGAGTTTCCTTGATTACGTAAGTCATTTAGTGATCCATATACTTATTTCTGGTAATGAATTCATTAATATCCCTTGAGTTTCGTAATTATTACCTGCAACAAATGTCTAAACTCAAAATGTAATAGTTGGAAAGTCCGTCTACATGCATAAGGAAAGTCCGTCATATGCCGGTCTTGCCTCGATTGCAGATATTGTCAAGCTTTTCAGCTGCACGTATTTTATGTTACTATACAATTCTTTGTATTTGCTAGCTACTACTTAAAAGTAGTCGCCCAATGAAAACTATCATTATGTACCTATTTATATTCAAGCTGTATTGTCTGTCTGGCTACAAGACAATTAGCAGGTGAGGAATGCTCAGTGGCGGGACTATCATTACTGTTATAGACTAGGATAGAAAGTTTTGATTGTCTTAAGCAGATCTTAAAACGAGTTGCTAAAAAAGCTTTTCTCAGGTTTTGCACATTGCTGAATTTTGTCATTTATTATTTTTCCTTATTAACAAATATATTATGTACCTACTTAAGTACCTACTTAAGTATCTACCTAATCTATTTATCTATCTAAGGTATCTCTATATCTCTTTAAAACAGGCAATTTTAGACAATTCGGTCCGGGTGTCGCAAAGGGGGTGCATAAAAAATACACTCTAATTTTTTTTTCACAATCTGACGAGAGATATTGCTTTCGGGAAGAGATGGAAAGATTTAAAAAAAAAGTCTTTTTAGGAAAAAAAATATTTCTAAATTCATTTCATAATTTTTGTATAGAGCTAGATTTTTGTTGTCTAATGTGGTAATTTAAAAAATCGCTACGCTGCGCTTCGCGGTTGTCTTAAATTGCCTACATGAGTAGGGCAGTCATACATAAATTTTTCTAAGTCATACAAATTTTTTAAAGTGTCGGCTCCATATAAACTCAACAAAAAAAAATATAAGAGTTTTTTTTCACAATTTTTTAAAACTTTTTCTATCTTTTTTTGATGGCAGTGTTTTTCGGCTGTATGTGAAAAAAAAGTAAATTTTTGCTCGAAAATTTAAGTCCTGCAACCCCTTTGCGACACCCGAACCCTAACTTTGATTTAGATTTAGAAAAGTTCCTGCCAGAAACGACTTGATTTTCAAACTAATAATCTAAAGACTAATGCAAACTTATTATACTGATTTCTTTTCTTATATTTTTTTGCTTACTTTAAGCTAATGTCTAATACGGGTTCGAATCTTTTGGTATATATGTCAAATTTCTTTGTTTTTAGCTCAAAACAGCGGCGTACATGGGACAAATACTTAAACAAAAAAATACAAATGTTGATTTTTATTAAAAAACCAAAGAAAGTTGACAGGTGTGCACAAAATTTAGTTAAAAAAATTCTGACCCCTTAAATGATAATGAGGGAAGGTTCATTTTGTTCATTTTGCAGCACTACTTATAATGTTCAATAAGAAATAATGATTTATGTTTTTACTTAGTATTTTATTTTACAAAAAAGGAAATTCGTTACTATTTTATTAAAAATGTTTGTAACCACTGTCACCAAAGATATGCCGACTTGCCTTAAAATGAAATAAAGTAAATTATCATTGAAATTTAAACCTTATGGACGAATTCATAAAACACACATTTAAACGCCAGTTGTACATCACTGCTACAAACTGTTTTCAAACATATTGCGTCACAAGTTTTGGTTATATTGCTACTAGACGGACTTACCTTAAACTGCACGGGAAGTCCGTCTACACGCCGAGTTTTAAAAAATACCATATAAATCTTAAGATTATTGCAATTCATATGATTTTTAGACCAATATAGATAAATAAATATATTACCTATAATTTCCGACGACACAAGTTACTTTATATAGCATATCTCGATTCAATAAATTCTTTTTTTTTTCAATAAGACTTCGTTCTTTTTTTCAATAAGACTTCCCCACATTGACCTTACTGTAAATTTTTCTTTCTTTCTTTTTTATTTGCTGGGTTTTTTTTTTTTGCTATTTTGAAGTTGCTCCTATACAAATAAACATTCTTTGTACCTTAATCGGATGGCCTACCTACGGATGATATATTACGTACTATTAAAAACCATGTATATTTTTTAATAGGTAAGTACTTATTTATATGGATATTTTATAATATTTTCTCAATCGTTTTAATAACTAGGTATAATTAATCTAATTCACATATAATTTGAAATTTTCATAAATTGTTCTCAATTGTATTAATAACTATAATTAATCTAACTCATATAAGTATACATAATTTAAAATTGTTGTCTTTGTCTTGGTAAATGTTGTGTAAATTTTTATTATATCGACATATAAGATCCATCTGTGTGTAAATGTTTTTAAATTCATTTTTGTTCTCGTAGTGCGGTTTCTATGTATCTAATCTTTATTCTTTTTGTTTTAAATAAATTGAAAACATAAATAAATAAAATAAAAAACCGTGGCCAAATAAACCACTTTTTAATCGAACTAACTAGGGAAAGCGTTAGCGTACTCACACGCTAATCTCATGATCCGTCGCGTCGCACCATACGTAACGTCGTCATCGGCTGTGGTGGAGTGGCCACCCGCTTATTATGCAACTGAGCGCAGAGCGGAGTTATTCTACGCTTTTTAGAAACCACATCAAATTCAAATATTTTTTTGTATCGCATGTTTTCAGTTCAAAGATTTTATTCTCATTAAGACAATAATGGTCACTTACATGAGAACTTATAAATTATTTAAATTTATTATAATAGTCGTCACATCACATACTTTACACTGTACGGGGACACTAGTACGTGGACACTTAGCATGCTCAAATCAAGCATTTACAGAAGTAGTGAATGGCTCGATATTATGTGTTTGGCTAGCTTTGATTTGAACACTCCAAAGGTCCCCGCATTTTTTATGTCTGAAGGTAGCTTGTTATACATCTGTACTCCTACAAAAGTAATAGATTTTCTTCCATGTTTTCCGACCCGTATGTGTAGCGGCCAAACTCTCTTCCCTTGGATGACGTAAAAGGCGATTCACGGGCTAAACACTGCACATACATCCAACAGCATAGATCGGCGATTGGCTCACCACCTATAACGCTGAGCATATGTGCAGTTGTATTTTGGGGAAACGCGGACTATGACAATGGACTACTTCTACGGTAACCATGTTTTCTGAAACCTGAGTGATTTTATTTAGATTTTAGATATCTACTATGAACACTATATAATCTAAATGTTAAAAAAACAATTAGTTTATAGTATTTTGTATTTATAGTATTATTATTGTAGTGTAGTACTTTTTATTTAGAGTTGGTGTAAGCAGCAATAAAAAAATTGGAATACATCTCTCTAAGCCACGGCGATCCATCGTTGGCGTTCTTGTCGACATGTGTGCACAGTGCAGTGCGATGCGCGCTCGGAAACGGACGCGCTCCATTGCGCAGTAAGAATTATTAATAATTCGCGAGTTGCGCGGCAATAGCCGTTGCACGTCAGAGTGACTATGAGTTCCCAACTCATAGTCAACGAGTTGTTGGCGTTTATACAAAACGCCATTGACACTATGGACGAGGTCAGCATCTTGCAGATCTGCAAGTCCAACTTCAAGGAGGACGAGATTTGCAGTGGCAAGGTGCTGCTATTCCAGACGCTCGGTAAAGCCAACCAGATGCCATCTCGCCGGAGGGATGGAACAGAAAGAAGTCTCCAGGATATCATCAGCCTGCTGAAGGAGACCGACCCGAACGACGTGCCTTCGTTCGTGGCAAAGGAGCTTCACAAGCTGCCTCCCGTCACGTTCGACCATGTAGATGTCACCAGGCTGTTAAAGGACATCAACTTCCTCAAATCAAGCCTGGCCGAAGTAGTGGAGAAGTTAGAGGCTTCAAATAACACCATTGGTGAGTTGCGCGCCCAGGTAGTGTTACTAAGCAACACTGCTTCGGTATGTAGGTCACCCGAGGCCTCTTACGTAAACACTCGTCGCGGGGCGCAAAATGCATCCATCAGCAGTTTCGAGTCGGCGCATATGGATGCGTCACCGGCCGCTGTCAGTGCGCGCGATGCCCCGCGCCCCGCCGCCCGCCCCTCCGCCCCGGTGGGGACGTCACGCGTTTGCGCGTCAACACCACAACGTGCCTACGCTGCTGCGGCCGCCAGCCGACCTGTCAGTGCCGCCGCCACCGCCGCTCCGCAACCTGAGCGGCGACCGCCTCAAGGGAAAAAGAAAAGTAGCCTAATCCATGAGGCTACTCCTGCGGCACCGCAAGATCATCGTCTCGACGAAGAGGGCTTTGTCAAGGTCGAAAGGAAGAAGAGGAAGCCCGCCTGTCGAAACCTGTGCGGTGTTGCACCGACCGGACCGAACCACCTGCTGCGTCCAGCTATACCGACGACGCTGCTGTACGTGTCCCGACTGCATTACTCTACGAAGGCAGAGGAGATCGTGGAGTATATCAGAATCAAGCGCAAATTCACTCTGAGAGTCGAGCGATTGGAGTCCCGCCATAACGTGAATTTTAATTCATTTGTGGTGAGAGTACCGACCGACCATCTATCCACTCTGATGAAAGAGGAATTTTGGCCGAAGGGTGTCATGTTCCGGCGATTCCGTGGCCGGCTACCGGACACCGCGCTGCGTCGCACGGCGCCGTGTTTACGTGCAAATTAGTTTATTTCTTTAGTTTTATGTTATAATTGTATGTATGTTAGTCTATAAGGTATTTATGTTGCTATGGGCCATTGTAGCCTGAAATAAATAAATAAATAAAAAATAAAAAAAAATAATAATAGTTACAAGGATCTTTGTTCCGGGCAGGTATTTTCGTCTGCCTCTCCTCCCTTATTTTGCATAATATGTTTGTCTGTACCATTTTTATTTTTTGAATTAATTTTAGTTTACATTAAGAATGCCATCGCTAACTGTCGCGTCAAAGTGACAGCTTGGCCGAAGGATATCTAAAATTCTTATAGCTAATGAGGTAGGTATTACTAGTAATTCAACAGTCAAAATACATAAGTGCCACTAGGACCTGCGTAGGATCTTTGGGCTTAGACCAGTGGTCAAACTGCTAGACCATAGAGAGGCTTATGTTGGGTTTGTTGTTGTAAGAGAATACGTTTTTCCTAAGGGTTGAAAATCGGCTCGTGAAAAAAAAGTAACAGCTGTTTCATAAATTTTGTCATACTATTTTTTTCATGATTTCAGAGATGGTCCAATAGTAAAAGTTTTACAAAGTGATGAGCAAAATCTATCTATATTATTCTATATTATAATTATTTTTAACGTAAATTTTATTGTTACTGTAGAAGTGCACCTGACCCGGAATTTCTGAAGGGCGCAGGTTCGAATCCTTATCGAGACAATTTTTTCATCATTTTCCAATTCGTAATGGTGTAAGTATATTTATTAATGATTTTCCATTTCTTATTTGAATAGCCCTTCGGCGGGCGGCAGTGTGTCGACTGTCGCGACATGATTGCGCGCAGTGTCCCCCGCGTCGCCGTGACGATGCGCGCGTGTCTGCTGCTGTGCCTGCTGCTCGCGGCGAGCCTGGCCGCCCCCGCCCCTGCTCGCTCCAACCTGCAGCTAGGAGACAGCGGTGAGACAACTCATCTATATTTATCACAATACTAGGGGCCCGCCCGCGAATTTGATTATTTTCACTTGAAACATCTTCATACTTCAGCTATGTACAAAATATGTACAAATTACAACAAAAACCATCTCTCGCTCCTGCCCCCGCTCGCTCCAACCTGCAGCTAGGAGACAGCGGTGAGACAACTCATCGATATCCTACTAATATTATAACCGCGAAAGTTTGTAAGAATGTATGGATATTTGTTACTCTTTCACGTAAAAACTACTGAATGGATTTGGATAAAATTCGGCATACAGATAGTTTATAACCTGGATTAACACATAGGATACTTTTTATCCTGATATTCCCACGGGAACGTATGGATGGTGGTTTGTTACTCTTTCACGTAAAAACTACTGAATGGATTTGGATGAAATTCGGCATACAGATAGTTTATAACCTGGATTAACACATAGGATACTTTTTATCTCGATATTCTCACGGAAAACGGGAACCACGTGGGTGAAACCGCGAGCGGCCGCTTGTTTATTATAATGCTAAGGGCGCGCGAATTCGTCTACTTTAACTTGAAACATCGTTATACTTCAGTTATGTACAAAATATCTACAAATTGTAAAGAAAAACCATCTTAAGCTATTACTCTTTCTATTAGTGAAAAAGCGGAGCCACAGACACAGGAAAACAGCAACTTTACTTTATAATAAAAAAACAAACACTGCACACACATCCATCAGCATCGAGCGGCGATGGATTCACCACCTGTCACGCTGAGCACATGTGCAGTTATCATTTGGTGTAAAGTGGACTGTGGTAGTGCACTGCTTTGGCGGTCTTCATTGCCTAGTCTCTGACTAACCCTTCGGGGATAACAGCCGTGAACATATCTATCAGTAATTCAGTACCGTCTCACGTGGTTACTAGAGCCTCACTCTCTATAAGCGCATCTTAAATCCGCATCATAATTGTCTAACTTCCACAACAATCGCAATACTTTTTTTTCTAAGCTATAAGTCTACTAAGCACCTGTCCTAGTAATTATTTGTCGGGCAGTATATTGGTTTGCTTTAATTTTCTTTCCGAAGCACGATTTACAGTCATTACATTTACTTGAACACTAAAGTATGCCAGTATACAGATATTGATAAAAAATAAAGATTGGGACACGTCATTGTTTTTCCTAAGATGTAAGCTTTCCTTGTTTTAACTACATATAGATCTATGTTGGTCGAGTAATACTTAGTACATATTTAATTCTATTTAAATTTAAACATTTGTTAATTTCATGGTATTGTTATCACTAGAAAAAGCCTTGTGGAGATATCTATAACACTCGAAAAAAACTTCGTACCTACTGGTTTTGTGTTTATAAACCATTTTCAATTATGAATATTCTCATTCCAAGAACTAAATAGTGTTTATCTTCGGTTCAGCTTAACCAAAATAAACACAAGTCACGCTCATTAGCATAATATACCCATTGCAGTGTGTTGGCATGTTTGTATTGTGTTGTAGCCCTTAGTCATCGCCGCCAGCCGGCCGGCTGAGGCTGAGTCAGTTCAACCTTCCTTGTTCTAATGTCTTCCGCTCTTAGGCATTCGTATTTTTATTTAATTTTGAATTTTTATTTACCTTATTTAATGTCATAAGCTAAAGAGAAGCTAAGCGCGATAAATAATATTTAGTAAAATGACCATGTATTGCGTTGATGTCTTTTATACGCCCATAAAGATGAGGCGTCTTAATAATCAGAAATTAAAATTTATTCATTCATATTTTAAAAGAAGGAAAAAGGATCGATTAATATAAGTTTTATCAACAGAAGGGCGAATGTTTTGGTGGCTACCAACAGTGTAACACTTGAGTTACCTGAGTTCTGTGTGGTTCTGTGCATTATTTTATAAAACTGAGTCAACAAATGAGAATACGGCATGCCTAGTAGAAAGTGTTAACAGCCGCTCTTGTATAATGTAGAAAGGATTTTGCACGATTTTGCACAAAAGATCTGCAATGGGTCAATGTGTTTTTTTATTTGTATATTTTTGTGTCAACAAACATTTATCTCTCTCTATTTTTCCCTTTCTATTATTCTCTCTCTCTCTATTTATCTTGCTATCTCTCTCTCAAGATTGTACAATGGAAATAAGTCCATAACAACCTTTTCTGTATTCCAGAGCCTGATCAGCAGCCGTTCGTAGAGGAGGTGGTGGTGGAGTCGGTGCTGCAGGTGCACAGCGCGCCGCCCGCCCGCCAGCCGCGCACCGACACGCGCCTGCAGGACGGCGCCAGCATCGCACGGGGCAGCGCCCAGCCACGCAACTAACCTAGCAACCTAGCCATGCAACTGACCTAGCAACCTAGCCACGCCATTGACCCAGCAACCTAGCCGCGCAACTGACGTAGCTACCTAGCCATGCAACTGTCCCAGCGAACTAGCAACGCAACTGACGTAGCAACTTAGCCACAACAGCAACCATGGAAGAGTTTGTGATAACTTAGGTTAGTCGATGCTATACCCCCCTACTAAGAACAGCAACCACAGAAAAAGTGCAGGTTGAATCAGTGCTGTAGGTCAAAGAAGTAAGAAAATGTAGCTAGTATAACAAATATCCAAAATGGGACTAGTATTATATAGTACGGTTTAAAAACAAAACGTACTATAAAATATAGAATAAGAAAATGTAAGTAGAAATAAGTGCTCATTAAAAAGCAAACAATAAGTTCCGATATTGTTAGAGGAACAAAAAAAATAATGGTATCCTTAGATTGGATGACGCCCTCCTCATGCCCACCGTAATCCTGCACGAGGACGGCGCCCTCTATCCACTGTCTCGCGAAGTTAACTCACTTGACCTAGCAACAATCAGCAGCACCAGATCAATTATGTGGTGGTAGAATTCACGCTGGTCTACATTCTCGAATAATTTATACGAGAGAATACGTACTTTATATCTTTGTATTTATACTTGTGTTAAACAATTGTTTTACCTAATATATTTAACACTAGGTACTTTCTTTTAAATATAAGTAGGTATTAACTAATTACTTCGTCAATCATAGAAATGTTATGTTTAAAATACTAATAATAATTGAATAAAACTGAATGACACCAAAATTGTAAATGTTTTTTTTAAATAAATAATAACAATTAATTTTGTTTTATTAAAACAATCGTAGATATGGAAGCATTACACAGTTTTATTTTTTTTGTAAAATTATAAAGCATTTAGAAACTCTTTTAAATTAGGTGTATAAAATAAACCAGTGAATTACAGAAGTGAGAGTTTAATTAACTATTTATTAATTTTTTAATTTTTCTTTTTTTACGATCTGGATAGCTGGTGTCGGATCTGGTAAGCTGCCAATTCTGGTTGCAATAGAAGAGATTACGGTGTTGCTTTAGTTTGAGTAAGATACTTAAACATAATAAAGAGTCACTAGCTTAGTGGAACTTATCCGCACTTCTTGTGCTTTTGTCTATGTGAAAAATATGTGTCGCTTCTTCTTTGTGTAAAGCCCTTATAGATAGGTTGATGACGATATTGTTTTATTGTAATCTAGAGTACGTTCGCGTAAAAAACAAAAGGTCTTTTACGCGCAGTAGAAGTAGTAGAATTCTGCACCCGCTATTTATAAATCACATCGATCTAACATTAATTACGACATTGACGACTTGTTTATAAAGCCTTGAGCATAACGTATGTAAATAATGTCTCAATTGGAACGGAAGTCCGATCTGAGACATTTATTGTTATTAAGAAACGTTTGGTTGTTTTCCGTTTTTCCACTTTTATTATAAGTATTCACAACATCTGCCATCTTACGACAAAAACCTAGCCCAACGGCTTTAAATGCCTTCTAAAGAACGTAGGATTGAGGTCTACTCGCTTAAAACCCATGAGCGCACTCTGCCGCGGGGGTAGCTCAGGGCAGGACCGTGAACAAACCAGCCCAGCACTTACTTCAAAGCGACGGGCCGCCAGGGGTGGTGTGTGGGATAATAATTATGCTTGTATTTTTTTATTTACCATTACGGGGAAGCAATTAGCCTTTATCACACCTGATGTAAGATGGTAATAACCGTGTCGCGTAGCGGTGAAAGACTACTACCACCCCCTCTCTTCCCTTGGGTGTCGTAAAAGGCGACTAATTGACTAAAGACTGCATATACATCCAACAGCATATAGCGGCGGTGGGCTTACCACCTGTCACGCTGAGCAAATGTGCAGTCGGTATTTGGTGAAAAGTGGACTATGGTAGAGGACTACTGTCTTTATTGCCTGTCTCTGGCTAACCCTCAGAAAATAATAGTCGTGATTATATGAATGGTAAGTAAAGTGAAGTAATGAGGGGCCGAAGGTGGAAGCGCGGTTCACCCGGAATCCTCTACCACTGAGGAACTGGTTACATTATCGCTAAACTGTCGGAACACAACAAAGCTAATAACATTGTTGTTATGGCCCCAGGCTTTAGAAAAAACCAATCCCACTTAAAAAGCTGTACCACCAACCAAACCAAGTGCACATAATATATGTAAACCCCGCTTTGAATCAAACTCGGGACCTCTGAGTTTAAGACCAGTGGCTTAGCCACTAGACGACAGAGGCGGTCGTTTATAGTTTGATCTTATCCCCTTTAAATTATGCAATGTGTTTAAAGGTTTTCAAACATCTCAGGCGTAATTCGAAACATCATACCCTAAAGAATGATAGACAACGTTTCCTAATACCTATATCATTAATATTAATTAACTTTATATTGTTTTCTGAGGTTTAAGCGAGCACTACACATTGAAATGAAACACTTTTTTACGGATTAACTCGCGTTTAATTTACTTTTTACATAGTTTTTTATATTATCCTGACGTTTTGAATCCTTTACAGGGTCCGTGGTCACAGGAAGACTAAAGGATTCGAAACGTCAGGATAATATAAAAAAACTATGTAAATAGTAAATTAAACGCGAGTTAATCCGTAAAATAGTGTTTCAATTTATATAACTTTATGCATCGTGTTTCTTGCACTTAAATCCCATTGTTGAATCAGATTATTATTATTATTATCAGCATGTTTACACATTACTTTATCAGTAATGAATAAAGCTGCCATGTTGTCTGTCCTCGGGTGTTTATCGACGAGCGCACTGCCAAAACAGTTGGACACTCGGCGATTAATATGGCGCCATCTTCCGTATAAACAGCACGAGTTCAATTATTATTCTATTTTAGACGCTGTGTCTTATTTTACAACTACTACGACTATTCAGTACCTACTTGTGAATTATTTAATATACGCAAAATAATTTTATATTCGATGGTAATATTACAACAGTTTTATTTCTATGGTGATTCTTAAAAGAGTAAATTACAAATTCATAGATTAAAACTATTCATCGATGCGATATTTAAAATAAAAGTGCGCCTAAGTACTATTTAAGAGCAATGCCGTTTCTTAGAGAATAGTAGAGACAACAAACTAAGGCTATATTAAACTTTTTTCAATAATACAGGATGTTTCTTGTAAGGTGTCAAGCCGATGTGTGGTGATAGGGAACTACGATACCGATCGATGGAACCCCCATGTATGTTTGGCGATTTTTGGTAGTTTTCGAGCTACATTTTTTTTTCTTTTCTAAGTATTTTACGACGAATGACTTATATTTTTTTAAGTAAGTATCTTTTGTTTTGCGTAGATATTTCTGTGCACTTTTTTCTTTTACTAAGTAATTATCTTCCTAATATCAATACAGGTCACAAAAAAAATAATTTAAACTGATTTTGTAATAAAATACTTAGAAAAGAAAAAAAATTAAGCTCGAAAACTATCAAAAATTGCTAAACATACATGTGGGTCCAATAGATAGGTATGGTAGTCCCCTATCACCACGCATCGGCTTGACACTTTACAAGAAACATCCTGTATATAATGTGTTTTGTGGTTATGTGTGAAAACTTGTAAACAAGTAGGTAACGTTATCTAGATACGAGTATGTAATATTGTATTTAAAAATTGATGTATTTGATCTTTATTATTGAAATTTTGCATTCACAATGATATATAAATATAGGATAAAATGTTTACTAGAAAAAAATCAACCAGTCTCAGGAAGCTCGAATGGGATTCGAACCCACGACCTTTGGATTGCCGGTCCACTGCTCTAATCGCTGAGCTACCGAGACCCCAGAAGCCTCGCTGAATTTTTCCTAGTAGTTTTGATTTACGCTGCAAGCCAGCGGTATTACGTCACTGTGAAGTCTACCCTCACAGTCGAAAGAAATACTATTGCAAGTATTTAACAATCGATAAAGACATAATTGCTTATAAATATCTTTATTATTGAAATTTTGCATTCACAATGCTATATAAATATAGGATAAAATGTGTACTAGAAAAAAATTGTATTTGATACTGACTGAAATAAAAAGAGCCGTGTGGTATAATGGTTCACTGACAGAATCCTACCAAGCCCTCCCTTCCCTTGGCTGTAAAAGGCGACAACTGACTAAAGCTGCTCATATATTCAACTACATAGAGCAGGGATGAGCTCACCACATACCATGCTGAGCACATGTGCAGTTGTAATTGGGTGAAAAGTAGACTATGGCAGTGGACTGCTTCTGCGGTCCTCATTGCCCTCATTTCACTCTGACTAACCCTTTGAGGATTGTAGTATGAATTATATTAATTGAATAATAATTATAATAATTGAATGCAATCAATGTAGGTATGAAATTAATAAATATTTATTAACCGCCTCTGTGGTCTAGTGGCTAAGCTTCCTGTTTCAGACCCAGAGGTCCCGGGTTCGATTCCCAGCGAGGGGTACATATTTGTGTGCTCGGTTTGGTTGGTGGTAGGGCTGTTAAGTCCGCCTGGCTAGCTACCACCATCTTATCTAAGTCTGTCGCCATAACAACGATGTTTATAGCATTGTTGTGTTCCGGCAGTTTGAGATAAGATAGCAGTTCCTCAGTGGTTGAGGATTCCGGGTGAAGCGCGCTTCCACCTTCGGTCGGCCTTATCATCACTTACCATCAGGTGAGATGAAGGCCAAGCGATTACCCGTTGCCAATAAAAAAAAATCCATTTATAATTCATAGGACTGAAGCAACGACCCAGACGAAGCCTTGATTTTCCTAAAAGTACCACACTACCGAATCAAAAGTATCAAGAATACTATAATAAGGTTAAAAAAGTGCTTTCGGCCTATGTGTCGGTATCTCACAGATTTAAAAACGTCCAGTCTAATAGTATGCATACAGTTAGAGCCGCGCGTCCATATTGATAAGATGCGCACGCGCTACGCATAACGTACTGCGCGCGCGTGGACACATAGGGTGTGTCTAAACTGTCTATTTATTACGAAATAATTTGCGAATTATCACTTTATTGTGTACACAAAGATGTTCTTATACAGTCAATGGCATTAATATGATTCACTTTGACACTTAAATACTGCCAACGGTGTATCTTACTCCTAGTATAATGCTTCTGTAGAACCGCGACTAAAAGAGCGTACAAACATACCCAAAAGTTTTACTAGGGTTATATTTTCCCCATTAAACGGCCTTTTTACAGTCTTAAGTGTTTATGTGTCCTATTAAACAGCGAAAAGTTCAAGAGTGTATCGAAATAACTTTGTACAAATGACATAAGTTCAAAGAAAGACATAATGTGGCCAATTGTAACGCT
This sequence comes from Scoparia ambigualis, assembly GCA_963921215.1. Classification (NCBI taxonomy): domain Eukaryota; kingdom Metazoa; phylum Arthropoda; class Insecta; order Lepidoptera; family Crambidae; genus Scoparia; species Scoparia ambigualis. The sequence continues at coordinate 5,225,284 of OY992504.1, forward strand.
TCTATGTTTATTGAGCACTTTTCTAATAATACTTACGTATTTTATGTAAATAGATGATAACTAAAAATTAATGTACCTATAAAATGAATTGAATTACCAATATGTTTCTAATACGCAATTAATAAAGCGAGAAAAGGATCGCCCTAGTTAAGGTTCTTGCCAGCATCACGTTCAGAAGATCTAGCAACAATAAGTGTCAAGCGTAAGAGCGTCAAAATCACAGGTGGTCTGTGGTCAAAATGGAGTCCACAACAAAAACCCAGCCGATCATGACAAAACTTTATAACGTAAATTTCCAAGAACCCCACGGTGTACTCGTAAAATCATCCTGCTGTATAAAGAGCCGGCGTCCATCCCATTTGAATACAATCGCGCACGAGTGTGGGATGATCGCCGGCAACGCCTGGGCCCAACTTTTCGCACATTCGGCTAAAGCGGGCGCGATTCTGGGAAAACTGGACCGCTTTCTATGCACACCATGCCTGTGCTAATTATGTTGCTACCTTGTTGCTACGAGCGTTTTAAGACCCCGATCGAAAGAAAAACATACGAGTATGTTTGTTGCCGCGTGCAGCAGGTTGTTGAGGATGGTGATAATTAGATAAAGAAGAAGTTGTAAAGACATGCAATTTATTTAAGTAATTAAAATATTAGTCAATTACAGGGGATCGTGCTTTTGTATAATTTATCGATTTTCCAAAGATGACAGTGTTTTCTTCTCCTCTTTTCTAAAACGCCGCAACCTTAGAGTATTTACACTAACGCCGTAACAATGTTAAACATTTTAAAAATATAATACTTTTTTATAAGAAGGAGGCAAACGGACGGCCACCTAATGGAAAGCAATCACTCCTTTTTTGCGTTAATATCGCTTAAATATACTTTAAGATAAACGTTAAAAATAACTATTATAATAATCTTCATACATTATTTAGATAATAAACCAAACTTGCATCTCTATACGAAATAGGAAATCTCAATCGTTATACAGACCAAACTTGGAAGTAAGAATAAGAAAATAAATATTCCTTAGGGAAGGCGGAATTCCCCCGGCCTCCACTTTATTCGAATTTATTGATGTCCTCTAGTCTTTAGTGGGTAGACGTCCATCCCTCTCATCCTTGATTCCTACTCGGCTGTCAGTGTGGAAAGGGGGACGGATGGTGCCCCACATAACCCTGCCTCTCTTCTGGGGGTGGCATTGATCCATAAGGCGGATTTACTGGGAAAAAAGGGAAGGCACGTACTTTTATCATTATCAAAGATTAAACTAGGTACAAATTTGCTTTATTACGCTTACCCTGGCCGGCAGAGATATGAATGTCTTGAGAGGTATTCTCGCATGTTTGTTAAATATTGACATATTAATAAAAAATCAGACTGTATTGTTTTATTGAGAAAAACTTAGTAGTTGCAGGCAGAGCCAGCAGTTATAAAAAGTACAGTTAATGCGTGGTTTTATTAGTCCACGCAGTCAGGTATACCTACGTTTAACAGATTTTTTTTCTTTCATAGTTTTTGCACTTTCTGATGCAAATCCAACATTTAAATACAGCAGAAAACTACCAACATTCGATTTGAATGACAATGTAATCACAATGTTTAGCCTTATCAATGAATACTTGATTATGCCTGCCATACATTGATATTCATGTGAATGAATTGAAATGCACTGTCAATTTAATTAAGTTCGGTCTTCTTCCTTTCATGACTTGTCCGAGGCTTTACTGCTATATTAGTAACCATTATAAGTCACTCTATACCAATATAAAAAAAACACATTAAAACATATGTACACTTGCAAAAAATGTGTGCGAAAAAATTGATGAAAAATTCATTTAATTGCTCGTTCCGAAGCTATTGTTCCAACTGCGATTTATAACCCACAAACCACAAAGAGAATTCTTAAAAAATACAGAGTCGACCTCAAAAAGTGTATTAATATTCCGCCACATTGATCTGCAGCTGCTTTTAGGTATTTATTTCATAGGCGAACAATAAAAATTCATTGCAGAACATATTGTGCATCTTAATCGACCGAGTATCGAAAACGCCATAAATTAAAAATAGTAAGACGAGAATCGAATTTAAAACAGCTTCAGCGGTGAGCCGACTCGGCCTTTATTGTTTTTTTTTAAATATAATATCTTCAAAAGGATTTTAATGTTACAACATTTAAAAGAACATATCAAAACTTATCTAACTTAACTTAACCGTGTCGCGTATAGCGGTGAAAGAATACTACCATCCCCTCTCTTCCCTTGGATGACGTAGAATGCGACTAACGGACTAAAAACTGCACATACTTCCAACAGCCTAGAGCGGCGATGGGCTCGCCACCTGTCACGTTGAACACATTGTGCAGTCGCTATTTGGTGAAAAGTGGACTATGGTAGAGGACTGCTTTTGCTGTCCTCATTGCCTAGTCTCTGGCTGACCCTTCGGGGATAATAGCCGTGATTATGTATGTATTAAAACTACTTAGTACTAATAAAAAACGCAAAAAAACCCTAAAATGCTTAGTTTTAATATATATTATATTTTGAGAAAAAGTACAACATGTATATATTTGTGTAGTCTTATAATCTTTCACGTGCGTTTCATCCATATAAATAAAAATCAAATGCCAAGAAAGTATGTTCACGTATCACGTTAGAACGGCTGCATCTATTTGGCTAATTATTTTTTGTTATGTCTGTAATTGTCAGAACAAGGTTTGTATGAAATAAATTTTTTTAAGAAATTTTTCACGAGTCACTAGGCGTTCACGCGGATTAAGTCGGAGGCAGGCCGGCTTTTAATTCGCCTGGCTTCTTTACAATTGCCAATGTTTTCGTGTGACGATGACACACTGGATGTGTCATCCATCACTCCAATATGTCGTCATGACGCAACTTATAATCATTCCAGTCACAATACAGATTTCGTTTGTACACTACTCGTAGGTATGCCGGAAGTTGTACGTTAAGTCCAAATAAATGAAAAACATTTGCTTTTCGTGTCTTTGCTTATTAATCTATTGTTGAGATCTATAGCGAACTTAGGTACATTTGTATCTTAGTTAATATTATTTTTTATTATACTGAGTCAGCTAACGAGCATAGGGTCGTCTGATGGAAAACGTCCACCGCAACCCATGGAATGCACAAAGCCACGAAATGGAAATATTGAAAAATAGGGAAATAATAAAAAAAATAAAAAATGTCCTACTATGTCATCTCCGCACCATGCTATGGTTGCTGGTAGAAAATGGATCAGGCATGAAGTCTGCCGGGTAATATGCCTAATGTTGCAAGAGTTTACATAAAAATAAAATTACACTAAGAAACTTAAATTTAACATAAGTGGTTGGGGCAAACCTGACCCTTGGGGTGCCTGATGAGTCTATCAGACCTGTCACTTTATATAGTTATCGATATTTTTTTTATATGAAACTCAGCGTGGATTGCCCCTGAGTAGCTTTGCTATATAGACTAGGGCTCATTTTGCCACCGCCCGTGCAACCTTCAGAGCACCCGCGTCCGAGTAGGACGTTTGTTTCTTAAATGCGTTTGGCTCTGAGAAACTCTACCAAGCACGCGGCTATTATTATAACCTAAAATAATAATTCAAAATGCATCTTCATTTTGAATTGATTAATGAAGCTTTTTAATATATATATTTGGTTTTATTTTGTAAATATATTATTAAAAATAACAGTAACTTAATAACAATAAGTCTAATATTTTATTAACGGGTCCATCAGACCCACCAGGCACGCCAAGGGTTAAGTAGGTATATAAGTATAAAATACCTGTTTCAGAAGACCATGCTCTTCCTTAGCTTTAATGACAGATAATATTTTAAGTTGCGACTGAAAACAATTTAACATTTAATTTTATCCTTGAAAACAACTACTTGGTGACTCGTTTCTTTGCCACACTTCCAAAAGGTGGAATAGTCTACCAGCACACGTATTCCCTCCTACCTATGACATAGGGTCCTTCAAACGAGGCGTGAAGAAGCACTTTGTGGGCCGGCAGAGTGAGGGTGACTGATGCTACGTCTCTTACGCTGCACCAGTTGTCCTCGCGCCTGGACTTCATTTCCACTTAACATCAGGTGGAGTGGGTCATTTGCCGGGCTTAGTATAAAAAAAAAATACAATTTATACATTATATTTTATTACACTAAAACCATAGTTTAGCAAATGAGCAAAATTAGTTTACATAGTGAATGTGTGTTTCAGTGCGTGTGTATGTGTCTGTGTGTATGTTTATTAGTGTGGTTGTTAAAAATAAAGTAGTCGAGTGGCTAAGGCCCGATATCTGGAGGTCCAGGATTCAATTTCTAGTTCGTACAAAGTGTGATTCTGATTTTCGATGCATATTTAGGCTCGTATTCTAAAACCAAACTCACACTCAAATCTCAGCTTGAATACAGTTAGAAAGGGATGGTGCTATTCACCGCATATATCACCATCCCTTTCTAACTGTACTCAAGCAGAGATTTGAGTGTGAGTTTTGTTTATAGAATACGAAAAACGAGCCTTAGTCTATGTCCCTTCCCCACCACACTACCAAGCCGCACTACTGGTAGTGTCGTGGGTATTTTTTTTCCTTCTGCAAATACAAATACAAATACAAATACAAATACAAAATTCTTTATTGTGGTACATAGGTAAGCAGGTACTGGTCCAGTACATAGGTACTGGTCCAGTAGTACCGTAGGTATTTGTCAAATACATATATGTGCGTTCCCCATTACACTACCTAATTTATTTTCGCAACTAGACATGGGTAAGTAAAAGCGAGGTGATTAAGTCATAAGCCAACACCCATTTATAATACAATTAATAACAATCAGTACCTATAAATTATAGCGAAGACTTGATTATATGATGTTGGCCTTTGCCCAGCAGTGTTGCAGTATTTATGCTACACAATAATCTCAATAATGGAGGCACTTGACTAACGTCAGTCCCTTAATAAGCTATTCACTACTACCCAGAGTAAAAATAAACAAGATTTGCATAACAACAATCAACCAATAAGGACAAAAATACGAAATGCAAAGCTGGTAACGAGCCAGCAAATCAAAATAGCGTCGATCGTGAACTAAGGCACGTATTATCGAGTGCACGCATAATGCTCCGATCGGGACAATGAACAGGAAAATGCGTCTGTCTGTGACGTCAATGGCGTTGGTACCATTCAACGCGGCAAAGGGGCAGGGCAGACCGGTGGGAGCGTGCAGTGCAGCACGTCACAGACGACCACAACCTATTAACTGATCTATCATATGATATACCACCAACTGTTGGAAGTACGATTCCGACGGTGGCTGCACTGCTTAGGGATCTTCAAGAAACGAGCCCATTCCTTCCTTAAAGGCCGGCAACGCGTCTCCCTAATAGCATTTTTTGTTGGCATTAAGTTGGGCCACGTACCTTCGGTTTGTTGGCCAACAAGTATAATTGGCGCGCAGTTTACGCGTTGGACCCATAACTGATGGCCAAAGTAAGATTACCTACAAAGGCCCAACTATTAGTAGGGCCAACGATAGACTTGCCTATTTAGGCCAACTTATGGTCGATCGAGTATTAGTTAACAGGTGCACGAGCAGTATGACCCATCTCTAGTAGGTACTGTCCCACCCAACGAACGGCCACTTCCCATATTAAAAGGAAGGAGTAAAAGAGATGCAATGCAGTCTTCAAAAAGAGAGATCGTAAATTAAATAAAAGTAGGAAATAATAGGAATGAAGTCCCGCCGACACTTCGGAGTTCGGACTCCCGTAACATCTTTTTTAACCACTCGAAATCAAATCAAAATCATTTATTCAACATAAACCTTTACAGGCACTTATTTACGTCAAAAACAAAAATAACAATTAACTAACGTGTAGTTAAATCTTAAAAGCTAATCTTACTAACTAATCCACCTACCTACCTAACTAATCTACCACCAGTTATTTTGGGAGAGCCTTCGACTGAGAAGAATCTGGCAAGAAACTCAGGAGGCTTTTCCTTTTCTCCCTCTAAGTCACAGGTCACCTCTAATCACAGTCAAGTATATAAGCTCTTTGAATCGTATACGTCATGATTTTGAAAAGAAATAAACGTATACTAATAAGTTATACTCGTACATGCACTATGTCCATTCATGTTTCTCACAACAGGTACGCGCTTGGCTCATGTAATTGTTGGTTATCATCTCACGATAAGGTGGAAGCGCGCTTTACCCGGAATTCTCAACCACTGAGAAACTGGCTATCTTATCTCTAAACTGTCGGAACACAACAAAGCTATTAACATTGTTGTTATGGCACCAGACTTTATATAAGATGGTGGTAGCTAGCCAGGCGGACTTAACAAGCACTTTCACCAACCAAACCAAACACAAATACCCCCCGCTGGGAATCGAACCCGGGACCTCTGGGTCTAAGACCAGTGGCTTAGCTGATGAAATTAATTACGAGCACTACTAAACCGTCGTCTACGGCAAAGGCTATAGATTTATATAAATTAGGCACCGTAGCTTCAGCCGCCCTGCGTAGATGAGGAACGACCTCTATTGCCCGTCCGTCATAACACAATTGGATCAATCAGAATTCGAATCAGAATTAGATGCGGACTTTAGGTCCGTCATGTGCAAAGTCAACGTATACAAAATACAAATAATTTATATTCAATGTAAATCTTTACAGACGTCAAAAACTAATAAAACAACATTTATATAACAATTAGTTAAATCTTAACAACTAACTAACTAATCTACCGCCAGTTCGAATTTTGGGAGAGCCTTCAACTGAGAAGAAGCTGGCAAGAAACGCAGGAGGCCTTTCTTTTTAACCGACTTCAAAAAAGGAGGAGGTTCTCAATTCGGTTGTATGTTTGTTTTTTTCTCACTCTAACTGCCGTACTGAGAGACGTCAATTAAGTTTTGATGACAATTAAGTCTCTTTGTACTGGCCAAAGCCCTAACTGCGATAGGTCGGGATATTTGTCCAGTAAAAGGCCAGTGGACTGTATAAAAAGCTGGTGTATTTCGCAACTGTACAGATCGACCCGACAATGAAATCGCCCGCGGTTTGTGTGACGTGCGCCCGAGTGGCTCGTAAGACGTCGTAGCGAAGATTGCTGTGTTCGCCGCGGTGAGCGGCTCGCTGCTTGAAGCCCGCATTGCCCCCCGCGTCTCTTCTGTGAATGTGGAGTTGTGGACTCGGTCCGTGCGGCCCTGTCCTGACCATATACTCCCCGCGTTGAAGTTTCTTCAATGGATTCCAATGGCAGGGGGCGTTCTTTCACGAGAACCGGAGCTCCCTCCTTGAGGTGGCCTCGAGACTGGCGCCATTTGGGTTTCTGTTGAAGCCACAAATGTAAAATTAGAGAACTGATGCCAAAACTGTTGATTGAGAAACTCGATGCGCTGGAATCTCTGCAGTGATGTTGTTCTGTGGATGAGGCACAAAGATTAAAGATCGTCCAATAAGAAAATGGCAGGAGTCAGTGAATAGAAATCGGAAGGGTCGTCGGAAATATGGGTCAGAGGTTAGGAGTTGAGATCTGAGGATACCTTCAACCTGTACCAACAATGTAGACATCTCCTCGTACGTCAAGTGAGTTGAGTCCAAAACGCGCCTAATGTAGTGCTTGGTCGATTTGACTGCAGGCTACCACAAGCACCGAAGTGAGAAGTGTATGCTGGAAAATACGAAAAGTTTATGTTCTGCTTACCAACGTTACAGTGTGGCAGTGGCAGTGGTTTTATCATGCGTGACAATTAATTGAACGCACCCACAAAGGTAGTTCCGTTATCGGAAAACACATTCTGCTGCTTGCCTCGTCTAGCAATAAACTATTTAAGTCTCAATGAATCGGTGTTTGGTTAGGTCTTAGACAAGTTCAAATGCACAGCCTTTGAAGCAAGGCAAACTAATAAACCAATGTATGATTTAACTAATTATTATTGTGAACCTCGCCCTTTTCTGGTTGTTATCATAACTGGTTCCGCATAATTTACCTCAGTTTCAAGAAAGGCCAATTCAAGTCAGACCCGTTACTTTGGGAGGTCTCCCATCATGACCCATGATTGACTGGATCGCTTGTCCCTTGTGCATTTACACAAGGGCGTATGTGTATAGTACGCTTAGGTAATTAAGTTTGTGTAAGTAAGTTGTGGGCCGCAATAAAGTTGCGCCTTATGAACTGATAAAAGCTCAAGAATAAGTAACTGTTATGATTATGAATAACTAATGAAAATAAATTTAAATTAATTCAGCAAAGCAAAGAAGGACAATTGCGCCACTTAAGGTCAGCCGAACCTTCCTGTGTCTCCGAAACACGATGACAAACATAGGGCTTGTATCTTGTATTTAGTGTATGTATGTATTTTTTCCGAGGGGTCGAACCTCCACGGATTTTTTTGTAGCAGACGCTGCGATTTTAAACTCTTTGGTCAACATGCTGTAAATCATTGAAGGATTTACCTGACGTTGTGACGGCTGATGCGTCAAAGACAACGCGTAGCTTTGTTGATGAGCTGAACTCGTTAATTTTTTTTGTTGTGTTTTTATTTTTTCTAATTTGTGTGTTTTTGTTTATGTTTGAATAATATGTGACTGTGTTTAAGTTAAAATTGTTACTCTTGCTAGTGCTCAAGTGTCCCAAATCTAGATAGTCCTTGCTGTGTGATTGAAATGAATCACCTAGTGCCTTTGGCGACTTCTTTAGAGGTAATGTTACTACAAATCGACCTTTTGGATTTCGAACTGGAGTATTTATAAAGGTTTGCTCGCATGCTTGTTCATCATATGTCTTCGGCAAAATATTGTCTAGCTCCCGAGACTCAGAAAGTGGTGTAGTCTCTCTAGAGATCATGCACATAGACGTGTCAGTTTTAGTACCGTGTACACAGCCTGAAACAAGCCAGCCTAGTTGGGTTTCAAACAGTATAGGTTTTTGTCTCCCTAACTGGATACGATTTGTGCCTATCACGTTCCAAAATAAGTCCGCACCAACTAATATGTCGATGGTTGATGGGATATGGAAAGTAGGATCGGCTAAGCAAATACCAGAGGGTATCGACAAGTTACTTATGTCAATATGAATGTTCGGTAGGAAAGATGTAATGTTCGGCAACACGAAACAGTCAATGTTCGCCCCATAGTCACTAGTAAAAGACTCTATTCGAAAAGAGCAACGTTGTGAGCTACGGGAAGTCTGACTATTAATGCCTGTTATTTTAGAAGTTGTAGGTGAAGTAGTTATACAAAGCTTACCACAGAGATCTTGTGTGACAAAATTGGCAGTACTCCCATTGTCCAGTAGAAGCCTGGCCACATGCGGCGTACCCCTGCTGTCAAACACCTTAACCAATGCTGTGGAAAGTAGTACATGCGGCGTTAAAGCAAACTGGTTGTGTCTTGCGGATAAAGCAACAGTGTCGTGAACGTGAATTGATGGTTGTAACGGCTGTTCAAAATGAAGCAAAGTGTTGTGTTTTACATTGCAGTATTTGCAATGTCCAAGCTTGCATTTAGCTTCAGGATGACCAAAGCGCAGACAATTTAAGCATACCCTAAACTCCTTAGCTTTATTATTGCGAACTTCCACAGATAGTCGGCGAAATGACTCACAGTTGAATAACAGGTGGTCTTTATAGCATAAGGGACAGCGAATCGTGTTTGGTGTCCTACCGGAAGATACAATAAAGCTCTTTTGCTTTGAATGAGTTGGCTCTGATTTAACTGCGAAACCATGCTTCGATTCCTCAATAGTCTCCAAAAGATCAGCTCTGTTGGTTAAAAATTTAATAAATATGTCTAGAGTAGGGGGACTATCTAAGCTGTTCCTACGTTCTTCCCATTCGCGACTAGTGACGCTATCAAGTTTAGTAGACATCATATAAATCACCAAAGTGTCCCAGTAATCGGTAGGTTGACCTAAGGTAGCAAGTGCTCTGAGATTTTTGTTAGTGACGTCTACTATGTAGCGTAATGCTTTGCTAGATTCTTTAGCAATGGAAGTGACATTGAATAAAGCCTGTACATGGTTGTTGACAAGCAAGCGTTTGTTGTCAAACCTTTCGCATAGAAGCTCCCAAGCTGATTGATAATTATCAGATTTAAAATCAAGGCTCTTAATGACTAAAGCTGCAGAACCCTGCAGTGAAGCGCGCAAATAGTGATATTTGTTAATGGGATCAATGCTATGGTTTGTGTGAATTAGCGATAAAAAGGTATCTCGAAACTCGAGCCAGTGCTGATAACAACCATTAAAGTGCGGTAAATCAATTTTTGGAAGTCTCACAACATTATGTGCATTGCGAGAACTTACCTCAGACCTGTCAGTGACCCGGTGAGTTTCAATGAGAGCACGAGCAGAAGCGGCAAGCGAGAAATATTGACTCTCGAAAGTATCCCGTTCCTCCACCTCGGGCTCGTCCAATAAATTGTCCATTTCAGCCTGTAACGCATCGAAAGCATCGTATAAATTTTCAAATTTGTCAAAACGTAATTTTAATTCGATTTGTAGTTCCAAATCACCAAGTTGCGAACTATCCTTAATGTTTGTCATGTAGGTATTAAACGACGTAAGCTTTGATTTAATCGCACCACGTTTCTTTCTTAAATCCTTTATTGACTCCTTAGAGTCCTTAGACATGTTGAGAGAATTTGCAAAAAGGGTTCAAAATTAAAGAAGAAAAGAAAACTATTTACTAGTATTAACTAGTATGCAACTAGTTGGAAAGTTAAATTGCTGATAATCAACAAGGACAACCTATTTAAAAAAGGCAATGCCTAAAATGTTTTCAATCGACTAGTTTTTTTATGTTAAAGTTTAGAAATATCAAAATAGTTTAGGAATTAAAAAAAAAAAGTTGTATTGGATAGGTACTAGTATTAACTAGTTTTAAATTAGTTGTAACTAATTCAAAAATCATTAAAGAAAAAAAAAAAATTTTGCTCGACTGTGCCTTTTGTTTTTTTTTATACGTTAAAAGTTAAGAAAATGTCTAAAAGTGATCGAGTGTAATAAATAGGATAATAAAATAAAAACTAGTATTTACCAGCGTGCAACTAGTTGGTATAATTTAATAATAATCAGTGACAATTATTATTAACAATCTAGTACAGCAAAAGCAGAAAATATCACTAAATCGTATAGTGCTATATGAAGTTAAGTACTACTAGAACCAACCACCAGCTAATATCTAACTAGTAATTGTTAGCAGTATCACCAATCTAGTTACTAACAACCGTTAAATACATTAAAAACACTCTCAACGTAAATTCGCAAACTAAAAAAAACTAAAGGCAGACCAAAAGCAACTATGTACTTGTGACTACTAAAAACACAATTTATTTGCACTAACTACTGCTAACAAAGACTGCGCTATTTTACTTATCTAAAAAATCACATCACCAAATAAAGTTTAAGTGTTATGACTAATTATGTAATAAGCATCTAATAAGTTTAACTACGCAAAATAATTTTAACGTTACTGTCCTTGAGTTGTGCCGTGCCGCGCGATCGCGAAACGTAAGCGAGCGCTCGGTCTCGGTCACCGGCCGCTTATTGTCGAGCTACCGACCTATAAAATAAAAAAATATTTAGCATAAAATGTTAAAGAAATGTGTTCTAAATGTTTGGATTATGAAATGTAATGATTTTGATTAAATGATGATAATTTGTTACGAGAAAAACTGATAGTTGTTTATGGAATAAAGCAAAGAATAATGATTAACGTTTAATGTCATATGACTAATCTGTTGATTTGATATTGACTTCACAGTTTTAAAAGCATAGTATGATTTACGTGACTAAGTATTGTAATGCAACTGGAACAATGAATTATGTTTAATGTTTTTAATTATAAGTTAATAGTGATGTAACGATTTTGTAAGACTCAATGTTTTATTAAAATAATGTTGTACTTAACAATTATTATTTTCATTACCTACTTTATTTTTCATGCGAAATCAATTTGTTTGGTAATAATAATTGATGAGTAAGTAAGTACAGTAGGTACGCTAATAAAACTGAGATGATGTTACAATGTAATGAAACAGGTGAAAATATGAGAAGAAAAGAGATGGGAAAGTGAAAGTGATGAGTGAATAAAATTGGAACGATCTCACGGTCTTTGTGCACTATCCTCTCGATGTTTTTCTTGAATCTTCAGTCCGAAGGTGATGCTGACGACCGCCAATTCTTGACCGACGCGAGTTTGGGTTTGATGTCCGTGAATGTCAGCTTAAGTGGCAAAGCTCGATGTCCTCAGCAATGTTCATCCGGAATTATGATGTCCCAACAGCGTCAAGTAGTCGTGTGTAGTCTTGGCTGGAGTCGTGATGACCTCTAGATGACCGCGGATGACTCGTCGAAATTTCGAAAAGACGGTACGCGAATACTTTACGATGGCGAAGATGGACCAAAATGTACTGGCCAAAGCCCTAACTGCGATAGGTCGGGATATTTGTCCAGTAAAAGGCCAGTGGACTGTATAAAAAGCTGGTGTATTTCGCAACTGTACAGATCGACCCGACAATGAAATCGCCCGCGGTTTGTGTGACGTGCGCCCGAGTGGCTCGTAAGACGTCGTAGCGAAGATTGCTGTGTTCGCCGCGGTGAGCGGCTCGCTGCTTGAAGCCCGCATTGCCCCCCGCGTCTCTTCTGTGAATGTGGAGTTGTGGACTCGGTCCGTGCGGCCCTGTCCTGACCACTCTTACTGTCACTTTCTTAGGTATAGTGCTAAATAGGGAAGGAAATATACTTAATTGTCATTAAAACTTAATTGACGTCTCTGAGTACGGCAGTTAATTACAAAAGTTACAGTGTGATATTTACGATTATGTAAGACATTTTGTACGCATCATTAAATAATGAATTACAAATAATAACAAAATTAAATAAACTTAAATAGTGCGTTACAACGATACAGATACAAGTGATCTATTTAGATGGACGAAACGTACGGCAAGGACTGTCACTCATCTGCGCGGGCCTTTAACGTTGAGCGAGTAAAGTACGAAAACAAAACTGCTTTATCGAAATTGTAGTCTTTGCTATTTCACCTACTCAGCTATGTAAATTATTCGTTGCTGGGTGTTAACAGAAGTATCAATCAGAAACGAAATATCAGTTGCAGTTTGCAGTTGCAGTTAAAGTTTGCAGTTGCATTAAAGTTAGCAGTTCCAGTTTGCAGTTGCAGTTTGCAGTTGCAGTTTTCAGTTGCAGTTAGCAACTGCAGTTTGCAGTTGCTGCCTGCAGACACCATCGAAATCGTACCTCAACACTTTCTCTGTTTCTTGGCTCTTAGTTCTCGCATTGAAGAACAATGTTCAATTGATTCGCTATCTTTTATTTTAATTTAGAATGATGACGTCTTTTATTCGATGTTAATTGAGTTCCTTACTTAAAATTTGTTCACTGCAGATTGGTGACACTCTTTTGTTTACAATAATCTTACAACCTCATACGGCGCAAGTGTAAAAATCTGACTCGTTTTAGGCAGATCGCAGATACATTAAATGCTATGGGGCCCTGGTGCCCACAAACTTTTAAAAGACATCTGTAAAAGTGTTGCAAACCGCTCAATAATGTTATTTAATTATTTTTAATTTAATTTAAAAATACATGTATAATACATAATATTAGTTACTTATATTTTAATCCCAAATTCGAAGCTGGTAAGAGGCAGATAGTAGGTATGTAATAAAGTTGTGCTCCATAAATGAATAACAGTCAAAAAAATGTGTCAGTGGGCTTTTTATAAAAGAAATGAAACAAGCGTTTAGATAAGAAAATGAAATCTGTAAGTAGTAATCATTGCAAGTATAATGACATCGCATTTTATCGCTTTTTACATCTTACTATTACTTACTATACAGCTTTACTCGTAGCATAGAATACATAATAATACAAGTCTCGTAGTAGGTATACAGAATATACTCTTGCAACCCCACACTACTTTAACCTTGTTCATATTGTCTGGTGGTATTTGGTGGCAGGTTGTTAAATCCAACTAGATGACGAGCGCCCTAATATTCCTTTTTCTTCTACCTATTTCTTCCGCAATTAGCATTGTATTGTACTGTTGAGTCCCTCTTTAGAAAATTCTAGACCCAGTGAAATTACAGGGCATGTGCCGACAGAGTTTCAGTGTCTCTCAGTGATGCACTTGGCGTCGCAAAGTGTCCGTAAGCTGCGCATGCTGGTTTCCACCGGGAAGGCTGTACTTACTTTTGCCGGCATTCGTCCTTATAGTTCCCTCACTGTTATGGATCGTGATTCCGTTTCATCCGGTCCACCAACTGTCTCCAAAGGCTGCGCTCAGTCGCTTGATGGAGTGCGGCGCTGACAGTCATCTCCAGTTAGTTGTTCTAAGAACTGGTCTGACAGTCACTTGGGGCTCAGTAACCTTTTAAAAAATTTAACCGTAATTTGGGCAGGTCCTTGCACCCATCGTATCAGCCGTGTCATCGGCTGTGCGCTATCTTGCCATCATTGTGTCGTAGCCAGAATGTCTACCGATCGCCGCGCCCGCGCCACTGCGCAAATGCATTTCACGGAAGCTTTCAAAACTCATTGTCAGTCCCGACGGTGTTGCGTTTTAGACTAGTAAAATTAAGAGCTTAAAGAGATTTAGTTGTATTGTTAAAATATTTATAAGTGTGATTGTTAAAAAGGGAGAGGACGAAAATCTTTTAATTTATGTCATTGTGTATAGGTAATTAACACAAACAGAATTCGCCAGGCATGCAAGTGTACAGTAGGTAATCAATACATTGTACACTGCTACAGAACAGTAATTAACAATTAACGTTTCAATTAATAACTTAAGTACATTTTCTAAAACAAAAGTTCGTCTGTCAACTATGCAGCCGTTGCTGTTGTTCCCGAATTGGCCTTAAAAGCCCCATATGAAAATGCCAAACTTCAAAATCGGACGCTGTTTGAATCATCTTTTTGTAGATGTTATAGGGTAAGGAGGTGTAAGTGTGCGCATTTTAACTTTGAGGCCCCATAAAAAATAAAGTATCATATTTAGAAAAATCAACATTATTTATTTATAGTCTCTATATATTTGTTAACAAATTATGGAACAACGAATTACACTAATGTCATTAATTAAAGTATGAACTGAAAAAATATAAAAAACTAAATTTGCGCACTTTTATACGCCCGGGTGTACAAGAGTGCGCGGCGAGTTGTACAAGAGTGCGCGCATTAATTCTCAGTGCACAAGTGGCATTTACATAGTCCTTGACCTAAATAGGCAATGCAGTTTTCATGCCACCATTGTTGACACACCAAACATTCGATCCAGTCTTCAGTAATATGCTCTTTGTATATTTCTTAAGACCTACCACACCTCCATATGGTGTGAAATGGTTTCTGATTTCTTGTTCAACTTCACGGGAAAATGTAGTTTCTAAACGGCCTAATTTAGTGGAAGGGGTAGAATTTTTCAACCGCTTCCTCAAAGTAGACTCCGCGATTCCAAAAGATTCAGCTACAGAACACTTCGACTGTCCTTTTTCGATTAGCTTTCGAGCTTCATCAAGAACCTCTAGCGAACAATTTTGTCGCTGCGTAGTTCTTTTTCTTCGAGAGATATGATGTAAGTGCACAAAAAAAATACTTAGTTTGTAAAATTAGACTTTATCTTAAACACTACATTAGGGAAAAATAAATGTAGTTTAAGAGTGCGCGCGCAATCTTATACGCGCATACCGTGCGCACTCTTGTATACCTCACCCTTCACAATCATATTCAGCCATTGGCGCCATCTATTGAAATATGAGCAAAGTTTTTCGAACGAATCGGTTAGCCAAGTAAATACGTTATTTGAATAATCAATGAATATTCTTGTAAAACTAACAGTTTCGGAACAGATATCTTTGCAAAACGCAAGAAAATTAGATCAAAATGAGTAAAAATCTATTGACTTTCGTATTATCTCCATTTTTTAACCAATTTCGATTTTTTTTCGGCAGCGCAACCCTTATCACTAATGAACTAAAACACACTGAAGTTAACCGCAGACCTCGCACAGAGCCGGCGTGACGTTTGATTCGCACTCTTATCGACCGCGCACTCTTACACCACCTTACCCTATGCCTATTTTGATGAAAAAAAAAGATTTTCATTTCTACAATTATTGCGGAGTCGAATAAAGATATGTTTGTGTAAAATTGGTCTATTAAAAAAGATATGTGCATGCCTCAGGTAGGACGCGAATTTACAACATTTCGCCATTTGAATCGGCTGACATATCTTCCTACTAAGCTACCGGGATATTGCATTACTTCTCAAATGATGTTCTTGTTCTTTAACCGCCGCCGACGCAAAAAGAGAGGTTTTATAAGTTTGACGTGTCGTGTGTTCTGTCGTGGCATCGTAGCTCCTAAACGAATGAACCGATTATGATGCGGTTTTTTTTGTAAGAAAGCTGATGGTGATCGAGATGGTTCTTAGCTACATTTCTTTTTACTTTTTACAGGCTTTTTAGTGTTGGAGGTTTTTTTAAAATTTTAATTTTTAATTAACAGAAATGTGAATTTAAGTAAGTGAGTACTTAATCAGGTACAGCAACGTTCGCTATTGGGCATGATATAGACAACCAACAAGGAAAACACATTGTAACTCGTACTTTGGCAGCATTCACTGACTGACGGTAAAGTGCAGTTAGGGCAAGTCCGTCTGCCCTACTTTTAATAGGAAGTACATCTACCAAGCCTGCGAGGAACACAGAGAAGATACTATATGCACACTGCATGCCAGTAAAAATTACAATTTCTATAACGACATTTTTATGTCAAGATAAGAATCATTAGATGGAGCCGTGTGCTATAACGGCTCACTAAAAGAAAAAAACCAACCTCTCTGTTCTACTACTACGACTAAAGATTGCACATACGCCATTCCTTCCCCTTTCCTCTCTTCAGGGTACATCTCTAGGCCTGCAGAGCAGTATTAACATGCTCGGTATGGATATCCGCTGCGATCTGAACCAAAAGGACTACATCGAAACTGTGATTAAAAATGCCTCACGTTAACTCGGTGTCCTGAACAAGGTGCGGCGATTCTTCACGCCTGATCAGTTGTGTAAATTATACAAGACACAGGCTCGGTCTTGCGTGGAGTACTGCTCTCACCTTTAGGACGGCTCCGCAAAGTACCTTCTCGATGCTTTAGACTAACACTTTCGAACCTTTGCCATTGATATTGCGTCACTCATCGTCTTTTACCGTTTATGCCATGGCGAGTGCTCCCTTCCTCTATAGGAGTACGCGTGCTGCTCTCTGGAGTCACCAATTTACAGTCTCTAATATTCCATCACGCACAAAGAAATTTGGTGACTCGTTTCTTTGTTGCACTTCAAAAAGATGGAATAGTCTACCAGCACACGTATTCCCTCCTACCTATGACATAGGGTCCTTCAAACGAGGCTTGAAGAGGCACTTTGTGAGCCGGCAGAGTGAGGGTGACTGATGCTACGTCTCTTACGCTGCACCAGTTGTCCTCGCGCCTGGACTTCACTTCCACTTAACATCAGGTGGAGTGGGTCATTTGCCAGGCCTTGTATAAAAAAAATACATTCAACAGCATAGAGCGGCGATATGCTCACCATCTAATACTCTGAGTACAATTTGGTGAAACGTGGACTGGACGCTTCTGCGATCTCATTGCCGACCTATGACGACCTCCGTGGTCGAGTGGTTAGCACGCCGGGTCTGGCGTCGCGCCATCTCTGAGGTCCCGGGTTCAATTCCCGACCGGGTCAATTTAAAGAAAGACTGTTTTTCTAAATTGATTTCGGTCTGGATGTTTTTTATATGTTTAAGTATATTTATCCGTTATCTTACCATATTAACGAATTTCAAAAGAATTCTCATCTTGGTCTAGATATTTGCTGTAAGCGTAAACAAATTTTTATAATAATAAGAATGTATCCCAACAATAACTCAACGTTTCATTATTAAATCAGCATCGAAGGAAAGACGCACGTTCTACGTCAAGACCCTCGGTTCGTACACTTTGTTTTAAATAAAGATATTAAGGTATTCATAGGCACCGCTTATCTGGACTACTAATACTGCGGGAACATGAGAAAAATACAGGTGTCCGTACACTTGGCAGTCTGGCAGGCGAGAATCGGCCATGCCCGCGCTCCATACTAATGGGCGAAAGATGCTTCCGGCATAAATTCGCGATTATACATCTTCATACGTGCAAACTCGCAAATTTGACTGGCCCCAAGCCGCCGCTGGGCGCTGGGCAGTAGGGACGTGGGAATCGTCGATTCAATTGCTATCGATTTTGGGGGCTTATTGTCTAGCTTTAACAGCTATCGCAATACCTTTCAAGTGGTAGGTAGTGCTTCGCTCGCTAGTTTGATTATTTTAAAATTAGTTTTAATAAGCTAACTAGAAAAGCTATGTACTTGTACTTGAATGGTATTGCAATAGGTGTAGAAGGAAGACAATAAGCCCTCTCTGAATCGATATCAATAGAATCGATGATTCCCAGCTTATCCAGGGAGCTAATTGCCCCCTGACTGCGCTGTGTGGTGGTACACTAAGGAAGAATGCTTACAAGTATCAGCATGTCAATCTTCTAATGCTCGATCGTAGGCTCGCGCTAATTACGACCCTCACGTTCCGTTCAAAAGCGACCTTCGTGATGTTAGCGTAGCGCAGTCGAATTAAGAGAATGTGGATTTGATATCTTGCGGCACCCAGGTTAGATTATTACAAAATGAACACCTCACTCCCTTTGTTTGTTGTTAGTTTCGCCTAGGGGACTGTTAGTTGAGTCTTGCCACTAACGGCTGCAGTGGAAAAGGCGTTGTGCTCGCAGTGAAAAACGAGCCATAAAAATCTATTGTAGTTAACTCAATGAACAAGGAATTTAACCACTTGATCTTAATTAAACAAAACTATTGCGGTATGTTTTTACAGTTTTTGCTATACGATATTTTGCTTTATCGAAAGTCATTACAGCATCACCAAATATAGGCAATCAAAATGTTATCAACTTGTCAAGGGCTGTTTCAGTCTCTTAAGGTCTTCATTTAACTTGTAAGCTGATTCTTGATTCACCATTAGAATCGATAGTTGTTCCACCGCGTTCCTATCCCTCCACCGATCCTATCTTTGTAAGTGGTGCGACGCACCTGACAGATGATATCGGGCTAAAAGCTCCTAGTGTCCCCAAATATACCGCGCGTGACCGAAATCATAAAGGAACAACTGAATAATTCCGTTTAATTTCTGTCGGCAGCAATAAATCTAGTTATAATGGTGCGCGTTAACGCATAAACTATCAAGGTATTTTAAAATGACTATCAATAAAATTTTAATTTTTGAATTAAAGTCTACTTAAGAATTAAAGAATTACGTATTTACACATCTGTCATCTGTGTCCAGTATTATGATATTGTTATTTTTAATTTTACTTTCATAAATAAACGTGCTAGTGTTGGATGCAGGCCATCCCACATGAAATATCCTAGCGAGAGCGTGCAAAACGGAATCTCGGACCTCTAGATCCATTATTACAATTACGATAAAAAATTCAATTCAATTCCTTCACTTTTCACAATTGAAAAGTCTGTTTTTGCACCCGTTACCGGTGCGCGATTATATGGTAAAATAAAAGAAACGCATATGTAGTCCCACTGCTGGGAAAAGGAATCATTGAAATGAATTCTTCGCTCCAATCATTGATTAAAAAAATCCACAGATCTCGTGCTCTACACGACTTGAAAGAGCATTGAAAATGATCGCGTAATTTTTCTTTCAATAATTTTTTTTTCAGAAAAAAAAAATATATTTGTAACAAACCAAATTTTTCAAAATA
This sequence comes from Scoparia ambigualis, assembly GCA_963921215.1. Classification (NCBI taxonomy): domain Eukaryota; kingdom Metazoa; phylum Arthropoda; class Insecta; order Lepidoptera; family Crambidae; genus Scoparia; species Scoparia ambigualis. The sequence goes on from OY992504.1 coordinate 5,245,137, forward strand.
TTTTTAGATCATCGTAAAACCCTTCGAATCCGCGTCTTTTGAGCTATCACGCGGCGGGCGGTTCGCGTGCGAATCGCACCTGGCGCCGCGCAAACTCGCGGCTAAGGGCACCTCTACAGCCTCAACCGTCACTAATATCAAAAAAGTGTAATAAGGTAAAATGTTCCTTAGTTCAATACCAAGGTGGTTTTTTTAATTTTTTTAATTCGGCCCCGTTCTCTAGATAACGGCAATTTTCTGGGAAAACACACGATTTATCGGTCAAAAAAAGTCGGTTTTTTCAATTTCCAAAAATAGTTTTTGACTTTTCCAAAATATTTTTACATAATTTTAAACCCCTTCTAATTCCGCGTCTTTTGAGGCCTCATACATCCTCGTGGCCTTAAAGCTCAGGGTATCACGGGCGAGTCGCACTTTTAGCGAAAATGGGGGGGTCCTTCTAGAGCGAACGAAAAAACATTTTCAATGTTTATAGTAAATACCGAATGAAAGACAACGTCCCTTTTGACAACACAAGGATAACCTCACAACCGTGTAACTTTATTCCTACGCCACATTACAACTTCAGTAAACAATCGCATCGATTCTGGGAAAGTTAATAATGTAGTAAATTCTGGATGCTAGCGTGATAAATCGTTATGAATGGGGCTGCTTGACATTCTGCGGAGGATAGGATCTGATTTATACAGTGCTCACAACACCTGCTGTATATGGATATACTCGTATATTCCATAAGTCAACACAACAATAATTATAGTTCATTTGATTATCCTTACTCGGTATCTATTTATAGTAATCATTATCACAAATGATTTTACGGATAATTAATAAATTAAGTCAATTTAACTTTCGGTTATTTATTAAATGCAACAACAATAAGTTGTTATCATTAACAACTTTACACATTTTGGTGGTGTCCTTTTCTTCATCACAGTTTAGTTTCCATTTAAATTCCATGCCTATCTTTTCTACATCACACACTGAGTCATCAAAACAGATTTCAATGCAAATCGACAGCAAAAAGTTCAAAACAAGAAGTTCAACGGTTCATCCTGCAACGTGTCGAGCATTTGTTGATCTCTAGGATGCTCCCATAACGGATCCTATGCGAAGAGTCTGTCGAGTGGTGTAAAATGACGGGTGGGACGTGCGCCGGCGCAGCGCGTATGGCGTGATGTGCATCCCAATGAGTCCAGACTGTCTGTAGTATATAACGCGGGCGGCGGCCGCCTCAGCACTAGACCACCAGCTCTGCACCACACAACACCCGATACTCGAAGGGTATTACAATGAAGTTCGTGTACTCTCTTGTGGTTCTCGCCTGCGTGCTGTGGGAGGCGAAAGGATACCCTTACTACCCTTACTATGGAAACAACTTTGATACTTGTAAGTATTTTCTTTAACAATTTATTTATGGAAATATACTCAGTTAAAATGTTAGTCACACTCATTATAATTGCAGTGTTATTATTAGAAGTTAAGTGGTGGTGAGTTTATGTCCACAATTTTGGGTCTGACCGACCAACCACTCTGACAATATTTCAGCCACTGATTGTTTTGCTGTTTCTGTTACAAGGGTACTGAAATTACAGAGCTTATGCCATAAAAACCGATACATTAAGGCACTACATCTATAACTGCGGTAGCAACTTTCTATCAGGCGGGCCAAATGTTCGTTTTCCAACTCAATCAGATTTAGAAAAAACTGTATACATTGATCTGGAGAAGCAACATTGTGATATGTCTCTGTCAGTGTTGATGCTGTTCTTCACGGATTTTTGAGCGAGTTGTAATTCTTGTACTCTGTTTTATTTTTAATGCTATATAGTCTTAACGATCTTATTTCTTTGACAGTGTCCTACGGGTCGAGCGATAGCAGCCGGGGTGGTATGGTGATGAGCCGCTACTTCAACCCATACCACAACTCACGCATGGGCGGCGGCATGGCGGCCTTCATGTACAAGCAGCCCGAACGGCCTTCTAGCCAGTACTACATCCCCGACCGCCGCCGGCAAACACCTCAAGAAGAAACCTTCTATCCGCAGCAGAACGAAGTCTACTACCCACAGGCCCCAGAAAGACCAGCCGTAACCGAGGCTACTGAGCTCGCCGAGCCGACGGAAAGGATCGACCTCATTCCTACTACAGCACGAGTGACTGTACCTGAGTTAGCTGAGCCCGAAGTCGAAGAACTGGAGGAACCGGTACAGAAGCCAAAAAAGAGGGTCTCTAAAAAGAAACAAGTGAAAAAACCAGTAGAGGATGAAGAGGATGATGAGGAGACTCAGCCAAAGATGCCCGCGGGAGCGTTCTTCCCGATGTTCTTTGGATGGGGCGGGCGGTCTTCTGGAGGTGGTGGTGGTGGTGCCACCGCCGTCGCCAACGCCTACAGCACGGGCCGTGGCGGCGTCGCCACCAGTCACGCCACTGCCTACGGTGCACCGAGACCAGACTACAAACTACAGCCTTAACTAATCTCTAAGTCATAATTGTATCATGTTATTAGATGTAGATTGTTCATAGTCATGCCATGTTTTTAACAGTAACTAGTATTGTTGTCAGAGCCATCTAGCGATCTTTTAAAATAATTATCTAATTTAGGTCTGTTTTCCTTATATTATCAACTAAGCTGCCTGCTCATCGATCAATAGTTTTGAACTCAGTTCAGTGTTACGTTCAAAGAGGGTGCTAACAAAAAATGTTATCTTAGTAATACAGGAAACCTTTTTTATGTCGGTAAATATAGTACATAAGTAAATATCCTTTTTGCAAGGAAACATATTTATAGACATTATATTAACATTCTATAATAGTTTTAACACGAACAAAATAAATATTACTTATGTTAAATATCGTTGATAAGTTTTTAATTTCTTAGACGTAAAGTAATGCTTATAAAGTAATTTAAGTACCTAAGCAAGCACATAAAAACTAAAACAAATTATTATGTATTATTAAAACTATAATGAAAACTAAAAAATTAATAAAAAATAAATACGGTGTGGCGTAGTTGTGAAAGAGTATTCTTTCACGGGGGAAAGGGGGTATGGTAGTATTACCACCTCCTTTCTTCCTTTGGGTGTCGTAAAAGCCAATTAACGGACTAAGACTGCACCAACAGCTTTTTTTTTTTTTTGAGTGTGAGTGCTGTCGGTCGCAGATGACCTTTACAGCGTTACCGGGCTTGTTTGGGGGCGGCGAGAAACTTGAAGCGTTCCTCAAGCCGTGAGTGGTCGAAATTCCCCAGAGGGATTCCGGTGGGGGATGGCATCTCGCAAACGAGTCTCCGATCCCCCCCCAGAGCCTCTGGGGGTTCGAACCGGTAGGGAAGATCCAACAGCATAGAGCGGCAATGGGCTCACTACCTGTCACGCTGAGCACATGTGCAATCGCTATTTGGTGAAAAGTGGACTATGGCAGAGAGAGAGAGCTTTTGCTGTCCTCATTTCCTAGTCTCTGACTAACCCTTCGGGATAATAGTCGTAATTATATGACGTATTGCAAAAAAATAGAGCTGAAAAATAGATAAAAAAAATGTATACAGAAGAGACGCTCCAAAATAAGTGGAGATGAATAATAATTATGAGTTAACCGTAAGAATACTAAGACTTAAGAGGTCAACGAATCACATGGAAGTATTGTATGATAAACAAGATGCATACACTTATAGAGCTCTTTAATAAAAGTATCAATTATTATGTAATTATTTTACAATTACAGTCCATTGTAAAGAAAATGTACCAATTATTGATAATAAAAGTACGTAAACTGTGTGAGCAAACTAGTTGATTAATTGCTTGAGTAAAGTTATTAATGAGACATGCCACACTATTATGTTAGGCCTAAAATAAGCGTCCCACTGCTGGGCACAGGACTCTCCACGTGGGCAACATAGGGACTACGGGCCATCACCCAATGCGGGTTGCTTAATAATATCGGCTTATTTATTTTCAGTGGGTTTTAATGTTATAAAACAGTGTATTTTGGTTAAAATACGATTTTATAAGGATATTGACAAAAAGAGTTGACACATACAAATAATGACGACTACTATTTCCGAATGGTTAGACAGAGACAGGCAATGAGAACACCCAAAGCAGACTTCTGCCTTAGTTAATTACATTACATTACCGGCCGCTCGCGGTTTCACCCGCGTGGTTCTTGTTTCCATGGGAATATCGGGATAAAAAGTATTTCATGTGTTAATCCAAGTTATAAACTATCTGTATGCCAAATTTCATCCAAATCCATTCAGTAGTTTTTACGTGAAAGAGTAACAAACATACACACTCACAAACTTTCGTCTTTATAATATTAGTGTGATGTGATGTGATTATAATCACGACTATTATCCCCGAAGGGTTAGTCACTTAAGGTAAGAGGGGGGAGGGTTGGGGGGGGGGGTAGTATTCTTTGACCGCTACGCGACACGGTTAAAAAGAGTCAATGATAAGAAATTATTTCATCTATCTAAATGAAAAACAATTGCCACGAATGTTTTATCACGCATTACTTCAGAACGGGTGCACCCATTTAGCTAATTCTTTTTTTGTTCTGTTTGTAATTGTCAGGAAAAGGTTTGTGTAACTAAACGATTTTTTTTGGAAATTCGTCACTGGTCACCATGTAATCACGTGCAATAATTTATATAAATATATACCTACTGGCCTATAATCTAGCATTGATAATTAACGCATAAAATTATATGCGTAATAGTCTACACTTTATTCGATTTAAAACAGAGCTTTTATGTAAACTTAACTACGTTAAAATATAAGGCTAACAAAATATGATGTCAAGGTCAACCAGAAGAGATTATAAGTACACCATATCTTAGGGTGACCACAAAACCATTAGGATAACAAAATAAAATCAACGTGGCTACTAACACCTATTATTAGAAATAATGTTTAATGTTAAAATCGTGGCCGCATATGTTTAACTTTCACACCCCTGCACGTCAACCTATGCAAAACTGACAATTTCTAATCAATGTTGATCATCCATAAAGTTCAAAATGTATTTAAGAGACATTTTGTGGTAAGTGGACCTGCTGGCATTGTACCTTTATTTTTAAATCAATATAGCAACGCAATAGACCATTAACTTTTTAGCAAGGGCTCGGTTGGTTTTAGCAGTTTCAGAAATACAAGCATTTAGTTTAGGAAACTTCCGTGTCTAAAACTATTACTTATATACCATTGTATTAACAACTAATCTTCCTTCGTGTAGATATTTTGCTCTAAAAGGCTTCAGGAGAAAACTACTACAATGGTGTCTTTCTTATAAGAAAAAGTACCGAGTGACCATTTAGACGTATTGCACGATCGACATTTCAGTATTCCGCAGTAAGTTATCAAATCCGCTTTCTCTAAATTCGACCGTACGCTAAACGTCACAAAGTTTAATTTTATTCGAAAAGAGAAAAGTACCGAGTGACACTACATATTTGCACAAAGAATTTAAATTAATTTGTTTAGCTTTATTATCAAATGAAAACGAATTTGGTCGTAGTATAGGAATTGAACTATAGTAAATTATAAGGCTAATAAATAACACTGCTAATAAACTATACGGAAAAATGCGGTTCTTATCACCAAACCGCAATGATCCGTTTATTGGTAGGTATTACAATATTGATAACAGCTCTTTTAATTAAATTAATTTAAATTTACATGTAAGTCTATCAAGACAATGATCACGAGTCGCACAATCACACAACAACGCTTGTTAATTAAATAGTAGCAATTACGTGTTTTTGTCTCCCAGAACTGCGGAAGATCTAATTTGTGATGAAAATGTCCTTCTATGATAGAGAGGGCATTTTCCAATTTTTGTTTGACGCTGTAATAGAAAGGGAGATACGAAATGGCCTTGCTGAGTTTCTTGCCGGCTCATCTCAGTACAAGGTTTCCTGCCCTATAGCGTAGTGACTCTCTTTGCTCAATTATTGTAGCCTGAAAAGAATAAATATATATATAAATAAATTATTGTAATTTGGATCCAATTGAATCAAGACATATGTCACAAATACAAACAACTAGTTACGTTGTTACGTAGTCTTACTTATATGTTACCAATTTAAGAAAATTAATTAGAATACGAATGTACGCCTACCTAGAAAGGCATTAACAAAAACCAAATGGCCACACTACGATCGAGGCGGTCATAAGAACTGGAAATAACCATGTGTTTAAACAACCTTTTTTTGTATATCATAATCGCAAAAACTTTGATTGTTTTCCCTGTACTCAAGTTAATGCGCCCGAGTCATGTTTGCCTCATTATAATTGCAATATAAAAGGATGTTTATCAAATTTCATAATCAGTTAAGCATCATAGCAGACATGAGGCAGACGGCGCTAACGCTGGCCCTTTGTCTAGCCCTAGGCGTCGGCAATGGAGCAGGTAACTTAATTTGTTAAATTAACTTATTATGTATAGTTTTAATGGTATGACTCTTCTATTTAATAGCAAAAGCTTATATGCTAATAGCGTTTTTTATAATGGCAATATAGCCATGAAAAGGAATTGCCTTTACGGATTATGTAGTAATCAGTTGGCAGTTTTTATTGTATGAAAGAAAAATATAGTTTTTTGTAAAATAAAAACAATTATTATTATTATTCAACCCAGATTGTTCGACTGCTAGGCGAAGGCCTATAGAGAAAGGAGGGTAGGAGCCCTACTTCCACCCTTCACGGTTTAGGGCTGTAACTGTAAAATAATACAGTAACAAAATGTAGATGGACAAGAAAATTAAACAAAATTGATAAACTCAAGTTTTTGCATATGGAAGGCTTAAGTGCTTTAGTATGGATTATTATAATATTTTGTTAATTATACGCATATGTATGCAAACCATTTTCTGTAAGGACCAAAGATTTCAATTAATAAAATGACAGTTTTTAATTTACTATTGATATAGAGGTATACGATGCTACACGAATACGAATCTTGTGAAAATAAGACAATACTGCTAATAAGACAATATCTATGTAAATAATTATTATTTTATACTACTTGGTGGGCGCGATTCCCATCTGAGGCAGGCACTTTCTTGAAGTGTTCGAAAATTTTCGATCTAAATATAGCATTGCGAAAGCGAAATTAGAAATTGAAATATGTCACTTTTCTTTTTCAGTAAGAGTACGCCGTGGGTACGGCGGTGGCGTCCATGAAGGCGGCGGCGGCGCTGGTGGCGGAGGCGGAGGCGGCTACGGCGGCGGTTACGGTGGTGGCTTCGGCTTCGGCGGCGGCGGCGGTGGGCTCGAGTTCAATGGCGGCTCAGGTGGGTTAGACGCCGCCAGCAAAGGCGTCACCGACATCTTCGGCAAACTCCAAGAAGGATTCAGCAATCTCGCTGGAGCAGGCAGTGCTGCATTGAACAGTGGAAATGGAAAAGTCGTAACCACTCAATCCGAAGATGGCAAATCTGGTGGCTTTGCTTTTACGGGCACATATGGAGACGGGAAAGGAGGGTATGGAGGCGGGGGTGGTTACAGTGGCGGGGCCAGCGGTGGAGTCGGTGCAGGAGCTGACCACGGCGGAGGACATTCTGGTGGCTTGAACATCAATAATGGAGGATCTGGAGGAGGTGGCGGCGCTGGAGTAGGCGGCGGTCATGGAGGTGGCGCTGGAGTAGGCGGCGGTCACGGAGGAGGCGCTGGAGGAGGCGGCGGTCACGGGGGAGGTGTAGGAGCAGGAGGTGCTAAACTGGGATACGGTGGCTCAAGTGACATTGGGAGCGGGGGCCACAGTGGAAGTATAGGATTAGGAAGCGGACATAGTGCAGGTGAAGGAACTGGAGGTGGATTTGGCATCGGTGGTGGCTACGGCGGTGGCCAAGGTGCAAGCAGTGGTCATTTACTTGGAGGACACGATGGAAGCATAAGCTTGGGCGGCGGACACAGTGGCGGTAGCGGCAGTGGAGTGGGAGGTGGTGTCGGTGGCGGCTACGGCGGTGGTAAAGGATCCGGCGCTGGACTTACTTTGGGAAGCAGCGGAAGCAGCATAGGATTAGAGGGTGTTGGAAGTTCCGCAGGAGGTGGGGGCGGTGGAGTGGGCGGGGGTTACGGAGGAGGCGCTGGAATAGGAGGTGCAAAAGAAGGTGCAAATGGAGGATACGATGCCTCAAGTAACATTGGGAGCGGAGGCCATAGTGGAAGTATAGGATTAGGCGGTGGACATGGACTTGGCGGTAGCGACGGACATACCGGAGGACATGTTGGCATAGGAAGCAGTGGGTCCGGAGGTGGCGCTGGATTTGGCATCGGTGGTGGCTACGGCGGTGGCAAAGGTGCTAGCAGCGGTCTTACGCTTGGAGGGAATGATGGAAGCATAAGCTTGGGCGGCGGACACAGTGGCGGTAGCGGCAGTGGATTAGGAGGTGGTTTCGGCGGTGGTTACGGAGGTGGTAAGGGATCCGGCGCTGGATTAACTTTGGGAAGCAGCGGAGGGTTAGGGGGTTACCAAGGAGATGGTGCAGGCGGTGGTGGAGCACACAGCCACGCGTCAGCTAGTGCCAAAGCCTCGGCTTCAGCAAGCGCTGGCGGTTACGGCAAATGAAATCATTTGCTCACGTCTAACGAAATACGGTAACGTTCACTGTAACAAAATGTTCCAAAGGCCATATAAAATTACTCACTGGTATTTTAAGTTTAATTTTAATAATAATATTGTTAATATAAATAAATTATAAAGTTTTAATCGTTAGTTTTCTTATAATATATGAACAATTTATAAGTTTAACGTCCCGGTTAGGTGTAAAATATCATTTAAAACTAAAGTCCGGCTACAAGTTTATAACAGCAGAAGTTTTATAGAAACAAACATTACTTACCTAATTCTGATTTGGAATAAATAAAACTACTAAACATGAATTACCGTAACTACAGCATAATTGCAAAAAATATGTCTAAATTTGTCTTTATTTTTGGCCTTTTTTATCCACAACGGGCAAGCGCTTGGCCTCCATCTCACCTGATGGTAAGTGACGATAAGGCCGAAGGAGGAAGCGCGCTTCATCGGGTATCCTCAACCACTGAGGAACTGGCTATTATTATTATTATCACGAAAACGCCATTAACGTTGTTGTTATGGAGTCAGACTTTGGATAAATTGGTGGTAGATTGCCAGGCGGACTTAACAAGCCCTACAAACAACCAAACCTACTACATAAAGATGTAGCACCTGCTGGGAATCGATCCCTCTGGCTCTAAGACCGGTGGCTTTGCCAGTGGACCACCGAGGCGGTTAGCCTATCTCGAATGTACAAAGAACAGCTCCCTATAATCTCTTACTCTAACTTTACTATGAGCTTTCCAGCGTTTCTTAGTTTCTTTAATTGATATGACAAAGTACTAAATTGTCTTAGATTACTAGTAAATAATAATGAGTGAGGTAAATGATTCGACAACATACCCCTAAGTGATGTTTAATGGTATATTCCCCTCAATTCCCTTGGTTTTAGTAGACATTTGGGGCTTTTTACACCATCTTCTTGAGCGGTTAATAATCCTCCATTCACTCAAATTACAATACGCTTAAACAAAAAAAATTGAGAGTAAAATAACTGCAGACTTGACCACAAGACGCTTTTCTTTCCCGCCAAGAAGTCCTTTTACAAAGTTAGATAGAGCTAGCTTGTACAAATGAAGCTGTTGCCATGGAGACAGATGATAAATTAAAGTCGTAAGAAAAACATAGAATATAAACAATAAAAAAACTACATTTAGCAACAATGTGTAGAGGCGCTCTGTCAAAGATTTAAGAGCTATTGTTAAACTGTAGCATGCGATAAAGTCATTAAAGCAGTAGATAATTTGAACATTAAAAGTTTATTACACTTTAATAGGTAAGTAGTTTATTATTAACCAAGATATAGACCACACTGCGACTTTTCCTGGAAACCCTTCTAGAAAAAGTAATAGTGACGTTTGTATATTTGTTGATAATAATAAGTGCAGTATGGTGGCGGCTTATTAAAGAGACTACCAACCCGTCTCTTCCCCTGGGGGTTTGTAAAAGGCGACTAACGGACTAAACACTGCACCTACATCCAACCGCATAGAGCGGCGATGAGCTCACCACCTAACACACTGAGCGCATGTGCAGTTATTATTTGGTGAAATATAGTATGGCAGAGGACTGACTTTGTGGTCCTCATTGCCTAGACTCTAACCAACCCCTTAGGGGACAATAGTCGTGATTATGTATGTACGATAATAATAACCTTATCGAAGTATCCTGATCTTGGAGTTGTAATTTGTAGGTCTTGTAATGACCTATTTCCTAGACTCTATAGATTGGAAGCGAAAAATATTGTTACTAATTTACTTAATTTGATTTGTTCAATTAGGAACAAAGACCTTACCACATCTACACAGACTACTAGGCTTTTTATAAACATAAGTAGGTACTTAATGTTTGTATATCACCACTCAGAATTGACCAGCAGTTGTATGCATGTACACTCTACGTTGTTAGGAAGTACGTTGCCATCTCAAGTATCATCGTAATATGGGAGCAAAAAAAGTAAATAAAAAGTGGTTGAACTTGCTTGTCGGCTATCGGTGACCTCACCCAATGCTCTACCTAACGATCGGACATGATTGCTGTGTATTCATTGTAGGCTAATATTACAAGCTTAGCAATCTAAATTTTGAAAAATACATTTAACTTTTAAATAAAAGTTACAGATAGATTATAAATCAGATATGCAGTCGCTATTTGGTGAAAAGTGGACTATGGTAGAGGACTGCTTTTGCTGTCCTCATTGCCTAGTCTCTGACTAACCCTTCGGGGATAATAGTCGTGATTATATGTATGTATGTATGTATATGTATGTATGTATTCTATATATTATAAATGAGAGCTCTAGTTTGAAAACCCGCTAATACGGATATTGGACAAAATTTTACTAAGTAGATTACCAGAAAAACCAATCACTACGAATTCCTTCTAAGATCCACTAATTATTCCGTAACAAATTCCACTAAAACACGTTTAAAAGCCATTACGAATAGTGGCTTTAGTACTAGAACCAGCTAAAACACCAGTCTGTCACTATCAAATTCCTATTAACGTGGAATTACGACACGTGACTTTAGAACAGTATGTCGCTATTAGGTGTTAATATTGTTGTCGTCGAGAGCAAATGCTTTTGGTTTTTTTAATAAAAACACAAGAAATGATTTGTAAATTAATTATCTGTGAAAAAGTGAAATAGACTGTATTCTAAAGTAGCGTAGGTAGTCATCTATATTATACATATGAACAAGCGGAAAAATTACGTAAACAAAATGTTGTGTAGGGTTGATACCAAGGTAGGTGCAATAATATTAATAATGATTAAACTATTTCTATAGTTAATAGTATGTATTATATTATTCTACTTATTTTTAAGTTAAAATCCCTTCGCGGTAGAGACAACTGGGGTGTGGGGCTCGGAAGCGAAAGCTTTCATTGCCAAAGTGGGACACCGTTTGGCGGATCGCGGCTACGATCGCCGCTGCAACGCATAAGTACCATGGTTCAAAGGATCTCCATGGCGATACAGCGCGGTATTTCTGCCGGTATCATAGGAACCTTTGAGCCGGGGGTGACTCGCGGTGGTCTGTTATGTTAGATTAAGTTTTTATTTTAATTCTTTTTTTATTTATATTTTTTTTTCTTGTTTGGTTTGTTTATTGTATTTTACTAACATATTTTTAAGTTGAATTTACTAACATTTAAATTGACATTAGTTAATTGCATTTAATATTTGTTTTTAATTTATTAATGTTGTAGTGTTTATTTTTGTCGAATAAGAAAAAATTAAATTAATATTTTTAAGTTTAAAATATTTAATTTTAGAAGAAGACGAATCCAACTGACTGACTGACTGCAAAACCATAAACATGGCAAAGCCCAAACCTTGACCAAAAGAGTAAATTTCCCAAAATTTCCTCGTCATTTCACTGATAGCAGATTGTGTCAAAGTCGCGGGTGCCGTACCTTATATTCCGTAAAGATATATTCGTGGGTAAGAGAATCGTGTCCCACTTAACATACGGGTGCTATTTACACAATTTAAAATGATAATTAATTATTATTATATGTTAATAATAAAAACAACAATATTTTTTTTTATTACTAACACGTTGACTTCCGCAAAACCAGACACAATTGAAATTTAACTGTTTGTCCGTCACCGGTGACCGCCATAGCGCTTAAAGTCTTACGTAGGTACCTAGTTATTTATAAATTATGAGAATCTTATTTTTATTATTAAATTGTGATAATTAAAGATGAGTTAACGATAAGGAAACAGTATCTTATAATGAGTTTAACATAAGCAATATCGTAAACTTGTTTGTGGTAGCATCAATAAAATACCTACTTTTGATTTGTACTCGGAAAGCTTTGTTAGATCGGTGTTAGATATAAAAAAACAAAGTACGAGTCGGACTCGCGCACAAAGGGTTTCGAGTTTCGACCATTAGCTATACAACATTAGACACTATAATATCGAGAAAAAACGGTAAAAATTCACACAATACAGCACATTAACAGTAATCTAATGGGCGATTTTCCGAGATCAAAAAAAAAAAGAAATTGGTTCGTAAATGACTTCATAGATGGCGCTTAGTAAAAGGCGGGTTCATGAAGAGCACGTGTATGGCTGCGTAATATTTATTCTATTAAAAAATAGTAATAGGTTCTGGATGTCCTGAATATAAATAGGTAAGAAATGACTACTAAATAAAAAGAATATATAATAATACTAAAAAAAAAGAAAAACAAACAAAAAAAAACGGGTGGCTAGTTAATGCGTGAGGCCAACAAGGACCCTGTCTCAGCAATATGCTGCCACGCCCCTCAAAGTTGGGCAGAGTGACAAAGCGGCGCTGATATGCGTATCTGTTGTTATAGCGAAAACTGAAATACATCATGTGTGAAAATTTTAACTACCTACTCGTAGCTATCACAGTTCATGAGATACAGCCTAGTGACAGACGGACGGACGGACGGACATAGAGTCTTTGTAATAGGGTCCCGTTTTTACACTTTTGTACGGAGCCCTAAAAGATCTTGTAAAAAAATGCTCTAAAAATTTACATACATACATACAAACATAATCACGACTATTATACCCGAAGGGTTAGTCTCAATGAGCAGCGCAAAAGCAGTCCTCTGCCATAGTCCACTTTTCACTAAATAGCGACTGCACATGTACTCAGCGTGACAGGTGGAGAGCCCATCGCCGTTCTATGCGGTTGGAGGTGTGTGCAGTCTTTAGTCCATTAGTCGCCTTTTACGATACCTAAAGGAAGAAAGGGGGTGGTAGTATTCTCTCACCGCTGCGCGACACGGTTATTAAAAATTTCCGACTGTGTATATTCGGAAAGAACTTTATGAATATTACTGAACAGCGACATTGTAGACGGTATAAAAATAAAATAAAATGAACAAGACTTCAGAAGCGCGGAGAAATTCTTTTTTTTTATTCGGTGTTCTTGTAAATTACCCACCAACCCTCAATGGGCCGGCTTGGTGGGTTATGATCAAATCTCCCCATGTGATGTTGTCCGTGTGGGATGCCTATGCCCAGCTGTGGGACGTTTACAGGCTGATCATTTGATTTGTCCTTGCAAATTGCATCCCGAAGCATCCGACGACACAAACTATGGCACCCTCGAGCCTTCGCTAGTTTGTTGAATAGCTACTTTATGCCTTTGGCTGCCACAAATTCGGAACCCAAGCGTAACAGAAGCTAAGGTAATTTGAGATTGATCGTGTTAAGTTGATGCTTATGTTATGTATACTTCAAGCAATCTTGAAGGTCGAGCCTGCAAAACACTTAAGAGAAAAAATCATTTGTCTAAAAAAATGTTTTTGAGCAAAAACATAATTAGTCGTCATACATATTTTTTTATTTGTACAAAATAATTTCACACTAAAAAAACAAAACAATGAGATTTGACATAAGATATACTAAGTAAAACTAGAAAAACATGTATAAAATAATCAAAACAACGCATAATAATATATTTCAAGTTGCATAATTACCAGAAGACCTTGGTCTCTAAATTCAATTAAGTACCTACTTATATACGTCATAAAAATAGCAGCATGCATTAACATAAGCGAGCAAAATAAGATTAAGGAAAATTCTAAACAGATTGGGAACAACAAGTTGTTCGTGGAATCCTGGTTCTATTAATTACCGAGCAAGATACAGCATCTACTCGATTCGTAGGAAGTGTAGCACTAAGCACGAATGATATGTTGCGCTTCACTCAATCGAAAAGTCGAAACAAAAAATTGTTTCAATTAAGTCAGCCAGGCTGCTTAGGAAAGGGATTCCCCTAATAGTTAAGATAATTAATGAAATTATTTGTACGCTACACTTACTTTGTAGCTTTTTGTTTGGGTTTTTATTAAGTTTCAAAACTTATACGTATTTTTTTGTTGGACAACGGATAAACTTACTTATTATACAAAGAATACAAGTTATTTCTAAATTGACCCAACTTGGAATGAGCGGCGGCGAGCTAGCCGCTCGACCACGGAGGGCGAGCGGGCATGAACCCGTTGTACCCATCTAATTATTTTAATGTCTGTAAATATGTTATTTAGAAACGTATCCTACCGATTCCTACCTATATCTACATGTTGATCCGATCAAGTCATTATAAAAGTACATCCAACAGGTTCCGCGTGACACGTACAGATGATTGTTTTATGTTCTTTTCTATACAATAAACGTGTTTACCTTGGTTACAAAGTTTAATTGTACCTAACATATTTGTTTAATCGTATAAGATGATCGTATAAAAGCCAGGTTTCTGTCACTGTTCGTATAGTGATCATAATGGCACGACTTGTGATATTCGCTCTGGCTCTATGCCTCATTGCCTGCACATTGGCCGCACCAGGTAACCACCAGTTGTTGTAGTAGCTAGTGATATGTGAATATCTGTGCTTCTATTTTCTTTATGCTTAAACTCATGACTATTATCCCCGAAGGGTTAGTCAGATACTAGGCAATGGGGACCACGAAAGTAGTCCACTGCCATAGTCCACGTTTCACTAAGTAACAACTGCACATGTGCTTAGCGTGACATGTGGTGAGCCCATCGCCAATCTATGCTGTTGGATCTATGTGCAGTCTTTAGTCCGTTAGTCGCCTTTTACGACAATCAAGGGAAGAGATTTGTTGGTAGTATTCTTTAAAAAAGCCGCCACCAAACTTTATCTTAATATCTCTCGGCAAACTTCATGTCGCGACTGTTTTCGGATTTCTATCGCTTGTTTTTGCACATTGCAATCGACTATAATTTTAATCAATTATTATTGTACATGAAAATTTTTCTAATTAATTAATATTCGTTTTGCATTCCGAAATGCCATTAAGCGACAGATATTAAGAAAATAGAAGCACTGTACGTAATTTTGTTAGTGTGACCAGATCATATTTGTTTTTCCGTTGCTCGCATTATTGAGCCACCAAAACAATTGTCACACAGACAGTACTTGTATATACTTGTATTGTGTAGGTATACTACCATGTATCCAGAAGAAAGTCTCTTTGATTAGTCAAACAATGTCCAACATAAGTAAGTAAATAAATACAAATATCAAGTGCCACTCGGATTTTTAATTTTTCAAGAGTGATTGAAGGGAAAACAATCAACAATGGCGTCTTTCTTTAAAAAAAACAGTATAAATCCGAGTGATAAACTGGATCCTAGGAGTGACTCTAAATTTTGCAATAAATATTTGCAGAAATGTCAATTTGTTTACAAACATTCTTCATCGAATTTGACCGCAGTGATAGTTCTTAAGTACCATTGTTACTAACAAATATGAGTTATAATTGTTTGAAATTAACATTTTCTTCTGTATCAGGCAAAGACAGCCAAAGAGGAGGCGCTTACGGCCAAAAAGGGAACGTCGGCTTCAGTTCCGCGCACAAAATAAGTTAGTCATGCTTTTACTTACGTTATCATTAATTTAATTTAGTCAATTTAATTTATTTTTAATTAACAGACAACAAAGATCCAATAGTAGTGTTAACATAGTTGGTTTAAATCAACTTTCATTCTAAGTTAGTAAATAATATAAAAAATAGACAGTCCTACACACTAACTGCTAATTGGCTATTTGATAGTTGTAACAATAAATGATGAAATATGTCGGAAATGGTAGGTTATGATTTAACGATAATTATCCAATATTTTTTTTATTAAGACAATTTGTAAATATTTTATTTAACAAAATAAATTTGCGATTTTTTATCTGTGGATTACAAGACCCGAAACACGGGCGGCCATGATTGAGCTCATGTGACGTCACATTTCACAAAGTATACAAAACTATCTGTCAGGTTTCAAGTTAAGTTTCTATATTTATTGAAATGTGACGTCACAGAGCAAAAAGTTACGTGACTAACCGTTTTCACACAAAATTTGAAATCAATAACGAAAAATATGTTTTTTTTCTGTTAAATTAAACTTTTTCTAGATAGAAAATATTGTACGGGGTATAAAATAAGCGTTTGCAATTTTTTAAATACTTTATCGAAAACTGTCAAGTAGCCAATTAGCGGAAAGTCCCCACGATTAGCTATACCATATACAAATTAGATTATCGTCCTTGGCTATAGGCTCTATAACACTGTTGCGGCGTTAATTGTCTAACTTCAACATCTATCGCATCGCAATCCCTTTCAAGTACAAGTACATTGCTTTCCTAGTTTGCTTATATAAAAGGATATGATAAAAACAGAGATTTGATCAATTCCCTAAGTGATTTGATCAAATCACGGAGGATGTTAAAATAACAACACGATTTATCATTTCCCCAAACAAATTTAGGGATTTGAAGACCAGAACTGGTTCCGTATAATATCCGTTCTCCGGATAATATACGTTAGTTCCGTATTCCGTATAATTTACGCTTATAGACGTTCAGTATTTATCACGTCGGTATTGTGGCTTCCTTTGTGCGGTGCGGACGCTACCATGGATACTACAAGAACAGTTAAAGCCTGTATACCTCGCTATTATTTTAGCAATATCGATAAAGAAAATAGTGATAGAAAGCGATGGATGAAAATTGATTACAATAGAGAGAAAATTATACGCATCTGAAATGACTAGATGAAATCAGACTTAATAGTGAAATGGATGACTATTTTCGAATGTTGTAGTTGTTGGACCGTAGACGATTAATTTTTTTCCTGACATCGTCAATACTTGCATTTTTTTTTATATTTGTCCATTAACTTGCTATGGCTTCGTTTCTTTTTGTTATATTTTTGTAATAAATTGATGAACTATCCCACAGTTCGGGCAGTATTTCCAGGTTGAGAATATTTTTTTTAGGTATTTTTAATCATTTGTAGGGCTCTAGAAGCGCGGGGCTGCCGGCGCATCGTCTCGGCCCCGCATGGCACATCGTCTTCTATCGCTGCCGCGGAGCCGGAGCGTACTGAAGTGATAAATATTGACCGCGCGACTACACGTTCAATATTTATCACGATCCATGGAATGACAATCTGTAATTCGGAAATCTAGAAATCCTGTGATCCGTATCGAAATACTTCAGTCTACACGCTCAATAAATATCACGATATGTAATAAATAGGCGTGGATCACAATATTTATTGAAAGTAGATATATTTTTATTCAAAACAAAAACTAAAACGATAACACCTCGGTGACCGAGTGGCGAAGCGCCTTTTAGCAAAGCGTTCCAATAACCAGAAATCCAGGGTTCTGTTCCCAGGTCGGGCACTCCCAAAGTGTGCTTCGAATTTTTTGATACATAGCCCGGGTTTTTGAACACCCACCCCCATTTTTCACATTATTATTACTTACTTAACTATGCGTGACATACACTGGCCTGCAAAAATAAGTATCACACTTTTAAAATTGCGATAACTTTTAAAGTACACAAGATAAACAAGACACACAAGACTTTAAAATGTTACTAATGTATAATTTACTATAGTTTCAAAGAAAGCTGATAAAATTGCTATAAAACGTTTTTTTATTTTAAATCTCTAACTTCTATGTAGTTCAGAAAAAAATGAAATTTTAAAAGTGTGATACTTATTTTGCAGGCAAGTGTAGTTTTAAACTTATGAAATGATTGTTAAAGGTGGACATCAAGGTAGCCACAACACGGCGCCGGCGGCGCCGCCGCGCCATCCTGGCTACGGCAACAAGGCCGGTCGGCCTTAAAAAGGTTGGGTAAGTTATCTTGGTCCTTTTTGAAATTATTCTACGATTAGCACTTAGTACGCGGCGCCACTATGCTCAATAAAAATTTCATTATTATGCACTGATCAGTTGAATGGTGGAATTCGGAGTCTGCTGTCCGCGGTCCCGAACCACCCTGGCGGCAAGTGATGGGATGGTACAAGGTGTTTTAGTGGGTAAGGCCCCTTTTCTTCCGAGTCCCTGTCGAGGCCTTCGCACCTGGACAGGGAAGCAGACGCTGGGAGGAGAGTCCCACATAACCAGCGGGCTTCCCTAGGCCCGCTGTGTATCCGTAAAAGGACTCCACCTTTTTTAAAAAAAAAATGTTAGGATTGTGACAAAAAACGGAGGGATGACGCGTCGGCAAAGACGTCGGATTATTGTTGAGTCGCAATTTTAATTATTAGGGGGATTGAAATTCGGAATTTTGATTTTCGTAATTGTAAACGTTCGGTATTTTGTAATTTCGGTATTGTAAAAATAAGATTTACTCGTATGACATTCGGTATTGTGATATTCGGAATTCTGAAACAATTGGAATTTTGAAATTCATGATTATGGCTTTCGAAATTAATTTTGTCGTATTTATTATTTTATTATTTAGTATTTCGTATTAAAAGTGGGGTACACTACACTCCGCTTTTTTAAGTTACTAATAATTAGTAAGTAATTTCTTTTTAGGACAAATCAAATGTTAGTACTTTCACAGTACTGTTCTTTGTACCGTATAGTTTATTTTGTCAACACAATTATTTTGTATCGAATGTCAAATAGTTAAAGTAATAATCTCCCCCGTGTGGTGCCGGGTCAGAATTGCGACTAAATGGAATTTTGCTGGTGGAAAAGAGCATTGCTCGTTCGGCGCTACCACCATGCGGACTCGTTAAACCCGCCAAGTGTTCGGTGCTCGACACAGGAAGCGTTCCGGGTTCAGAGCCGTAATACCGGAGCTTGGGGAGGTGCGGTGGCGGCAGGGTCAAAGTCCGGTGGGAGTCTTTGTGGACGCATTGTTCGGTTGACTTGGGTCGATTCGCCGGCCAGAGAGACCCGTAGAAACGGTGGTGCCGCTGGCCGCCCGCGGCATAGTACAGGAGCCCAACTAGGGCTAACCACCCTAGGAGGCTGCTCCACCAGGTCGCGCATAATCCTGAAGTGGCTCGTCGTGCCGGTTGGTGACCGGATTGATGGGACCCGGCGACTACTTTCGGGGGGGTACGGGGGCCCTTCCGTCGGGCGGGTTGGGCGGACGATTAACGTCTTACCGAACAACTACATGCACCAGTTAGTTAGTATCCCACACTTTGTCTTTTCCCCCTTCCCGCCACAGCATCTCCTTTTACTCACGCCCCCATCCAACCACCATGTCAGTGTCTAAAAACAATGCAGGTCAGACAGCGGCATCCCACTTCCCCACCACCAAGTCGCTTTTTGAGGTTGAGTTCACTAACATCCGTGGACTCCATTCAAACCTCAACGCCGTCTACCAACACCTTGAGACGGCCCGGCCTGCATTGCTCTTTCTGACGGAGACACAGATCCGCCGTCCTGCCGACATTGCATATCTGCACTACCCCGGCTACGTGCTTGAGGAATGCTTCCTCGCGAAAGCCGGAGTATGCCTTTTCGTCAGGACGGACGTTTGCGCTGCTTGGAGGACCCCTCCTTCTCCATCCTATGGGTACACGTGGATCTTGGTTCCGAGAGCCATGTCTACGCTTGCCTGTACCGTTCCCACTCCGGAGACCACGAGACAACTCGGTTATTCGACTATCTGAGCCAAGCAGTTGACGACGTACAGGAGCGGTTTCCGTCTGCCGATGTGGTACTTTTGGGAGATTTTAATGCCCACCATGAGACCTGGTTGGGCTCTTCCAAAACAGATCACGCAGGCCGAACTGCCCACGCGTTCGCTCTCACGCATGATCTGACTCAACTGGTTCTCCAGCCCACCAGGATTTCAGATATATCGGGTCAAGCGCCTTCCCTGCTAGACTTACTGGTGACGAGTCGACCAGCCGGGTACAGAGCGTCGATAAGTGCTCCGTTGGGCACTTCTGACCATTGCCTGGTTGGTGCCACCGTACTGCGCCGTAAAAGCTCTCCCTCAGTGGAGTCTAAACGGCGTTTATGGCACTAATCGTCGCAGATTGGGATGGTATGCGCGACTGATTTGCATCCATCCCGTGGGGCCAGCGCTACTTTGTGGGTAGGGACTCATCGGAGAGTGCCTCTGTTGTCGCTGGCGAGATCATGTTGGGGATGGAATATTACATTCCCTACACTGATGTCGTCAGCGGAAGTAAGGCGCGCCCTTGGTTCAATCGCGAATGCGCCAAAGCTGTTGAACTTAAACAGGCGGCGTATCGCGCTTGGACCAAGGCTCGCACGCTCAAAGATCGTAACATCTCTTCCCTCAAGGTAGTCTTACCTTACTTAACTTACCCAACGGGTAGCCGAAGTTATTGGCGACTGGCCAAAGCGGTGCAAGCCAATTTTTGCGCGCCTTCTCTGCCCCCACTGCGGTACCCTGATGGCTCGTTGGCCCATCGGCCGCTAGACAAGGCTAACCTCTTAGCGAAGCTCTTTGCGGCGAATTCGCGTGTCGATGACTGCGGCGCGGAACCACCTACCATCCCTCACTGTGGTTCCTCAATGCCTGACGTCCAAATCTGACAACGTGACGTCCGTGCCGTGCTGCAGTCACTTGATGTGCGGAAGGCTAGCGGTCCTGACGGTATACCGGCAGTCGTCCTTCAAAAATGTGCTCCCGAGTTGTCTCCAGTACTGACACGCCTATACCACCTCTCTTACTCTACTGGAATTGTGCCGGAGGCTTGGAGAAGGGCGAACGTCCAGCCGGTCCCCAAAAAAGGGGATAGGTCTGACCCAGCCAACTATCGACCTATTGCTGTCACCTCTGTCCTTTGCAAGGTTTTTGAGCGAATCATAAACAGGCAACTCATTCGCTACCTAGAAGATCACTCCCTGATTCATGATCGACAATACGGGTTCAGACCGAAACGATCAACGGGTGATCTCCTGGCGTTCATAACACACCTGTGGATGAAGCAATGAACAAGCACGGAGAAGCACTGGCTGTTAGCCTGGACATCTCCAAGGCTTTCGATCGAGTTTGGCATCGTTCGCTTCTCTCCAAGCTTTTGTCATACGGCTTGCCACCTCGCCTATGCGATTAGGTCGCCGGGTTCCTGCATGAGCGCAGCATTCGCGTACTCTGCGAAAGCAGTGCCTCACAGTTTCTGCAGGTGAACGCCGGAGTGCCGCAGGGTTCTATAATATCGCCCACGCTGTTCCTTCTGCATATCAATGATATGTTATCCTTGGGTAACATTCATTGCTATGCAGCCGACAGTACAGTACATCGGCGTTATTTGGGTCACCCTGCGGCAAAGCAGGCCGATGTAGTGGAGTCGAGACGGAAGATTGTCATTGAGCTGGACGAGGAGTTAGACCGCATTTATAAATGGGGCTCTGATAACCTGGTCCAGTTCAATGCCAAAAAAACACAGGTCTGCGCTGTCACTGCTAAAAAGTCCGCATTTCTCCCCCAACCCTCCTTCCAGAGCAACCTATTACCCATCCAGACTGGTCTCAGTCTCTTAGGTATAGACATACACAGCGACCTCAACCCGAAGAGCTATATTGAGAGCATTATAACCACAGCCTCACGTAAACTCGGAATCCTGAACAAGGTGAAGCGGTTCTTCACGCCGGAGCAACGTTGTCTTTTGTATAAGACTCAGGTGCGCTCCTGCGTGGAATATTGCTCTCATCTTTGGGACGGATCCGCCAAGTACTTGCTCAAAGCTCTTAACAGGTTGCAAAGACGTGCTTTCCGTATTATCGGTAACGATGACGTTACGACCAGTCTGGAGCCGTTACAGCTACGTAGGGACATTGATTCCCTTAGCTTTCTACCGCCTTTACCACGGTGAATGCTCTGAGGAGCTCTTTGACCTCATCCCTCCCTCTCCTTTCCTTTCCAGATCGACGCGTGCAGGTCTTAAAGCCACCCTCATACCGTGCTGACCATCAAGACACGTACCAAAAAGTTTGGACAATCGTTCTTTTGCCGAACTGCCCGTATGTGGAATGCGCTTCCCGCACACGTGTTTCCTTCCTCTTTCTCTCCCGGGTTATTTAAGCGGGGCGTGAAAAAGCATTTATAGGCCGCCATAGTGAGAGCATTCGGCATAGCGTGGTAGCGCTGTGATGAACGCTTTCACTTCTTGGGCTTCACTGGCTGCTTTTCATCAGGCAGAGTGAAGCCATTATGGCGTGCCACAATAAAAAATAAAAAAATAAAAAATAAGGATAGGGTTGCTAAATGAAAAAACCTGATGGTTCTTCAACTACTGAGGAACTGGAAATCATATCTCTAACTCTTGGAACACAACAATGCTAGTAACAGACTGTCATGTTATTTCGACTTAATTAAATAAGACGGTGGTATCTAGCCTGGCGGACCTAAAACAAGAACTGCCACTAACCAAACCAAATACACAAAGATGTAACTCCCGCTGGGAATTGAACCCGCGACCATCTTATCTAAGTTGTTAACAACCATGTTAGCTTTGTTGTGTTCCGACAGTTTAAAGATAAGATAGCCAGTTCCTCAGTGGTTGAGGATTCCGGGTGGAGCGCGCTTCCGCCTCGCCTTATCGTCACTTACTTTCTGGTGCGATGAAGATCAAGTGCTTACCCGTAGTGAATATAAAAAAGGTCAGACTTTGACAGTTTTCGCATAGTCTTAATGTCAAAATCAGATCGCGGAGACACGATTGACGACGTTTTAAGAAAGGCACTGTCGAGTCGTGGCTCGCGATTTCAGTAGCTCATTACTGCGTTACATCTTTGACTGTTTTCTAAGGCTTCTGCGGTATAACTACGTATAACAAGCAAACTTTGTTTAAGAGGTCTTGAGGCAATAAAACAAGTTAAACATGACGTGAAGAATATTAACAAATTCGCTGTTCATAAAATTATAATAATAGAAAATCTTAACTTAAGATTTTAAACACTGAAAAAAGACGACAACCTCAGGCGGGAATCGAACCACACACCTTCCGCATTCCGGGCCTTAACCACTTGGCTTGGCCGAGGTCTGGTTTTCACCCGTCGAAATTGTCAGTGCTTGATGCTTATGTTTTTAGTCAACATTGCTTCATCAAATCTTAGAAGTGTTCACCTCTGATTTTCAGTGTTTATAATTTTACTTAAGTATATTTATGCGTTAATAAAACACTAAAATTATATTTAAAAAAACATTCATAGAAAATCTATGGTTATGTTTCACGTGCGGACGGGGAAGTTGTTAATTTATATTAAGTATTAGTAATATATATATATATTAGTAAGAACTGTATGAGTTACCCTTCATGCTTTTTCCTAAAAGATGTGTGGACTTTAATAACGGTGTGTTTTGTTACAGACGCTGAATCCGGATCTGGCACATCTGACACACACCAGCCTTTAGAAGACAGGAATTTTCGAAAGCGCAATGTCTAAAATAAATTTATTACAACCATGAATTGTATGTAAGCAAAAATGTATTTTCAAATTATATAATGTTTAATTTAATTTAAATGTTTTGTTATTATTTCTGTATTTCTATTTTTATGAGATTCAGTAACTTATTATAACTTCAAGAATGCTTTTAACGCTGCATTAACGAGCATCTCTCATCTCAACATATAATGTGACTGCTAGAAACCGCAAGAAACTTCAAGGGCTGATGGTCAGGTCAAAGGTTTTAAACATGACAAAAATGGTCTCATTGCAGACTAACGTAGGTACTTATCGCCCAGCTGACGCGGACGGGTCAACAGACGGCCGGCCGTTGCCCGCGCGTTGTAAATAAACGTAATTTTTAATTGTGTTTCTTATTATTTTTCTTATGTTATTGCTTTAAAAAAAAATAAGGTACTCAAAAAATATCCAATTAAAATTCACAAAATGACTTATTTAAATAAAAATGAAAAAACACGAATTCCTTTTTGTCATGTTTAAAACACTTGAACTGACCAGCCCTTGAAGTTTCTTGCGGTTTCTAGCAGTCACCTTATATTTATGTAAAACTAAAAAATCTTTTTTGTGTTAAACATGGTGTTTCGTAGCATAAGTGTTTAAAAGTATACATACTTAAACTCATTGTAGTATACATGCCTGTTTCCCATAGGGGTAGGCAGAGACTATGGATCGCCATCTGCTGCGGTCCTTGCACACTTCTTTCGCTTCAATCCATCAATATTTTCATGCACGCCCGGCGGTTTTTGTCACTGCGTACACCAGCCTTTTTTAACCCACAACTGGTCCGCGTATGTTTTTCTGGGACGCCCTGCGCAATCGTTCCTTCCACATTCGCACAAAATATCTCTTTCGTAGTTCGACTTTCACTCATCCTCTCTAAGTGACCAAACCACCAAAGGATTCCTTTCTCAATTCTTGTCACTATATCATCTTTCACACTGCACTTTTCCCGAACCACATCATTCCTCACTCTATCGCTCAATTTCACTAAACAAAGGACAATGCCCACTTTAGGGCTATGATGGCGGCCACTAATGCAAGTGGGTTTAAATTAAAGTATTGGCTAACCTTATCACAACAATGTATGACACAATTTTTTAAAGTATGGGAGTCAAGAGATAAAAGGACTTTTAAACACTAGCTAAGAAAAAACATAAATCAAATTAAAAAATACAGAAATTGTTTTTTTAATAGTCTAACCCCATTTAACTAATGTGTGATACAATCGTTTCAAGTGTTGATGTCCAAAGATATAAGTATAAGGTATGTTCTTTTACATAAAACAATGACTTAGCTAGTGTATATAAGTCCTTATATCTCTTAGAATTAGAGAAAAAAAAATAGAAATTATTGTTTTTCTAAATTGTCTCGGGTCTGGGTGTTTTCTATGTATAATAAGTATGTATTTAAGTATTTTAAGTATGTTTATCCGTTGTCTAGTAACCATTTAACGAGTTTCTTCAAAGCTCCTCTTGGGCTAGTTAATTGGTGTGATTGTAGAAAAGATTTATTTATTTATTTATTTATCTCTTGACTCCCATACTTTAAAAAATAGTGTTATACGTTGTTGTGATAAGTTTAGCCAATACTTTAATTTAAGGCCGTTTTCATTAGTGGCTACATAATAAAAAAAATCAGGCCCAAAGCTCCATACAAAGAGGGCATTGTCCTTTCCTCAACGAACGCATCTCTACCGCATGTATTCTGATTTGATTCTTCTTCTGCCATACAAAAGACTCACTTCCATATATCAGTGGCGGCACCAGCACGCCATTCGCGTCTTTTCAGTCACGTTTTGGCTTCTCATAAACGAGCGCAAGGCACCATTCACTGAATTTTCTTTCTTAAATTGTCTTTCTATGTCTTCCTCACACTTTCCATCCCTTGTAAACAAACTCCCCAGATAAACAAATTCTTAAAAGTATGCTCAACATAAATACTTCGTTTTTGATTCCGGTTTTGCAACGGACCCTTCGTAGCAGCTTGAAGCATTTCAAATACATAATTTTTAATTTAATTTTTAATGGCCTTTTATAGTTCTAGGTATCTCCTTTTCATTCCGACTGGTTGCACTGTTTGCGAAAATCTGCCAGCTGAATAACATCTGATTGACATACGCATAAAACACTAAACTACACTGCCCTGCAAAAATAAGTATCACACTTTTAAAATTGTAATACTTTTAATCGCCTCTGTGGTCTAGTGGCTAAACCACCGGTTTCAGACCCAGAGGTCCCGGGTTCGATTCCCAGCGGGCGGTACATCCTTGTGTGCTCGATTTGGTTGGTGGTAGGGCTGTTAAGTCCGCCTAGCTAGCTACCACCACCTTATCTAAGTCTGTCGCCATAACAACGATGTTTATAGCATTCTTGTGTTCCGTATAGTTAGAGATAAGATAGCCAGTTCCTCAGTGGTTAAGGATTCCGGATGAAGCGCGCTTCCACCTTCGGCCTTATCGTCACTTACCATCAGGTGAGATGAAGGCCAAGCGCTTACCCGTTGTAGAATAATAAAAATAAAAAACTATAGTTTCAAAGAAAGCTGATAAAATTACTATAAAATGTTTTTAATTTTAAATCTCTAAATTCTATTGTGTAGAAAAAAATGAAATTTTAAAAGTGTGGTACTTATTTTTGCAGCCCAGTGTATTATAACGTAATGCAGGTATACAGATCGCCACTTTTATTCAAGAGTATTGAGTGGGTAAAGCGATTGAAATGAGGAATCATAATACTAGTTAAAGGTTTTTTTAACAGGGGACTAATATACAACTATTATTCAGTAGTTATCAGTCATCTTTTTATAACCGACTCAATGTTTGGACCGATTTGCACTGGTCGCGGTTTACCCGTCAGCCTGTAACGATGATGAACCGGTAAGCCCGGAGACAACCTATTCAAACTCAACGTCACCAAATAAAAGAGGGCAAAAGTTAAGTAGGAGCCCAATTATGAGCTCAATGCATGCAACCACACCCATAATCCATGGTGGCGTACTTCGACCATGTGTTTAGTGGTACGAAGGTGCCGTAGTATAATTATGTCATAATTATGTGAAAACTTTAATAACATACGTCAGCAAAAATTTATTAATTAACTTTAACTCATTTTGGCCCGCGCCCTTAACAAGCAAGATAAAATAATGATTTGGTGAAAAAAAATATTATATGCATTTAATTACTTTTGGCTAAAGTTACCATGGGTTCTATTATACATATAAAGTCTCTCCAGCCAAAAGCGATTAAATGTTGAAACTCGATCATTAACTAATTATTTACATTGCTCTTTTAATCAAGCTCAATAGCTCAATAACAATGTCCAGCAGTGTAGTGCAATGCAGCCTATGCGTTAATCCTTTGCCTTATCTATATACTTACCGAATTTCATACAAATCCGTTTAATAGTTTCGGGTATTAACGTGTCCAGAAAAATGTATATAAAATGTAATGAAAATGTATGAGTATAAAACTCTTTTTTTCTCTTCTTCTGATAACATTCAATAGACACAACATTTTCTATGTATTATGGTTAAATGAGTATCTGTTTCTATGCATTATTACAAATTGATAGACTTAAAGGTTCAATTTTATCAAATAACTAATTTTGATAATTGCCAGCCAAAAGTGATTAAATGCACTCCTCTCGGAGATTTTTTTTATTTTTATCCGTTTCTATAAGGATAATTGAAACAACTAGTCTTGACTTCTACAGAAGGATAAATAATCCATGGGAAAAATCTAAGAATATGAATGAAAGCTAGTATTTAACAAAACAATCTACAGTTTTGAAATTGATATTATCTCAAATTGCGTTAATGTGCATTAAACTGGTTTTGGCAGAATGACGACGTGGGAACTTAACCCGGGATCTCCGGATATAACATCGAAGCGTTTAGATATGATTGAAAAATACGTAAAAAAAATTGTTGCTTTACTTAAAATCATTCTCTTAGAGTAAGGTACTCCTACGATGTTGTTTTTTTATCCACTACGGAAAACGTTTGGCATTCATCTCCCCTGATGGTAAGTGACGATAAGGCCGAAGGTCTAATCGCGCTTCACTAGGAATCCTCAACCAATGAGGTTGTTGATGACTGCTTAACACGTTGACTGCCACAAAACCAGACACAATTGAAACTAATTGTTTGTCGGTCACCGGTGACCACCAAGGCACCTTATAGTTTACCTCAAGCGTCATCAGATCAAATGTGTTTAAATTCGAATACACTATAGATATGTATATAGCCTAAATCATTTCACGCAAACTTATTATTTTGAACCCTCGCAAAAGTTAAGCTACTTTGGGCGCGGCGAAAGCGGAATGGGCGAGCGGAAATCCGATTTTCTTTTTTCTTTAAGGCACGTTTTAAGCCGTTGAATTGGCAGGAACGAGGACCAACCTACGTCAATTTACCCTTGCGGTTTATCACTCCTTGCTTAATGCATTTTGAGTACATACGTGTGAGTTTAGATCAACGTTTGATTAGGTGCTATTTTTTATGTCTTTTCGGTAAAGCAAAAAGTTGCTAATGCAGATGTTTAAGTAATGACTTCTGCGAAATATAATGTATAGTCTACAGTGAACAATTACTCGACGCAAATTAATTATTAATAACATTTAATGGTTGTTCCGTATATTAAAATTAAACGCTTCTTAATGTTGGAAGTATAGTCTTGGTTGGAAGCAAAAATGACGCATTCGATTGGTCCTTGGAAGAATTCTTGTACTTATTGTAGTAAGAATAAGAATATATAACGGAATTAACGAAGAATAATTAGCAATTGTTTGTTATCTATTCATTATCTTCTCAACTGTGAGGTGGCTGAATGCAGACAGAAATTACCTTAAACTGATTATTTAAATAAATCCTTACACACTCGAAGAATTATTATTCCTTTATTAACACTTTAATAGTACTTGGTCCTAATTACACGAGCGGTAAATCACTCTGGATTACTTATTCTGTGATTGCTCAACTCAAACTCAAAATATATTAATTCAATAAACTCAATTAATAAGTACTTTGAATCGTCCAAATTTTTAACCTACCACCCATTCAGGATGTCATTTTTTAACTGTGGCAAAGAACGGGCGCAAGAAACCACAGCGCACAGAAGCAACGACATTTACAAAAAAAAAGATATGTCGTTACCAGGTCATAAAATACAAAATAATAATTTGAATGTAAAATATACGGTACTATAAAATAAATATTTACAATTAGAAATAGCTTTTGGAGTACTTGGAGCATTTCAGTTCAGAGCCAAGCTGTTTTGTCTTCTGTGTAATCTGACACTTTATAATAAGCTTTTTTATAAAGCTTTTCTTTGATATGGATTTTAAATTTATCAAGATCTCATTTCTGAATATCAATTGGTACTTTGTTGTAAAATCGTACACACAGACCCTTAAAAGAATTATTTATTATATGAAGCCTAGTATAAGGTAACTCAACAGTCTTTGGTTTTTAGTGGGTTTAGTGGTTTTTAGAAAGAGTCGTCCTTTCTCCTGAATTCCTGCCGACAGACGCATGCCCATGATATGGGAATAGCGTGAGCGGGAGAAGAGCCCCACATAACCGCGTTTCCCCAGACGCGGCGGTAACGGAACGAATTCAACTCGTGTCTGTCCGTTAAGTTTTAAGAAAAATATTTTTTTACTTAGTATATTGCATTTGTTATATTTTTGTCGTAAAAGGCAACTAACGGACTAAAAACTGCATACATCCAACAGCATATATATAGAGCGATGGGTTCACCACCTGTCACGTTGAGCACATGTGCAGTCGCTATTTGGTGAAAAGTGGACTATGGGAGAGGACTGCTTCGGCAGTCTTCATTGCCTGTCTCTGAATAACCCTTCGGGGATAATAGTCAATTATATGTATGTATGTTATACTTTTATGGTGATAATAGCATAGCAGCCCGCCCGGTACCATGTCCGCGAGCACAGCCCGAATCCCGTGAAGAATTTCCACAAATTTTCTTTCATAAAGCTTGTCCTGACAATCACAGACACAACCAAAAAATAACAATAATAAAATAATCAGCTGAATGCTGGTGCTGCAACCGTTCCGAAGTGATTCGCGTACAAACATTTCGGCAATTGATTTTTATTTGTAGAGAAGAGATAGAGAACAGGGCGTAAAAGTACCTATAAGAACTGAATCTGAAGCGTAGAATACATAATAATATAAGTGTGTAGAGCAAGGGCGTCGCCAGGGGGGAGCAGGTAGGGGCAGTACGTAATGAACTGTCAAAAATCACAAGAAAATAATGTTGCCCTACTCTGTAACCTTAGACACGCCTCTACGTACAGTGAAGAGGTTGTAGAGTTTACACAATGGAATTTTGCACTGTTGTTATTACAATCGCCTAATTTATTATATCAGCTTAACCCCCCCCCCCTCCCCCCTCCTCTGGGCCATCGGCTGGCGACGCTCTTGGTGTAGAGGCACCTTGTGGGCCGGCGGCTGAGGGTGACTGCTACGTCTCTCTGACGCTTCAGCAGTTGTCCTGGCGGCTGGACTTCTTTTCCACTTAACATCAGGCGGAGAGGAGTATTTATAAAGGTCCTGTATGGGCTCAGTCAAGCCTGACCATTGGGAGATCCGACCTGAAACGACCCTTTTTGTTTTTGACTTTGGCTTTGATTTTTAACAACTTTTACTATGGAACCAACACTGAAATAACAAAAAGGGTTGTTTCATATCATTAATACGTTATACCTAGCTCGATCAAAAAGTACGGAGCAGCAGATTGTTCATGAATTATTTAAATATTTATATTGTAAGAACCCTTTTAAATTTTTGTAAAAGTAAAATTATAAATAATAGACAACATGGCTATCCTAACTTTAGAAGAGCGTACCAATCAGTAACGTCCAATCTAAATGGAAACAATAATAACAGGTCTTCAACGAGCTATTAACCGACAGGATTCTTAGTAACAAAAATAGGTAACAAAAACTTCCACTCGCTACAAAAACACAAGAGCCAGACATTATTTATTCGTTGTAAAGTTATGACATAAGCCGTATCGTATATAAGCTGGGCTTTTGGGGCGAACTGCACAGTCGGCAGAATGGCGCGACTAGCGATATCCGCATTAGCTCTAGGCCTTTTTGCCTGCGCATACGCAGCACCAGGTAAAGAACCTCAAGTAATATTGTGTCTGTGTTTGGAGAATTATTTTAGGAATTTGAAGTTTTGATAATTATCGAAGATTTTGAGTTGAATAACATTATGTACTTTTTCAATATTTATAATCAGGACCTGTAAATTAGTCGTCGTATAATATATGTAACTAAGAGTCCGTCATATTAAAATGAAACACTTTTTACGGATCTAACTTGGTTTTATTAACACATTTTAGGGTTTTTTTTTAGTCTTGACGTTTCGGACCCTTTACAGGGTCTGTGGTCACAGGGAGGTAAAAAGTGGTTCATTTCAAAGCGCTCGCGTAAACCTTAGAAACCAATAGTCCGCCATATTTCAGATCTTATGTCTTATAATTTCAGGTTATGGCGGCAGTAGCAATGGAGGCGGCGGCGGCGGCTTCGGTGGTGGCGGCGGTGGCGGTGGTTTCGGCGGCGGCGGCGGTGGCTTCGGCGGCGGCAGTGACAGCGGCGGGTTTGGCGGCGGCCACGGAGGCGGGTTAGGCGGCGGCCAAGGGGGCGGCGGCGGACTTGGCGGTGGTCTTGGCGGCGGTCACGGAGGCGGCGGTCTTGGCGGCGGTCACGGAGGTGGCGGTCTTGGCGGCGGCCACGGAGGCGGCGGTCTTGGTGGCGGCAACGGAGGCGGCGGTCTTGGCGGTGGTCACGGAGGCGGTGGCGGGGGCGGAATCGGCGGCGGTCATGGCGGCGGTAGCCTCGGCGGCGGTGGCCATCACGGCGGCGGCGGACATCACGGCGGCGGCGGACATGGCGGACATGGTATGAATAATTTATGTCTGTAATGATAGTTGTCTTAATAATTTAATTTTAAAGTAGTTGATGATATCGAAATTGACTCGATGGTGTTGCTAAATAGATTGTATAGAGAAAATGGAATACTTAAAAGTTCCTAGAACCGCAATGCAACTTTTAAAGGCTGATTATAAATCTAATTAAACTAAATCAAAGAATAATAATTCTCTTAGTTGGCACCTATAATATTTAAGTATATCTCTTAAAAAACTGTCTATACTATAATAAAAACGATTGTTTTTGTATTTTAAGGAGGCGGTGGCTTCGGCGGCGGCGGCGGCGGCGGTGGCAGTTACGGCCACAACGGCTACGGGTAAGCATTTACGACCAACCTGAAATGCCTTCTCGTTAGACAGAGCTATAATACTTCATTATTTGGCATTACTTATTATGACAATTAGATTATTTAAATAAAAAACTTAGTATGGAACTAGGCTAGCCTATGTACTAAAATAATGTGTAAAATTTTACATTTTAAACGTTTTTGTTCGTCGAATCCTTAGGTCGAATCAGATATAAAAGTTACCAAAATAAACGTTTTAGGTAGGTACCTACCTTCAGAAGAATATGCTCTATTCTGTAGATAACTAATCAACCAAGGAGATTAACGCACGTTTATATTATGTCCTGATAGTTGGCGCTACGAACTCTTTCGTATGCATTATACTTTTTGACATTTGTTTTCTGTTGTTAGGTTTTGTAAGTGGTTTTATTTTGTCCTTCTGTTTAGTTATTAATATCCATATTTTTCACATACATCGGCGTCTTTAGATAATTTTTTCATTATTTATAAATACATACTTATAATCACGACTATTATCCCCGAAAGGTTAGTCAGAGACTAGGCAATGAGAACAGCAAAAGCAGTCCTCTGTCCTATGGCAAAAGTGGACTATTCCACTTTTCAACAAATAGCGACTTGTGCTCAGAGTGACAGGTGGTGAGCCCATCTCCGCTCTATGCTGTTGGATGTATGTGCAGTCTTCATAATTCGTCCGATTAAAAATATAATTATAGGTACTCACCTCAAGTTAGAAGTTATAAAAAGTATATAAGGTACTTATAACTTACCTAAGTATAAATAATTTGTTTTTCTTTCCAGACGCTAACTGCCTTTCGACGAAACATGCCAGTCTATAGATGAAAAGAAATTCCAAAAGCTCAATGTGATATAGCTAAAATAATTTAATTAATGCCATATTTTTTTACTTAAAGAATATGTATTTCAAATTAAATAGCATTTTTTTTAAATTTTGCGTTTCTATTTTCTTCTCCACTTATTACATTTATCCTATTCTATAGCACTTTTACATAAGTAATATATGTAGTTGTCGTAAATAGTTTATTAAAAATAACTAATAAATAACTTTATTGTAATTAGGTATGATTTGTGTTATAATTTAAAAGTTCAGAGTCTGTCACAGAGTTCACTTTCTGTCACAGAATAGAAGAAAGAGGTCTTCTGTTCTTTGGTGTCTGTGACTTTTCCTTCGTGACGCAAGGGCTTGAAGGTACTGAAAACCACAGCTACGAATACACGTAGCGGTGTATTCGTAGCGGTGCGAATTTCCGTAGCACATGCTAAGTACCCTTTGCCTGTTGCTGTGCTGCTACACTGTGCAGCTTTGTATGCATAAACTTAACGCACAATCATTTTAAATTTATTTAAGTTTATATATTTGTTTATTTTTTATGGTTTAGGTATCAATGTCGCTATAATAATGTAATTCTAAGTATTATACTCCTAGCCTTTTCTATTATTTTGGTGTATCCATACGTCATACCTAGAACTATTACAGGTTTAGGGTAAAATACGAAAAGTTTTAAGGTCAACATACTTATTGCGTTAAACCTGTTATACTTTAAAATAAAAACCAAAAGTTTTAATGTAAAAAAAATATAATAAAAGTAGTAATAACAACAGAGTAGGTATATGCTTTGCATATTTAGCCCATTGTAGTGACAATGGGCTAAATATAACATTTAATCTGGTATTTACTGAAGAGTCTGATGATAAAGGATTGAGGAAAATAAACACTAAAGTGCGAGTCATTTAATATCAATTAATACATCTAATAATAATCAATAAATCAATGGATCTATAGAGATTATAAATCCTTATATTTTTACTAAACTAGCTTCTATCTTGTGCAGTAGGACAAAAAAGTTAAAAGTTATCGATAATGTTATGATGCAATGACATTCTATAGAATCATTACGTATATCTACCCTACACTAATAAACACTACGGCCAATACCGTAATAATAGATATCTTTACCGCGGAATCTGAAGTCTTTGTCTCTGTATGACCCCGCTGTCGATGTGAATTCAAAACATCAAGGCCTTGATTCTACTATTTTATAACGTACATAATCATCAGTCTATCATATAAATCTATTCATTAGAAAACCGCCTTTGCCAATTCTAGTTTTAAGATTAGGTAGAGCTTACTGTATCTTCTGTATGTTCCTTAAAATAAGCTAATTTAAAATAGAATACACAAAAAGATATTAAAGCGTGGTAAAAACTGGTTTGCGCTGGTCCAGTTGTGGTATGACGGACAGGGCCGCACGTTCGCGCGCATTAGATGAGATTCAGTTATTCGAGTGATTTTGTTGACGAATTTGGGATTTTACCATTACAGTGTTGAAATATTTATTTACATACATACACATAATCACGATCCCTGAAAGGTTATTTATTACAAGCTTTTATTTAACTTGCAATGTATGTAATGTATGTACTTATCTTTTGTTCGGGTGGAATTTTGCAACTCAATATTGAAGCAGATATCTTAACCGATTGAGCTGAAATTTTGCATACGTGTGTAAATCGCGTGACAATGCAATATTATGATAACATGGTGCTGACCTGATGATGGAGCTGGAAGGTGGCTATAGGAACTTCGCAATGCAACGACACAGCCTCATCGAGCTTGGGCTTGTTTGAATCGTCTTGACGAGTAGTTTGTCTTTCAATGGTAACCAGGGTCTGATGATGGAGCTGGAAGGTGGTCATAGGAACTCTGTAATGAAACGAAGCAACCCCATCGAGTTTCGGCTCGTTTGATTCATCTTGACGATTTCTTTGGTGCTAGATGGTAACCAGGGTCTGATGATGGAGCAGGAAGATGGCCATAGGAACTCAGTAATTGAACGACATAACCCCATCGAGTATGGGCTCGTTTGATTTGTCTTGACGAGTACTTTGGTGCTAAATGGTAACCAGGGTCTGATGATGAAGCTGGAAGGTGGCCATAGAAACTCAGTAATTAAGCACACAACCGCGTCGAGTTTGATTCGTTTTACCCGTTTTTGATGGGTAGTAAGTGGTGGTGGCTTGGAAGACGTGAATAAATTCTGTAGTATACCTTGGTACACGTTCAGTGAGATGAACAGATGAAAATTAGTTATCCCTGGATACGTTCCCAGGGATAACTTATAAGAAAAAATAATTAAAAGTAAAATACCTTTTTAAAAAAACAAGTTTTTATTTAAATGCGCTAAAAAGAAAAAAATAAACTTTTACTTTAAAACTTGTACTAACAACTTATATCGTCATTACACAATTTATATGATAATTAAGATTGTTACGAGATTTACTATATATAAACAAGTAAATTAAATAACTTGATGCGATTGTTTTTAACTATTGAAATTTTCAATCTAAGAAAATAGAGTACATAAATCTCGCGACAACATATATCATTATAAATTGTGTAATGACGCTATAAGTTGTTAGTAAAATTTTTAAAGTAAAAGTTTATTTTTTTCTTTTTAGCGCATTTAAATAAAAGCTCCTTTTTTAAAAAGGTTTTTTACTTTTTTTTTAATTAGGACTGCCAACATTGTTACATTACAGCTTGTTACGGACAGAAGTCTCGACTTTATGATATTATATAGTTAGATATAATACGGCTAAATTTAGGTATGTGTATTTGCATAAGTAGATTAAGTCTCATATGTGTAAAGGTTTTTTGATAATAAATAATTAATTTTTTGCGTTTCATTTAAACAAAAGGTAAAAGTTATCAAACAGGTAATGGTTTTGACAAGGTAAGGGCCAAGTATACGTGCCCAGGGGCCTTACGCCTCTCTAAGGTAATTAAAGTTAGGAAAGTAAGAGATTAGCTTTCGTAATTATAGGTTTCTATTGTTAGGAATATCAATGTAATTAAGAAAATAAATAAGTAGGGTATCCAGATTACGAGTGATACCGTAGGGTAGGTAATAAATTTAAGATAAAAAGAGAGGTCCGAACGAAAGGGACAGCTGCACAAATTACGACGGTTCATGTGGGTAGTTAGTTATGGTAAAATGTAAAACTGCCCACATGAGCCGGCAGCTGTCCCACAAGGCTGCTAGTTGCCAACCCTTAATGTGTTTAAGTCACGGCCGGTCAGAGCAGAACTTGTAAGCTCACCGGACCCCACCTAGAAGAATAAAGAAGCACTAATCAAGAACCGAGTTTTATTGAAGAACATACAGTCCACATCGAAGCACAACGGCTAAACTGTTCGGCGACTACACCCGTCGGGAACAATTTCTTTGGACCTTCGGAGCCGGATTTGAAGAACTGAAGCCTTCGTCCATTTGAAGACAGAAGATCTACGTAACCACCAACGTAACCACCAACGTGACCACCAACGTGACCACCAACGTAACCACCAACGCATTGTAACCACACCACTTGTGTTCTGCAACAAGTGCTAACGCGGGCGGACCGCGGCTCAAAACGTCACATCACCTAACGGTGCCAAACGGTGTGCGTTCTGAGTAAACGCCGTTCAAGGCGGGACGACTTATCGGACGGGGTCGTCAGTTTGTCCTTTTTAGGGCAAGCTTAAGAGTCCAGCTACGCCAGTACGGTTTGTCGTGGAGCGGGGGTCCTTTCTGTAGGCACTGCCTAAGCTGTCGGACACTCCAGCCGATTCGCGAGCGCCCCGTTGTCCACGTCGACTCTCTGCTGGGTAGGTCCTACCTTTCCACTCCCGCACGAACTCCATCCTTGGACGGGCTCCCCACATAGCGTGCCCGTTTGAGATTGTTAGGAGTAGGGGCAGCAAGAAAGAAGATGCCGACCACCCGAAGACAAAGCCAAGCCGAGACGACAACGGGACTACGAGCGTTCGACAGACCACCCGCATCACCCTCAAACCTTGCCTCACCCGTGACGCCAATGGAACCGCAACAAGAGATCGCTGAACGCGGCATCACCGCCACTACGGAAGTTAGACGCAACGACGACGCACCGCCACCCGGCGCGCCCAGAGCCGGGCCGCCGTCGGTACGATCGACAACGAGCGTCGCCTCACGAGTAAAACAAGCGCAACTTCAAGCGGAGGAGCGGCTCGCCGAAGTACGTCGGCGAGTGTTAGTTATATATAAGTCGTCAACAGATGGCGCTGTGCGTATTTAGATTCGCTTCTGCGTTTCACGCTTTTGAGTGTTCGCGCCATTTTGTATCTGTACATAACTTGTCACTTGTCAAAAGGGTAATAAATGGTGTAACGAGTTTTTTTCTGTGGTTGTGCATTTTAATCTCAAAATAAACTATCTAATAAACATTTTGGTCCATTCGTACCGGATAAAATATCAATTTAGTGCGGTGTGAGACACGATAGTAATATAGGTGATTAAATTAAAGTGCAAATACATAATTACTTACGTATTACAAAAAGTGCAACACGTAGTACCTACATCATACGAATTGTTTGCGAGTCCTGTCCTGGTAATCGTAAGTGGTAGTAAATAAGACACACTACAAAGACACAAATAGGCTTATTACATAAAGATGGATAAAGTTGAAGCTTCACAAGTCTGTAATTTCGAGCAAATTGACAAACTCCTAACTAACTACAAAAAGGCGGGAAAAGAAAGGCTGACAAAAGCATTTGTAGAAGCTAGATTAGAAGTAGCCGACAAGTATTGGCAATCATTTGAACAACAACACGACACTTTGCTAACTGCTAACGTCGAATTCAAAGATAAATCAGATTATTTCTGGCGTAACCTCTTTGATGACTGCTTTGACAAATATTTAGATCTTAAAACTCGCATGAAAGAACGACTCAATGAGATTGAAGACAGTAAACGGCCGGCACACATTTCTACAGAACACGACAGTAAAGGTTTCGATCAGTTTCCACTTGCCACTACAAAGTTACCACCTATACAGCTTCCCACATTTTCGGGTGAATACAGGGAATGGTTGTCCTTTAGAGATTTATTCAAGTCGCTAGTACACGAAAATGTAACACTATGTAAAGTTAACAAATGTCAATATTTAAAATCAAGTTTGCGCGGAGAAGCAGAAAGCTTAGTCAAACAAATACAAGTCTCTGACGCGACATATGACATTATATGGAGCATGCTCAACAAACGATATGACAACAAGAGGAGCATTGTTAACACATATATTGGCAAATTGTTAAACCACAAGCGTATACCATCAGAGTCGGCAAAGAATATTCGAGAGCTGTTAGATGTTACAACAGAATGTCTAGCTACGTTGAAGAGCCTGGGATTGCCTACGGACAAATGGGATGATTTAGTTGTATACATTATCATACAGAAGCTTGATTCTGATTCTCATAAAATGTTTGAGCAAAGAATGGAATCGAGTGATCAGTTGCCAACCTGGAATGACCTATCAACATTTTTAGAGTTTAGATTTCGCACATTAGAAGCCATTAAACCTAAAGAATATACTTATCCACACACTAAGATGTTACCACCTACTAAGAGTTTTGCCACTGAGATTAAACCACAATATAAAATTACATGCAGCTATTGCAAAGGAGAACATTATATTCACGGCTGCAAAGAATTTTGTAAATTAGAGCTTACCAATAGAAAAGAGTTTGTACAGAGTAACCAGATGTGTTTTAATTGCCTCAGAAAGGGCCATGATGTCAAATCCTGTTTACAGTCCACTAGTTGTCGAAAGTGTGGCCGCAGGCATCATACACTTCTGCATGGCTATGTCGTACCTAATCAATCTATAAAAAACCAACCTGAAACAGTCACTACACTCAGCGCAACCACAGATAATACCACAAAAAGAGTACAAGTCATATTAGCAACCGCACTAGTCAAAGTGCAGTCACACAGAGATCATAGTCATACACATACGCTTCGTGCACTCATAGACCAGGGCTCACAAGCTTGCCTTATCACCGAAGCAGCATGTCAATTTTTGGGCTTAAAGAGATCACCCGTGCAGGGCACTGTGATGGGAGTTGGATCTTCCACCTCAACCACAAGAGCAACAGTAGAGTTTAATATTAGCTCTCAATACAACCCAAACTTTGTAACAAGAGTCAGAGCATACGTTTTAAAAACATTAACAACATACATACCACAGCATTCACATTCAGTTGATTGGCCACAATTGCAACAGTTACAGTTAGCTGACCCAACATTCCAAAAGCCTGGAAGAATAGATTTAATACTAGGAGCAGATGTGTTCGCTGAGATTTTACAACAAGGAGTTAAGAGACTAAAAACTAACAACAACACACTCATCGCTCAACAAACATCATTGGGTTGGTTGATATCTGGCAATCACATAAATACAAACATTAATAATTCCTGTGAAGTACATGTTCATCACATTAAGATAGAGATAGATTCAATTTTACGCCGTTTCTGGGAGATAGAAGAGCATACTGAAAAGAGAATTATGACTAAAGCAGAGATCCAATGTGAAACACACTATGTCAAAACACATACAAGGTTAGAGGATGGTTCCTACAGAGTAAGAATGCCATTTAATACAAACCCCCCTGACCTCGGAGAGTCATTGACCTTAGCCCAAAAGAGATTCACATCATTAGAGAAAAGATTCAATAAAAATCCAGACCTACATGCAAGGTATAAAGAGTTTATGGAGGACTACATACAACAGGGTCATATGGAACCTGTTTTTACAAAAGACACAAACACAAATATAACAAAAGTTTGTTATATACCTCACCAAGCCGTCATTAATGAACAACATCTTACAACAAAACTGCGTGTTGTCTTTGACAGTTCTGCTAAGACTACTAATGGCAAGTCACTTAACGACAACCTGTTAGTAGGCCCCGCTTTACAAACTGATCTGCGAGATGTTACACTGAGATGGAGAAGGCATCGCATTGTTTTAGTTGGTGACATCCGTCAAATGTTTAGAAGAATCAGCTTGGATGAGAGAGACAGAGACTATTTAAGAATTTTGTGGCGATCCAATACTGATCAAGAGTTACAGCACTTCCGTCTTACTACAGTAACATATGGCACCTCATGCGCACCATACTTAGCTATTAAAACACTCAGACAGTTAGCCGAGGATGAAAGAGGCAATTTCCAAGATCACATAATTGATACAGTGCTACATGACTTCTTCTGCGACGATTTGCTATCTGGAAAAGACACAATTGAGAAAGTAAAAGAGCTAAAAGATCATCTCACATCTTTATTACTAAAAGGTGGCTTCACACTTCACAAGTGGGCTTCAAATTGTAAAGAGATAGAAACAGTAGAACAATCAAACCGCAAAGTCCTTGGAATAAACTGGAATGGGCAATCAGATAAATTTGAGTTAAAAATAGAACTTCCACCCGCCAGTACATATGTAACAAAGAGAACAGTGTTATGTGATATAGCTAAAATCTATGACCCAGCTGGATGGTTAGCACCAGTTGTGGTCACTGCAAAGGGCATGCTACAAAAACTGTGGATAGACAAAGTAGATTGGGATGAACCCTTACCTGATTTATTATTACAAGAGTGGTTGACTTACCGCAATCAGCTGATTAACATGCCTACAATAGAGTTGAACAGATGGGTTGGTATTACTGAAAACACTGTCAAAGTGGAACTGCATGGATTCTCAGATGCTTCCACCATTGCATACTCAGCTGTTGTTTATTGTAGAGTCATAACACCTGAAAACACTATAGTCACAATGATTGAAGCAAAATCAAGAGTCGCTCCAGTTAAGCAAATATCACTCCCCAGATTAGAGCTCTGTGGAGCTGTATTACTAGCAAAACTACTACATAGAGTAATGCAAGCTTTATCAATTTCAATCCAAGATACTTACGCATGGACAGATGCAACTATTGTTCTTGCCTGGTTGCAACGGTCACCTAGTTACTGGACTACATTTGTTGCAAATAGAGTGACTGAAATTACAAACTTGATAGACAAAGAGAGATGGCATCATGTTGCCTCACAAGACAATCCTGCTGATGTTGCCTCCCGGGGGATCTCTCCTGCAGACTTACCTGATCACCTGCTGTGGTGGCATGGGCCTCCTTGGCTTCGTGCACCCAGTACTTTGCCTTTAGAGAAGGCAAGCTCCATGGAATTTACAGACCTGGAAAAAAGAGTGTTAGTTAATGTTAATACAGTGCTTAATATCAGTGAAAGTCAATCTAAAAGTGAACAGTGTAGAGACATTAGTATCTTAGAAAAATATTCTACATTGAGTAAATTAATCAGAGTTGTAGCATTTATTTTAAGATTTTATAACTGTATTAAACATAAATATATAAATAAAAAATATTTGCTATGTCCTAAATACCTAACAACATTTGATATCAATATTTCACTAACTACCCTAATTAAAATGTCTCAAGAAAACAGTTTTAAAAAGGAAATAGAGTTTTTAAAATTTAAAGTTAACAAAGAGAAGTGTAAAAATCTATTTAAATTAAATAATGGTAGAAAAATTGTAAATTTGAATCCATTCATTGATAAAGAGAATGTGCTTAGAGTTGGAGGTAGAATTTGTAATGCTAACATAGCATTTAATATACAACATCCTATTATTTTAGCAAAAGAATGTAATCTTTCTTATTTAATTGTTAAAGAGTCACATTATAAAACTATGCATGGCGGAGTTCAATTAATGTTGAATTTCATAAAATGTAAATATCATATAATTAGAGTTAAGTATCTTGTGAAACAAATTATTCGAGAGTGTACTTCATGTTGCCGACATTCTGGAAAAACCAATATACAATTGATGGGCGACTTACCTAAGCATAGAGTCACACCGCAAAGACCTTTTAGTACCAGCGGCGTGGACCTGGCTGGACCTGTAACACTAAAATTGTTTAGTGGTCGCGGTTCAAACAGAACCCAAAAGGCGTATATTGTTTTGTTCATCTGTACAGCTGTTAAGGCAGTTCACCTAGAGTTAATTAATAGTTTAAGTTCAGAAGCATTCTTAGCCGCATTCAGGCGTTTTACAGCTCGTAGAGGGCACTGTCACAAACTAATAAGTGATTGTGGCACTAATTTTATTGGTGCGAGTAAGCAACTTAAAGAATTACATGTAAATAGCGTAAAAAACTTACCTGAGGAATTGGCTGCCCTGTTAGCTCAGAATGGTACTGAGTGGCAGTTTAACCCTCCTAGTGCACCCCACATGGGTGGGTTATGGGAGGCAAATATAAAGTCTGTTAAAAGGCATTTATGTCGTGTTCTAAATGACACTAAACTTACCTTTGAAGAATATTATACATTGTTGTGTCAAATAGAGTCCTGTTTGAACTCTCGTCCATTGACCCCTACTAATGATGATATTGCTACTGCAATAACTCCAGGCCATTTTTTAATTGGAGAACCACCTATAGTAGTACCAGATGAAAATTTGATAGATGTTAAAATTCCTTATTTAAAGCGCTGGTTATATCTGCAGCAAAAGTTGCAGTATTTTTGGAAGAGGTGGAGTCAGGAGTACTTAGTAAATTTGCAAAATAGACAAAAGTGGACAGGAGTTCAGACAAATATCTCAGTGGGTGATGTTGTTTTAATAAAAGATGACAGATTACCACCTGCTAAGTGGCTTTTAGGTAAAGTTTTAGAAACCTATCAAGGTTCTGATGGTCTTATTAGAGTTGTAAGTGTAAAAGTTAAAGATATGGTCATTAAACGACCAATTCACAAGCTTTGTTCATTGCCTGTTTAAAGTATATTTTTTGTGATTTGTGGAGTAGTTACTTTATAATTCTATGTTAGTTAGAGTAATTTGTATGGTACTTTTTTATACTTTGGTTTATTAAAAGGCCTTAACGTCCTTTGGTGGGCGATATGTTAGTTATATATAAGTCGTCAACAGATGGCGCTGTGCGTATTTAGATTCGCTTCTGCGTTTCACGCTTTTGAGTGTTCGCGCCATTTTGTATCTGTACATAACTTGTCACTTGTCAAAAGGGTAATAAATGGTGTAAAGAGTTTTTTTCTGTGGTTGTGCATTTTAATCTCAAAATAAACTATCTAATAAACAGCGAGAGTTACAATTGGAAACGGAAATGATTAAGAAGAGACTTGCATACGAAATCGCCGTTATTGAAGAAGAAACGGATTTAGAACCGGAGAGCTTACCCGCCGATATTGCCCAACTGAGAGTGGATGAATGGTTGGATCGGCGTCGGAAAGTGCATGAGCCCGACACAGATAAAGTCGGAAATGTGCGACAAAGACAAAAGGATGCGCGCGCAAGTGAGATGGACAGAGGTCGCCACCTCACTGATTCGCCATATGTTGAAAACGAAAACGTAGTGAAAGAGGCAGCGAACCGTGATCAAACTAGCAAAGACGACACGGGGATGGT
Source organism: Scoparia ambigualis (assembly GCA_963921215.1). Taxonomy (NCBI): domain Eukaryota; kingdom Metazoa; phylum Arthropoda; class Insecta; order Lepidoptera; family Crambidae; genus Scoparia; species Scoparia ambigualis. The sequence continues at coordinate 5,288,510 of OY992504.1, forward strand.
TAAGCTCGCACTTACACTAGAGAAAATGATGCATAATCGACCGGTACCACGACAGGCGCTGGATTTGCCTATATTCAGCGGCTCGCCGGCCGAATGGTTGCCGTTTAAAGCGGCGATGCGCGATACGACTAAACAATTTAACTTTAGCAAAGCCGAGAACTTGGCACGATTAAGAAGCTGTCTTAAAGATGAAGCAAAGGAAGCGGTGTCCGCTCTTTTATATACGGCCGTGAACCCGGAAGTGGTTATGAAAACACTCGAGCAATGCTTCGGACGGCCAGAAGTAATAATTGATCGAGCGCTGGACGACATTAAGAGACTGCCGCGTCTCGGCACGACGGCCAGTGAGTTGAACACGTTCGCGATCAAACTGCAGAACATTGTGTGCATACTCGATAATATCGACAACAGAGGGTACTTACGAAATCCAATGTTAACGCGAAAAGTGGTGGACAAGCTCGGACCGCACCTACGCTCAAGGTGGTGCGACTACGCAACTGACTACGGAAGCTATGCCGAGCCTGAAATCGTCACGCTATCCCACTTCCTCATGAGAGAAGCCGACAGAGCCCTACAGTATGCATACGTGAGCTACAACCCTACGCGAAAGAACGTTATTACGGAAACACGAGCGAATGTGAAACAACGAATCGAGCGAAAGAAAAATACGGCTGTATACGCAACAAGTGATGACGTCATAAACAAAGAATGTCTATGTTGTGGAGGACGTCATGACGTACCGCAATGTGATCGCTTTAAAACCATGACGGTTAAACAACGATGGGAATGGATAAAGAAAAGCGGAGTGTGTTTCCGTTGTGCGAATAAGAAACACCGTCGCCTACAATGCGATAAACGCGATCTGTGCGGAGTTGATGATTGCCGCCATCCCCACCACGCCTTGCTACACGAACACCGCACCAGGCCGAACGAAACCGAGATGGTGGCGTCGGTTAATCACTCGACCGATGCTACCAAGGTGTTACTGAAAGTATGTCCCGTTACCATCAAGGGACCAAAGGGGTCAATCGACACATACGCCTTGCTCGACGAGGGGTCGACTGTTACGCTAATCGACCAAGACCTGGCGGACTACGTAGGCGCGGACGGGCCGGCGAACGATTTGAAAATACGAAGCGTGAATACACAAACGACGTGCGAAACCAAGACGGTGAATTTAAAGTTAATTGCAACTACGAATAAACGACAATTCGACATTAAAGCTAGAACGATGAAAGATTTATCACTCAACGGACAGACGGTGCACAACGACTGTTTGAGATACACTCATATGAAAGAGTTATCAAACAGCAACGTCTGCTACGGACATGTCAAGCCTCGAATACTGATTGGGGCAGACAATTGGCATCTCATAGTCACACGAAGATTGCTACAGGGCAAGCGAGACGAACCGATCGCATCGCTCACGAAGCTGGGCTGGGTAATACACGGATCAGCGCCACGGTCAAGCGTGCTGATGGAGAGTAATACGGCTGCGGTGTTATACGTAAACACGCCGCAGTGCGCGACGATCTCGCGCACTCTCTTACCCGACAACGAACTTCATGCTATGGTAAAGAAGCACTTCGAAATTGACTCACTGGGAATAACAAAGAAGGAGCGAGTGAGCCCGAGTGATGCACGCGCCATAGAATCGTTTAGAACGACGACAAAGAAAGTCAACGGAAAATACGAAGTTAGATTACCGTGGCGACGTGATGATGTCACGCTGCCGCCAAGTTACGAGTCAGCATTGAGACGATTGAAATCCATAGAACGGAAGATGGACAAGTCTGACGAATTCAAACGAGCTTATACGAATCAAATAGAGAATCTATTTGATAAACACTATGCCGAGGAAAGTAGCGAGAGCGATTTGATGAGCCCGCATTTATGGTACTTACCTCACTTCGCCGTAACAAATCCGAATAAGCCCGGAAAACTACGAGTTGTCTTTGACGCGGCCGCCGAAGCAAACGGAGTTTGTCTGAATGACGAGCTGTTGGAGGGTCCCGACTTACTACGCGACCTGGCGGGCCTGCTACTACGGTTTCGCGAACGAGCTATCACAATTAAGATATTTAAAGGTGACCAACCCGCTCAGATGTTCCTATGGAGGGGCGCCGACCGAACGAAGCCACCTACACGCTACAAGATGACGTCAATGATATTCGGAGCTAAGAGTTCACCTTTCTTAGCGCACAGCGTGAGAGATTTGAACGCTGAAACGCACGCTGCCGAGTATCCGCGCGCATACGAAGCAATTACGAGAAACCATTATATGGACGACTACGTCGACTGCTACGACACCGAGCAAGAAGCGATTGAAACGATAAAGGAGGTCGCGAAGGTTCACGCGCAGGCAGGATTCACGCTGGCCGGTTATAACTCTAACGGACCGTGCGTGTTGCGTGAACTGCCAGCAGAAAGCCGTGACACATCACCTCGACAGCTCGGCGCTAGTTTTCAGCAATGGGGCAGAACGCTCGGTTTACTATGGGACGCTGCTACAGACGAGTTGGCGTTTAACACCGAGATGGTTCGCGTGCACGACGACGTGAAGCAAATGAGGCGCGCTCCTACTAAACGAGAGGCGCTGAGTGCGGTTATGTCAATATTTGACCCACTCGGACTGTTGAGTTATTATACTATACGAGCGAAGATCATCTTACAAGGCATATGGCGGTTAAAAATAGAATGGGACGAGGTCTTACCCGATTACGAGGCCGGCGAGTTCCATGAATGGTTGAACGGATTGAGGGCATTACGTAGTCTGCGTCTACCCCGGCGTCTACACACGGGGGGAGTGACGAGAAAGCAACTACATGTTTTTTGTGACGCCAGCGAAGTCGCTTACGGCGTTGCAGTATATTGGAGAATGAAGGGTGAAAATGGCGAAATACAAGTCGCACTCGCCGCTGCTAAGGCCAGAGTGGCACCGATAAAGCAACAAAGTATTCCGAGAATGGAGTTGCAAGCGGCGTTGATAGCTACGCGACTAGCGAGCTCAGTATTGAATGAACAAAGATGGCAACCTGAGAGAGTCGTATATTGGACCGATTCACAAACAGTGTTGAAATGGATTAATAACGACACGGTGCGTTACACCCCCTATGTAGCGCACCGCTTAACTGAGATCACAGAAACGACGATGCCATCACAATGGCGATGGGTCCCTACGGCTCACAATGTCGCGGACGACGTAACGCGCGGCAGTGAGATTATGAAAACGAAGAATGATCGGTGGTTTGTCGGACCGGCATTTTTATACGAAAACGAAACCGAATGGCCTACGAGTGACGTCATCAACAACGAACACAGCGCGGAGAGTGAACACTGCGTGACGCACACGCACACGTGGCAGAGTGATAGTAGCGTAGTGCCAGACGCTAAACGCTTCTCTTCCTACGAGCGTTTAGTTAGAACGATGGCGAACGTGCTACTATTCACTCAGAGATGCCGCCGCCGCGCTAGTAACATGACAATTGAACATATCAACGAGGCCGAGCGCCTACTAACCATTGAATCGCAACGAGAGAGCTTCGCAGACGATATCGACCGCCTCAAAGCATCCCGCAAACTACGCGCGGGCAGCAGATTACGGCGAGCTTATCTACAGACTCGGCGATTATGGCTCTAAGACGAATGGCGGCCAGGAGGGGATGGCTCCACGTTATAATTATATAGTGACAACGCTACGAATTTTAAAGGCGCGGATAGAAAATTAAAGGCCGCATACGAACAATGGGAGCCAGCGCTACGAGAATACGCGCTAACGCAACGCACAGAGTGGCGTTACATTTCGCCAGGCGCGCCACACCAAGGCGGCGCATGGGAACGGCTGGTGAGAACAGTCAAAACGGCGCTGCGCACTACGCTCAACGAGAAGTCACCGCGTGAAGAAGTACTTATGACGCTACTAGCCGAAGCCGAGCACACTGTCAACGCTCGGCCTCTAACACACGTCCCTGTGAGCATCGACGACCCGGAAGCGCTGACACCCAATCACTTCCTTTTGGGTAGCTCGAGCGGCCTGCCCACCACTGGGCCGTGCGAGCGCGCCGACCGAAACACATGGCGGGCGGCGCAGGCGCTGGCGGACGAGTACTGGCGACGCTGGCTGCGCGAGTATCTACCACTACTCATACCGCGCGGCGGCACGCGCGACTCCGAGCGACGCAACGTACGAGAGGGCGACGTGGTCATAATTGTGGATAACACACTACCCCGCAATGTATGGCCTAGAGGCGTCGTCACGAAGACATTTCCTGGACCTGACAAAGAAGTACGCAACGTAGAGGTGCGCACCAAAGGCGGCACGTTCCGACGACCGACGACGAGACTGGCTGTCCTGCCGATGGAGTGAAGAGGCTACGCGGATGCTGCGCCGGGGGGAGCCTGTTACGGACAGAAGTCTCGACTTTATGATATTATATAGTTAGATATAATACGGCTAAATTTAGGTATGTGTATTTGCATAAGTAGATTAAGTCTCATATGTGTAAAGGTTTTTTGATAATAAATAATTAATTTTTTGCGTTTCATTTAAACAAAAGGTAAAAGTTATCAAACAGGTAATGGTTTTGACAAGGTAAGGGCCAAGTATACGTGCCCAGGGGCCTTACGCCTCTCTAAGGTAATTAAAGTTAGGAAAGTAAGAGATTAGCTTTCGTAATTATAGGTTTCTATTGTTAGGAATATCAATGTAATTAAGAAAATAAATAAGTAGGGTATCCACATTACGAGTGATACCGTAGGGTAGGTAATAAATTTAAGATAAAAAGAGAGGTCCGAACGAAAGGGACAGCTGCACAAATTACGACGGTTCATGTGGGTAGTTAGTTATGGTAAAATGTAAAACTGCCCACATGAGCCGGCAGCTGTCCCACAAGGCTGCTAGTTGCCAACCCTTAATGTGTTTAAGTCACGGCCGGTCAGAGCAGAACTTGTAAGCTCACCGGACCCCACCTAGAAGAATAAAGAAGCACTAATCAAGAACCGAGTTTTATTGAAGAACATACAGTCCACATCGAAGCACAACGGCTAAACTGTTCGGCGACTACACCCGTCGGGAACACAGCTTATATCTAAAATGGTAATGTGAATAATAATAGTTACAATGCAACAACATTATAGGCAAACACCACATGACAATAATGAAAAATAATCGAAAATAATTTCGGGAAAATTATATGAACATTAGTTAATTGTATCAGTACTACAAAGAATTACAAAAAGAAATCACATTAAAAAAACAAACATAAAATTGAGAAACATAAAATTATATTAATAATTAGTCAGAGACTAGGCAATGAGGACAGCAAAAGCAGTCCTCTACCATAGTCCACTTTTCACCAAATTGAGACTGCACATGTGCTCAGCATGGCAGGTGGTGAGCCCATCGCCGCTCTAAGCTGTTGGATGTATATGCAGTCTTTAGTCCGTTAGTCGCCTTTAACGACACCCAAGGGAAGAGAGGGGGTGGTAGTATATTCTGTCATCGCTACGCGACACTGTTAAATTATTTATATAATATAGATTTTGGGACATTCGTGTTTAATCTAAATATATAAAACAAAGTCGGTTTAGTTACACAATTCCCAACTCTTGCACCGTGTGTATGAATAATTTCGGAAAAATAATTATATTTCTTTTTTTTTTATATTTTAAACATTTAGTTAAGATAGACTGCTTTATAGATTCGTAATATTTGATTATTTGCGGAGGACGCGGGTTCGATTCAACACAGAAGACAATTTTTTCAACGTTTCGTTATCTTTTGAACTAATTTAAATTTAGTATGTGTCAAATTACACTAATCCTTATTTTATACCTTTTGAAATACATGTACCTCTACCTACTTACCTTATTTTATTTTTCCTCCCTACATTTTTAAACGTGCAACGGGTGTCAGCCCTATCAGAATAGGTATGAATTTTGCGCGTTGCTATAGAGCAGGGATGCACAGACTACGGCCCGCGGGCCGCATGCGGCCCGCCGGTCGAATACTGGTGGCCCGCCGACAGCAAAAATAATACTCTCGTACATTCGAAAATTTTTCAATTTGAATACATTATTATCAATTTTTCATTGTCTTTAATTACCTATACTTCTGGTGGCCCACCATCAGTTCATAATTTGCCCGAGTGGCCCCTAGTCTTAATAAGTCTGTGCATCCATGCTATAGAGCTTGCACTCTGTAGGGTAGTTACTCGTGTGGCCCAGCGCCGCAGCGCCAGGTCGGTCAAAGACAACGTAGTGTGTATCAAGATGGCGTCCCAAATAGATTGTCAATAACAATAATTGAAAAAAAAATCTATTCTAATAATACGATATAACTTCATAATAATGACTTGTATAACAATTAGTTTCACTTACTTGACAACTGAATTGTAGTAAACGTCTAGGTGTACACTTTGAAAAGAAATAAAGGATTATTTACGCCGCTCCGCACGCGCGAATGTCAAAGCAACACTAAAGCTAGGTGCCGAGTCGACTCCGCAGATGATTGAAACATAGTGCGTGTTCGGAAGGGCCTATCTAGTGTAATGTATATATCGCTGAATGTAGCCAATAGGTGTACACACGCCAGCGGGTTCGCCTGTCCAAAGCTAACTAACTAATTTATCTGTTCAATATAGATCCTTACGCCCCAACCATAAGGTTCAAGGTATATTAACCCCTTGAGCACCGTAAAACCAGGCACAATTGAAAATCAATTGTTTCGCGACCGCCAGCGCTGTTATGATCATTGACCTATTAACAAAGATTGGCATTTATGTTCTTAAATACTTCTATACTTAAATACCTATATCTGTACTTAAATATATCAAACTAAGCTCTAATATATAGTAAATAAAAGGAAACTGTAGGTCTGTTTATTGTTACTTTTTTTTAAAGTAGGTACTTTCGAATGAAAACCTGTAAGTATCACTGTTTGAATGTTGTTCTTTTAGAAATGTTGTTTTTACTAATAAATTAATAAAAAAAAATATTGGGTGTAAGTACAATAAGACTTTTTACGAAAATAGATAAAACAATCTTGTAAAATGTTTAAAATCTTTAAATTGTTACACATACTTACAACGTGTTCCTTTTGGGTAACCTATCATAAATTCGAAGCTTTCCTGTACGAATTTCAATTGTTCGAAAACGGTATGACGAAGTTTTAAACACCAGATTGTTGCTTTTACATAATTTTGTTAATCCATAAACTTATCATACATACGTTTTATTTTCCAGAAAAACTATTAGCCGATTATCAAAACTACTTTTTTCTTTTGGAAGATGTTTTGCTTACAATAAATTTTATATCTAGAAGTATTAAAATTCGAAGTTAGGCGACTTCTAAGTATTCTTTGAAAATGGAGAAAAGCAAGTTTCGAGTGCTAATTAAACACTATTTTTTACGTGGTAAAACTATTAAGCAGACCGAAGACCAATTAAGAAAACTATTAAGGTTATTAAATTATTCTGCGCCCTCTCATGGGATGGTACATAAGTGGTTCACTGAATTTCGTTGTGGACGTACTACCACTAATGACGCGGAGCGCCCAGGAAGGCCTATTGAGGTCACTACGGAGGGCATGGTTAATGAAATACATGATATTGTTTTGGCAGACCGTCAAGTGAAGATACGCAAAATAAGTGATGCTGTGCACATCTCGACTGAACGAGTTTTTTATATTTTGCATGATATAGCTTTCTGCAAGATGGGTGCCGCGTTTACTAACAGTCGACCAGAAACGAAATCGTGTAACAGCTTCTGAGGAATGCCTAGCCATGTATAATCGCAATCCGAGTGAGTTTATGCGTCGGTACATAACAGTTGACGAAACGTGGGTCCATCATTATACACCAGAGACTAAGCAACAGTCGAAGCAATGGACTTCTACCGGGGAACGTGCCCCAAAGAAGGCAAAAACCGTTTGCTCGGCTGGTAAAGTGATGGCCACAGTCTTTTGGGACAGCCAAGGGGTTATTTACATCGATTTTTTGGATAAAGGCAAGACAATAACCGGAGCTTACTATGCTGCATTGTTATATAGATTCAATAAAAAGTTGATCAAGAAACGACCGCATCTAGCAAAGAAAAAAATTCTATTTCATCAGGATAATGCACCGGCCCACTCGTCTGCAATCGCGACATAAAAATTGTAGAATTAGGATACGAATTATTGCCACATCCTCCGTATTCGCCAGATTTAGCCCCATGTGACTTTTTCCTTTTCCCAAACATGAAGAAATGGCTTGGCGGGCAAAGATTTTCGTCAAACGAAAAAGTGGTAGCCAAAACTGAGGGCTATTTTTCAGCGTTTGACAAAAAATATTTTTTTGATGGGTTGAAGAGGTTGGAACGTCGTTGGACTAAGTGCGTAGAGTTCAAAGGAGATTATGTAGAAAAATTAAAAAATATATAGGTATGTAAAAAGAGTGTTTCTTCTTTCCAAAGTCATGGACTTATCAAACCGCCCTCGTAAGTCTTTCACCCGAGGTAAACACTGTGCTTTTCATTACGAATCTATGGAAAGTAAAAACAAAAACATGAATGTCTTTAGTCCGTTAGTGTCCTTTAACGACACCGAAGGGAAGAGAAGGTTTGGTAGTATTATTTTAATAAGCCCATCGCCGCTCTATGCTGTTGGATGCATTTGCAGTCTTTAGTCCGTTAGTCGCCTTTAACGACACCGAAGGAAAAAGGGGTTGGTAGTATTGTTTTGATGAGCCCATCGCCGTTCTATGCTGTTGGATGTAGGTGCAGTCTTTAGTCCGTTAGTCGCCTTTTACGACCACCAAGGGAAGAGAGGGGTTGGAAGTATTATTTTGATGATCCCATCGCCGCTCTATGCTGTTGGATGTATGTGCAGTCTTTAGTCCGTTAGTCGCCTTTTACGACACCGAGGAGAAGAGAGGGGTTGGTAGTATTATTTTGATGAGCCCATCGCCGCTCTATGCTGTTGGTTGTATGTGCAGACTTTAGTCCCTTAGTCGCCTTTTACAACACCCAAAGGAAAAAACGGGTTGGTAGTATTATTTTGATGAGCCCATCGCCGCTCTATGCTGTAGGATGTATGTGCAGTCTTTGATCGGTTAGTCGCCTTTTACGACACTCAAGGGAAGAGATGTGTTGTTAGTATTATTTTAATAATAAGTCACAATTACACATGTCAGAAAAACGATTGTCCCTAGGGCGGAAAAGTATTACTTTCCACCCGCTCTTCAGGCAACTTCAGACCTACTTTCCGTGAATGAGGAATGAAAAATACCATTTATAATAAAACAATTTAATAACAGGAACTTAAACATAGAATTTAAGCAAAGTTGGGGGTTAGAGTCACTCCAGTCCGAAGGTATACCCTTGAGACACTACACGTGACCCCTGGGTGGTGTTAAATGAGTAACACTGTCTGGGCGGTAGAGCCACGCTGCGTTGCAGCATGAATTGGGCCAGCTCGCCATACAGGTGTAATACCTTCCTCTCAGAGAATAGCGGCGTGAAACAAGACGAAACACAACTCGTTGCTGTTGTGTTTCGTCCGGTGATGGAAAGTACCGGAGGAGTACCGGGAATATACCTCTCCCCCCATAGACAACCTAAGGCGGGAATCGAACCACGCACCTTCCGCATTCCGGGCGGCTGCCTTAACCACTTGGCTACCGAGGTCTGGCTTTCAACCGTCGAAATTTGTCAGTGCTTGATGCTTATGTTTTTTTATTTTTTTTATTTCGTCGTCGTCTTTTTTCAGTGTTTAAAAAATTCTACATAATATGTCAAAAATAGATTTAATAGTAGTTTTTGCTTCATCTGTGGTATTTTTGTCTCTAAACCTTATCTTATCTAGTGGGGCCTGCAGAGGTCTCCCTCTCGCAGTGCACGTCGACCCATTGGGATTTTTTGTGCCACTCTAAACCTTAACATGACAACTTAAAATGATTTATCATCTCTCGTCCGCGACATATCTCGTGTTGTGACCCGCCTGCTCGCTTATGCCTCCTTTTCACATAAAAAATAAGGCGATTTTATTTGTAGTGCGAGTAGCCCTTAAATAGTAAATACTAATTGATAACTAACAATCGACGTATTCGCGAGGAGCTCGATGGCGCAGCGTCTAGCGCGTTCGGCTTGCGATCATGCCCGCTAAGCAACTTTCACAATGCCGGGTCGCTGGATGGGTGACCAAATTGAAAACATCTCGAGCTCCTCCGTGCTTCGGAAGGCACGTTAAGCCGTTGATCCCGGTTGTTGACAAGATGGCAGTCGTTAAACCCACCAACACGCAGTTATGACCCAATAACCCCATGTTATTGTTCACGTGGGAGGCCTGTGCCCAGCAGTGGGACGTTTATAGGCTGATGATGATGTGGAATCGATGAATTCTCAAACGACTATGTGACGTTTATGAATACATCGGTTGATAGGTTCGTTAATGCTGCTTTTATACAGCACTTATTTTACCTTGTATGTAGAAACAAAGCATCCATATTTTAGTCACATCACAAAGTATGAGGAACGTAATGAGGACTGCATTAGTTATATAGACGGGTTGATAGACCACCTATCAACCTGTCAACTTGTCCACAAAAATGGTGTAAACCACAATACGGAACACGACCTCAAAGCACTCAAAGTCAGGGGCGCAAACACCCAAATTATACACACGAATTACTGCGTCCACCTGTCTGTGTGTCCATCGCACTGACAGTGTCACCGGAACAGACATGCGCCAGGGTCGGCTTCAGATAAGCTACCCGACTACGGACAGAACTCTACTCTACCACGACATCAACGCTTCAGAAAGTCTACAAAAAACCAGATCAACTGGGTTTCTAAAAAAAATAGATTGGATAGTAACCACCAGCTACTTCTACCGCCAAGCAGTATATTGTTTTGCATTTTTGTGGTTTAATTAGAAAGGTACTAGATCTAGTGGAATTAAGGACATAGGCAGTAGAATCAATGGATAATTCGGTCTTACTTACTAGGTTCCAAGTACTTGATTAAAAAGAATAAAACTGAAGGTGGGAAGCTACCCATAACATTGTGGTATTCCGTTTACTATCCAATATAAGAACGAGTTACGATTAAGCAATGTTCACTTTTGAAGGGGATTTTTATAAATATCTAATATAAGTACCATAATATAAAATGTGATAAAATTCATTAGTATTTTTATATATTTAAGTTGACTGTCATAGTGTACTTTTGTTTGTCTGTTTTGTGTATCTTAACCTAAAATAAATAAGTTACGTTTCAGGTTCCGAACGCGCGCGTTATATTTTTGCTTGGTATTGCAAGCGTCTACACCACACATCCATCAGGCGAGCCAGCAACATCACAATATCTTTTTTTAAATGTATTTTTTTTATTGTATTTTACACAAGTATCTAGCAAAATATAACAGAATATGTAATTGGACAATCAACACCTTTACCCACAAAGACAAATAATAGAAATATAATAAGTAATAGAACTTATATTTAACCATTACATGAATAAAAACAAAAAGAGAGGATTACTACCTGTAAACATCAATTAACGACGATGGAACACAAACGAGTAATATTTTCCTAAATACCTCGTTCAACATACAACACACAACACCTTTAACTTATACAATTAGATATTACATATTATTATACAAGATAATGATATATATATATATATATATATATATATAGATAATGATATATATATACATATATATGACATAAGTATATTATTATATTGTAATTTTTTGGCATAAAAGTGGGAAATATCTTCAAACTTTTGTTTCCCAAAGCCCGGCCCTGCATTTTCCGAGTTGACCGTGACGCGTTCGCACTCCGTGGTGAATTCGGGGCATGGTGGCCATTCTATGGTGGCCTATATAAGGCGGGGGCGGGGCGGACGACCACAGTCTGTGGTGAACATGGCGAGGGTAACGCTGATCTTGCTGGCTGTGGTACTCGTTGGACTGGCTGCCGATGGTAAATATTGGGAAGAGCTAAAGTTAAAGATGTGCCTGGTTATTATAATAAAGCAATGATAACTGTAAGTTTGATAGTAGGTACCTACTTCATTCCAATTTTTGTCTGCGCCTCCATTAATTCCAATTGCAAAGTTTTTTTTAACGCGCTCAGCATTAAGACGTATAAGCCAGTCTGATGATGACGATGATGCAATTTTTTTAATTATTTTATTGGAAAAAATGAAGTAAAAGATCGGCGATGGGCTCACCACCTATCATGCTGAGCACATGTGCAGTCGCTATTTGGTGAAAAGTGGACTTTTTTTTAATGTGACTCGTCATAGTGCCCACATACTGCCGGATGGTAAGCAGTCGATGCAGTCCAAAATAATGAGAGCGCTCCTCACCGTGGAACAAGCACGGTAACAAGCGCACCCATCCATGACGGCCTGCATAAATGACGTTGCCTAGTCTCTAACTAACTGTTCGGGGATAATAGTCGTGATTATATATATGTATGTGTAATAGAAAAGCGCTTGGACCTTCATCTCCTATGATGGTGTACGATGATGAAGTCGAGGCCCGGAATCACAACTATTAAGAAACTGGCTATCTCCTGTGCCAGATCACAGCATTGCTAATAACATGATTTTATGCAGTCCACTAACACAAAATGGTGGTAGCTAGCATGTCTATAAGTACAACAATATTTACACTTGGAAACAAGACGGGACAAGCTCTGATTAAACCAAGGACTCCTACCGTTTTTCAATAATAGTTATTAGTATAGCCACCACATTCGGCGCCTAAGAAACAAGAAAGAATACTTTACAATGTCTATTTCAACACAACTATAAAGTTTAACTAAGTCTTAAAAAATTCGTTTCTGAAATTCTCTTTCAAAATTTTTTTTTATTTAGGAAGGAGGATAAGGCGGGGTTTCAATAACGGCGGGTACGGCACAAGCGGGTACGGCCGCGGCAGCGACGAACGCGACGCGAGCGTCAGCCAGGAGAACAACGGCGGATGCAACAGCAGCAATGACAGAAGGTAACGCAAATAAATATTTTTAAATCACAAAATCTATCCTCATTTCACTAATTTTATTTATACTGGCGCCAACTCGTCGCCTCAGTGCTTGTTTGGCCAACAGACCATTTGGGTAATTTTACAGGAGCAATGTTTTTTTTGTTTTTCTATGTTATGACTCAAACAAAGGAGTAATGTTATGGTAGTTTCCAAAAATATGGTACATCTGGACTTGTAATAATCTATAAAAAATAAAAAAACTTTGAATTTTACATGTAAAAAACCGCTTTCAAAATGAATATTGGACAAAAAGACGAAACTATAATTACGTTAATGGATATAGACTACATCCCTTGGGATGTTAGCCAAGCAGCAACCAAAAGTATTGCGTGCTTGTTTGCCCTATAGCCTCGCTTCACAATACAGGGTGGTGTTAAAATGAACAAATCCATTTTTTATCATTGTTGTGAAATCAACGTGAAAATTTATTTTATCTTTCCTGCTTTTCCAGTATTTTCATATTTTCCTGTTTTTCTTGCTTTTCCTGCCTTTTTTGATTTTCATGCCTTTCCTGTATTTTCTTCTATTCCTGTCTTTCCGGATTTTGCTTTATTTTCTTCTTGTTCTGTTTTACCTACTCTTCCTGTAATTCCTGATTTTTTTGTATTTTCTGTTTTTCTTTTCCTGTCTTTCCTGATTTTATTGTAATTTCATCCTTTTTCTGTCTTTCCTCAGCAATTGTCTTCTTCAAGGCTTTTTGTTTTATGTTCTCCATGTATTTTTTATGTTCTTCTGGCATATATTTGTATGAGCTATGTATGTATGCTCTTGAAAACTGGTTCTGTAATGCAACATAATATATTCCAATTCGATTTATTGTAAGTTATGGCCTTTACATAAGAAAAACATTTTTCCCTAAATTTCTCGTTGTTCGCGCGATCTTACCGATAACACTTCTTCTTGTACACTTATTTGCAATAAATCACTTTGACTTTGACACTCTTGATAAAATTAAATTATTTACAGTGCTTCTATTTTATTAATGCCTCTCGGTAATCATCGTATTTTCATTTGCAAGAAAAGATAGAAACATGAACACGAAGAAAATACAAAAAAAACACGATGTTTGCCGAGAGACATTAAGAAAATAGAATCGCTGTATATTTAGATATATTTAATATATCAAAAATTTATTTTAAAAAAATATAGAATATCTTCAATTTACAGGTATAATAGTACCGCATGTTACAGAAAGTTAGCTTAAAAGAACCTCCTCCTTTTTTGAAGTCGGTTAAAAAACTAGCTTGAGTACAACATGCATGACAAAAGTATATTTGAACCATCCTGTACAACAAATATAACATAACCTAAAATAATGGCAATAGCAATAAAAATCAACTTGCATTTCGTTGTGTGCAGTGCTGCTATTATATTGTTTATCACATCTGGTCCAGGATATAACTTTCAAAGTTTATATGACAATTTCCGCCTTGTATCACTTGTAAATACACTGAAACACTTATTAAATCTTGCAGTTTCTACACTGTTTTGCGTCGCAAAATATTGTAAACAAACAATATGGCGGACCCGTGAGGTGTGACGTCATAAGCGAGCGGGCCTGTGATTGGTTTATTTAAGGATATACGCCAAACAAGCACGCGCTGAGAATTTCGATGTTGGATGTCGGTTAATTTGAGGTGGTAAGCCATACAAGCACGAAGAGTAAAATTCTAACAGTGGATATTGGTTTTTTAAATCGTCATTTGCTCCTTTATTTGTTTTAGTTATAAGAGTTATTCTTGATTTAGTCCGTGTAGAATTTGATTCATAAGCATACTACATTCAAAGGTCATTTTCGCCTAAATTGGTCTGTTGGACAAACAAGCACTGAGGCGACGAACTGCCAACAATTAAGTTACACGAGCCAGAAGTAAAACGCAAAGCATTGGGTGGGACCATCTACGTGCCTGCGTAGATAGTAGATAGTAGACACGAGAGTGAGTATGAGACTAGTGTCTCAGGAAAGAGTCGCTCCATGAGCACGTATAATTCACTCCACATTTTCCAATAATCTTTCTTCTCGTTGTACAAATAGAACAATTAGCAGATTTCACTAGGGTAACAACTATCTACTCTAGATTCGACTACGAAGACTACCTAAAATATTACAATTCTACTTGGAGTACAATAGATTCTTTTAGTTACAGCGGCAGTCGTGAGTCAGCCTACAATCGCGACGGGCGGCAGTCCGGCCAGCCCGCGCGCGGCGGCCGCACCTTTACCCGCTCCTCCGCCTCCGCCACTGCAACCGCCGCCGCCTCTGCGCAACACCACAAGAACAACCTTGTTCTGTAGAACTCCATACATAAGTTGTGTCACTATTAGTTTTTAGTTTATATTCGTGTAAGATTTGTATGCAATATTAATTAAAATTTTATATAAAAAATATATCGATTGTGATTATAATTTGCATTTTTTTACATTTAGACAATGTCGATGTAGTCAAGTCAAGTCAATTTCATGTAAAATATTTTAGTTGTTTAATAGTTGGCATAATAGAAGTTAATAACATATAAATAACTCCTTTCTTTTCTCTGGAAAAGATGATTAGTTTTTCTCTGAAATGTGAATAATTTTCATGTGCCTATCAGTTTCAGTATTTGAGAGGGGGGAAGGGTTCCTACGGTACATTAACTCACCAGACGAAACACAATAGCTACAATTACCATTGTTTCACGCATTTGTGGGAGGGTGGCATTATGCCGGGTGAGCCAGCCCAACTCTTGCTGCAACGCAGCGCAGGTGGGCTCAGCACGTGTGGAGAGTAGGCCATAAAATAAACTACCTCGCTAGCCCTATGCGGGGTGGTGTTGTTTTAACAACTGCTATCTTAAAGGGCGCTTTTCACCGGGACACCATGGTGGCGCAATCAGTCGCCACCACTATCAGTATGTATACAGCTCTAGCGCAAGCAAGCGGTCACCAGGTGAGCAGTGTTGCCAACTTAGTAGATTTTCCTCTAAAACTAATTTAATTAATTTAATAAAGTTATATTTTTTTTATGTCATCAAGTGGTTGAGTGATTTAGCCTAATGAAAATGAAATTTTATAAATCCACTAGAAAAACCACCAGCCACTAAATGCAATATTTCGCCACTGAAAGAGGGGTCAATACCACCAGTCTTAGTGGAAAATCCACTAAGTTGGCAAGACTGGTGAGATATAACTTCATACAGCCGTATACATTTTGTTGGTGGCGGCGAATGGTTGCGCGCGCCGCCATGGTGTTCCGGTGAAATAGTGCCTTAAGACAACAACCGGGCCCACAGCTTTACGAATCTTGAGAAGCACGGAGGAGCTCGAGATATTTTTGCAAAAGCTCATAGTAAGTAGTTTTTGCAAGAGGTTCTCCTTTACACTTCCCATAAAAAAATTAAAAAATCTTTAATGTAAACGGCTCTATACCTACTTACTTGCCGCTTTTAAGTTGGGAACTTTGATTGACCTGTAAGCTTACTCTTGAAACACAATTGCATTAGTCAATTTCCAATCACAATTTAAAAAAATGTTAAAAGGCACTTTTGTAAGCGACAATAGCGCCACATTGGAATTAAATTGCGTGGAAATTGATTGAAGAAATTATTATCGAGATGGCGTTCCGGAATTATCTTTACATATCCCAATATCGATACATATTAATCGCATTGGAATTGTATTGAAATTGAGTTTGCGTTCTAGAGTAACCCCCCTGGACATCATTGATGAAGATGTACCTATACAGTAGTCTACAGTGTAGACAACTACCACATGGGGTATTTACTCATGTGCTACTACTATCGGTGTAGGCTCTACTATGCACCGATACACGGTGTGGGATTTGGCTTGAGTTGCGGCCATGCTTTTTTATGTTTTCAACAGATAGCCTTGGCCAAACAAAAGCTTCAAGTAGAACTCCCCAAGTCAAAGTCAAAGTCAAATTATTTATTCAATGTAAACCTTTACAGGCACTTATTGACGTCAATACTAATAATAATAAAAAAACAGTTAACTAACTTATAGTTAAGACTTAATAACTAATCTAACGAGCTATTATAGTCTGTGCCAGACAAATGCGCATTGCTACCCCCAGTATCACTGCACGCCGAAACAGAATCGCGTCGAACCGAAATATAAGCCGTGGTCATAGAATTGTGTAATATGATTTCCAATTATCGTATTGATACTGTGGTAAGTAATATAAATTGGAGAGTTTTTGAAGTAAAATAAAGTAGCGGCTGAAATGAGTTTTGGAAAACATTAGTACCTAACCAATAAGGTTGACATTTTTAATCATTCAAATATCTTTTTTTATAAAAACTTAAGCATAAAAAAACGTCAAAAATTAGTAAGCATAAACTTGTGTGTTTTAAAATTGTTTCGTTTTTCGTCTTGGTACAAGCACAGAATAACTAATACTACTACCGTACAGAAGGTTCACCCTCCAACGACCCCCACGCGAAACTGAAACCTATCTCGTGACCCGAGCGTTCATATTCCGATAAGCACAGCCGACTCGATATCGATTTGACGTCCGTCAGGAGCGCAGGGTTTACGCGCGCGCGTAGGGATTACTAGTTAAGAGGAAACACCACGCCGACGCGGCACCAAAAACTCCCACTCCAAACACAGAAAAACGACGCCCCGCAGCCCCCTTCCAAAACCGGACCAACCCCCACCACCCCTTCAGCAACGGATAAAGAAAGAGACCCTTCACGTCCGTATGCTTGATTCCTTTGCATTAAGTCATTTATTTAATAACCAGGAGCCTTCAAAATTAAGCGAAATCACTTCGTTTTAAGGCGTCTTCAGAAACATTAAATAACTCGTTTAAAAAAAAAATCAAACATACAGACACAGAAAACCTCCTCCCCCAACCGACGCTTAAATAAAAATTGGTCCACCTCTGAAGGAGGAAACAGGGGACCACGAAACGCCGCTCCCCCGCGCCCCGCATGAGAATCCCGAACGCCACGCCGACGCACTATGGGGCCAAACGGTATTTTCCGTCTCGAAAATGGTTTTGACAAATATCGTAATAACATAGCTTTTTTCATGGTGTTATTTTCTTTGGTAAAGGAACAATCAGTAGCATTAGCTAAAAGTTTTTTTCTTTAACTTTTAAGTATTTAAAATTACTCGCAAACATTACACTTCGATATTTTTATACTATCAAATTGCCCATTATAAAAGTTTGACTTACGTTACTTCTATGTTTTGCAAAGGAAGTATATTAATGTTAAATATTGTTAGATTGCTTAGAATCCCTAGTTTAAAAGTACGTTACGTTTTTATCAATAATATTTTTGTGTAATTTTTTTATACATTTTTAAGCAACATAAAGAATTTTTTCATTTTCTTATATTTCGATTGGAGGTTTCGTTGTTGCCTACAGCTGCCTATGTCGAGTTAATCACTTTTTTAAATTCCTTAACTATTTAGTAAAACGAGGAAATAAAAAAAACTTGCGTCATTACTGCGCCATTTTGATATAGGAGCAGAAATGTCAATGAATAGAAATAAATAAATTTTCAAAAAAGAATTAATTGTTCATTTTTCTATGTCAATGAATGGGAATAAATAAATTTTCAAAAAGAATTAATTGTTCATTTTTCTATTTATTCATGTCATGTACATGACCATAATAGACGGGAAAGTTGCTCAGGTGTTAACACATACATCATCCAGTACTACGTGCACGGTTTGTGGTGCAACCCCGAGACAAATGAATGATCTCATTACAGTACAAGCAAGAGTTGAAAATGAAAATTGATTTAAATACGGACTAGTATATACCTTACACGCATGGATAAGGTGTATGGAATTGATTCTTCATATTTTCTACAATTTAGGTTTTCAAAAGTGGACTGTATCGACACCAGAGAACAAAAGAATTAAAGAGGATAAAAAGAAGCACGTGCAAGCTCGAATTTCTTGGTTTACACATTGATAAACCACTTCAAGGTTTCGGTAACAACAATGATGGAAATACGGCAAGGAGATTCTTTCAAAATTATCAATGTTCTGCAGAGATTACGGGTGTAGATGAAGGGCTAATTAAGAGATTATACATAATACTGCAGACCATGTCAACAGGATTTTCTATTAACGCCGAAAAATTCGGTCGATATACGCCGGAGACTGCACAGTTATATGTGAGCAAATATAACTAGTACTATATGCCATCTTCAGTGCACGAAGTATTGATACATGGAGCAAAAATAATAGAACATTATGCAGTTTTGCCCCTAGGTCAATTATCTGAAGATGCTCAAGAAGCAAGGAACAAGGATTATAAAAAGTATAGGTTGCATCACACTCGGAAGTGTTCCCGGTCGGCTACAAATTATGAAGGCGTGATGCACATTACATATATATCTGATCCTTTTATATCGAGCATGAATAGACCTAGTTTTATAATAGCAAAATAATTATTTGACGAAGCCAAAGAGTTGTTAATAATGACAAGTAATGAGTAGGATAGGTATTGTAATTTATGAAAAATATACTTAATTTTTATTTTATGTCATGTAACTAGTTATAGTATTATTTATAATTTAAAAGCAAACTTAATCTAAGAAAAAAGAGTTATTTTAAATATTCATCTTATTATTTTTGTATGAAAAAATATGTAATTTTATTTTTAACAAGCTATCACGAAATAAATATTTATTTAACAATGATGATGTTTTATTTTTCTATTAGCATACATATTCAGAAATACGTGTACAAAATTTCAATCCAAAATGTCAAGAAACAAAAAAGTTATAGATTTTTGAGACAGTTAAGACCGTTTGGCCCCATAGTGCGACGCAGTGTTTCCTCTCAAGGCTAGATAGATCACGCTTTAAGTTTCTTCAAACCATCTGAGACATAGAAAATAATGGTTTATATTCTGGAAAAAAAAAACTATGTATTAGTTAAGGATCCAATCTATTCAAAGTCTCATTCAGTTACAAAATCCAATAAACATCACTCGATAAAAAATAAAAAAATAATAATAATAATAAATAAATAAAAAAAAACCAAGGTTACCCCTTTTTGTAATGTTTTTTCAATATTATGACTAAGCTACTGATAGATAGATAGATAGATAGATAAAAACTTTATTTACTGCTAAAAGACACACACATGTTGGTACACAAAATCACAATAAAAAACATAGTACAAAAAAAAGAAGATAATAAATATGTGTGTGTGTGCCGCAGCAGCAAAAGGGTGGCAGCTCATCGTCATATTCGCTAGCCGCGAATCGCTGGTTTTCAGTTACAACCGTGAGTGTAAACGCGAGTACGTTTACCAACGTTAGAAAAAAAATCAAAACTATAACTAAAAATTAAATACTAAATATTAAACTTAAATAACCTGTGATGATTGTGCCTATCTGCCGCAAGATTTTGTTCATTCCCCACCTATATACCAATAAATTTTAACTTAGATTTAATACATACACATAATCACGTAAAAACGTTTCTATGGTTTTTTTCACGGATTTTCAGAAAAACAAAATATCTCGAAATCTACCGATAGTAAGATAATGGGAGTTCTACTAGAAGCTTTTGTTCGGCCTAGGCTATCTGTTAAAAACATAAAAAACCATGGCCGCAACTCAGGCCATATCCTACACTGTGAGAAAGTGTATAAAATAGGTTACTAATGTATGGCAAAAAAAACGTTTCCCAAAGAATCACATCCCAAACTATTTTTCCCAAATTTTCATTTGTCAAAAGGCATTAAAGTTTGTCAAAACAAATTTCGCAATTTACAGTTAGCAAAACATTTTTTGGCAAGTTATTGTTAAACAAATAATTACATGTCAAAGTTTCACTTTACCAAAATGTATGGTTTGGCAAAACATACTCCTCCCAAAATATTGCATAGCATACGATTTTCTTATGAATCCAAACTCACCGCATTAAAAAAATTAGGCCAAATAAATTCTATTTCATAACTATGGTTTCAATCACGGCTCCGGTGCTGCGGGGCTCCGGCGCGCGGCGGTCTCACGCGAGCTCATCGTCGTAGATGGCTTTCGCTCACCACCGCAGCTTCGGCTTGCTGTTCGGCTCCGCCGGCCAGCCTCAGCTGTGGCGGCGAACGCTACACCCGGTAGTAAATAAATAAATCTTTCCTACAAATCTTTCTCCCTTCGTCCCTTTCTTCTCCGAATATCGTTCGTCCGAAAATCAAATCCTTAACGCGTTTGCTATAATCATCACTATCCATAGTCCTACTCCCTATCTGCCGTCCTCAATAGATAGGGTATCGCAACTGGAACTACGGGTCCGGTTGTGTTTTCAGAGGTACTACGGGGTTCCGGTTCTAGCCCCCCGCTGGTCGTGCCTTTAACCAGGCGCCTCCGGCGGGATCCGGACATGGGTTGGACTCGTAGTGGCATGTGGTTAGCTGTAGAGCTTGGGAATGTTCGTTTGTCCTGGTATTGTGTGCCAGGACTTCCAAACTCGTGCACAGCGAGCGGGGCCTAGTAGCGGTCTCTGAGGGGCCAGAAGCGAAAAGTCCTGCGGGGAACGTGAGTTTCCCTTATAGTTGGCAGCTTTGTCCGGTGGTTTTCATTGGACATTGGTGTTGACATCTCCGGTACTAGTCTGGATAACTAGTAGAGACGGCCTCCTAGATGCCGTAGGTCTCCGGTCCAGCCAGCCGCGTAGGACGTGGGAACTGGCTAGGCTCCCGGATGGGTTCCGAGAAGTGAGTGTGCTTACTACTCCGCTACCAAGGTGGACACTTGGGAGTCGACTTTAGAGTCGACGACCCTAGCAGTGGCAACTGCGAGTTGTGCCCTTCGTGCAACGAGAAGTGAGCGAGCTCGACAGCTCCGGCTACCTATCTGGACAATAGGCAGTGAACTACACGTGTTCACGGGGATACTCTCCCGAGACACTAGTCTTATGAGTACCGAATGAAGAGCGCGCTGCGGCGGGCACTAATTTGGCGTCAAGACCTAACGTTGGTGGTCTCCTGCGCGAGTGTTCTACTGGCGCAGGGACGTCTGGCACTTCTTGCATAACCTAACGGTTGGTCTCGAGGTGCCAGTACAAATAAACTTAGTGAATTAAGGAGAGGGGATATCCATAGTCCCTATCTACCGACCTCAATAGATAGGGTATCGCAACTGGAACTACGGGTCCGGTTGTGTTTTCAGAGGTACTACGGGGTTCCGGTTCTAGCCCCCCGCTGGTCGTGCCTTTAACCAGGCGCCTCCGGCGGGATCCGGACATGGGTTGGACTCGTAGTGGCGTGTGGTTAGCTGTAGAGCTTGGGAATGTTCGTTTGTCCTGGTATTGTGTGCCGGGACTTCCAACTCGCGCACAGCGAGCGGGGCCTAGTAGCGGTCTCTGTGGGGCCAGCAGCGAAAACTCCTGCGGGGAACGTGAGTTTCCCTTATAGTTGGCAGCTTTGTCCGGTGGTTCTTATTGGACATTGGTGTTGACATCTCCGGTACTAGTCTGGAGAACTAGTAGAGGCGGTCCAGCCAGCCGCGTAGGGCGTGGGAACTGGCTAGGCGCCCGGATGGGTTCCGAGAAGTGAGTGTGCTTCCTACTCCGCTACCAAGGTGGACACTTGGGAGTCGACTTTAGAGTCGACGACCCTAGCAGTGGCAACTGCGCGTTGTGCCCTTCGTGCAACGAGACGTGAGCGAGCTTGACAGCTCCGGTTACCTATCTGGACAATAGGCAGTGAACTACACGTGTTCACGGGGATACTCTCCTGAGACACTAGTCTTATGAGTACCGAATGAAGAGCGCGCTGCGGCGGGCACTAATTTGGCGTCAAGACCTAACGTTGGTGGTCTCCTGCGCGAGTGTTCTACTGGCGCAGGGACGTCTGGCACTTCTTGTATAACCTAACGGTTGGTCTCGAGGTGCCAGTACAAATAAACTTAGTGAAATTAGGAAAGGGGATATCCATAATGTTCCCTATCTACCGACCTCAATAGATAGGGTATCGCAACTGGAACTACGGGTCCGGTTGTGTTTTCAGAGGTACTACGGGGTTCCGGTTCAAGCCCCCCGCTGGTCGTGCCTTTAACCAGGCGCCTCCGGCGGGATCCGGACATGTGTTGGACTCGTAGTGGCATGTGGTTAGCTGTAGAGCTTGGGAATGTTCGTCTGTCCTGGTATTGTGTGCCAGGACTTCCAAACTCGTACACAGCGAGCGGGGCCTAGTAGCGGTCTCTGAGGGGCCAGAAGCGAAAAGTCCTGCGGGGAACGTGAGTTTCCCTTATAGTTGGCAGCTTTGTCCGGTGGTTTTCATTGGACATTGGTGTTGACATCTCCAGTACTAGTCTGGAGAACTAGTAGAGGCGGCCTCCTAGATGCCGTAGCCTCCGCGGTCCAGCCAGCCGCGTAGGACGTGGGAACTGGCTAGGCGCCCGGATGGGTTCCGAGAAGTGAGTGTGCTTACTACTCCGCTACCAAGGTGGACACTTGGGAGTCGACTTTAGAGTCGACGACCCTAGCAGTGGCAACTGCGAGTTGTGCCCTTTGTGCAACGAGAAGTGAGCGAGCTCGACAGCTCCGGTTACCTATCTGGACAATAGGCAGTGAAATACACGTGTTCACGGGGATACTCTCCCGAGACACTAGTCTTATGAGTACCGAATGAAGAGCGCGCTGCGGCGGGCACTAATTTGGCGTCAAGACCTAACGTTGGTGGTCTCCTGCGCGAGTGTTCTACTGGCGCAGGGACGTCTGGCACTTCTTGCATAACCTAATGGTTGGTCTCGAGGTGCCAGTACAAATAAACTTAGTGAAGTAAGGAGAGGGGATATCCATAATGTTCCTATCTACCGACCCCTACAGATAGGGTCCCTATCTACCGAACCCTATAGATGGGGTATCGCAGCTGGAACTACGGGTCTGGCTGTGTCTCTCAGGGGTACTACGGGGTTCCGGTTCATGCTCCCCGCTGGTTGTGCCTTGACCGGCGCCTCCGGCGGGATCCGGACGTGGGTTAGGCTCGTAGTGGCTTGTGGTTAGCAGTAAAGTTTGGGATTGTTCGTTTGTCCTGGTATTGTGTGCCGAGACTTCCAAACTCGCGCACAGCGAGCGGGGCCTAGTAGCGGTCTCTGTGGGGCCAGCAGCGAAAACTCCTGCGGGGAACGTGAGTTTCCCTTATAGTTGGCAGCTTTGTCCGGTGGTTCTCATCGGACATTGGTGTTGACATCTCCGGTACTAGTCTGGAGAACTAGTAGAGGCGGCCTCCTAGATGCCGTAACCTCCGCGGTCCAGCCAGCCGCGTAGGACGTGGGAACTGGCTAGGCGCCCGGATGGGTTCCGAGAAGTGAGTGTGCTTACTACTCCGCTACCAAGGTGGACACTTGGGAGTCGACTTTAGAGTCGACGACCCTAGCAGTGGCAACTGCGAGTTGTGCCCTTTGTGCAACGAGAAGTGAGCGAGCTCGACAGCTCCGGCTACCTATCTGGACAATAGGCAGTGAAATACACGTGTTCACGGGGATACTCTCCCGAGAAACTAGTCTTATGAGTACCGAATGAAGAGTGCGCTGCGGCGGGCACTAATTTGGCGTCAAGACCTAACGTTGGTGGTCTCCTGCGCGAGTGTTCTACTGGCGCAGGGACGTCTGGCACTTCTTGCATAACCTAATGGTTGGTCTCGAGGTGCCAGTACAAATAAACTTAGTGAAGTAAGGAGAGGGGATATCCATAATGTTCCTATCTACCGACCCCTACAGATAGGGTCCCTATCTACCGACCCCTATAGATGGGGTATCGCAGCTGGAACTACGGGTCTGGCTGTGTCTCTCAGGGGTACTACGGGGTTCCGGTTCATGCCCCCCGCTGGTTGTGCCTTGACCGGCGGGATCCGGACGTGGGTTAGGCTCGTAGTGGCTTGTGGTTAGCAGTAAAGTTTGGGAATGTTCGTTTGTCCTGGTATTGTGTGCCGGGACTTCCAAACTCGCGCACAGCGAGCGGGGCCTAGTAGCGGTCTCTGTGGGGCCAGCAGCGAAAAGTCCTGCGGGGAACGTGAGTTTCCCTTATAGTTGGCAGCTTTGTCCGGTGGTTCTCATCGGACATTGGTGTTGACATCTCCGGTACTAGTCTGGAGAACTAGTAGAGGCGGTCCAGCCAGCCGCGTAGGACGTGGGAACTGGCTAGGCGCCCGTATAGGTTCCTAGAAGTGAGTGTGCTTACTACTCCGCGACCAAGGAGGACACTTGGGAGTCGACTTTAGAGTCGACGACCAGCCAGTCGATTCTCTAAGTTAAAGCCTTGGTAGCAGCGGCTGCCGCAGCACTGAGAATTGACTCTGTCTCTTTCATATTCATAAAATTGGAAAGAGACAGCAGATCACAGCCATGCGCGCAGCGTCTATGTGTCGCTTAGAGAATCGCATAGCTGAGCAGTGGCAACTGCGAGTTGTGCCCTTCGTGCAACGAGAAGTGAGCGAGCTTGACAGCTCCGGTTTCGTATCTGGACAATAGGCAGTGAACTACACGTGTTCGAGGGGAAACTCTCCCGAGACACTAGTCTTATGAGTACCGAATGAAGAGCGCGCTTCGGCAGGCACTGATTTGGCGTCAAGACCTAACGCAGATGGTCTCCTGCGCGAGTGTTCTACTGGCGCAGGTTCGTCTGGCACTTCTTGCATAACCTAACGGTTGGTCTCGAGGTGCTAGTACAAATAAAACTTAGCATGGATTCGACCAAACTGGAATGAGACTTACTCCGAAATTAGTCTATACAAATTCGGCGTTTAATCTAGGTATAAGACCTTATTCCAGTTTGGTCGAATCCACCCTTAGTTAATTAAGGAGAGGGAATTTCCATAATGTTCGCGTATACGAAATTTTGTTTTACCTAATCGTCTTTAATTCTAACGCTTTTGTTTCATAATATCGGGTGCTATAATCGAATTAAAGCTGCGGTGGTGAGCGAAAGCCATCTGCGACGATAAGCTCGCGTGGGACCGCCAGAGTCCCGCAGCCTTGTCAGAAACCATGCCTGCTGCATGCTGCATGCCCGCTTGCATGCTGCATGCCTGCCAGCATGCTGCACACACGTGCACTTCTCGTTGCACGAAGGGCACAACTCGCAGTTGCCACTGCTCTGGTCGTCGACTCTAAAGTCGACTCCCAAGTGTCCTCCTTGGTCGCGGAGTAGTAAGCACACTCACTTCTAGGAACCTACACAGGCGCCTAGCCAGTTCCCACGTCCTATGCGGCGGCTGGACCGCCTCTACTAGTTCTCCAGACTAGTACCGGAGATGTCAACACCAATGTCCAATGAGAACCACCGGACAAAGCTGCCAACTATAAGGGAAACTCACGTAATTCATGATTTTATTTTTAGTTACTTTCCTTGTATTCGTAATCAAAAGCACAGTGTTTACCTCGCGTGAAAGACTTATTTAGACCCTCGAACTATTGGAGCCCTCGTTACGCTTGGGCGCCAAACCCCGTCTCGGGACTAGAATAAGCTACTTTTACCCCTAGGGCAGGGATGCACAGACTACGGCCCGCGGGCCGCATGCGGCCCGCCGGTCGAATACTGGTGGCCCGCCGACAGCAAAAATAATACTCTCGTACATTCGAAAATATTGAGTTCTATTCCAGAATATCAATTTTTCATTGTCTTTAATTACCTATACTTCTGGTGGCCCACCATCAGTTCATAATTTGCCCGAGTGGCCCCTAGTCTTAATAAGTCTGTGCATCCATGCCCTAGGGTAACAACCCAACTAGAAAAATTTCCTCTTACACACATAATCAAGGGTAATTAGGCTTATAAAGTGCGCATATGATACTACTGTTTTTACAAATGTTATATAAAATAAGCTTATATATATATATATCTTTAAGAATAAGTTATAAGTAACAGACGATATCTAACAAAACACTTAGTAAAGTCACTTCTAAGATCGAGTGGTCTTACAAAGTGCATGTATAAGTGTTAATTAAGACTCAAGGGCAATTAGGCTTATAAAGTGCGTGTATAATACTATTGCTCTAATGAATATTATATAAAGTTTGCTTATATACGTCTGTAAGAATAAGTTATAAGTATATCAGCCGATATCTAATAAAATACTTTGATAAGTCACTTTTAAGATTAAGTGGACTTATATAGTGCATGTATAAGTGATAATTAAGACTTAGGCTTACAGAGTGCGTTTATAACACTACTGCCCAACTAACAAAATTGTCATATAATATGAAGCCTAAATAACATTTGGTGATATAGAGGTCATACAGTGGCGTGCCTAGGGCTTCAGATTGGGGCAAGCCACGAAACCTGAAATTCCTAATTTTGCTACCTAGGTACATGTTGGTACCCATTTGTGTCATAGGCCGTGGCATTCCAAACGTTCTTGTCGTTTGTAAAAAAACAGCCTATTACCTTCTATTACATCTTGAATGTGATTTCTGCGAGAAATTTTTGAAAAAAAAAAATATTACTGCGGCCAATTTTGGCATTCTTTATCTCAGAAACAAAAATACATTAACAGTATTTACTTATTGAATAGTGTAGAATAGCTATTGGCATAGTACGTAGAGGCCTCGCTTTTTGTAAATTTTGCTTAACTATTTATTTAAACCCAAAATTGCAGAGAAAGATTTTTTACAAATTGCGCGAGGGCACTTTTTTGAGCTCCTGGATTGAACTACTGTTCTAAACAAATAAAATAAAAAAATGAGAATGTTATCTTGTCGTATTATGCGTAGCGGCCACGGAATTTTTAAATATTATTGATTTTATATAAGTAGAAAAAAATAGTTTTCAAAACCAAAAAAACTTCGAAAATCGCGTTAAGTTAACTGTGAATTTCTCTTATCTACGATAATATTATTGAGTAAAATTTATACCAGAATAATTGTTACTTCATGAGGAATAAAAAAGTTATACGGTCCGGGTGTCGCAAAGGGGGTGCAGGAAAAATACACTCTAACTTTTTTTTCACAAACTGACGAAAAACATAGCTATCAAAAAGAGATAGAAAAAATTCCAAAAAAAGGCAAAAAAATTGCGAAAAAAAACTTAGAAAATTTTCAGTTGATTTTTATATGGAGCCGACACTTAGAAAAATTTGCGATATTTTTGTATGCAGTTTGGACTTGTAAAATTTTTCGCTTGGTTCCACGTTGTGTCGCAAAGGGGGTGCAGGACTTAGAAAATTTTCGAGGAAAAATTTAATTTTTCACAAACTGACGAAAAACAGCTCTATCAATAAGAGATAGAAAATAATCCAAAAAAAGTGCAAAAAAAATTGTGAAAAAAAACTTAGAAAATTTTCAGTTGATTTTTATATGGAGCCGACACTTAGAAAAATTTGCGATATTTTTGTATGCAGTTTGGACTTGTAAAATTTTTCGCTTGGTTCCACGTTGTGTCGCAAAGGGGGTGCAGGACTTAGAAAATTTTCGAGGAAAAATTTAATTTTTCACAAACTGACGAAAAACAGCTCTATCAATAAGAGATAGAAAAAAATCCAAAAAAAGTGCAAAAAAAATTGTGAAAAAAAACTTAGAAAATTTTTAGTTGATTTTTATATGGAGCCGTGACATAGCTAACAAAAAGAGAAAAAAAACCAAAAAAAAGAAATAAAAAAAGTTTATTTGGAGTTTGTATAAAAGAGTAGTGTTTGAAAGTATGTAAAAAAAAACGTCGCACGTACAAAAACGTCGTTTCTGGCGCTTCGCCGGCCGCTGCCGCGGCACGCTCGCTTCGCTCGCTCGGCTCGCGCGTTTTTGGTCAACATACTAACCTAACCTAACCTAATTAACTCCCTCAGGACGACTTCGTCATTTTCTTAAACTTGACACTTTCCTAACTTGTCTCATTTTTAACTTGGCTCTTTCTTAGTTGGTCTCATTTGCAAAGTTGACACTTTACCAACTCGTCTCCCCTCCGGACGACTTCGTCATTTTCTTAAACTTGACACTTTCCTAAGTGGTCTCATTTTTAACTAGGCTTTTTCTTAGTTGGTCTCTTTCTTAACTTGACACTTTCCTAAATCTTAATTTATTCATAAACTCTAAGAAAGTGGTTACGGGACACCTGTATTCATATTTTTTTCAAGATTAACTGGACTG
Source organism: Scoparia ambigualis (assembly GCA_963921215.1). Taxonomy (NCBI): domain Eukaryota; kingdom Metazoa; phylum Arthropoda; class Insecta; order Lepidoptera; family Crambidae; genus Scoparia; species Scoparia ambigualis. Next base: position 5,317,598 of record OY992504.1, read on the forward strand.
GATGCGTACAGCTGAGTCATAAATATGTGTACACTTTAGTACCTTGTCACTTTAATTGCTTTGACAATTCATGTATGCAAGTTTAAACGAAACGTTAAATAGACAAGCCAAGGTACTAAAGTGTATACATATTTATCCATCATTTCCAACTCGACAGATTTTCAACTTGACGGATTTACAACTCTACGTACTGTTATGAACTCGACTGTACCTACAATAATAAATTAGCTTACATACATCTTAAAGCGTTCCGACGTAAGGGCCTGCAGCAAAAGTAGCATAACCTAAACCTACCTACCTACAGGTCAGCACGCTGTTAATACTGGCGTCCAGGTAGGTCAGATAGTTTTATGTCGACAATGAAAAATCCAATTAGGTCAGAGTTGACCTAAATGGAACAAATAATTTTAAAAAAGAGAGAGAGAGTTAATATTGAGACGAATTATGAAAGTGTCAACTTTGCAAAAGAGACCAACTAAGAAAGAGCCGAGTTAAAAATGAGACGAGTTATAAAAGTGTCATCTTTGCAAAAGAGACCAACTAAGAAAGAGCCGCGTTAAAAATGAGACGAGTTATGAAAGTGTCAACTTTGCAAAAGAGACCAACTAAGAAAGAGCCGAGTTAAAAATGAGACAAGTTAGGAAAGTATCAAGTTTAAGAAAATTACGAAGTCGTCCTGAGGGAATTAACTCTTTAGATTTTTTCTTATGGCGGGGGGCTTTGAAGAATTTTCTAAGTTTTTTTTCACAATTTTTTTGCACTTTTTTTGGATTTTCTTCTATCTCTTATTGATAGCTGTTTTTCGTCAGTTTGTGAAAAATTAAATTTTTCCTCGAAAATTTTCTAAGTCCTGCACCCCCTTTGCGACACAACGTGGAACCAAGCGAAAAATTTTACAAGTCCAAACTGCATACAAAAATATCGCAAATTTTTCTAAGTGTCGGCTCCATATAAAAATCAACTGAAAATTTTCTAAGTTTTTTTTCAAGTTTTTTTTTTTAATTAAATTTTTTGTCTCTTTTTGATGGTCTATGTTTTTCATCAGTTTGTGAAAAAAAGTTATGAGTGTATTTTTGCTCGAAAATTTTCTAAGTCCTGCACCCCCTTTGCGACACCCTAACCAGTTATACTTAATGAATTTATTATCCTATTTCGATTAAAACTATAAATACTTACAACTAAGTACAAAATACGATGCGCCGGCCGGGCCGTCCGAACTCAGCTTATTCTCGCAGAGTGGAGATTCATAATATTAAGCATGCATTTATTATCCTATTTCGATAAAAACGATAAATACAACTGGAAAATTGGGCATTTTGCGCGGGAATCACAGTCGATATGTAGGCAGGCCTCTACACTTAATTTACTAATTATTAGTTAATTATTTTGAATGGAAGCAACCAACAATCCAAAGAGTTTTTCATAGACCTATTATAATTAATGCCCTAGATGACTTTTAATAGTTTGCGAAATACATAAATCATGTATGATGTTCAAAGAATTTATTTACTTACCTCTGCCTTTCGTATGTCACTCATCAACACGTTTAAGTACACATGCCCAATACATCTAAGTTCGTCACAGAGACCAATAAAGCGACGAAATGAACTCAGAACACATTTCTTTTATCACAAATTACGAAAACACTTGTTACTTAAAAACAATCGCTCAAACAAAGTGAAGTGTGACAATAACAAAGAATAAAAAATGGCTGGCTGCAGCCTGTGGCTGCTGCACAGCACAATCGCGTATTAACGCTCGCCTCTGATTGGTTCGCCCGAGCTCGAGCTGTCGTCGGTCGCCTCTGATTGGTTCGCCCGCGTTGAAGTTGCACGTGATTCGGTAGAAATAAAGCCTGATTTGGAGAAGGCCTTACTTGCGAACTTCATAACGCAAGCTGGCTTTGAAGAAGAGTATGAATTTCTCATAGAATCTATACATACTTACGCAGTATTATGTTGATAGAGTAGCAATTTTGTTAAAGTTAGAAGAGAGCGGATATACTTTAAATCCGAAGCCCGGTTGCAAGCCAACTTGTGCGAGAGAGATGTAAAGCATCGCACGATTTATAAACAGCTTTATGCGATTTGTTTGGTGATTCTTAATATGAGAAACTTATAAAATTGATAATTTGAATGCTGATGAAAGAAAATTAACAATGGTAAAAAATATTAAGTGATTTTAATAATTGCGTTTTACCAGTAGTGATATTGAGTTTTTGTTAGGGCAAGCGGGGCTTTTCGGCTTGTATGAAGGTACCGCCACTGAGGTCATATAGATGTAACTCAAATTCCCATGAATCGTGTTACAATATATAATACGAACGATTAGTCGTATAATATTTTAGTCATTTATTTGAGTCCTGTAAACGTTTACACAACCAAATTATATGACCATCTTATAAAGATCGTAGCTGTGACCTTTAAAATACATTCACTCGTTTATTAGTCTCGTTTACGACCACTTTATGCCTTCTTGATGTAGTATAAAAGTAATTTATATGACAATCATAATCTGGTTATAATGACGACCATAACACTGCTTTTTGTCAGTAATAATATTTCTACATGACAATTATATAACGTCCATAAATTTAACTCTTATAAAACGTACAGCTGTATACACGTCTCTTATAGGATTTTTTGACTATATTCACACGACTTTTATATAACGTTTAAAAGCCCAATATTCATATTTATATGTCTTATATAACTTATGGGTTTAAAATGCTTATATAAGTTACTTATATAAACATTTTGATTATTTAATGGTTTCACGTGGTACTCTTTTACGAACTGAACTTGTATATTTTCCGTTTTTGTGACTTTGACGATACAAGGTTTTTATATGATAGCTATGATAGTGTCAAAGAATCAAAAGATGGTTCCGTAGTAAGAAATAGTATTTGTGAAAAAGGATGCATATGTACATATACAAAATGAAGTTAATATTAAATAGGTAGCTTATCGTAATTATATCTAACACCTGTCAATTATCATATCTTTTTTTTCTTAAAATTTAGTAAGTTCAAGAAGTAATCCTCAAATAATCATCGCAGATTTGCAAAATGATGATGAAAATGATGATTATTCGTTTGAAACCCAAGACGATGATGATGAAAACAGTAATGAAAATGAGAATTTTAAAACATCTTCAATTATCACTATATTGTGATTTTAATAAAATGTTTATCCCACGGGTTTTCACTTCTTTACGGTATCCTAAAAATGGCGGACGACAAAAGAATTAAAATCGTAGTAAATGACTTATAGTCCTAAGATATCATATAATAGGTATCATCACTACCTAAAGTCGTATAATTGTAAAAGTACTAGAAATCTTAAATAAAATGGGTTTAATTATTTTTATTTTGCAATAATCCGAAGGGAGCATTAAAAATTTGTGAAAAATTGTATATACAATCGTCATGAAATTTAATTTCCCTTAGAAAAGTAGATATTGTTACCTACTAACACCAACTACAACATAGTTAATAACATTCAGTAATAAATATGGCAGACATAAGATGGTGACACTTTGTAAACAGTTATTTGGTTTTTCGTTTGTTTTTTGTTGTCTCACTCCCACTGAACTGCGCTGTAATAGCAAGCATCCGGGTAAAGGCTATGCTAATGACTACTTCCCAATGTTTATTAAGTTATACGACGTCTATTGGATCACTACACGACAAGATGGTAAAAATATTAATCACTTTCACGACTGCTATACGAATATTTATCGTATATCTGATAATAATATGGCTATTACCTTCCTAGTAGCCACTAATACGACCTTGACACGATCGCTATACGAATAAAAGTTTTATTATTTCCGCCTATTTCGCGTCATATATACGTCAATACGACAGCTATATAACCAAAACAGTCTGACCTTAAGTTGTGACGAAAACGTTGTCCCGAAAACTATACGACCAAATTTTGTTAGTTGGGTGGTCTTATTGAAGTCATTTCTCGTTTTATTATATACTTCTAAAAGTATTTTTTACAAGTACATATGCTCTTATAGCTTAAATAGACTTATGATATGCCATTATTAGAGTCTGTATCTTAATCAGAACGTATATAAAATTTATTTAAGGATATAAGCATAGCTCTTAAAAGCTTTCGTTTCTAAGGGTATTTTGCTAGCTGGGAATGTACTATTGCCAAACGGCGAAGTATACCGTATAAAATTAGGTAGATATTCAGTTCTGAGTCTTGAACTTTAATTCTGCTATGAATACTATCTGAGACACTTACAAACAAAAGTAACAATCAATGAACTTTATCCGCGTTAATAACATCCATAATTATGCAATTGTAGGAACGTACCTACATATAGTAACATAATACATGCACAATATACTTCTTCATTATACCTGAGCATTCCTAGAAATTGTTTTTAGCATATTAAATTATTTAGACACATGTACATTTCTAGTTTTAATCCTACTAATATTATAAACGCGAAAGTTTGTAAGTATGGATGGATGTTTGTTACTCTTTCACGTAAAACTACTGAATGGATTTGGATGAAACTCGGCATACAGATAGTTTATAACCTGGATACCACAAGAACCACAGAATACTTTTTATCCCGATGATCCCACGGGAACGGGAACCACGCGAGTGAAACCGTGAGCGGCCGCTAGTTAGGTATATTAAGAATGATACACACACAGAATTGTGGACATAATTTATTATGGTATAAAGGTACTTACAATAGACTTACAATAATCGTTATGTATCGAATAAATTAATTATCACATTGCACGCCGTCGTTTGGATTGTGGACTCTTATCCTATAGCGCCGCGTTCACTTGCCGATGATTTGTAATTGATCTATAACAAACACTGTTTATATTAAGAGGGTTTACTCATTTCGGTTTGACATACAAACTTCCAAGACGAAATTTTGAAAAACCATTTAGCCAATTTTGATGAAAGTTTGCATGCTAAAGTAAAACACAGGGATCTAAATAGTTTGTTGAATACATTTTTGAAAAACATTTTTTTAGCTGAATTATTGCGATTTAAAGTCCATTATAGAAAGTTAAAAATCGCAATAACTTAGTTAAATAAACATTTTTTTTAATGTTTTTAACAAACTATTTAGATCCCTGTGTTTTACTTAAGCATGCAAAGTTCCATCAAAATTGGCTAATTGGTTTTTAAAAATTTCGCCTTGGAAGTTTGTATGGGAAACCGAAATGCGTAAACCGTCTTTAACCATCAAATGAAAACATTTTTTACATTACAAAGATAGATTCACGGCTATTATCCCCAAAGGGTTAGTCAGAGACTAGGCAATGGGGGCCTCAGAAGCAGTCCACGTATCACCAAGTGTCAACTGCACATATGCTCAGAGTGATGGGTAGTGAGCCCATCGGCGCTCTATGCTGTTGGAAATATGTGCAGACTTTTAGTCCGTTATTCGCCTTTTACGACACCCAAGGGAAAAAAGACCGAGCCCTTATTCCCTTTTGGTAAATAATGAGCGACACGGCTCATTATTTCCCAAAAGCGAATATCTATTCCTAAATACATTGTTAACAAATAGGTGTTAGAAATAGTGCGGCAATGGTCTATTTCGCAACAACCATTTAGTAAGTTAATGGATTGTGGGAATCCTCCCTAAAAAGCGATACTTTAAATTGAGCAATCGCCTCGGTGATAAATAGTAGTTAATGACTGCTATCAGAACCAGAGGTGCCGCGGGTTTGGTTCCCAGCGAGGTATACATATTATAGATAGGTACTTCGTTTGGTCAGTGCAAGCGGTTGTGATTGACAAAGCTCACCTGGCTAGCGGCCAGTCTGTCCCTATGAATAACAATAATATCGTGTTGAATTCAGACATAAGATAGCCAGTTCCCTTGATAGTTAAGAAAGGTGGAGTGCAGTTTTACTTAGACCTTAATATCACTTACCATCAGCACAGAATAAATAATAGTACTACGCATCAGTGAGAAGAAGGCCAACAGATGTTATATTTTAAAAAAATCTGAGACCTTGCTGTTTTGTTCACAAGTACCAAGTACCTTACTGTCTACGACGAACTACCGACCAATCAAGTTTCGGATGCGCTTGAGAGCGAGTTTGTACAACGCACTCACTTATCTGCCATGTCCAAAACTGCCGGAGGAAGAGCTAGCGCTGGCCGAGGACTTGGAGTAGGACTGGGAGCCGCCGAACGGCAGCCCTCCGAAGCCGTGCGAGCCGTGCGAGCCGCCGCCGCCGGGACGGTGGTGGCCGCCGCCGTAGCCGCCGTAGCCGCCGCCGCCGCCGCCGCCGCCGCCGTAGCCGCCTAAACCGCCGTCGTAGTTGCGCCGCCCTCGGTCACCTGACAAAGTTCATTTGTTTTATAGTACGCCGGTACCTATATTACAAATCTCTCTCTTCCCTTGGGTGCCGCGACTAACGAACTAAAGACTGCACATAAGTACATCCAACATCATAGAGCGCCGTTGGGATTACTAAATATCACGCTGAGCACATGTGCAGTGTTAATTCCTTGGTGCTGTTCCCCCCCTCACAATTCCTATTCCTTTCTAAAACCTATTCCTTCCTTAAAGGCCGGCAACGCATCTGCAATTCCTCTGGTGTTGCGGGTGTCTATGGGCGGCGGAGATTACTCTCTATCAAGTGACCCGCCTGCCGTTTGCCTCCTTCTATTATAAAAAAAAAATGGTGAAATGTAGACATGGCAGTGGACTGCGTCTGCGGTCCTCATTGCCTGTCTCTGACTACCCTTTGGGGAAAATAGTCGTGTCTTTATGTTTTTAGAACGCTATCACATCAGGCGACTTAGCAGCGCGACTGTCGCGCGATTCTATACTAAAGCACGGCCGCGGCTGTTATCACGACTATTATCTCCGAAGGACTAACCCGTTGCGGTCTTCTGCCATAGTCCACTTTTCACCTTAAAACGACAGCATATGTGCTCAGCGTGATAGGTGGTGAGCTCTTTGCCGCTCTATGCTGTTGGATATATGTGTAGTCTTTAGTCCGTTAGTCGCCTTTTACGACACTCAAGGGAAGTGTGGTAGCATTCTTTCGCCGCTACGCGACTCGCTAAAAAATATGTAATTACTAATTGTGACGTACCGCTTACACTATACAGGGCGTCCCACGGACATGCCACATGGAGGGAAAGTACCTACCTTGAATATTGTAGATGGAACATTTTACTGAAAGAAGACATTATTTTAATTTAAAAAACAATTTAAACTGCATTCTTAGATATTTCAATAATTACATGGTTGAACCGGGAATCGAACCCGTTACATGAGAAAAATAATCATCCTGTAGCTTTATCACACCGATCGAAAGACTTCATCTTAGGGATTATTTTTTGCTAAGTAACATAGTGTCACAAATAAAAGGAAGACCATGAATTTTAACATTTTTAATACAAAATTAATCAATTTATGTATGTATTTATTTCAATGTCAGTTGTAATGTCCTTAGGTACGGCAATGTCAGCTTTTCATTTTTCTGAACAATGTTATTTAGCAAAAACACTATGTTATTTAGCAAAAAATAATCCGTAAGTTTAAGCCTTTCGATCGGTGTGATAAAGCTACAGGATGATTATTTTTCTCATGTAACGGGTTCGATTCCCGGTTCAACCATGTAATTATTGAAATATCTAAGAATGCAGTTTAAATTGTTTTTTAAATTAAAATAATGTCTTCTTTCAGTAAAATGTTCCATCTACAATATTCAAGGTAGGTACTTTCCCTCCATGTGGCATGTCCGTGGGACGCCCTGTATAAAGCACAGGTCAGGCCGCATATGGAATACTGCTCCCATCTTTGGGCTGGAGCGCCCCAATATCAACTCGGCTCCTCGAGTTGTCGGCGACGTAGCTATTTCAGGTCGGCTCGATCCACTGGCTCTTCGGAGAGACGTTGCGTCTCTCTGTATATTGTACCGCATGTATCATGGGGAGTGTTCTGAGGAATTGTTCGGCTTGATCCCTGCCGCTGATTTCCTTCAACGCACTACACGCAATCGACTGTCATTCCATCCATATCACCTTGATGGATGGCGGTCTACTACTGTGCGTTATTCACGAAATTTCTTGCCTCGGACTACAGTGTTGTGGAATCAGCTCTCGGCGGCGGTATTTCCGGATCGTTACGACTTAGGGTTCTTCGAGAAACAAGCCTATTCCTTCCTTAAAGGCTTAAAGGCCGGCAACGCGCCTGCGATTCCTCTGGTTTTGCGGGTGTCCATGGGCGGCGGTGGTTACTTTCCATCAGGTGACCCGCTTGCTTGTTTGTCTCCTTCTTTTACAAAAAAAAAACAACCGGGGTCACCGTCGCTTTACCAGTTTACAGACATTTTTGTATGAAGCGCGCCGCCTGCCCGGGGTGCGTGCCCGTACCAAATAGACGACGCGGTGTACAAGGGATTTTAACCTTTAGACTGGTAAGGCGACGGAGTCCGCGATAGTACACACGTCAGCAGATCAACGTATCCAAAACTGACAAATTTCTCCAATCGATATTGTTCCTTATGGCCCTAGAGACAAAGATCAAAATGTATTGAAGAAATTACAAACGTACCCGGTGCAGCAAGACAGGTAGCCACGAGGACCAGAACAGCGAGCACAGTGATGCTGACCATGGTGGATGCCGGCTGCCACTGCGGCCCGCTCGCCCGGCGGCCGCTTTATAGCCCATCGCTCGGCACCGAACCACACGAACTGCCCAATCATCCCGCATTGTTTACGCCAAACGCGCCGATTCGGAGAGTCATCGCATTTTTTACTACACCTCACACCACGTGACACAAAATACAATTTCGTAGTTTTACGCTTTAGTAAAGTGTGAAATACAAAGAAAAAAGTCCCGCCGCGCCGCAGGGTTCAGTTCGTCGATAATGCAATCATGGCCCGATGTCCACCAAAGCGGAAGGGAGATGTATCGTAATATTTCATCAAAACTTTCGATACTCTGCCACGAAATGCTGGAACAACATCCCACCACCCCTAAGATTATGTCGCACTGTTGGGTCGTTCAAGGTAAATTACAAAAAATATCTTATGCACGTGCAAAGTTGTACTTGATCTGCGACCTGTAATTGCCGAACGTTCGTAGTCTTTTAGATATGAAAGACTAAGTTTGGTTAGTTGGGCGATACTGCGTTACTGAGTGGCTATAACATTGTGTTATATTTGTTTGTAAATGTAATAGGTAACATAACTTATTTACGTATAGTATATCTAGTAGGTGTGTAACGGTTTAATATAGTATAACATTATTAGTAGGTATATATATTGTGCTAACTTTATTTATTTATTTTTTACGATTAGATTTGCAAGTTGCGCGTAGCAGTGCTTCTCTCATTGTCTGGCTCTTACGGAAGACCAGCGTTGCGGTGTCTCAACTAACAAAAATTATTCTTAATGGCTTACATTGCCAAAATTAATAGCTTTGTAATAGCCGTATTATCTCTTATAAACCTGCGTTTGGGCACAAATTATAAGTACAATAACTTTATACCCGCCTTATAGTGGATTTATTGTTAACTTTTTCTTCTTATACGTGTTTTATTATGGCCAGCAACAAGGTAGTAAAATTTATACCAGCAAAGCAAAGTATTTTTAAAGCTGTTTGCCCATGTATGATTCTGTAATAAGTATTATGGATTTACATTTTTGTAAAAGTTATCGAAAAATTAAATGACAGCGGCAACCATTAAAATGACAAGAACAGTAAGTTTATAATTTATTTTATGTTGTTACTGAGTATGTGCCTTGTATATGGTGAAAACGGTGTGGTAATTAAAATGCATGGCAAAATGTGGTACGCAGTGTGTTATATTATCAACGCGCCCTTGAATTTAGGCTGTTTTGTGATACAAAACTGGTTAATTATTTATTCATGTTTTAATAAGGCTATTATAAGGGGAAAAGGAATCACACATCGTTTATAAGGAATCTTAAGCTTATGCTATTGCCATTTTGTATATATTTAGGGTTCTTTTCTCACCAGTAAAATCTCGTACCCACATTTATTTCATTGCATGAAGATTTTTATTTATTTAATTTTACTTTACTGTTTTGTACATATTTTAATTATTATTTCTTTTTCAGGATAATAATATTTTACGGCTGATAAAGCCGAAGTAATAGAAGTGTAATGTGTCTTATCCTATTGAAACAAGATATTAAGAAAACGCAGTAATAATAGTAATAGACTTCCTTCAGTGTTTTAAGTAGGTAATTCAGCAGCCAGCCAGCTATCAATACTCGCCTAATAGTCTAATAATAATTACGTGCTGCGATATTTTAAAATAAATAAAAGTTATATGAAGGTAATATTGATTTTTACTGCCCAGATTTTTATATCCTTACACCAATATTTCAATGGATTTAGTAGGGCGACGGAACCCGTGACATTTTTTTATAACAGCTAGAATTTCAACCATGATGAACTATGTTTTTGTAAAGTTATTATATAACTTGAATGTAGTCATCTAGAGAATAACGATCTTATAAAATAATATGTAATCGAATATGGTTTGCTTTAATTCTTATAAAGACTATATAAAACGCTTTTACTATTTGTCATATAGACATCTTATAAAAAGCTCCTATAAATTAAAAAGCTATATAGTTACTCTGTGCATTGCTTTTATAAGAATAATTGTCCCTATTAGAAACCTTTTCATAGTTTTTTAATATTATATGGCTAAAAAGTCATATAACTAGCTCCTATAAGAATACCACATTTTGAACCCTTATTGTGGCTATATTATTTGGATTTATTACCAACACCCAACTAAATTACAAGAATAAATTCTTATAATGTACCATTATAAGGTTCATTGGTATATTGATTGCTATTTTAAAACAATTGTAAGAGTATTGACCATATATTTTAATTTTATAAGGGTATATTGTTAGTTGGGTGTCAGCATGCCACGACACTATGCTGAGTGGGTGCCATTTCAGTGTTATTTATATAATAATTAGTAAAATACTTATAATTTTTTTGTTAATAACACTGTAAATGACGTTGAATAAATAATTTTCTATTTCTATTTCTATAATATTCGTAATCAGCCAATATGCGGAGAAAAGGTGGATAAGAATAATCTATATATATAAAAATGAATCCCTATTTCCCTTGGTCACGCCATCACGTGTGAACGGCTAGACTGATTTCGCTAATTCTTTTTTTGTTGTGTTTGTTATTGTCAGGTGAAGGTTCTTATGAAAGAAAAAATTAAAATAAACACTTTTTTTAAATATTTTTTTACAATATTCATAATTAAGGCAGGACAACGTCTGTCGGGTCAGCTAGTAAAAAATAAATATTTACGCGCACCTGATCATCTCCTCTCCGCTCATCCCCGCTTTAGTGGATGGTGGTGGATAGCGAGAAAGGTCGCTTTTAAGAGGGTTTATAAATATCCTTATCCCATACATCTTCCATGTTATTGAAACTATGCATGTTAATAGGTCAAGGATGATAAGACTGCCGGCGGTCGCGAAACAATTGATTTTCAATTGTGTCTGGTTTTACGGTGCTCAAGGGGTTAACCTGTTGCGCGTAGTGAATACAGACACAACAGAATTTTAATTGTTTCGCGCATCATAAGATGCGCGCGCGAAATTTATGGACTAAATTAGGATGCAAAGGTTCTTAGACGAAGTTATCGATATGTCGTGGCCATATCATAAAATTCGCCATATCATGCAATGCTCAAAATGTTTCATGAAATAATAATGTTACCTAATCATGAAATCTTTGCATGAAATAGCCGAGCATTTCATGATGATTATGGACAATGTACGATGGCCACGACCTTAAATCGTTTATTGACTAAGTTTTTGAGCTTTCTTTATTAGTGGACTTTAAAATAGCATAAGTTTTTTTTCCCACCACCTGTCACGCTGAGCAGTCGCTATTTGGTGAAAAGTCGACCATAGTCCACTTAACATATTAAACTTTCATGGTCACTAAAACTATTTTTATGAAAAAACGGGATTTTTAACATGTTTGAATTGTTGTTTTTGAGTCCCCGATATTTCGGCGCAATTGCATGCACCATAATGATCACGGAGTAACTGCAGTTATGCGGGTGGATGTTAAGAGCATACGAAAGGTCTACCAGTCTTTCGCGTTCGTGTACTGCGCTCGACACCACCCGTACCACTGTTCTCGATCGCGTCAACTCGAACTTGTTCACGACACACATAAAATAACTCACGAAATATCGGGGACTCAAAAACTTCAACTCAAACTCAATGGTAAAAATCCCGTTTTTTCATAAAAGTAATAGCCCACTTTTCACCAAATAGCAGTAAAAGCAGTCCTCTATCTTAGTAGAGCTGTCATGTCCTCATAGCCTAACAACGACGGCAACAATACAATTTTCTTTCGCTCTTTAAAAATGGCTTTTATTATCTACGAGTATAGCCATCAAAAATCGAGGCTACCCATACTGGAAACGGAACCCTCTGCGTCTTTACAAAGTACGAAACTACGCTCGAAGAAGTGTAATTTGTTACGGTTTAAAACGACAATAGTGGGCGTACAAATTTAAAAAAAAACATTACGCTAGGGGATTTCGAGTCCTATTTGTAGACGCATACGAATTTTTGCTTAGTCAAGAGGAAAACTATATCAGAAAACTCACAGGAATTGCTTTGCCAGCTCTCATAGTTTTTGTTGTATATAGAGTTCAACAAACTTACCTACACCTACCCTATTAATAGCCATTTACATAAAACCTTCAAATAAGGTAGGTACTTACTTACTTTATTTAATTATGACTAGAGCGGGCCGTGCGCGACTACGTACGCTTTTACGCGTGGACCCCGTGACAATCATAAAAACCTTGTCCTGACAATACAAACACAACAAAAAAAAGTTAATCGATCACGGGACCTGGTGGTCTAATCTAAAGCACTAGCTAGTAATATTATTCTATGCCATAAAATAAAAATAAAATAAATCATCAGCCTATAAACGTCTCACTGCTGGGCACAGGCCTCCCACGTGGACAACAGCACGGGATATTGGGTCATAGCCCACCACGCTGGCCCAATGCGGGTTGGTGGGTTTTAACGACTGTCATCTTACGACAAAAACCGGGACCACAACTTAACGTGCCTTCCGAAACACGAAGTATATCGAGGTGTTTTTTTAATTTGGTCATCCATCCAGCAGCGACCCGGCATTGCGAAAGTTGCTTAGGGCAAGATCGCAAGCCGAACGCGCTAGCCGCTGCGCCATCGAGCTCCTCTTTTTATTTTTATATTATTATTTTCTTTTCTTATTATTATACTTAATAAAAATAATAAATACTTATATAAGTATTTCATATTTATTATTTTTATTTTATTTTATTTTATTTCACAGGAAAACTTACAGCTATTACAAACAGTTGCTTATTAACTAAGCATACCTAGTATTAAAACTTCAGAGCAGCTTAGCATCAAGGTAATGAAAGAAATCAAAAACTTTGGCATGGTAACTTCTGCATTAGGCAGCCATGAGTTATCGTATCGTAGTAAACGGCTTATTATAATAATAAATAACTTTCCCACACTGCTGAGCAAACACCTTCACTCCATCATTGAAATCAGTCATCGCTACAATAGATGGGTATAGATTTAATGACCACGCTTGCCGAATGCGGGTTGGTGATCACAGAATCGTGCTTTGCATCGAAACAATCCGAAACACATCTTTCCCGACCTGGGAATTGACTCAGAGCCTCTAGGTATCAAGCCGAGCTTTTTACCGCTCTGCTAATATATTATTATGGTAACACTAGCAGACCGCCCCGGCGACTTCGTTCGCGTGGACCACAGACCTTAAGTGGTATGTGGCGTGGAGTCGTGGACCCCGTACCCCGTGACGAATTTTCAAAATCATTCCCTTCCCAAGAACACCTATTGTGACGTAACTAAAATAGTTAGACATATGCTATTGCGACACTTTTTGTAGATAATGGTGTGTTCTGCAAAGCCATAGTAGGGCAGGAGCCCCAGTTGTGGCCACTACCCCGGTTTTGGCCATTTGCAACTTTAGAGGTCAATAAATAAGGCATAGAAATCAGACTTGCTTCATAGTCTGTGGAAAAAATCCTTTATCTATGGTCCGTTCTGACAAGTGACAGTTGTAACGTCATATGCTTCAAGACAATTTTTTGTGAGGTTGATAAGTTTTATCTGGCGAAATCTATCAAGAAAACGCCATTGAATAAAGAAGAAGAAGATAAGTTTTATCAAAATTTTCTGGTACTTTCATAAGGAAAACCTTAAGAGACACTAGGTAAGTAATCAAATTTTTCTCAGAAATCTTTTTAATTTTTGTTTTGGATTTTATTGAAGTTTACTAACAGAATGTCTAGCAACATGGTTTTGAGGTTATTTTGTTACTCGTTTATATTCCGTGTTGGGAAAAGGGGGTGGCCACAACTAATACACTAATTTGTACTTTGCTTGGGTTGTAGCCATGCTTGTGGCCACAACTGACTCCAATACAACATCAGTTTTGGCCACTTTGTTTTTAGTTTATGTTTGCTGCTTCACAATTACTAGCTGGTTTGGCATTACAACTTTTTATTTTTTTTGTACTTAGGTTGGGTGAAATGGCTCCAAAAAATAATAAAAAAATGCGAAATTGATAATTTGAAGGAAGCTTTTTGCTTATTCGCCTTCCAAAGTTGCGTTGGCCTTAGGAGGGTTTACGCATTTCGGTTTCCCATACAAACTTCCAAGTCGAAATTTTTTTAAACATTAACGTTTTATATTTTAGCGTTTTATTAACGCTTATACGCTACGCTATATACATAAGTAAAATTTTAAACACTGAAAAAAGACGACAACCTCAGGCGGGAATCGAACCACGCACCTTCCGCATTCCGGGCTGGCTTGATGCTTATGTTTTTAGTCAACATTGCTTCATCAAATCTTAGAAGTTTTCTGAGATCCGAAAAAAATATTTTTACAAATATTTGACAGACCTCGGTAGCCAAGTGGTTAAGGCAGCCGCCCGGAATGCGGAAGGTGCGTGGTTCGATTTCCGCCTGAGGTGGTCGTCTTTTTTCAGTGTTTAAAATTTTACTTTTTAAAACCATTAAGCCATTTTTAATGAAACTTTGCATGCTAGAGTAAAATACAGGGATCTGAATAGTTAGTTAAAAAGATTTTCAATAAGTTTAAAATCGCAATAACTCAGTTAAATAAACGTTTTCAAAAAATGTTTTCAGCAAACTATTTAGATCCCTGTAAGTATTTATTTTAAAATTTTCGACTTGGAAGTTTGTATGGGAATCTAAAATGCGTAAACCCTCATAAGAGCTATACAAGGTGGTATGAAATTATACATTCGTTGTTTCATCCTTTGAGATTAGGTAACACTTGTAGTAACACGTATCGTGTCGCCTTTCATCCACTAAGTTAAAAGCAAAAAAGAAACTTTTTTGTAGGGTAGTTGTCGTTTTCCTCTGCGCCTCGATTGTACGACCGCTCATTCGCGTTTTTGTGCTTCGCCAATCACCACGATTTTTCCCCTTTAACATACTCATTGAGTGTTACGATGCCTAAACGAGTTTATAGTGACGACGATAGTGATTATTGTATAGAAAGAAAATGAGAAAGAAAGAAAAACGTTTGCGCATAGAAAGCAGCAGTTTGTCGGCGTGGGACTCGCCGCCGCCGCAGCCTGTATCGTTACGATCTGAAGGTAATTCAGTGTGTTACTTAATCAAAACGATTCAAATATGTTATGTGTGCATTATCATGGGAGTGCTACCGTTATACTTATTTAAGAAAAAATAGTATGTGTAGCTGTAAGGACTAGTACCGTATTTTTAAATTGACAATCGTACATCTAAAAGAAAGGTGTGCAACTATACTTATCTGAAAATAGTGTGTATAGTTTAAAAGGACTATTACCGTATTTTGCCGAGATAAGAATTAAAATTATTTTAATTTGTGTTGTGTACATCTAAAAGGGATGTTGCCTTCACGTTATTTAAAACCGTTACTTTAATTAGTGATGTACGTGCACATTCAGAAGGAATGTTTACTTATCTGAAAATAGTGTGTATAGTTTATAAGGACTATTACCGTATTTTGACAAGATAAGAATTAAAATAATTTTAATTTGTGTTGTGTACATCTAAAAGGGATGTTGCCTTCACGTTATTTAAAACCGTTACTTTAATTAGTAATGTGCACATTCAGAAGGAATGTTTACTTATCTGAAAATAGTGTGTATAGTTTATAAGGACTATTACCGTATTTTGACAAGATAAGAATTAAAATAATTTTAATTTGTGTTGTGTACATCTAAAAGGGATGTTGCCTTCACGTTATTTAAAACCGTTACTTTAATTAGTAATGTGCACATTCAGAAGGAATGTTTACTTATCTGAAAATAGTGTGTATAGTTTATAAGGACTATTACCGTATTTTGACAAGATAAGAATTAAAATAATTTTAATTTGTGTTGTGTACATCTAAAAGGGATGTTGCCTTCACGTTATTTAAAACCGTTACTTTAATTAGTGATGTGCACATTCAGAAGGAATGTTTACTTATCTGAAAATAGTGTGTATAGTTTAAAAGGACTATTACCATATTTTGACAAGATAAGAATTAAAATAATTTAATTAGTGATGATTCAGAAGGAATGTTTTCTTCACTTTTTATACTTTATGTTTAAAAACGATTGTGGATTAAATAAATTTTCACCTTAGGTGAATAAAATAAAACAATGAACATTCGACCTTGTTCAATAAGGCGAAAACGAAATGCAGCCTGAGGCAGACTGGGGACCGATTCTCTTAGAGGAGCCTGGACCAGGCCCGTCTACTTCAGCTACGCAAGAAGCCGAAGCCACTTCCATTCACTCGATGCAAGTAGAACCGCCTCCAAATGTTGTGACTGTTCGTCCAGAACTTGACAAAGAGACACTGAACCTCTTGGGACAAAGCCCTAAGAGATAAAGCTAGAGCCAGAGAAAAAGGCAGCTTTATCTGAGCAGCTTTATCTGGCAGCTTAAACGCTGATCAAGAAAGACAAAGCGTTAGAATATAAGTAAGCTCAACTGGCGGCTGCCATTTCCTACATTGGAGGCTCTTTGACCAAGTTGCTTTCATTGGAACATAGAGACCAAGCTGTCATAAAGTTCTTGATTGAAACTAGTCATCAGCTATGCGATACACAGCATAATGAGTCTATGACGAGAAGGAGTTTCATATGTTCAACAATAAAGAAAGATTTTAAGGATCAGCTGTATACCAAACAAACTCCAAACCAGCCTTTAAACCAGAGGCCTCCACTTTCGGTAGCCAGGCAAACGGGACTTGCGAGGCGGTCGGAACTGGCACCTCCAGCTGCACCGGCACCACACCCGTGGCAGCAGCAGCCGCCGCCGCGATCGCCGCGGCGCTTTCAGAAGCCCGGCCCTCGTCGCTGGATCCGGTACATTCTGCAGGTATGCTGTTCTATTTTTACGATAGTTTGCGAATAATAACCGACGATCCGGTTATTTTTTGCTGGGTAAAAGGTTATAAAATACCCTTTTTTTAAACGTGTTTCTCAGTTACACGAACCACGCTTACTTTCATTATCTTATAATACAGAGTGGCCATATTTTGAATTAACCGATTCAGATGCCACTTCTCCTTGCCAACCTTGTGAAGGTCAGTTTCTGTCTAGTTATTTTCTGATCAAGAAACCCAACGGCACAAATAGGTTTATATTAAATCTAATAAGCATATTACGACTGAAAACTTTAAAATTAAACATTTAAGAACAACAATGAAACTAATTTCAAAGGATAGCTTCAGGGCTACCCTGAATTTATAGGATGCTTATTTTTTAGTAGGTATTCACCCTAGTCATAAAAAATATTTGCGAATCCGATTTGAAGAAATTCATTACTTTAATTTGGTCCTAACACAGCACCGTTTGTTTTTACGAAATTGTTATTAAAACCAGTTATGTGTTCTTCGGTCGTTGGGCTATTTATCAACGATCTATTAAAAGGATATCTGCGCTCTTGCTAGAGATTATAAAAACTGTCTCGATAATGTCTTGGTAACAAGAAAATTTTTAGAATCTTAAGGTTTCATTATTAATGACAAAAAGAGCTGTACAGTCCCTAATACAGTCTGCAAAATCTTGGTTTTTTTAAATAGATACGACAAAATTTCAAATAAGTTTAACCAATGACAAAAGAAACATAATCAAAAAAGTGTTACAACATTTTAAAATTAAAGAACGATGTAAAATTAGGCACTTCGCACGACTAGTAGAACTTCTCACTGCATCTTGCCCCGCCGTCTAATATGGTTGGTTATACACCAAACAAATGGAAACGTGTAAATATCTTGCAATTTATAATACGATTATCTACGATAGTTACATGTTGTTACCACCGTATTTGAAAGACGATTTTTCTTGGTAGTTAAAATCTATTGGAAGGGTGAATCGTTATCAGGCAAGATAATTACTGCTTAGAATTTCTTTTTCTGATGCAAGCAAGAAAAGGGGGGGGGGGGGGGGCGGCAGGTGCTGTGGGGACTGCTAGTGGTCAGTCGAGTATTGTAGAATCAGTTGAGCACATAAACTATTCAGAACTCTTAGCTTCCAAACAATTGCTAGAAACTTTAAAAATTGTCAAATTTTGTTACGTATTGATAATTTAACTGCTATTTCTTATATAAACCATATGGGCGGAGTTCGGTTCCCACACCTTACTGAAATAACTAAGAGGTTGTGGCTTTGGTGCGAAGTCCGAAAAATTATCGTTTTCGCTTCGTACTTGTACACCAGCTCAAAAGATAATGTAATAGCAAATGCAGAGTCACGAAAATTACATCCTGACACTGAAGGGGAGTTGATAAATAATGATCTTTTTGCATCCAGAACAAATTATAAATGTAAGAAGTAGGTATGTCTCTTGGAACAGAGATCCTAGAGCTTGCGCTACAAATTGCATTGCATTTAGGTTAAATTGGCATCATCTTTTATTTTACATATTCGCGCCATTTGCTGTTATACTAAAAGTATTAAGAAAAATAATAACTGTACAGAGCAAAGTACAATGTGTTTAACTAGGTTAAATTAGTTCGTATAAGCATTTTCACGTCAGCGCTCTCTGACCTACAAAACCGTGTTAAGTATAATTTTATTGTAATAAATCAGTATCAAAACAGCGCTCATTGGGTTTGGTGATTTCTACGTTTCCCTATCCCTATCGATATAACTGTACCACTACAGTTTTTGGTCCTTCGAGAAAACAGGACATCGCGTGCGCGTCGCGGTTGGGCTGTTAATTTACCAGTGACTATCGAAATTGTGACAGACAGTCATATTTTCTCTCACAAACAGTGAACTTTTACATACAGTAATTTTACTTTGTGACATACAGTTACAATTTTCACATACAGTGAACTTTAAATACTTTTTCTTCTTTTATTTAACGTACTTTCATTGTGAAACAAAGTTTGTTCGAGATTGGCGTACATACAACCTACAGCAGCAGTTCCTGAATCTAAGTATCCTGTTATCAAGTAAGATCTAACAATTATATCATATAGCAGCAGTATGGATAAACTCATTCAGTGCCAAGGAGGCATCCTGGAGTCGATCAAGCAGATCGAACGTAACTTCGGGAAGGACTCAGCGAGTCGTAAGACCCGCGAGTACATTGAAGATCGCTTAGACAAGCTAGATAAGACCTGGACTGAATTTAAATCGATTAATGATAAGTTGTTAGCATATGAAAGCTCTGATCATCCATATTTTTGTGATAATCAATTTGAGAAAACTAGGAGGTACTACGAGTCTGTTAGGCAGAAAATTGCATCTCAGGTACTGTCGGCAACCGCGGAGAACACCGCTGAGAGCAAGTCCCCAGGGCCGTCCAAGATGATGCATCCACAGCGCTTCGATCCTGAGGAGGCTGAGCCACCGGCCGCACCTATGCCCTCGCCAAGACAGGCAGGCGAGGCTACTGAGTTACTAACGAGACAGCGTACTAACTTTAGAGCATTTAATCGGTTGATTCGGAGTATTAAGGTAGATGAGATTAATGTTAAATGGGAGTTAGAGGATGAACTTAGAAATATACAATTGCGTTGGAATGCCATAGATTCCTTACACTTACAAATAGATAATATTTTACAAGGTTCAGACACTTTATACGAAAATGAATTTTGTTACTATGAGGATACATTTAAATCTACGAAAAGAGCTCTTAATCAAAAACTAGCTTCCACAGCTCATCTGCAGCAGTCCACACCTCAGCTTGAGGTGCCAGTATTTACAGGCAGGTACGTAAATTGGCCTACATTTTATGACTTATTCTCTGAGAGTATACACAATAATAATGTTTTAACTAAAAGCCAAAAAATGCAACATTTGAAGGGTAAGCTGCGGGGGGAAGCAGAGCGTCTCATTCAACACTTACATATATCAGCAGAAAACTATGATACTGCATGGGAGCTATTGAATCATAGGTACAATAACCCACAAGTTTTATTTACTCAACACATTGAGATTTTATTAAATCAATCTAATCTTAGCAAACAGGCTGCAAACGAGATTAAACGTCTTTATGATACGACAATGGAGAGTATACACGCTATACAAAATCTAGGTATAGATACCTCCAGTTGGGACCCTATTTTGGTTCATCTTATTTGTAAAAAACTTGATCACGAGACATACAGTGACTACAAGGAGGCTCGTAAGTCACCACGAGACCTACCATCATTATCTGAATTAATGAACTTTTTAGAAAGTAAATTTACTGCTCTTGAGCCAATAAATAAAAAAGAAAGAGAGTCTCTAACACCGTCAAACATACAAAACTATTTTCATTCGAAAGGTCATACACCCGTAAAGCCAAATTACCATAAACATAATTTTTCCAACACGGGAAAAATACCCAACCATCATAAACGAGAATATCAAGCCATAGCAACATCATCTTACACATGGTCTTGTCCTTATTGCAATCTTAGTCACGTATTATACAAATGCAGCAAATTTCTAAGACTGAAGCCCGAGGCCGAATTGAGGACAGTGACGAAACTGCAAATCTGTCAAAACTGTCTTTACAAGCATTACGATAATAAAAGCAACTCTAATAAAACGTGCAAAATCTGTCAATCTGATCATAACACCATTTTGCATGACGCACTTGCATCGACCGATTCGGTACCTTTGCCCCCGGTCCAGCCATCTGCTTCCACGTCACGAGAAGGCGCTTCCACGTCTCATGTTTATCACCCATCATCGGTAGAGAAGGAACATAGCGTGAATCATGTCGCCACAGATGATGAAGAAATTCTTCTCACAACTTTATCTGTTAAAATAAGGGCAGCGGATGGTACCTTTGTTACATTAAGAGCTTTATTGGACCAGGGATCGCAAATTTCGTTGATATCAGAAAACGCGGTACAACTGCTTGGGTTACCCAGACAGCGGTATCATGCTTCGGTTTCCGGTATAGGTAACGGATCAAAACCAATTAAAGGCATTGTCACATTAGGCATAACATCCATTTATGATGACTATAACTTTAATACACAAGCATTAGTCATCCCGCGGGTCATAAATAATTTGCCCAATATTTCATTCAAAAAGCAACAGTGGTCGCATTTACAACATATACAACTTGCGGACCCTGAATATAATGTGTCAAGGTCCATTGACCTATTATTAGACGCTAATGTCTATTCTAATATTATAATGAGCGGGCTAATTAAAGGGCCTAACATGGCGCCGATAGCTCAACAAACAAAGCTAGGCTGGATATTATCCGGTAATGTTAAAACCTTTAACTGTCATGTGGTTTTAAACAACTTAGCTGACATTTCTCAATACTGGGAAATAGAAGAAATAAGTAACACCACTTCTTCATTATCTGTGGAAGATAGCTACTGTGAGGAGCTATATAAGTCTACCACCCGACGTTTGGAGTGCGGGAGGTACGAGGTAGCGATACCAATGAAGCCAAATTTTGAACAAAAATTAGGGCTGTCAAAAGGAAAGGCTATCGTGCAATTTCACAACTTAGAAAATAAAATGACAAAAAATGACGTATTTTCTAAAAGGTATACACAGTTTATGCAAGAATATGAAAATCTAGGTCATATGAAACGTGTAAACAATTAAAACAAAACATCGTGCTATCTCCCTCATCACGGTGTCTTGAAAGCTGACTCATCCACTACTAAACTGCGGACGGTTTTCAATGCTTCAGCAAAAACATCCAGCGGATTTAGTCTAAATGATTTGATGGAACGAGGCCCTAATTTACAAAAGGACCTTCAAAGTCTTATTTTACACTGGAGACTACATAAATACGTCATCACCGCGGACATTGAAAAGATGTTCCGCACCATCATGGTAAGAGAGGCTGATCAGCATTTACAGAGAATCATCTGGAGACCATCTCAATCAACTCAGGAATCCCTTGCATAGTACCAGTTGACTACTATTACGTATGGTACTAAGGCGGCTCCATTCCTTGCGATGAGAACTCTACAACAGATAGCTATAGACTGCAAAAAGGAAAACAGGTATCTCCTGGCTGCAGAAGCTATCCAGTCTTCATTTTATATGGATGATTTACTAGCTGGTGGAGATAGTCTCATTCAAACAAAGTCATTACAGACTGAAATCATAGCTGCATTGAAAGAGGCAGGTATGAACATACGGAAGTGGTCAAGCAATTCAATTGAGTTGACTAAAGACCTTCCAACAGTCAGTTTAGATGTATCTCTTGACTTTAAAGGTTTGGAGTCCAGAAAAACTCTAGGTTTAAGTTGGAGATCGGATACAGACACTTTTACATTTCAAAACAAATATGAAGATATCCAATCAAACCAACAACTTACAAAACGACAGTTGCTTTCGTTTATATCAAGGATATTTGATCCCTTTGGGTGGATATCACCACTCACTATCCGCGCCAAACTTTTATTCCAAAGGTCTTGGTCGGATACATGTATTACGTGGGATGCCGTCCTTTCAAACGAAATAAGTGAAGCCTGGAGGCAACTGAAGTTAGATTTTCAACATTTAAATAAGTTTATTATTCCTCGATACACGGGAAATAAATTAAATTGTCAAATGCACGGATTTTGCGATGCATCCGAGAAAGCATACGCATGCTCAATTTACTTAGTGACTATTAATAGTAAAGGCGAGTACATATCAACACTGATAGCCGCGAAAACTAAGTTAGCACCAGTAAAAAATAAATTAACACTGCCTAAGCTTGAATTATGTGGAGCACTACTGTTATCACGTCTAATGGCTAAGGTATTAGATACATTTAATACAAACAAGATTGACTTTTACGCTTGGACCGACTCCATGGTCGTACTTGGATGGATACACGGAGATGTCAACAAATGGAAGCAGTTTGTCTCAAACAGAGTAACATCAATAGTAAACACTATTCCTGCATCCAGTTGGCACCACGTACGATCGGAGGATAATGCAGCCGATTGTGCTACACGAGGGCTGAGCGCAAGTCAACTCTTAGGCCATACATTGTGGTGGGAGGGTCCAGACTGGCTCCTAAACTTTGATAAGACCCTATTCACAAATAAAACTTATCAAAATCCCACTGTAGAAATAAAATCTATTAAGAACAATGTATACACAGCCTTATGTAATAAAAATGATAATTTAATTATAAAATTATTAAACGAATGCAACTCGATTCGGCGCGTGGCAACAATAGTAGGTTGGATGTCACGTTTCAAGCAATGGTTGCTAAACAAAAATAATACTTCTAGACAGAGTTATTTATCGTCTAGCGAAATGAGCCATTCTTATAACTTTATTATAAAAACAATTCAGCAAATGGAATTTCATGAGACATTAACACAATTACAACAAAGGTCCGTTTTAAACAGAAACAACAACCTACTTTGTCTTAATCCTTACCTCGATGAAAAGGATGGACTACTAAAAGTTGGTGGACGGCTTAACAATTCTCATCTTAGCATATCGGCTAAACATCCAATAATAATACCTAGCCACAGTCGCCTTACTGATCTCATCATTTGGCAGGCACACCTCGCTACCCTTCACGGCGGACCAAGCCTCACACTTTCATATCTAAGACAAAGATACTGGATCATAAGTGGGCTTCGAACAGTCAAACGTGAAGTGCGTAAATGTGTAAAATGTATGAGACATAATAGCTACAGTCGATCACAAATCATGGCAGACTTACCTGAGCCAAGGGTTACGCCCTCGCGCGCTTTCAATCACAGCGGGGTCGATTTTACAGGACACTACGACATAAGGCTAAACAAAGGACGAGGAGTGAAGACTAACAAGGGTTATGTAGCCGTTTTTGTTTGTCTATCCACAAAGGCGGTCCACTTAGAACTTGTGTCGGATCTCAGCACCCCTGGTTTCTTAGCTGCATTTCGTCGATTTTGTGCGCGTCGCGGTACTCCTAGTCACATGTACAGTGACAATGGAACCAATTTTGTGGGAGCAAACCGGCTACTCAGGAAAGAATACCGGGAGATAATACAAACACTTAACAGTGACTTCTTTAATGACATTAATGAGTACAATATACAATGGAGGTTTAACGCACCTGCATATCCATCTGCAGGCGGACTATGGGAGGCAGCAGTCAAAAGATTAAAATTCCATCTAAGAAGAGTCATAGGTGATCAGAAACTCACATACGAGGAGTTTATAACTTTGCTACACCAGGTTGAGGCTTGTCTGAACTCACGGCCCTTGATGGCATTAGCTGAAAACCCAGATGACATTTACCTCACCCCGGGACACTTCCTGATCGGAGACTCTCTTTTATCCCGACCGCAAACAGACCCACAGCACATCAATATGACTACTAGATGGCATATGATACAGTGCATGAATAAAGAAATATGGAAAAAATGGTCATCAGATTACCTGCAACAATTACAAGTCCGGTCAAAATGGAAAACTCCAACAAAAAATATTGAGATTGACAATATTGTACTCGTTAAAGAAGACAACCTCCCTCCCGGGAAATGGGCGTTAGGTAGAGTTGTAGACGTACACCCGGGTAAGGATGGATATATCAGGGTTGTCTCCGTAAAAACCAAGAACGGTATAATCAAAAGGCCCGTTCTAAAACTTTCATTATTACCAGTACAGAATACGGAACCTAATAATATTATTACGAATAGAATAATTACTGTTAAGCAAGCGAGCGCCGGCGCCGACGTAGTATCAAATAACATAAACAATAATACGAGTAGTACTACAGGGCCTCGGCCAAAGAAAAATAACATAAAAAGATTTTGTAACTTTTTAACTATGTCGTTATTACTATTACTAACTATGATCTCTCCCGCACAGTCATCATTCAGCGCATCGTATTTCAACGAAAATCAGAGTATTTATTTTGATAAAAAATACGATATGAATCTCATACGCGACGAATGGACTGTAGTTGTTTTCTATAACATGTCAACGTACTGGAATGGGCTACATAGTGTAGAAAACCTTGTGACTCACTTGGAACAGTATCTACACAGAGAGCTCCCAGTACAATACAAGAGTGTAATATATCAATTAGGGCACGAGATAACGGAAATTGAACATTATAATAGCTTACTTCAAAATAGAATCGTAAAAAGACAGAAAAGAGGCTTGATTAACGGTGTTGGTTATTTGGCTAATAGTTTGTTTGGTGTGTTAGATGACTCATTTGCAAAGCAGTACGAAAAAGATATTGAGAAAATATCACAGAACGAAAACCACTTACAACTATTATTAAAAAATCAGACTAGTGTTTTAGAAGCTCAATATAACATTATGCAAGGAAATGAAGGCATTTTGAACAAACAGGTCAATATTATAGCTAAACAGCTCAGAGACGTAACACTTTCCTACGATCATATGCAAAATCAGCAAAGAATAGAATTCTATATTATGTCTTCCGCATTATCAGCAAACATACTTATCACCAGTTTAAGACGAATTCAAGATACCCTAATAAACATAATCACAGATATATCACATGGACATATGGATACTCATTTGTTACCACCTGATCAATTGAATAACCAAATAAATACTATCTCTGGCTATTTACCGGGTGATCTTTCTTTACCATCCGATAAAGATAACATTCAAGAACTCTATAAACTAATGAAGGTGAACACGAACCTAAGCGGAAAATATTTACTTATACAAGTTAAAATTCCATTAATAAGTAAAGAATCACTAGAGATTGATAGTGTAATAAGTTTGCCGCACAAAAATCATATTACGCAATTCTCTACTCCCTACATAGCATTTAATCTCCAAAAAGATATGCTCTATCTCATGACAGAATCCGATCTACAGACATGTGTGCAATCATCAGTAACTCGCATTTTATGTACTATAAATAAACCTATTTATAATATACCTATTACTCAAAGCCTTTGCAACATAACAATTAATTATGAAAATAACTTATGTATTACGGAGGTGTCGGTTTGTCAAGAGCGGTGGCTCAGGTTACACGCCACTAACAGGTGGCTATTTACATGTTGTGAAAAATGTGAAGTACGCATTTTTTGCCCAGATGGCATACATATGGAAACCCTGACCGGTAATGGAATATTAAATATAGATCAAGGCTGCACTATCAAAAGTAAAGGCTATTCTATTTATAGTCACAACAACTTTCTCACACATACAAAGGTTCAGAGTGAAATACCTAATACGTTAGAATCCTCTGTTCTAAACAACATCGTGAACTCAACTACTTACTCGTACGTACCAGAAGACCACAAAGAAATATGGCATGATCTGAAAACGCAGATCGACGACTTGAAAGAGCAAGCTAAAACTCCGTTAACCATTCATGATGTTCACCAATATTCGGTGTTATATGGCATACTGGCCGTTGCTCTGCTGGCCGGAGCGGCCTACCTATTCATACGAAGGCGGAAGGCGAGAGCGGCTCCTACAACTGGAAAGGTGGTGTTCCAGGCAACCACGGAACAGGTTGTTGTGGACCCCCAGCAAGCGGTGTCGTCATGTGATTATAGTGAAGTGAATGTGGTGCGTAATGTAGAGAAGGGTACCTGGATTACCCCTAAAGCTATTCCGAGATCGCGATCGGTTCATTTAGACATTCCTTCCGTGAGTGACAGTGAACAACAATAATGATAATACAATGGACAATATAAAGACTATAAGTTAACTTACTATATTCTTAATTTTAAAATAATAATCTTTTACTATGTTCTATACAAACTATTTTACACATTTTCTTTATACTTACAGATTATTTTACTACTTACATTTTACAATAATTTATGTGACTTAACATGCATAATTATTTACATTATTTAACTTGATAACCTATTGTTTTTATATAATTTTCCTCTCCTTTTGAGTGGGCAGGATGTACAGAGCAAAGTACAATGTGTTTAACTAGGTTAAATTAGTTCGTATAAGCATTTTCACGTCAGCGCTCTCTGACCTACAAAACCGTGTTAAGTATAATTGTATTGTAATAAATCAGTGTCAAAACAGCGCTCATTGGGTTTGGTGATTTCTACGTTTCCCTATCCCTATCGATATAACTGTACCACTACAATAACAGATCACGCACAAGGCATTGTTGTTGTTCCAAGTTCTTCTCTGTTGGGAGTTGGTACAATTTGTGCCCAGCGATAACGTGTTAATGTCGGTTTCCAACAGCCTACCCAAGCGGACATTGATTGCAGGAAGGTTATTACGAACGGCATTACTGAAGAGGAGTGTACCACCATCATCCTTAAATATCATGATAGCTTCTCTGTCTTATAATTCAATAAAACGATATGATGTTGCAATCCGTTGCTAGGTAAGCTTTTATAAAGATCACAGTGTGGATCTATACGAGGCGCCAACTCCGCAAGTAATTTATTTCTTAACAGAGCTTTTCTATTCGAGCTTACAATATGGTTCATTAATCAGCCATCGTTTTGCTCTATCTCTGATCTTAGGATCAAGAGTAGGGTCTGATGACCGTATCACAAAACTATTCAAAGGATTCTACAGACTTCGACCTTCAGCCCCAAAATATGATATATCTTGAGACCTATCACTAGTCTTAAATTTCCTATCAAAATTGCATCCCAATTCCGCTTTAAATCTAGAACAGCTAACTTAAAAAGTTACATTTCTTATACTTGTAACAGCACACAGGGTGCACATAAATAATCAGCTTAGCATTTTTATTAAGATACAGGACATTATTAAGACATCTTATCTAGGTTCAATACAGCCTCATCTGAATATTCCCTTTTACAGAGAACTTTCAGAAGTATGTCCAGCGGAAGCATTAATGACATACATTGAGAGGACGAAAACTGTAAGAAACAACGAAAATAATCCTTTTATGTTTCAAAAGACCTCAAAGCAGTATCTTCTAATACTGTTAGTAGATGGATAAAAGATACTTTATTAGCTAGCGGAGTTGACACTTCTTTATTTTCTACTCACTCCACCATGAGGCATGCTACTACCTCAGCTGCACATAGAGCAGGCGTCAGTATCGATACTATTCGCAAAACTGCTAGGTGGAGTGCTAACTCTTCTGTTTTTGCAAAACACTACCATAGAAACATCCAACCTGAACCAGACTTTGCCATGTCCATTGTCAGAGATTGATGTTAATCATAATTTTTAAATAAGATTTGATTACAATTTATTATAAACCTCTAGGTTTTTTTAGGTTTTGTTATTTGATTATATTTATTTAATATACCTAGTTATTGATTTACACGGAAAAAGACGTTTTAATATTTCACTATCTTTCAAAATCTACAAGTGTTACCTAATCTCAAAGGAAGAACAACGAATGTATAATTAGTGATTAAACGAACTTACCTGAAGTGATGTTCTATCACAATTATACGAGTTGCTTCGTCCGAAGAGATTAGGTCCCTCCCTCCCTAGGTATCCCCTTTGCGTGAAATATTAGGCTCAGGGCTTTCAACTATATGAGCGGTCGTACAATCGAGGCGCAGAGGAAAACGAACTTAGTGGATGAAAGGCGACACAATTTTAATAGATAGAACATAATTGTGATAGAACATCACTTCAGGTAAGTTCGTTTAATCACTAAGTAGCTACTGCTAGCCGAAGCCTTCCAATTCCAAGTGCCCGCGTTCAAAGCGAGGTTTTCTATGTGCCTGGAATGGCAAAATATTGGTCATTTGTTAACTGTTACCTACCTAACAATAAATATTTACTTCTTTATAATTATTTGTTTTATTTTCTTTAAAAAAACCGAAATATCCCCTTACTAATTTAATGGCCACAACTGGTGCAATGGTATGGCCACAACTGGGGGAAAAGTGGCTAGAAATGGTGAAATCACACCTTTTATATTTAATAACATATAAAAAAATATATATTGTCTCGAATCAAACATCGCATAGAAACTTTAAAAGGTAAATGTAAACCCTTCATTTTGGTTATTTCAAACCGCCACATTACACATTGTTGTATTAGTAGAAAATTTTTGAACATAGAAATTTCCTTAAAGTGGCCAAAACCGGGGCTCCTACCAACATTATTTAAGGGTTGGCTTTTGAACCGAGTCGCCTGAATTTGAAGAAACTAACACTGTGGAGGGGTCTAAGGGGTTCTTAAATAAAACACTTTAGCTGTATGTAAAAATATAAAAAAAAACCACTTGAAAGTTTTGTCAAAATCGGCTATAATCACGAAAAATGACACGTTTTTAGGTTATATTGTACCATAGTAACAGAACCGAAGCGGGGGGACGGAAAGAGTTATTTAGATTAGGTTAGGTTAGTACGTTGATCAAAAACGCGCGAAACGAGCGAACGAAGCGAGCGTGCCGCGGGAACGGCACGGCCGGCAAAGCGCCAGAAACGACATTTTTGTAAATTTCCATATTTTTAAAAAATTAACATAACTTAAAAATTACTTGTCTGCGGCAGGAGGGGTAAGTGGGAGGATACTCTTCCCTTCTCCCCCCTCCCCACCTCCAATTCAGGCGACTCGATTCAAAAGTTTTACCTTATTTTATTCTATCATCAATAGTTTTCTTACCGCACGCGATTTAAGGAATTTATTTGAGTTTTAGTAAGGATCCCAAATTTTTTTGAAAATATAATATAGCCTATAATATCACCCGGAGGTAGCGTAGCTTCCCAACGGTGAAATAATTTTTTAAATCGGTCTAGTATATTCGGAGCCTATTCAATACAAAAAAACAATAAAATTTTTCCTCTTTATAATATATTTTTTTTTTTTATACCAAGTCCGGCAAATGACCCCACTCCACCTGATGTTAAGTGGAAATGAGGTCCAGGCGCGAGGACAACTGGTGCAGCGTAAGAGACGTAGCATCAGTCATCCTCACTCTGCCGGCCCACAAAGTGCTTCTTCACGCCTCGTTTGAAGGACCCTAGTCTAATGAACCACTTAAGAGATGCTGGATTTAGAAATCAACTAGTCCCATTGCCTTTTCTATTGATTGATTTTTACACCTTAAGCGATGGTCTCTTGATCGATTTTTTTTAAATCTATCGTGACGTGAATAGTTTGTACCATGTTTGTACCACATTATATAACATACATCGAGCCTACATCGTAATGAAATGCAATACGTGTTGTATAGTAACCGTGTCCCGTAGCGGTGAAAGAATACACCACACCCACTCTTCCTTTGGGTGTCGTAAAAGGCGACTAACGGACTAAACCCGGCACATACATCCATCAGCATAAAGCGGCGATGGACTCGCCACCTGTCACGCTGAGCACATGTGCATTCGCTATTTGGTAAAAAGTGGACTATTGCAGGGGACTGCTTTTGCGGTCCTCATTGCCTAGTCTCTGACTAACTCTTCGGGGATAATAGTCGTGATTATTGTGTAATAAATTTACGGTGAACCAATAAAACAAAATAAAATACACAAAAAAAATGTTATCATGGTTTTTTTTGACCAGTGGCTTTTAAGAACCTCCACAATAATACCACATTATTGATAGTTTATAACGTTGGATTCTGAATAATGTCTATAGGATACAATTAAAAAACAACATTTAATATCTTAATATTTTTTTATTTACAAATAATTAAAAAATATGTGACAAATGCCACTGTAACAATCTATACTGTACCATGATAAGGATAATTAATTATGTAAATAAACAGTAATGCCTGACTATTACAATAACGACCATTACAACTTACAGACGGACATACAAAGCCACACACTTGATCTACCATATCGTAGGAGACTGCATCTGGTCCCTACTAAACATTATACTTATACACTATCGATACATTATTATGTATAATAATAATTATTATTTTATATACATTTTTGTGCGTTTTGGTATAAACTGCATACTAACACGTATGTAAAAGTCAATTTAAATTTATTTTAAATAGTGTATAAAAGTAATTTGTATAAAATATTGCAAATGCAATCCCACAAGTTGTCGAGGTATAAATTCCACTTACAACACCGATCTTTTTTTACTACACTCATTTAATCTTATCACTATAATTACATAAGTAGGCGAAGGTAATCGGTGTCCTTACAAACGGTCTGTTTATGAAGTAAGACAACTCTGTAACAGCACAGCTGTTTTGTACATTTTACTTTATTAATTTGGGACAAAATACTATAAAAATCCACTATAAATTTGAAAGCCGAATTTTATTTGTTTTGCTTTACACATTTCAATTTGTAAAGTTTACGTAAACTATAGAAAACAATACATTATTATCATTATAGATAACTTATTTTTAAAAGGGGTTTACCGCAAACTGCAGTGTTAGTCGAAAACGTTTGGGAATATCAAAAAGGTATGCCTAGGTACACTAAGCAATAGTGATATCCCTTTAAACATTTTATTTATATTGAAACGCGAAGCACAAAAAGTGTAAGCATTTTATCCTTTTAAGTATTTTGTCTTCAACCGCCATTTTTGTAAACAGTTAATTTAATATGTACCTATAATAATATGTATAATGGTCACTTGGAGTTACATCTAAACTGCAGAGGTATTATTTACTAAAACTAAGATGCGGACTAGTCAATGTGTTCACTATTACATGAAGGTTACTGTTAAGATAATAAATACATAAAACAACACAATTCAAGTGCCACTAAGACGTTATTACAAATTGAATAGTTAAGATACATATTTCTTTTTGTTTTTAATTTAACTTTGACTTAATAATTAAAAAAAAGGACTTTAAATAATCAAAGCGGTCAAATCTTTAGAGTGTACACCAAAGTAGTCAATTAATAATGATAGAAACTATGTAAAATAACAATATCTTAAAATATATTTTGTTTAAATTGATTCCCATCGCCATCATAGAACATAGATGCTAAAACAACAAATACGCTAAAAGTACGCATTGTAAGTAGATATAATTAATTTAACGCATGCGACGTACATAATATTTAAAAAGCTTACGTTAATATAACATAGATTTATATTATTACCTAAATAAAAACATTGCACAAAATAATGCACTGTTTTCGTCAGAGTTAGGAATCAGAAGAGTATATTTAAATATTTATTATTTACATATCATTATGCACGTTTGTCGTTGTTCTTTTCATAATATAAAATACATCATGGCAGTTTCAAATCAGTGGCAGTCAATAGTGGAGTGTAAGTGGCACTTCATATAAACTACTACATAGAAATCGAATGAAACTGCAAATTCAACAGGACACTACTACATAAAATAACTGAAAATTAATGAGGTTTGTCGCACATTTTAGTCGCTATAAAATTCATCTCCAAAATATTTTAATAAGCTATAACTAAAGTCTTTCTATAAATTAACTTCACATTTTTTTTGTAAAAAATAATAACTAAGGAAAAATCGAATTGCTAACACGCTAAACGTTCACTATGTATCGTTACAACTTTTAATAACAACGTATTAGGAAATAAGTTTCGTACCGTTTATAACATAAAAATATATAATTGAATTATCAAGTTAAAAAGAATAGACACAATAGTGAACTAATAATATTCGACAAGTTATTATATCATTTCCTAAAAACATTTTACACATGACCCAGCCTTCTTAAATAGTTAAAATACTTGAATTTTTCATACAATCGCGTTTGAGTTAAGGTTATGGTGATCTATGACGATTTAACAGATTGTATTTTTTCCAGCGGGACTTAGCCTTTATGCTTTTACAAATTTTTGAAACATAATTATGTTTAATTACCACACTTAGTTGTTTTATTTCCACTACTTTTATATCTAAATATTATAAAAATAATGTGTATAATTGAATAAAAATAATTCCTCTACAATAAACACAACAAACAATTATACGGAAATACTTACAACTATAAATCTATATATTTGATTATACGTTTAATCCATCTAACATATTTACATTTTAGTATTATTTTGTAAAAAAAATCAATCTAGTCTATTATATTGTCTAATCACTAGCCATGTAATTCGCAATAATCGAAATGTTACACCGGTCGTACGCTATGTTGCAAAGGTCTTCGACATGCTTCAAAGTACCTAACACAGATTATACATAGATCTAAATCTACACAGCGAACTATTAAATGTATTCAAACATTTTAATATGAAAAAAGAAGTTATTGCACTCGACGTGGCTTTCAACAAATAAAAAGGATACACAAATTGCAATAACGCGTTATCAGATAAGACCATTCCAACAGAGTCTACACCCAGCTTATCAATAAAAAGTCAGTCCCAAAGAATGTGATTATTATGTAAAATATAAAATATATACAGATACTTATTATGTGATGTAAAGTTACTCTACCCAATTGATATTAGGGAACTTGCAAGGCGAAATAGAACAGACTACCACGCTTTCAACGTAAAATAAAACTTTATGAGCCATACCTACGATAGAAGGATATTATATCTCCGCTGCACAATTCGACAACACAGGACTGGCATCATGACAGAGATCTATCACATTTTGATTACATTTATTATGACTGTGGAGCTTAAAAGAATTAAGTTCAAATCATTGAGCAGAAATACTAACAGTTAAGTATACTTAACTAGTATACAAAATGCATCAACAAGTTGGAAAATGCAAAACTCCCATCAGTTACTCCAGTTCCGAGACATTATGGGTAAAATCACTGATATTGAAGGAGCAGTGGTCGAACTGGGAGATCCTTGGGATGAATATGAGGATTCATGGTTTAATTAAACCCTTTAGCCACATTTTTTCACTTACGAGAACCACTCCTAGTACTAGCGTATTAGCTATCTGAAGAGGTCAACAAGATGAAAATGTTAAAACCATAATAGACTATTTAAATAAAATATTACAATATTGCCCTTCATATAAAATCCTATTATTCTATCAAAAATGGCAACACGTTCTTATAATGGTAGTTTATTTTACTGACTTTAGTAGCCATTATTATTTTCTTTTAGTTCATGTTTAGATCGGCGCCGGCGCATATAATTAACCTAAAATTAACGATTACATTATGCTTAGAATGACTAAACAAATCGTGTAAGCCAACATTGACACTATGGTAAAACTAACCGAACTCTTAACGTAGCTGACAGAAATCAAAAGATTCTAAAATTATTTAAAATAACATATCAATATTCAACTAGACTACAACTGGTTACTTTTAAAACTACAAACCAATATTATAAAGTGCTATATCTCAGTATGTGCTATAATACGTAGCAAGCATAGACAGTGCCGACTGAAAATTTTATAAATCGCAACAATTCAAAATATTTAAGTATGTTATGTTACAGAAAAATATCACAAACACGCAAATAATGTTAGGCTGCTATTCCTATTTACCGAAATAAGTTTGAGAAACCGGCAAGTGGTCAGCTGGTATTTAAATACCGATGAAAATATCGTATAGATTTGATTAGTATTCTTTGATTAATTCTTTAGAAAATATGTGGTTTTTATTTTGACTAATTATGACATGAACTGAGAAATCACCATGAGAATATCATCGTGGCCAAAAATATTTAAACATTGTGCTAAGGCAAGTCTGAATACATACATTTTAGCTTTGTTTTCGCTTAGCATTGTTTTTGCTTCGCAAGAAAGTTTTACAACATTTGACCAAAATAGACTCAGACCTCATAAAAATAAGGTCTTCTTATTCCATATATATTTTGAACACGATGGTACTCGTACTTCGATCATTTTGATGCAGACTGTCTAGTCCTGAAGAATCTACTTTAATAGTTCTCATAAAACGACGTAAAATCGTGGGAAAGATTGTATCGTTAAGGCGAGCCTGGGGCACATCGCGAGTTTAACTAAAATAAAAGTTTGATCAAATCTTTTTTTCGATGCGGCGCATGCCGTTTTCACGTAGCCTAGATAATGTTAATAAGTGTTTGTCTGTAAAAGTATGTTTTCGATTCTCTTCTAAACCCTGTCAGATTTGTATATTTAAACTAATAGAGAAAGCATAGTGTTAATATGTAACATCACTTCAAGAATCAAGGCTCGTCGTTGTATAAGCTCTCTGATTGACAGTAGTGAATTCGGACCTTTACACCTTTGTACAAGTACTCGTAGTCCATCGTCCGTCCGTCCATTTATCATTTATCAAGAAGAAGAGATAAAAGACAACTTTCACGAGAAAAATCGTGTCATAATCTTTAGATAGGGTTTTCTTGCTGACAATGGTAGTATCGATTGAACCTGCCAAATGTAAAAGTGCTACTTGTAGTGCGTGTGCGTGCGTCAGATCTGCGTGATAAAAAGAGATCCGGGCGCAGAAACCATAGTTGCTATTACAAAAATCATATGAAGAATAACCTAAAGGCGTGGTCAAAATCTTCGTGTAGTATTTTTTGATGTTGAACCTCTCGAGTCTACAAATACGACTCGTACTGCATGTGCGTATGTCAGATCTGCGTGTCACAGCGTCTGGGTATCTCTCGTCTGTCTAGGTATACGCACGCAGAGAAATATTTACCATAGAAAAATTGTGTGAATAATCTAATCATAATCGTCGGATAGTATTTTCTGAATATTGAACCTTGCGAGTCTTCATTAGAAATGCGACTCGTAATGCGTGCGCGTGCGTCAGATCTGCGTTTCACAAGGGCATTCGCGCACAGAAAAATAGTTACCATGAAGAAAATCGTGAGTAGAATCTAAGGTAAATCAAATCGTCGGGTAATACAAAACCTTGCGAGTCTAGAAATGCGACTCGCAGTGCGTGCGCGTCCGTCGCATGGTCAGGAGATAAAACCTAGTTGCCAAGAGAAGAATAATATGCATGGTTGGTCGTGATCAAAATCTTCGGGTAGTATTTTCTAAATGTTGAATCTCGCGAGTCTAGAAATGCGACTCGTACTGCGTGCGCGTGCGTCAGAACCGCTTGCGTTAGAGCCGCGTGTCACAGGGGTATGCGGGCGCGGGGTCAGGAGACAAAACCTAGTTGCAATGAGAAAAATAATGTGCATGTGTAAAGGGGTTGGTCGTGGTCAAAATCTTCGATAATATTTTCTGAATATTGCACCTCGCGAGTCTAGAAATGCGACTCGTACTGCGTGCGCGTGCGTCAGAGCTGCGTGTCGGTGGGCGGCGGGCGCGGGCGGTGCGGCGCGGCGCCGGGGTTCATGTCGATGCGGCCGGCTTTGCTCCACACCAGCAAGTCCATTATGAACGCGAGGAACATCAGCGCCGCCGACAGACCTAAGGGCAAACAACATATATAAGTCTCCCTGTGACCACGGACCCTGCAAAGGGTTCGAAACGTCAGGATAATATAAAAACTATGTAAATAGTAAATTAAACGCGAGTTAATCCGTAAAAAAGTGTTTCATTTCAACAAATATAAACTTTTATTTCGCGGTAGGATTATACCAAGTAGTGTTGCCGCTCGATAGTTCACTATCGATAGTTGAGCAATAGCAATAGTATCGAAAGGACTATCGATAGAATCGATATTATCGATAGTATTGATAACCACGTAACTGTCAATACTATCGACACACAGCAATATTATCGATACTATCAAAACTCAACATAAAAGGCACCATCGATAGTATCGAGATCATTGCTGCTGAGTATTACAATAACAATCGATACTATTGATAGTATCAATACTATCGATAGTTTTGTCCTATCTATGATGACATTTCTCTTAATAGTATTGCTATCTATATTAATTTTCATAAACAATACTATTAAGTCACAGCCTACTATCGATAGCGCAAACATATCGATAGTATTGATAGTAATTACTATATTAAGCTTTAATACTATAGATACTATCGATAGTATTGCAGTATACCAATACTATTGTACCAAACTGAGCTATCGATACAATTGATAGGCCTATAAATATTATACATGATTTCCGAGGTCAACAATCGATAATCAAAATACCTATCGATAGTTCGGCAACACTAATACCAAGTATATACACTGGATCTATCTAAAATCTGTTTCCGCCGCCGACCAGCATTGTTTTGCATTTGCAATAAATAAATAAATTGTACTACCAGCCAGTGGGTGGGCTATGGACCAACCTCCCCACGTGCTGTTGCCATTTAGGAGTCCTGTGCCCAGCAGTGGGACTGATAATGATCCAATATAGGTTCACCCTAGAAAATGTTTAGTATCGTTAGTTAAATCTCACCAAGCCACTGCTTGGACCAATTTTGTACCGCACGCGGCGTCGATGGCGGCGCGAATATGATTGTTACACTTTATGAAACTGTGTCGCGTATGTAAAAGAATACTACATCCCCTCTCTTCCTTTGGATGTCGTAAAAGGCGACTAACGGACTAAAGACTGTTCATGCATCCAACATCATATAGCAGCGATGGGCTCACCATTTGTCAAGCACCTGTGCAGTCGCTATTTGGTGAAAAGTGGACTATGGTAGAGGACTGATTTTGCTGTCCTCATTGGCTAATCTCTGACTAACCCTTAGGGGATAATAGTCATGTTTATATGAATATGAATACGAGATATTATCTCAACCCAGCTATAGACTGACCCAAGAAGAAGTGCCTGAGGCTGTCGCTGTCGTAGCTGGCGCAGGCGCCGCTGATGCCGCGGCGATGGCGGCGCGAAGATGATTGTTACACTTAATGAGAGAATAGATATCTCAACCCAGCTATAGACTGACCCAAGAAGAAGTGCCTGAGGCTGTCGCTGTCGTAGCTGGCGCAGGCGCCGCTGATGCCGCGGCGATGGCGGCGCGAAGATGATTGTTACACTTAATGAGAGAATAGATATCTCAACCCAGCTATAGACTGACCCAAGAAGAAGTGCCTGAGGCTGTCGCTGTCGTAGCTGGCGCAGGCGCCGCTGATGCCGCGGCGATGGCGGCGCGAAGATGATTGTTACACTTAATGAGAGAATAGATATCTCAACCCAGCTATAGACTGACCCAAGAAGAAGTGCCTGAGGCTGTCGCTGTCGTAGCTGGCGCAGGCGCCGCTGATGCCGCGGCGATGGCGGCGCGAAGATGATTGTTACACTTAATGAGAGAATAGATATCTCAACCCAGCTATAGACTGACCCAAAAAGAAGTGCCTAAGGCTGTCGCTGTCGTAGCTGGCGCAGGCGCCGCTGATGCCGCGGCGATGGCGGCGCGAAGATGATTGTTACACTTAATGAGAGAATAGATATCTCAACCCAGCTATAGACTGACCCAAGAAGAAGTGCCTGAGGCTGTCGCTGTCGTAGCTGGCGCAGGCGCCGCTGATGCCGCGGCGATGGCGGCGCGAAGATGATTGTTACACTTAATGAGAGAATAGATATCTCAACCCAGCTATAGACTGACCCAAGAAGAAGTGCCTGAGGCTGTCGCTGTCGTAGCTGTCGCTGTCGTAGCTGGCGCAGGCGCCGCTGATGCCGCGGCGATGGCGGCGCGAAGATGATTGTTACACTTAATGAGAGAATAGATATCTCAACCCAGCTATAGACTGACCCAAGAAGAAGTGCCTGAGGCTGTCGCTGTCGTAGCTGGCGCAGGCGCCGCTGATGCCGCGGCGATGGCGGCGCGAAGATGATTGTTACACTTAATGAGAGAATAGATATCTCAACCCAGCTATAGACTGACCCAAGAAGAAGTGCCTGAGGCTGTCGCTGTCGTAGCTGGCGCAGGCGCCGCTGATGCCGCGGCGATGGCGGCGCGAAGATGATTGTTACACTTAATGAGAGAATAGATATCTCAACCCAGCTATAGACTGACCCAAGAAGAAGTGCCTGAGGCTGTCGCTGTCGTAGCTGGCGCAGGCGCCGCTGATGCCGCGGCGATGGCGGCGCGAAGATGATTGTTACACTTAATGAGAGAATAGATATCTCAACCCAGCTATAGACTGACCCAAGAAGAAGTGCCTGAGGCTGTCGCTGTCGTAGCTGGCGCAGGCGCCGCTGATGCCGCGGCGATGGCGGCGCGAAGATGATTGTTACACTTAATGAGAGAATAGATATCTCAACCCAGCTATAGACTGACCCAAGAAGAAGTGCCTGAGGCTGTCGCTGTCGTAGCTGGCGCAGGCGCCGCTGATGCCGCGGCGATGGCGGCGCGAAGATGATTGTTACACTTAATGAGAGAATAGATATCTCAACCCAGCTATAGACTGACCCAAGAAGAAGTGCCTGAGGCTGTCGCTGTCGTAGCTGGCGCAGGCGCCGCTGATGCCGCGGCGATGGCGGCGCGAAGATGATTGTTACACTTAATGAGAGAATAGATATCTCAACCCAGCTATAGACTGACCCAAGAAGAAGTGCCTGAGGCTGTCGCTGTCGTAGCTGGCGCAGGCGCCGCTGATGCCGCGGCGATGGCGGCGCGAAGATGATTGTTACACTTAATGAGAGAATAGATATCTCAACCCAGCTATAGACTGACCCAAGAAGAAGTGCCTGAGGCTGTCGCTGTCGTAGCTGGCGCAGGCGCCGCTGATGCCGCGGCGATGGCGGCGCGAAGATGATTGTTACACTTAATGAGAGAATAGATATCTCAACCCAGCTATAGACTGACCCAAGAAGAAGTGCCTGAGGCTGTCGCTGTCGTAGCTGGCGCAGGCGCCGCTGATGCCGCGGCGATGGCGGCGCGAAGATGATTGTTACACTTAATGAGAGAATAGATATCTCAACCCAGCTATAGACTGACCCAAGAAGAAGTGCCTGAGGCTGTCGCTGTCGTAGCTGGCGCAGGCGCCGCTGATGCCGCGGCGATGGCGGCGCGAAGATGATTGTTACACTTAATGAGAGAATAGATATCTCAACCCAGCTA
This sequence comes from Scoparia ambigualis, assembly GCA_963921215.1. Lineage (NCBI taxonomy): Eukaryota > Metazoa > Arthropoda > Insecta > Lepidoptera > Crambidae > Scoparia > Scoparia ambigualis. Next base: position 5,357,881 of record OY992504.1, read on the forward strand.
TAGACTGACCCAAGAAGAAGTGCCTGAGGCTGTCGCTGTCGTAGCTGGCGCAGGCGCCGCTGATGCCGCGGCGATGGCGGCGCGAAGATGATTGTTACACTTAATGAGAGAATAGATATCTCAACCCAGCTATAGACTGACCCAAGAAGAAGTGCCTGAGGCTGTCGCTGTCGTAGCTGGCGCAGGCGCCGCTGATGCCGCGGCGATGGCGGCGCGAAGATGATTGTTACACTTAATGAGAGAATAGATATCTCAACCCAGCTATAGACTGACCCAAGAAGAAGTGCCTGAGGCTGTCGCTGTCGTAGCTGGCGCAGGCGCCGCTGATGCCGCGGCGATGGCGGCGCGAAGATGATTGTTACACTTAATGAGAGAATAGATATCTCAACCCAGCTATAGACTGACCCAAGAAGAAGTGCCTGAGGCTGTCGCTGTCGTAGCTGGCGCAGGCGCCGCTGATGCCGCGGCGATGGCGGCGCGAAGATGATTGTTACACTTAATGAGAGAATAGATATCTCAACCCAGCTATAGACTGACCCAAGAAGAAGTGCCTGAGGCTGTCGCTGTCGTAGCTGGCGCAGGCGCCGCTGATGCCGCGGCGATGGCGGCGCGAAGATGATTGTTACACTTAATGAGAGAATAGATATCTCAACCCAGCTATAGACTGACCCAAGAAGAAGTGCCTGAGGCTGTCGCTGTCGTAGCTGGCGCAGGCGCCGCTGATGCCGCGGCGATGGCGGCGCGAAGATGATTGTTACACTTAATGAGAGAATAGATATCTCAACCCAGCTATAGACTGACCCAAGAAGAAGTGCCTGAGGCTGTCGCTGTCGTAGCTGGCGCAGGCGCCGCTGATGCCGCGGCGATGGCGGCGCGAAGATGATTGTTACACTTAATGAGAGAATAGATATCTCAACCCAGCTATAGACTGACCCAAGAAGAAGTGCCTGAGGCTGTCGCTGTCGTAGCTGGCGCAGGCGCCGCTGATGCCGCGGCGATGGCGGCGCGAAGATGATTGTTACACTTAATGAGAGAATAGATATCTCAACCCAGCTATAGACTGACCCAAGAAGAAGTGCCTGAGGCTGTCGCTGTCGTAGCTGGCGCAGGCGCCGCTGATGCCGCGGCGATGGCGGCGCGAAGATGATTGTTACACTTAATGAGAGAATAGATATCTCAACCCAGCTATAGACTGACCCAAGAAGAAGTGCCTGAGGCTGTCGCTGTCGTAGCTGGCGCAGGCGCCGCTGATGCCGCGGCGATGGCGGCGCGAAGATGATTGTTACACTTAATGAGAGAATAGATATCTCAACCCAGCTATAGACTGACCCAAGAAGAAGTGCCTGAGGCTGTCGCTGTCGTAGCTGGCGCAGGCGCCGCTGATGCCGCGGCGATGGCGGCGCGAAGATGATTGTTACACTTAATGAGAGAATAGATATCTCAACCCAGCTATAGACTGACCCAAGAAGAAGTGCCTGAGGCTGTCGCTGTCGTAGCTGGCGCAGGCGCCGCTGATGCCGCGGCGATGGCGGCGCGAAGATGATTGTTACACTTAATGAGAGAATAGATATCTCAACCCAGCTATAGACTGACCCAAGAAGAAGTGCCTGAGGCTGTCGCTGTCGTAGCTGGCGCAGGCGCCGCTGATGCCGCGGCGATGGCGGCGCGAAGATGATTGTTACACTTAATGAGAGAATAGATATCTCAACCCAGCTATAGACTGACCCAAGAAGAAGTGCCTGAGGCTGTCGCTGTCGTAGCTGGCGCAGGCGCCGCTGATGCCGCGGCGATGGCGGCGCGAAGATGATTGTTACACTTAATGAGAGAATAGATATCTCAACCCAGCTATAGACTGACCCAAGAAGAAGTGCCTGAGGCTGTCGCTGTGCTGTCGCTGTCGTAGCTGGCGCAGGCGCCGCTGATGCCGCGGCGATGGCGGCGCGAAGATGATTGTTACACTTAATGAGAGAATAGATATCTCAACCCAGCTATAGACTGACCCAAGAAGAAGTGCCTGAGGCTGTCGCTGTCGTAGCTGGCGCAGGCGCCGCTGATGCCGCGGCGATGGCGGCGCGAAGATGATTGTTACACTTAATGAGAGAATAGATATCTCAACCCAGCTATAGACTGACCCAAGAAGAAGTGCCTGAGGCTGTCGCTGTCGTAGCTGGCGCAGGCGCCGCTGATGCCGCGGCGATGGCGGCGCGAAGATGATTGTTACACTTAATGAGAGAATAGATATCTCAACCCAGCTATAGACTGACCCAAGAAGAAGTGCCTGAGGCTGTCGCTGTCGTAGCTGGCGCAGGCGCCGCTGATGCCGCGGCGATGGCGGCGCGAAGATGATTGTTACACTTAATGAGAGAATAGATATCTCAACCCAGCTATAGACTGACCCAAGAAGAAGTGCCTGAGGCTGTCGCTGTCGTAGCTGGCGCAGGCGCCGCTGATGCCGCGGCGATGGCGGCGCGAAGATGATTGTTACACTTAATGAGAGAATAGATATCTCAACCCAGCTATAGACTGACCCAAGAAGAAGTGCCTGAGGCTGTCGCTGTCGTAGCTGGCGCAGGCGCCGCTGATGCCGCGGCGATGGCGGCGCGAAGATGATTGTTACACTTAATGAGAGAATAGATATCTCAACCCAGCTATAGACTGACCCAAGAAGAAGTGCCTGAGGCTGTCGCTGTCGTAGCTGGCGCAGGCGCCGCTGATGCCGCGGCGATGGCGGCGCGAAGATGATTGTTACACTTAATGAGAGAATAGATATCTCAACCCAGCTATAGACTGACCCAAGAAGAAGTGCCTGAGGCTGTCGCTGTCGTAGCTGGCGCAGGCGCCGCTGATGCCGCGGCGATGGCGGCGCGAAGATGATTGTTACACTTAATGAGAGAATAGATATCTCAACCCAGCTATAGACTGACCCAAGAAGAAGTGCCTGAGGCTGTCGCTGTCGTAGCTGGCGCAGGCGCCGCTGATGCCGCGGCGATGGCGGCGCGAAGATGATTGTTACACTTAATGAGAGAATAGATATCTCAACCCAGCTATAGACTGACCCAAGAAGAAGTGCCTGAGGCTGTCGCTGTCGTAGCTGGCGCAGGCGCCGCTGATGCCGCGGCGATGGCGGCGCGAAGATGATTGTTACACTTAATGAGAGAATAGATATCTCAACCCAGCTATAGACTGACCCAAGAAGAAGTGCCTGAGGCTGTCGCTGTCGTAGCTGGCGCAGGCGCCGCTGATGCCGCGGCGATGGCGGCGCGAAGATGATTGTTACACTTAATGAGAGAATAGATATCTCAACCCAGCTATAGACTGACCCAAGAAGAAGTGCCTGAGGCTGTCGCTGTCGTAGCTGGCGCAGGCGCCGCTGATGCCGCGGCGATGGCGGCGCGAAGATGATTGTTACACTTAATGAGAGAATAGATATCTCAACCCAGCTATAGACTGACCCAAGAAGAAGTGCCTGAGGCTGTCGCTGTCGTAGCTGGCGCAGGCGCCGCTGATGCCGCGGCGATGGCGGCGCGAAGATGATTGTTACACTTAATGAGAGAATAGATATCTCAACCCAGCTATAGACTGACCCAAGAAGAAGTGCCTGAGGCTGTCGCTGTCGTAGCTGGCGCAGGCGCCGCTGATGCCGCGGCGATGGCGGCGCGAAGATGATTGTTACACTTAATGAGAGAATAGATATCTCAACCCAGCTATAGACTGACCCAAGAAGAAGTGCCTGAGGCTGTCGCTGTCGTAGCTGGCGCAGGCGCCGCTGATGCCGCGGCGATGGCGGCGCGAAGATGATTGTTACACTTAATGAGAGAATAGATATCTCAACCCAGCTATAGACTGACCCAAGAAGAAGTGCCTGAGGCTGTCGCTGTCGTAGCTGGCGCAGGCGCCGCTGATGCCGCGGCGATGGCGGCGCGAAGATGATTGTTACACTTAATGAGAGAATAGATATCTCAACCCAGCTATAGACTGACCCAAGAAGAAGTGCCTGAGGCTGTCGCTGTCGTAGCTGGCGCAGGCGCCGCTGATGCCGCGGCGATGGCGGCGCGAAGATGATTGTTACACTTAATGAGAGAATAGATATCTCAACCCAGCTATAGACTGACCCAAGAAGAAGTGCCTGAGGCTGTCGCTGTCGTAGCTGGCGCAGGCGCCGCTGATGCCGCGGCGATGGCGGCGCGAAGATGATTGTTACACTTAATGAGAGAATAGATATCTCAACCCAGCTATAGACTGACCCAAGAAGAAGTGCCTGAGGCTGTCGCTGTCGTAGCTGGCGCAGGCGCCGCTGATGCCGCGGCGATGGCGGCGCGAAGATGATTGTTACACTTAATGAGAGAATAGATATCTCAACCCAGCTATAGACTGACCCAAGAAGAAGTGCCTGAGGCTGTCGCTGTCGTAGCTGGCGCAGGCGCCGCTGATGCCGCGGCGATGGCGGCGCGAAGATGATTGTTACACTTAATGAGAGAATAGATATCTCAACCCAGCTATAGACTGACCCAAGAAGAAGTGCCTGAGGCTGTCGCTGTCGTAGCTGGCGCAGGCGCCGCTGATGCCGCGGCGATGGCGGCGCGAAGATGATTGTTACACTTAATGAGAGAATAGATATCTCAACCCAGCTATAGACTGACCCAAGAAGAAGTGCCTGAGGCTGTCGCTGTCGTAGCTGGCGCAGGCGCCGCTGATGCCGCAGGCGGCGTCGCGCAGGCGGCACGCGGCGTCGATGGCGGCGCCGAAGATGATCGGGCACGGCACGTTGCCGAACACGCCGATCGCGAACTGGATCACGCCCATCGCCATCGCTTTGTCTGAAAACGCAACGATACATACATACTGTAGCTTTTTTGTTGGCGTATGTACAATGAACCTGTTAATTGACATAAAACTAATTAATTAATTTTTCCAGTTCTTCTGAGTTGAAGACTCACAAATTCGAATTGGTTGTTTAGCTTTTACTTAATTTTAAATAGGTATCTTCGTATTATATTATTTTTTTGCGTCAAAAACGCTCCAATAAATTCGAAGATAACTCAAGTTTTGCACAAAAGATCCCAATGGGTCGACGTTCTGCTGCGAGAAAGAGACCTCTGCAGGCCCTACAAAGATTAGACAAGACCTCGAGTTTTAGTTATGTCATTTTATTTAGTTTTGTCACATGTCATATTGAATAAGCTATTACTAGACTTTAAATGATAAATGCGTTCTGCATACTAACCATGCTTATCGGTGCACCGTATGATGAGTAGCACCGCGCCCACCTCGCCGCTGGCGTGCACGAACATGATCGCGGCGAATATCGCCACGAACACGTACGTGCGGTCGCACGGCGCGCCGCACTCCCCGCTCACCGCCGCGCCGCCCCCCCACTCCCCGCCCCCCGACTCCCCGCCCACCCACTCCCCGCCCAACCGCACCTCCCCGCCCGTCGATGTTAGCGCGGACGCGTTTAAGTTGTACAGAGCCAGCCTGTACGACAAAAGAATAATAATAATAATCGATAGGCACTAGTGTTGGCGAGGACTCGAGTTCTTTAAATCCTATTTTAGGGACTGGATTCGATTTGTCGAGTCTGGACTCGTAAATGAGAGCTCAAGCCTTTTTGTCAGTGATAAAACTCACTAGTCCTTACAATATGACTCGAGAACTCGAATCTTTTTACAATAACATAGAGACTCTTGACACGAGTTCATTGCCAGTGCCGAAGTCTTTTTAGAAACAATGAGTTCCGTATTCATACTGTTGTTATCGGCGTTTGTCATTCAAAGAGTTACTACTTCGATCATATTATGATCGAAAAGTTACTATATATGTTTTTTTAAACTTGCCTATGGAGGTGACGCCTTAGCAAAATTTATATTAGTATTATATAATTAAAAAGGTTAGGTTTTTTTAAGAACTTGAGTTCCATAATATAGGCTCAGTTCTATGAGTCGAGTCTTTTTGCATTAGGATAAAGGACTCAAAGATCAGAACTCATGACTCATTTTAGTCGGAGTCTTGCGAGCTCCGAAAAATGAGTCCAGTCTCTAAATTAGGACTTAAAGAACTCGAGTACTGGCCAACACTAGCAGGCATAGATGCCAGCAAGTCAACCTACCACAACATGTCACATTTTGAACTGTATTATTTTGTAATAAGGGTCAATGTCGTTTAGAGAAATCAAACAGTTTTGAATAGGTTGACCTGCTGTACTCGTACATGAATTTACATAAAAAAATACAAATTATATATTCAGTTTTAGATTGCAAATAGACAAAAACCAAATGGGTGGGACTAAAGGCGGGTCTCCTGCGACACTGTTTTGTGTTTTCTAACACCTAACATCTAAGAAAATATGTCAAAATACGTAGGTAGGCCACGCCCATATTTGTTAGATGTTTGATGTTAGGTGTTAGAAAACACAAAACAGTGTCGCAGGAGACCCGCCTTAAGACTAGTTAGTCTAGTTAAACTAAAAAAGAAGTGGGATCAAGGCCTAAGATACAGTTTTTTTTTAAATATTTAGATGAGTTATCAGTATACATTTCATCAATCAGTTTCCATCAGGGCACAATAGCTGAAAGCAGTTGGATGAGAATAGTTTAAAATGCGGGGTATGCACAAGATCGGCCTATAAAGGACTGATATAGACTTATTATGACGCTACAATATACATTTTTGCACAACTACTAGCGGGTCGGATCAAGACCGTTCAAACTGAACGACTTTCGCGATGGTCGTTTGGGTGGCTAAATCAAACGGTAGGTTAGAGCTTCGTGCGTCGCCCCTACGACGATGAGGGTCGCCGCAAAGAAATCGCATACTCCAAATTGTTGTGGAACCAGCTCTGGCGGCGGTATTTCCGGACCGTTACGACTTAGGGATTGAAGATCCCTAAGTCGAAACGAGCCTATTCCTTCCTTAAAGGCCGGCAACGCGCCTGCGATTCCTCTGGTTTTGCGGGTGTCCATGGGCGGCGGTGATTACTTTCCATCAGGTGACCCGCTTGCTCGTTTGCCTCCTTCGGCTATAAAAAAAGGCGTTACAGAAAAAAAAAGTATAGGTAGTAGGTAGGTAGGTAGGTAAGGTAGCCCTGCAGTAATGTTAGTACTGACTTGTCTCTCGTGCGCGCGCCCAGCTGCCTGGCGTCCACGCAGGAGCAGTCGCGGTACAGCCACGTGTTGTTGTCCAGCTGCTCGGAGCTCAGGCAGCCCGCCTGGCACGGCGACAGGTACGTGAACGAGTCCTGAGGGGAACGGGTTGTACAGTAAAGTCAAAGTCAAAGTCAAAATATATTCGATTGATTTGATTTGAATTTGATGATCTTCTAAGCAAACATATAGATAAGGAAACCGTCTATTTGCGAATGACAACTATATCAAATCAAATCAAATCAAAATATCTTTATTCCTTAGACTTCATAAAGCACTTACAATAGTCATATAAATAAAATATAAGTACATACTCAAATGAAAATTATTAAATGCTAAATCTGCGGAGCTTAGATTCACTTTCATCACAATATCTTGAATGTGAAAGTGAATTTAAGTGCCAGTTCCGGCGACAGGGCTTCTTGAGAAGAACTCACAATAAACTCAATTAAGAAGTACTTCGAAATCTTTTTTAACCTACCACCCATTCAGGACGTCATTTTTTAACTGTGGCAAAGAACGGGCGCAAGGAAGTTTCTCCGGTGTTCTTTTAGCAACAACACGTGTTGTAAGATTCCATTTTATTTCTATCTACCGTACGTTAATAAATAAACTTACTTTAAAAAATTAAACCACTTGAAATTGGCTTAATGCTACACGCGATAGCCATTAATAAGATTAATAATAATAACGGGCGCAAGAAACCACAGCGCACAGAAGCAACGACATTTGCAAAAAAATGTCGTTACCAGGTTATAAAATACAAAATATGAATTTAATGAAGTAATAAATGATGCAATACAAAACTACAATACAATGTAAGTATCAATTAATTATAGACAATTAGAAATAGCTGTTTGGAGCATTTCAGATCTTTATATTTTATATAATCCCAATGAGCCTTGGATTGGAAAAAATCACAAAATATCTCTCCCTCCCTCTCCCTCCCTCATCTCTCCCTCCCTCCCAAGAGGGGTCCTGTGATATTTTTGGTCTCCTCAGATTTATGATGACTTATATCACATTTTAAGGTTAGTTCGCACCGAAAAGGCGACGCTGCGCGCACTTTTTTAAAGTTACAATTTGCAATACTGTATAGAGCTTAACTGCTACACGATAAGGTGCACATTTAAACCGCGAGGCGTTTTCGAATTCTATCAAATCTTATCTTCAAAAAGTGCGCAGTGTTGAGTCGCGACAAATATTGCGGGAAATATAGTGTTCACGCGGATGAAGGGGACGCAGGTGGCGGCGGCGATCCGGAAGTTTATTACAAATATAAAGGGTGTGATTGTATTCAAAGCGAAAATAATGAGATACATTTAAAAAGTTATTTATAATATGTACGCGTTTCGAGATCATTGTTTACTGAAATATAAACGGTAGTTTATTACAAATATAAAGGGTGTGTTTGTATTTCAAGCGAATATAATGAGGTCATTTAAAAAGTTATACCATAAAATTATAATATGTACGCGTTTCGAGATCATTGTGTTTATAATAGTACTATTAAAGTTTAACCTGATATTAAGTATATTATTGTAGGGTCTCTATCGGATCGCCTAATTTTTTGTACGCCTAATTTGCAGGGGCACCCAAACGAAAAGCCTAAAATTTTTTCGCCTAATTTCACTCTTCAGAATCGTGTTTGCCCTAATTTCACTTCGCCTAACTTTTTATCGCCACATTGTCATTTACCAAATGCGTCATCAGCCTCAGCCCCGGCGGCGAGCTCAACCCACCTGCTCCTTAGCTCGCGGGCCACCTCGCCCCTCCGCGCCTACGCGGGCTTATATTGCACTCTAGGGTAGGGCAGACAAGACTACGTGGAGTCGGGTTTGCAGCGATTCGATTCTGTCAATTTATTTTCTCAATAAAATTCTATGCTTTTATTCCAATACATTATTGGCACATTTAATTTTAGATATGCTAAAATTAGAGCTTTTATAAATTTTGCGAAATAATCGTTATGCCAAAATAAAGTTATGCCAATATAAAGTTATGCCAATATAGTTTAGGCTATTTTACATTAGACATTCTAAAATTAGGCCTTTCAATTCTTAGGCTAAACTATAATGGTGGCAAAACAATTTTTGGCGAAACAATAATTGTACGTTTTAAGTTTAGGCCAAAACGGTTTGGCCAAACCATATTAGGACAAACAATTTTAGGCGAACCGAAGGGCACCCATTATTGTATTTAGTGACCAACTATTTTTTTTTTATTTCTTTTAGAGCAAAGTAGTTCTTATGCAGGAGGTAACTTTGCTCCGTAATTTCTCTTCACAAGTCTGTCATTTAATTTTTAAATGGAGAATAGTTATATCTTGTCATTTTTACTTTACTCCGATAGGACAGGGTAATAGAAAGCAGATGTGTTATAAAATCACCTTTATTTATGAGAGATCAATTTTAAAATCACATTTTGTTTTTATTACAAGTTTAGGAGATGCAAAATAGATTTTACTCACTTTCAAATGTTTACCTTGTAGAGCGATTCAATTCTCCCACTCACAGAAAATATTAATGGCTGACTTTGACATCTGTCAACACTGGTGTTACTAGATCAAGAAAAATATTTTCAGATGAAAATATTGGATTCTACTAAATAGTAAAGTATCGGTACGCAAAATCCACCACTACCACCACCCTAGGAGCAAAGTAGGACCAGATTACTCGGTATATAGATAAACATATATTGTAAAGTAAACCTTAAGCTTTAGGCACTAATGTAAAAAATCTTAAAAATATTATTGGAGTTACATCACTTTAGAACTAGGCTCGCTAGATTAAGGTAGTTGAACAAAGTTCTAAATTCGAAATTTTGGTAGAAAAACAAGGCACGTTTTTAATTTGTGCCTTGTTTCGAGGTGCCGTTTTTCAAGCATAATCGTGTATCTATAGTTTACATGATCGAAGCCTACTTTACCTAACTGTATAAGAAAATATTATGACGAAAATCTCTAATCGGCCTTAGCGATATATCGCACCCTCAATAATGTATGGGCACAATTAAAAAATATAGGTTTTTTAGTTTTTGTAAAAGAGAGGCTTATTACAGCCAGGCCCACACGATGGCACTCGCAGAAAGAGAAAACAATTGTCAAACATAGGAGTTCTGCAATATGTGTCCCTTTCACACATTCACCTTTTGCTCCCACCTCTTTGCGCTAGACGGGCCTTACTAGTAACGTGCCTCGAATTGACAAAGCCGGTCCGCGCGACCGTGGGCCGAGTTGGAGTTGTGCCTTTAATTTACAAATTCTAAGGTTAATTTTGTGTTATTCTATAATATTGTAAAAGCTTAATAAGGTTCGTGCCCGTCTTCTACTAAAATTTAGTTCAATTATGTTGTCTAAGTCTAATTAGTTCCATAAAGTTTTAATGATAGTCAAATTCATTTTAATTATGTTGATAAAATCCCATATACGAGTAGCATTAAAAAGGACTGCAATTTTTTTTCTTATCATTAGATAGGCCTTTCCTTGATGAAAGTTTAGATTTTTTAAAATACAACTATCGATTTTTGTTCCCTAGAGCAAGATATCAATATATCAGCGGTTTTAGAATGTTAACGAAACAAAACATTTCATAATTCATTTTTTTTAAATAATAATAATGTAATTGTACATAAAAGTTGTTTGATATTTATATATTTCATTTATCAATTCTTTACAGACAATGTCATCGTCACGGTCATAAAAAATATTGAGGATGGTTAATCATAATGATAAGGAGGATGCTGCTCTATTATAGTATTATTATTATATTTTTTAATAAATTCATTTTCAATTCATAATCGTAGAAAAAAATCTTACTTAAAGCGTTTTTCTTTTAGAATAGTGCTACACATACAGAGGAGAAGGAGAATATTCCGGAGAGAAATGAAGGGATTGACAAAACTTTGCAAACGACATCCTAGGCCGTAAATAACTGTGCCAATGGAACTGCGTCGAAGCGTTCGTCAAGATCGTCGTCCAGCAGCTCAAGTTCATCTTCATCCTCCTCAAGTACCAGCAGTTCTAGTTGGAGTAGTTCCTCCACAAACACAAGCTCCAATTGGACCCGAACGTGCTCTCCAGTAGAACCTAATGTTTCACAACACCATGAAGAGCTAAATAATCGGCCACAATCTACTTCACCTTCTCATGAAGAGCAAAATGATTTACTATAATCTACTTCACCATCCTACGAAGAGCCAAATGTTTTACCATGTTCTACTTCACTGTCCCTATCTACCGACTCCGATAGATAGGGTATCGCAGCTGGAACTACGGGTGCGGCTGTACCTACGGAGTACTACGGTACAGGGGTACTACGGAGTTCCGGTTCAAACCCCCCGCTGGTTGTGCCTTGACCGGCGCCTCCGGCGGGATCCGGACGTGGGTTGGACTCGTAGTGGCTTGTGGTTAACTGTAGAGCTTGGGAATGTTCGTTTGTCCTGGTATTATGTGCCAGGACTTTCAAACTCGCGCACAGCGAGCGGGGCCTAGTAGCGGTCTCTGAGGGGCCAGAAGCGAAAAGTCCTGCGGGTAACGTGAGTTTCCCTTATAGTTGGCAGCTTTGTCCGGTGGTTCTCATTGGACATTGGTGTTGACATCTCCGGTACTAGTCTGGAGAACTAGTAGAGGCGGCCCCCTAGATGGCGTAGCCTCCGGTCCAGTCAGCCGCGTAGGACGTGGGAACTGGGTAAGCGCCCGGATGGGTTCGGAGAAGTGAGTTTGCTTACTACTCCGCGACCAAGGTGGACACTTGGCAGTCGACTTTAGAGTCGACGACCCTAGCAGTGGCAACTGCGAGTTGTGCCCTTCGTGCAACGAGAAGTGAGCGAGCTCGACAGCTCCGGTTACCTATCTGGACAATAGGCAGTGAACTACACGTGTTCACGGGGATACTCTTCTGAGACACTAGTCTTATGAGTACCGAATGAAGAGCGCGCTTCGGCGGGCACTGATTTGGCGTCAAGACCTAACGCAGATGGTCTCCTGCGCGAGTGTTCTACTAGCGCAGGGGACGTCTGGCACTTCTTGCAAAACCTAACGGTTGGTCTCGAGGAGCCAGTACAAATAAAACTTAGTGAATTAAGGAGAGGGAATGTTCTACTTCACTTTCTCTATTAAGTTAACCAAACGCTGAAGCCATCTTAAACAAACGGGGCCTTATAGTAAATTATGAAATTTCACCGATCAATTTAGACGAAAGAGATGCAGACTTAAGTTTAAGTGACCACGACCTAACGTATGATGTAGAACAACAAAGGAAGCGACATTTTCCACACTTTTTATAACATAGTTGTTAACAAATACTGGTTTCTTCCAACCAAAAAAGACCAATGTGAGCTTTGCTTGCATCTTTATCATGCGTTTTATTTTAATGAGATGTTGAACTAACCTTCTGATCTTATTTTGAAGCTTTTTACTTTACTTATTCTATAAAAAATACTTTTATTGAAAACTACTCAATGAATAATGTTTTAACAATTCTAAGTTTATTTAGGTTACGTAAATGTAAGACTGAACACTAAGTATTTAGGCTATCCACTCTGTTATCCACAATGTGGTTGGTTAATGGTTACTGATGCCATGTGATATTATAATAGTTAGGTACAACTAAAAAGGTTAATGTTAAGTGTTTCTATAAAAGTATGTTGATTTGTTGTTAATTATTTGACACGACAACTATAATTAAAAAGTTAATGCTAACTTTTAAAGTTTTTTTTTGTTTGGAGAATTTAATCTTGAGTTTTTGGTTATTTAGAATAATAAACCTTTACTTAAAGAACCATTCTGGTGCGAACACTTTTGCCTGATTTTTGTTATTCTCGTATGTAAAAATATAAATAATGCTGGTTGAGAATTGGTTTTTAACTTCATTGTTTTGTATTTCCTAATTAAGAATGTTAAATGTAGTTTAGTTAACTGAAACTACATTATCATTATTATAAAATAAAGGCATAAAACGTTATCAAAATATAAAAAGTATCTTATTTAAATATAAAAGAGCAATATTAATAGATATGTCCGAAGATACAAGATAATGTAAGTATTAAATAGGCTCAAGTACAAATAAAATACAAAAAAGATTTTTAGACATTGTATAAGAGAGGCCTAACTTCAAACTTTGTTTTTGTTCTTGATTTTTTTATATTATTAATCTGTATTTTTAAGTATTTATCATGTGTAACTATAACAAGAACATCAAAGAATAATTATGCTAAGTTGCAAGGCGATAGCTTGCAAAACTACGATTTTAGAGCTTATTAAGTAGGCATCGACACAGGGGCGGTAATGTTTTTCGGCTTTTCCCAAAAATATGGTTTTTATAGTTGTGCCCCTACATTATTAGGGGTGCGATATTGAGTTCGCAAAAACATAAATATTTTTATACATAAGTCATGCTTGTGGATACAATAAATTATCATTCATTCAATCATTCATTCCTTTACTCATTTAACCATTCATTTCTTTGTTCATTCATTTATTAATTCCGAATTGGTTCATTGATTTTGCCTTTTTTATTTTTAAACTAGCAGCAGCGTCAGTACCTGTATTATTCGTCCATGTATTATTTTTATATGTTACATTGAAAGTGTTGTGCAGGTCAATTATTCAGATTGTTACTGTTACCTGCCCGCAGACGGGGCTGAAGGCGACGTCCCCGCAGCGGCAGGGCGCGCTGCACAGCAGGCTGAGGTTGCTGGCGCCCAACTGCCGGTAGTTCTCCTCGGGGCAGCTCACGAACATCAGCATCACCATGCCTGAACATGAGGAGGGCAAAGTTAGGTTACGTCAGCAAGTCAAACTCAATAAAACCGTCCAATTTCTTTAATCAATGTGTATATTTGTGAGGCAAAAGGATTTAGCTCATACAGCCTTAGCTGTGTAAACACAATGTTGATCCTTATACCCCCAAAAATAAAGTTCAAAATTTATTGACGTGACATTGTATGGTAAGTTGACCCGCTAGCGTTTCTACACTACTTTTCTAAGTACTTCGCATATTTAAAACGAATTTTAATACAATCAAACTTGCGAAACAATGTATTGCTACCCGACTAAATTACTAGCCTATACTACAGCCATATTCGATTTAAAAAAATGGTTGCGCTCACACCAATTATCTAGACCAAGATGAGTATTCTTTTGGAACTCGTTAATATGGTAAGAAAACGGATAAATATAAATAAACATACAAAAACACCCAGACCCGAAAGCAATTTAGAAAAACAGTTTTATTCTAAATTGACCCGACCGGGAATTGAACCCGCTTGATTGATGGCGCGACGCCGGACCGGGCGCGTGCTAACCACTCGACCACGGAAGTCGTCAGAATAGGACAGGACAGAACATAAAGAATGTTTGTTAACAAATAATTCATAATTAATTGTGCAAATATGTAGAGATACTGACAACGGTGTCTTACTTTTAAAAAACAGTATACATTCGAATGACACTGCCATTTATTTTTACTTTTTTTTATGTAAACAAATCTTTTTACTGCTTTGTACAAATATCTTAATCCTACTAATATTATAAACGCGAAAGTTTGTAAGTATGGATGGATGTTTGTTACTCTTTCACGTAAAAACTACTGAATGGATTTGGATGAAATTCGGCATACAGATAGTTTATAACCTGGATTAACACATAGGATACTTTTTAACCCGATATTCCCACGGGAACCACGCGGGTGAAACCGCGAGCAGCCGCTAGTATTAAATACTTTGTTTACAAACATTCGTCTTTGGATTTGGTTTTAGTTTAGATGCGAACAAGGCATAAGAGCGCTATAGTAGTGTCGACTCACCCGCGCTGTAGATGGCGGCGGTGGCGGCGGTCCACGCGGCCACCTGCCGCGCCGTGGGCACCAGCCGCAGGATCACCACGCCCGACGTGATGATGCCCAGCCCCATCACCAGGATGCCGCCCAGACCTGGGATGAAGGGCACGGTTACAAAACGATACTAACCATACAGGACTAAAGATCGTATTCTATAACCAAACTCACACTCAAATCAGTCAGAATTGAGTGCAGTTAGAAAGGGATAGTGCAATTAATCGCATATATCGCCATCCCTTTCTAATTATCGTATTTAAGCATGGATTCGATTTTGAGTTTGGTTTTAGAATACGAGCTTAAATGCCGGAGGCCCTATCTCTACCCCCTCCGTCCTTTACATTTCCTACTCTTTCCTCAAAGATTCTTCTTCTTCCTCAAGGCCAAAAACGCATCAGTCTGGTTTTGCGGGTGTCCATGGCAGTGGTGATTACATTCCATAAGGTGACCCGGCACTATAAGCACTTTTAAAAAAGTTAATTTGAGTAAAGGATTTTTTACTTTAACTTTGGTAGGTTTTTGCCCGGAATTCGACAGCATGGCAATCAACCTACTCTTCGGGTTTGGTGTAACCTTCAACTACGGCCTCGCACAGAGTGTTCAATGAATAGACACAATAAAGAACGCGGAACGCGTCTCGCTTCCGCCGCCCCGCAGGACGCAGAGTTCGTGCCCGCGACCTGAGTGTAGGGACTTCTTGGCGGGAAAGTTAAGCGTCATGTCTGCAGTTTTGTATTATTTTCTATAATTTGTGCTTTGTCGAATATTAATGTGAAATAATAGTGGATTATTTACTGTTATGTGTTCGTGAACGTGCATGAGTGTTAGCAAATAAAACAAAACAGTGCGACATCACTTTTCAAATTCTCTCAAGAAGTCCGTGTGAGACCTCAATAAAGTCCCAAAACTTTATTAAGTCTCGAGGAGTTTGGGGGAAAATCATTTACCATTAAACGTTCATTATCACTCATTATCATCCACTTAATGTAAAGAAAATAATAATTACTATAAAAAACCTGACACTGGCTAAATGTGCTGATCACACGAAGCCAATATTTAAGAGAAAAAAAAAGTGCATTAGAACCTCACCCGAGACAAGGTTGCCGTCGTGCGTTGGCAGCCGGAACTGCTTCTCCTTTAACCTTTTAACTCCGGCCGCGCAATGATCAGTGCCCAATGAATAGATTTTCTATTGTCTGTAATGGTGCCGCGTTCTAAGTCTTAACTGGCTCTAAAGTGCAGTAGTAGAGTGGTAGGGCTGTTAAGTCCGCCTGGCTAGCTACCACCATCTTATCTAAGTCTGTCGCCATAACAACGATGTTTAAAGCATTGTTGTGTTACGACAGTTTGGAGATAAGATAGCCAGTTCCTCAGTGGTTGAGGATTCCGGGTGAAGCGCGCTTCCATCTTCGGCCTTATCGTCACTTACCATCAGGTGAGATTGTAGAATAAAAAATAAAATTAAAAGTACCTCACCCGAGACAAGGTTGGCGTCGTGCGTCGGCAGCCGGAACTGCTTCTCCAGGTACTTGGGCAGGAAGCTGTACACGCCGCTGATGGGCATCAGGTGCAGCACGGAGCTGGCCGTGCGCCACATCAGGATGTCGTTGGTCAGCTGCCGCTTGATGGTCGCGAAGAAGTCTGCGACAATACAAAATTCTAATGTAATTTTTTGTTGAACGCTGATTTTGTTGAAAGGTGCTGTGTGATACAATACTCAGATCGCTGTAATGATCGGGGCAACTGGGAATAACCCTTGTTTACTGTACAGACGCCAGCAGCGCAAATTGACAAATGTCTTTAATAAATTTTTAACTTTTATCATTTGGGTACAAGGATCAATATCGATTAAAGAATTTTGAGTTTTGGGAGGGTGCCCTGCTGGCGTGTGTACGTATGGCAGTGTATACTGACCCAGCTGTAGGCCAGTAGACATCGTGCTATTACTTTTTAAATTATTATGTGCCGTGTGCCCAGCAGTGGGACGTTTATGAAGACGACGATGAAACAAAACCTGAACAATATTCGCTGACTCGCTACGCTCGGGAGTTAACGCTAGAATCCTTCGTTTCGCTCGGAATTCAATACGGGCGCCCGCTACATAAGACACTACTTTATCCCCGAGCATAATAATATTTAAACTCGTCATCCTGATGTCCACAATAAATTAACTTCGGTGCATACCTACTGATTTTATAGATTTTACAGATTTTCAAAATACCATTTTTACTTGCCAAAACGCATGTGTTGGCAAGTAAAAATGATATTTTGAAAATCTGCGGACACTATTTAAAAAAAACATATTGGTACTCAATTTGAGCTTCGAATCAATCGCCTAATCATACGGTACTATACGCTATATTAGGCGGCACTGTCTTATGCTTAGCGCAAGCATTGTACGTGTTGGTTATTACTTATTAGTGTCACACGCGCGGCAATTTATTTTAGCCATCAATTAATATTCCTATCGGGCGCATATTTCATATCAACCAACTTATTTCCATATACACAATTTTATCAGCAACATTTGCGTATCATTTTTATCTTCTAAAGGGCCCCACCACACCCGATCAGTTCGCCGGCAGGTATATAGATAGCTACATAGTTAATACTTTTATTGTAACTTAACACCACAAACATTTACATAAGACATAACAATAAGCACAAATACAAAGTCACAATTTGGCGGTCTTATCGCTTTAAAGCGTTCTCTGCCAGACAACCAGTCGGATGGAGAGAACTTATACACTAAAAGATCAGAGGTGCACATCACAGTTAAAAAATTCATTTCATTCATCCATTCAAAAAGCAAATTAAAATGAACTAAAATGAAATACTTGATCGTGTGTGGGGCCCTTGAAATACCCTTGAAAAAAAATGTAAGTATTGAAGAAATTTGACATTTTGTGTACTCGGTTGTACCACAGAATAAATAATAGTATCCTACGGTTGTACGGCCAGTAGATCGTACAGCACGCAATGGAGTAGGAATCGCACGCCGCATCGCAAGGCGCTCGTGCTCGAGGCAGAGGCCCTCGTCGCGTCTTAACCCAGATAATCCTGAAACTATTTATCATCTCGGATTTTTTAAATATTTTAGTATGTTGTTATTTATGCCCCTAAAGTTTTAGGGAAAATAATGAAAAAAATCAAAGTCACTTGGGAAAGCCGGAAAATGGGCGGTGTTATAACATCTGGTAGGAGGATGCACTACTATACCAAGTACTAAGGGGGTAATAAAAAGGTTATCAAGAATAAATAAAAATAAAATAGAATGAAATGTTTGTAACTATTCTGACAATATAAATTTAAGCCGGAGTTTGACACATCACACTACACGTAACATAAAATTGATTTCTTATAGATTACGAAAAGATGAATAAAAATCTTTTGCAGAATCAACAAGTTAATGATATGATGCAATCTATCGAATCGAAAAGTTTACCTACGAGTATTTGAAATGGGATAAGGTTCACGCATTTGTTTTTCCTCGTAGGTAGATCTTTATCAAATACTTAACTTGCAACAACTCCAAAAGTAAACAATCAAGCTCTTCGTTATTGTCTTTTCTATATAGATAAAAAGCTTTGTATGCGGCCATATGTAAACAATGACAAAATATGTGGAAAGTACCACTTTTTGCCACGAATTGAAGTTCGGTAAAAGCCTATATTTTAATCTGATTTATAAACATGCCATATTCTTATTATATTTCTATTATATCAATTTAATTTATTTTGATGTAGTGGCTCGACGCTACATTGGACGCCACAGCCACATCGCTATTGACGTTTCATTTACTAAGGCCTAAAAAGCAGATATATACAGTTTATTTTTAGTCAATGACAAGTGGTTAGCATGGTCATAATGATTCAAAATACATTTGTACGGGGAAGATTACGCAAACTCCAACTTTTCATCACCCGAGTCCTCCTCTGTTATAGCCGCATTTGCATTATCAGGGGGCAAAATAGTGATAACACTTGGCAAGATTGTATCATCATCCGCTTTCTTCAATAATTCTGCTATATTTGAGTAAACTGTAACGCTCTGTTTGGTCATACCCTAAAACTAAATACAAAATGTATTAGACGTGGATACTCCTACCAGGTGTTATAACACCTCTGGTATATAAATGGCAAAAAAATACAATAATATGTAATTACCATTGTCAATTAATTTTTGGTTAGATAACTAACAGTCCTATTATAAATAATTCGTGAAAAAACGACTTAAAAATACAAACATATATTCCGTATTGCTTACCTTTTACCAGACATAATAAATCAAAATAACTCTGTTGCAAAAATACACAATTTATGGATCAAAATAACTGTGTGTGTGTGTTTAATCTATCTACACATAATCCTACCTTGATAAGCACTAAATGAAACAACAGAAGAAAAACTATGAAAATGCCACTTTTTAACATAATAATTTGAGGGTAGGTTTACATCAATTTCAGCGGTGTTATAACACCTGGTCGGGGTAAGTGGGTTAAGGGGCCGTAGGCGGTGAAAACGGAAAAATTGGCTGTTATTTCAAAATATATGTGAGCGTATGTGTGAGGGGATGAACGAAGCCAATTGGTGGTGTGTTGGTCGTGATCGGGTTCGATTCCCAGGAGCGCAGCGTGATTCGGATTTTTCGATGCATAATTGTGTTCACGAAGCGTGGTGATTAAGCCAAACCAATCTATTGTAGCGACGACTTCATTTCAATGATGTAAGCCTTTGCCCTGCAGTGGGACCGTTTAAAGACTATCTTTTTAACTTAACTTAGGGTGGATTTCACCAAAGTAGTAGTCTTATTCTAAGAATAAATCCTTATTTACTCGCGTGTAAATGAACTTTACGTTTCACCAACGCTTCATATAATGATAAAGTCACTACACTAGAGTAAATCTTATACCGCAAATTTTGGCCGTGTTAGCCCCTATTCCTACGACAAATGAGGCTTATCGTATCTAGCGGCTGCTGTGCTGGAAGCGCCTCATTAATAAAACACTGCCGCCCCATATATTCCCTTGGGTCGGTCGGTCGTAAAAGGTGTAAAAGGTGACTAAGGCAGTTGTCCCACCAACAGCGAGTTAACGACTAACTATCGGCTATTTTCTCGCTCAAGAAACGTCCAACAGATATACATTCCGTGTAAACAAAAGAGATGCATATATAAATAGTTGATCGCTGACTGTTCACACTGCCGGCGATGACTCGCTCCACTAGTTCGTCGCTGAGCGACAAGAGCTATCAAAGATAATTCTCGCATAGCGATACTCGCTCAGCGATCAGAACTCACGCCGACAGACATGTCACATGACATGACGCTTGGCGAATATAATATGTTAACCACACAAGGGATTGGCAGTCTTTGGCTCTGGATCGGGATCTGTGGAAGAGTTTGGGGTAGACCTTTGCCCAGCAGTAGGCCACAAAAGGTTAAAAATATATATATGTGTATTAATTTTTACAAAACGATTGGTCTCAGATCGCTGGATTGTGATGGAATGGCATGTGAAATGAATAGGGAAGGAATAAGAGGCGAGGTGACATTTGCGCAGCAGTAAGGCTTATCTTATCTAGTGGTTAAAGTGGTAGAAGTTACCTTTGAAGAGCGGCTCCCGCTTCTCGAGGCTCTTCTTGGGCGGCGGCGGCGGCGGCGCGTACTGCTGCTTGATCTGGCGCGGGAAGAAGAACATCAGCGACGACAGTAGCACGATGAACCCGGCGATGAACACCATGCCTGCAACCACACCAAGGTCAAAGTCAAGGCCAAAAGTATTTATCGACAATCAAGTGTATACACACCCACAAACCTTGTCGCGTAGCGGTGAAAGAATACTACCACCCCCTCTCTTCCCTCGGGTGTCGTAAAAGGCGACTAACGAACCAAAGACTGCATATAAGTACATCCAACAGCTTAGTTCGGCGATGGGCTCACCACCTGTCACGCTGAGCACATGTGCAGTCGCTATTTGGTGTGCCGTGGACTATGGCAGAGGACTGCTTTTGCAGTCCTCATTGCCTAGTCTCTTGACAAACCCTTCTGGGATAATAGTCGTGATTATATGCATATGCACGCCAGCTGGTCAACCTATCACTACTCGGTGCCTGCTATTCGTGGACCCGAGCCACCTCCGTAAGCATTGGAATCTAGTGGGTATGCCTCCATGCATCCCGTCTGACTCTTAGGATCAATGGGCGGGATGTAGGTAAGAGGGAGAGCCCCACATAACTCGTTGGTTGCCCCAGACCTACGAGTACGCAACTTAAAGCCTTTTTCGCAGTAAATTATATGGCAGTCATGGCAGAACACGTAAAATATAGGGTACCTACCTAGCCATTTCAAAACATATGTACTGCGATAGCAATAATAAAAATAAATGTTATAATTTTTATTGTCTACATCTCCTCAATCTCTCACAACGAAAACCAAATTACATTCAATTTCCTGTCATAAAAAGCGGACGCAAAATCGTGGGTAGTGCTAATTGCAATTCGCCTTTTGCTTATGTACAAGTAGTAGGTATACGACTTGCGAAAATTCTATAGGTACCTACTTACAACTTTTAGTGAGCTTCCAGTAAATCGGAACACAAGCAGCATTGTTTAGATGTTACACACTAATTACTTGTTCTAATAAATACCATAATTCTCGGAAAGAAAACACCCACATTGGAATCGGCGATAGCGCAGAAAAAAAACGCTAACGAGCAAACTTACAAAACAAAGCAACGGTGAACTGCTTGCGAATTGTAATGTTTGACCATGCTATCAGCGCTACCACTTTATAGACTTTGCAATTATTACAATTATCAGAGCGACGGCGTCATGGCAGTGAGGAATAACTCGGCATAAAGTGATCCGTTTGAACTTTTCATCATGAAATGATGACGAATATTTAAAAAATTCACGCTTCAAATGGCGCCACGGAGCGCGACGA
Organism: Scoparia ambigualis; assembly: GCA_963921215.1. Classification (NCBI taxonomy): domain Eukaryota; kingdom Metazoa; phylum Arthropoda; class Insecta; order Lepidoptera; family Crambidae; genus Scoparia; species Scoparia ambigualis. The sequence goes on from OY992504.1 coordinate 5,379,797, forward strand.
ACCACATGAAACTCCAATTTAGACAAAGTCAACACGACACGTCAAATAGTGTATAATGATGACATTAAGGGCTATATCGCACTAGGATACTAACGGTGGCGCAACCATTCGCAGCCACTAACAAAATGTATACAACTCTATATAGTCTCAAGATCCGAGTATAGAACGACCTTCACCGGGAAGGTTAATGGATGAGAAGTATTTTATATCAAATTTAATATGTTAAATAATATATCGCGAGTGGGTTGGCTGAAAAATTTCAGTCCAGTACTATTAATGATTAATTTAATATTAAAAAAATATTTTTTTTACATTGCACTGGTTTGGTGTGTTTGTGTTTGTAATGAGCTTATCTTTATATAAACATAAATTTTATTTATTTAACCAGACGGTTACAAATTACTAATATTGACTTGTCTGTTTACACCAGCTGCCTACCCAATGTTATGACAGGAAAAAAATAGTCAACCTAACGTTTGCATATTCTATAGGCTTCATACTTTCGATTGGTACCTATGTAATTTATCTATTATCGAAACAAGTGCAATATTTAAAAAAATATATTTTTAAATTATTATAATTAATCATATACTGGACTGAAATTTTTCAGCCAACCCACTCACAATATATTTTTTAACACTTTTTTGATATAAAATACTTTTCATCCATTAACCGCTCGGTGAAGGTCGTTGTATACTCGGATCCTCTACTAATAGTCTTATCAGAAATGGGTGGGTGGGTGTTGAGTTCAAAATCGAATGCAGAATTTCGACGTTTTGGGGCAGCCTCACGTGCTGTTGTCGGCGCATACAAGAAACTTTTTGTCTAACATTAGAAAAATGTGAACGCAGGCACGAGTTCACGACCAGTTTGGCCTCTATGCTCAAGTTCAAATATCTAAAAATAGTTTCATTACCGAATTATCAAGTCGTGCACATTCCTTCTTATTTAGATGATAATTTTCATGTGTGCGTCTAACAATGACGACAAAATTTTTATTGGTAACAACTTGATGCTTGCTGCCATCTTGACGCCAATGGCCTTTATAGCGTAACCAGGATCACAATCCTGGCTACCTACAGGTAGCCAGTATCTTTGTGGTTGCTCAAGTCGTGGTGATCTCAACTTATCTTAGTGGGGCCTGCAGAGGGTCCCTCCCGCAGTAGCACCACATGAATAGTAGCACGTTAACTTATGGCGAACTTTTGTGCAACCCCGTCCCGTCCTATCACTCTCCCTCTTCAGAGAAAATTACTGCCAGAAGCTTGGCAATGTCTTCGAGGGCGAAGAGCGTAAAATCTTCAGGTTTCGGATAGGCCGATGGGTGCGTGCGTCATGGTCCGGCAATGGCAATTTGCGGGTCTTTTGAAAGTAAATGAAATACCACACATATAAAAGCCGATCATCAACACAATCATGTTACAATAGACAGGGAGCTTGCTGATTTAATCAATAAATACAGTGTCTTATCTACAATCACAGTTTTTTTAAGTCTATTTATTTACTATATCGCACGAGGGTCCTACTACGCTTCCAATGTAAACAATTCGAAAATATCCAAACAGAAATCGTTTGTGCGGCTACAAGGTCGCCCGGTCGACGCTCAGTCAAGGACGTTCGCTAGACACATTGCCTGCCCACTACGATTAAAATTACCTTTACCTCACCTGCTATCGGCTGAGGCATCTACGGTCTAAGAAATAGTTACACGTGTGACTCAACCTTGTCACGCGTGGTGTCTTCAGGGCAACATAAGGCTGAGCCTCCTAGGCCTCGTGACATTTGTAACAGAGCCGAGGAGAAGACGAAGGTCAACTCGGAACCGGTTTAAAAGTAAAAGTGAGCAAGACTGCGCGGCGGTCGCGTGTCCACCCACTAAATCCTCATTACGAGCACCGACGGCATAATTGTCGGCAGGCGCGCAGCCTTGGCCGTGACCGGTAGATAGAGCGCTTATTTTAGTTGAAGTGACGCGCCGTGATGTAACGACGCCTTATGTAATGCAGAGCGCGCGGCAAAGGCGGCGCCGGCGCAGCGTGACGCCGCCCGAGGAAAAGCGAAAGCCGCATGAAAACTGCAGCGAGCGATGAAACGATGCGCGTAAGCGCCTATCACCCGACACCGGTGATATAAAATGACATGTCTGAGTGCACTCAAGCTTGGCGAGACATATAATACTGACATCGGTTAAAAAACATAATATGTGAAACAAAAGTATCTGACTGCGCAAGAGGAATATTAAACATTGTGTCGTTACAAAGCAATTTTTACAGTCCTCGAGCAATCATTCTGTAGTAATTGACATATGATTGATTCTTAACGGAGGGGAAGGTGTAATGAGGGATGATTTACGTGTTGCGCGATGCTAACAACATGCTATTAACTGTTAAGAAACTTTATTCAGTCGGCTTGCAAATTTGCAGGAAACCGATTTACGCAAATGATGTTGGTATGCTAATCATCAGCAAAATCGCGTAAACATGTCCACACCGGATTACATAATTATTATAGTCACATGTACCGACAAGCAAACATTAAACAATGGTTAAAGTCAACTTTAGGCCTTTCAAGTTACAACATTAAGAAAGAATTCTTTAAAAACTTCATTAAAATTCAGGGCTTCATTCATGAACGTATGTCAGTTGAACAATAAGGAAATACTCGGAAACCGTTCAATGAGTATTTGCGAATTCGTTTTATTGCCAGTCAAAGCACGCTTGTAGCAGTTTTCTTTAAAGCACAAGTGAATAAGTATGCTTCCAAAATGAGGGGTCAGAGAATTATCAGCCTTCGCGAGTAGGCAGTAGGGGTGCTGCGGCGCCGGGCACCGGCACAGGCAGTGGCTGGCAGGCTTACGCACGCATCTGATTGGTACTTGGGTCACGCGCATGCTTTCTTCGTGGATTTTGCGCGCGAATCCGCGCAAGCGTCTCTAACGGTAGATGGTAGTTCCGCGATGGAATGCGAAGGAACTGCGTTCCTAGCCGGCTAGTTATTCCTTTTATTTTACAGCTTTAGCAAACGCGAGATGTAATTGTTTGGAGCAGCAGTAGCAGTTCAGGAACTAATCTTTTTATCTTAATTTTGCTCCCTATGGTATTTTTACGCATATCGTAAGCGACTCTTGTGGAAAGATTTGAGGCAAACTTTTCGTATGCAGCAAAAGTTCTTACTAAAAAGGAGAACCGGCACTTTCCATAGAAAAAATGCTTAACTTGTATACAATAGAATTTGGTCATAAAGTAAAGCTAATATTATTTGCTACCTAAACGAAGTTTTGTCTTATTTTTATCGAATCGCGGATAAGAGTTAATAAATTATTCATATTTTTAATATGGAAACACTGAGTCTTCAAAAACAGACATGTTACTTTAAAAATGTCTAACGTGGCTGCATAAACCATAATTATTTTGCTTTTAAAAAAGGGAAATATCAACAATGCCGTCACGTCATGTTTGATTTGACAGCTAGCGGCTGTACAACAGTCATTTGTTGAAAGATATTGCCAGATAGATATTGAATAACAGATAAAAAAAATTAAAAAGTATACAACTTAAGCATAAAACAACAACAAAACGGCTTAATACTTAGTTGAGGAAAAAATACCCTATTACAAAAATCTAAAAATGACACTTTAACTCTAAATTCCAATTTATTTTAAAATTCCCATAGCTTTGAGAATCGTTTAAAATATCATTAGACATAATGATTTGTGTCTTAAATTAATTTACATAAAAGTGGATCAGACGATATATCCTTTTATCCTAATTATTATTGCAATTATTATCCAATTTATAAAACTGTTTACCCCAAATACCTAGTAATGACATGAAACCGCATTTTCTCATAATTCTACGAATAAAAATAATAGTAGATATTTAGATAGTAGTAGGTAGCTTATTTTTTTTGTAAGTATAGTCTAAATTTAATTAAGAATTAAAAGAATCATAACATCTATGGTATATACTTGTACATATAATCACGACTATTATCCCCGATGGGTTAGTCAGACTTAGGCAATGAGGACAGCAAAAACAGTCCTCTGCCACAGTCCACTTTTCACCAAATAGCAACTGCACATGTGCTCAACGTGACAGGTGGTGAGCCCATCGCCGCTCTATGCTGTAGGATGTATGTGCAGCCTTTAGTCCGTTAGTCGCCTTTTACGACACCCAAGAGAAGAGAGGGGGTGGTATGGTAGTAACTATTCTTTCACCGCTACGCAACATGGTTAATTGTATGAAATGTATGTACCTAACCTATTTATAAACGTTACGTCAAATCTCAAGTAACACTTAAATTTAAGTAACGTTTATGAGTTAGGCCGATATTTTTCTGTAAGTATTTTTTGAAAAATTTAAGAAAAATTATAAATAAAATTAAAGACTTATAAATACAACTCTCTTATTTTAATTATCCTACTAATATTATAAACGCGAAAGTTTGTTAGTATGGGTGGATGTTTGTTACTCTTTCACGTAAAAACTACTGAATGGATTTGGATGTAATTCGGCATACAGATAGTTAATAACCTGGATTAACACATAGGATACTTTTTATCCCGATATTCCCACGGGAACGGGAAACCGCGAGCGGCCGCTAGTATAACATAAGGTAGACTACTCACCAAGCCACCACGCCCCCACCCATTTGGGATCACTCGACTCGTAGCCGGGGTCCGAGAGGGGGTCGACGTAGACCCGGGTGCAGAGCGCGCCGAGGAGGAAGCCCAGCGCTGGGCCGATCACCCTGATGCCGATTGTGATGGCTGTGGACAAAAAATATAAAAAAATAGAATCATTTTCACATAGTAAATGACATCTTAGATGAGTATTCTACTTTATATTTGTTTAAATGTTAGGTGTTACTATCGTAATTTAATGATAACAAAAAATTACTACCCCAGATGGGAATCGAAGCCGCCCGGATTGCGGCGGACGTGGGTTCGATTCATTCTGAGGACGAGGACATTTTTTCCAACGTTTCGTTATCTACACTCTATATCGATGACATTGCTTCTCTCAGTGTCTTCTACCGAAATTACTACGGAGAGTGTTCTGAAGAACTTTTTGATCTAATCCCGCCCTCTCCTTTCCTGCCCCGGACTACGTGTGCTGGTCTTGGGAACCACCATCATACTATGCAGAATGGGTGCGCTTGTTACCGTGCTTGTTCCACGGTGGGGAGCGCTCTCATTATTTTAGACTACATCGGCTGCTTACCATCAGGCAGAAAGTAGTCACTATGACGTCTCACATTAAAAAAAATCTTAAGGCCCCAGTACACATTGGCGTATGTTGGCCCACTGCCGGCCATCGCCAATGTGTAGACGGGGTACATGGTGTACAGTGGCGGGCAATTTGTCGATAGTGGCGCGCAATTTACCCCGTCTACACAATGGCGGTGGCCGGCAGTGGGCCAACATACGCCCATGTGTACTGGGGCCTTTAAAATTAATTTGAGCGTAAATAATCTAATGATATCATTTATTACAAAACAATTCTGCTACTACACAAGTATAACGTAGCTAATCTCTTGTTCATTTAATTCACCTTGCCAAGATACGACTCTATTTTCTAGCATGTTTCTGCAACATTGCAAACAGTCTTGAATTATAATTGTGCGCTGAATAATAACATTGTTTGCTCCACTGGTCTCACGAAACGTTACCGATGCATATTACATTAATTTTGTAATACAAAAAGATGTGCGTCTAAAAAAAATCTAATCGTTCTGCGTATGAAACTCGATAGGGCGACAACACGGCGGGATCAGCTGATTCAGGGAAACACTATTAGCGGGCGGTTAATCATGTAGTAAATATTAATGGACGCAATCGCGAAGGCGGAGACGGTCATTATGCAAATTGAGATGGACTCAGCACACAACGGGCCGCTGTCGTTTATCTCAATAGGACTAGGGCTCAGAGGCTAATTGAGGGTCGTCGAACTCGCGACGACAAATTATCGTATGAAGGATTGCCGCAGTCGGCGACCGCCGTTGCACCCGTCGCTAGCTACCACCGCCAACCGCGTCTGACCACAGGCGAAGCCAACATTATGATAAATGCTGACATTACGTAACAAACGTCGCGTTAAATATTCAACATTGATAATATAATGTCTGGTTGCAAGATACACTTACTAGAACGCAGGACTAACATTAAAAACGAAAGAGAAGGAAAACATAAAACGTGTTCTTTATTAAATTTAAAACTGAAATATGGCGAAGGCGTTCCTCATTTATCAAAACTAAATTAAAGGCTTGTTATATTAACAAAGGCCGATTTAAGGTGATTGACCGAAAAACAATCAGGTACTTAGGCACCAAAAGTAATGCTTCTCAGAACCGACCGCATCGCTTGCCAAAAAACGCACGGCCGCCGCCGCCCAGCTCGCGTGCTTCGTGTTCCGTGGAAAATGAAATATACATTTCCTATTATCATCACGCTTTTTTAATAAATAATAGCACGGTGCGCATTATATATCAGGGTTCATCATCCTAAAGAAAATAAACAGAATTCATTAAAAGAACACATTTAAGATTTGGTCATTTCTAAAGATAACCTTCGGGGACATATTATTGTTGCCACCTCTGTAATCTCCTGACGAATAAAAGCACAGGTTTTCTTTAATAATATTGTAAATATCTGCGGCATAACGGTTAAACTAGTAATCATTGACTGTGTGCAAACGTTATAGACACTACATAGTAAAACGACTGCAACATCCATACATAATTTGTACCTGTTATTTGAACTGAACCTTCTTAACGAAACTGTGCTCTCGCACTTAACTGATTTTCAAAAAGACAAGCCGTGTTGTCTGCATACATGTTTTTTTGTTAAGAAAGGCGCCTTTACCGGTTCTGATGCATCATTAACAACGTTTTCGAATGGTGTTCCTCCGAATAAACGCTCAACGATTGGCAAAAATGACTGATTGCCTTAACGAAATCTCACAAGTACATAAACATTTGTAATGCTGCCACTGCTAAATATAAAGTAATTAAGTACTATAACTACTTACTAAGTTGATTGAATCTATGAGTTATGATCATATAATTAGCACTACCTACTAGGGCTTCCATCCCGGGAATCGAGAGTATCGGTTTCCCGGAAGTCTCGAAATTTTTTAGTCCCGAGACTTAGCACTTTCAGTCTCGGTGATTTAAGACTGAAGAAAACCAAACTATAGTTAAAAAGTAAGTTGAAATACAACAAATTATTTTAATTTCATTATTTTCGATGTAGCTAGTAATTTAGAAACTACATTCTAACATATTAACATTTTTATTTTCTTATGACATTAACGTAATGGGTATGAGGTATGATATATTATGAGGCAGGATACAAGACACTCGAGTTTGGAAGACCTCTGGACGTCAAGAACGCTTGAGATTTTGGTTTGGGCCGGTATTTGAATCGGTGGAAAAATCGATCTCATTTGAATCAGGGGCAACCTCAATGCTCAAATCGACGCAGGGAGGATTGTTTCAGATGGGATCATCCCCTTGCGAGGCCGATTGGGTGATTCGTGTGACACAAGGCTAGAGTCGTAATACGCACTCTTGCCGATTCTCATATCAACGTCCTGCCGTGGCCTGCACAATCACCAGACCTCAACCCAATTGAGCATGCATGGGACATGCGAGCTCTGCCGAGTATGGATGCCGTGCACACCCCCCACAACAACTTTTTGACTTGTTAGAAAGAACGTTAGCGGCTATTTATCAAAGTGACTTGAATGAACTGATTGGAACTGCAATAAATGGTGGAAATACAGATTATTTATTTATTTATTTTTAAAATAAAATTTTAAAAATCAACCTTGTTCTTGCTTTTTTTGCCAATTAGGTGACGACCTTACCGTAAGCTAATTTTCCGCAATTTGTTAAAACTGCATTTTTTTTAATTTTTACAACATAATAGGGATAAAATTGTTTACTAAAATATAAAAAGTAAAGCAAGAAGCTAATTTTGAAAACCAGATTAGGTAAATATTATTAGAAAAAAAATTTATAGCTAAAAATGTACCTGACCCTAGACACTTGATGTGTGTATATGATTTAAGAAGTTAAATTAAGACTGATTGTTAAAGATATTTTTGAATTAAATGAACAGAAGTCAAACTCTTTTGGTTGTTTTGAGAAATTATACACAATATATCCTTATAATGTTAAGTATAGATCTAGAATAGAAGATGCATACGATTTCAGACGATCTACAAGACCGTTGCGTCAGGTTTTAGACGACCCGAAAAAGGATTGTCGTGAAGTCTCCAAATTTCGGTACCTCCGAGATAATTCTCATACAAAACACAGCAAACCGACGTTTCTGAGTCCCCTGTTTCCTCCTTCAGAACTGGACCAATTTTTATTACTTTTTCAGCATGGGTTAAAGAAAGAGATTTTCTATGTCTGTAATTCTGTATGTTTGATTTTTTGCATTAAGTAACTCATTTATTTAGTAACCAGGAGTTTTCAAAATTTAGCGAAATCACTCCGTTTTAAGGCGTCTTAAAAAACATTAAGTGGCTGGTTTAAAAAAAGAATCAAACATACAGACATAGAAAATCACTTTCTTTAACGGATACTGAAAAAGTTATAAAAATTGGCCCAGTTCTGAAGGAGGAAACAGGGGTCTACGAAACGTCGTTTTTCTGTGTTTTGTATAAGAATTTTGCATGCCACTTCAACGCAGTGTTTTCTCTTAAGTCTACCGAATGGGAAAGAAAAATATTAAAGTGAAACTCATGATTAGTCGCATCAATAAAATAGACAAGATAGTAAAATCACTTTTGAAACTGGGATAAAAAAGTGGATGAATTATGTTACGTACTCAAACGCATTGATATGAAAGGCAGCAGCGCTAGGACAGATAACCTTGCCACATCCGTCTAGTAAATAAGGTCATCTGGTTTTGAAATCATTATTTGTAGTAAATAAATACGAAAAACACGAATGATATAATTATAGAATGCGCTCGCCCGTTTATATGTAATAATAACGTACAGCGCTTATGTTATTTAACCGCACTGTATGTACAGTCACAAGCACCAATATGTACACACTTTGACTCTTATTCCATTGTATTAAGTGTTACAATTGTTTACATATTTTTGCTCGTGACTGTACACAGTATCCGCCGCTACATTGAGCTCTACATTGTATGTAGAGTACTTCACTATTTGTAATAAGAGGGTATGATGCATAACCCGGGTTTGTGATGACCTACCCGCATTAGGCGAGTTTGAAGCATCCATTTTAGTGATGACTTTACTTCAATGACGGACGGCTCATCCTGTATACGGGCTGTTACTTACTATTTCTTCAATATTAGAAAATATTGGTCATTAAGTCTAATTTGTCAATATTGCAGCAATAGGCGTGTGTAAGAATTAATCGGGTGGATTGGCGTTTCTAATGATCAAATTATGATTTATAGAAACAAAATATCTAAAATATTCATTATAAGAAATTGGGATTTTAATATTTTTTGAAAGAAAAAAATCGACTTTTTTACGCATTCTGTCATATGAAATGACATTAAACAGAAATCAAAAGCCGTGACCTCACACCGTGTCAAATGTCATTTTATTGTTGTGACATTTCTATAGGACAAGTCTCGAACGAAACGGCAACAAATGTTTGGCACGGCACGGCGTAACCACATGAGGTGGCGTAACGTCATTTACTCAACATGGCGGTCTTAGCGTTTTTGCGGTAAATTTAAAGCGGAATATAAAAATTCAAAATAAATATTATAAATAGAAGAAGGGAAGGGAGGGGAGGCCTTTGCCCTGCAGTAGGACAATTGAGGCTAATAATAATAATAATAGGCAACCTAGGTTAAGTTTTTTATAATATTTTATATTGTAAATATGTTTTTTTATATATAAAAAATGTAACTTAAGATAATATTTTAAATAAAGAGCATAATAATAATAATAATAATGTATTTTTAGAATAAAATAGGTAAACAGGTATTGAAATTTAGTCAACTAGCCGATACTTAGGTGCGCTCCCAATCTTTCGCAATTAAAAGTGCCTACCAAAATTCATAATTTGTTTTTCCGTTTCCGTCAGTCAAATCTTTTTTTATATAATCAGTCTGGCTAACGACTCAACCTGATGTTAACTGGAAATAGAGTCCAAGCGCGAAGACAACAGGTGCAGTGTTAAAAATCACATCAGTCGCCCTATAGGCCCTAACCCTGCCGGCCCACAAGTTGCCTCTTCACGCCTCGTTTAAAGAATCAAGAAAGGATAAACCAATACAAAAACTTTAATATATATATACATATAAAAAAATTGGCGCCACAGAAAATTTTGATAAATATGCGCCTAGTGATAGCGAAGCGCAGAAGAGTCACATGTGATTGTCACGTATTACGATAAGTTGGCTATCAATTTCTTAGCAACATCATTGTTTTATAATGCGGACTATTGAAATGGATCATATTATACGAATCTGCTTGTGCCTTTTTAACATAGGTATTACTGTGTCATTACACAGTAATATGTTAAAAAGGCACAAGCAGATGTATGTATTGGGCCTATTGCAAGATACCGTGGTTACAGGTCTGGTCTCTGGTCGATCAGTGGTCTAAATTGCAATATGTTAATTAATCCCTCGCTTCGCTCGTGATTTAAGTTTTTAACACCCTCGCTGCGCTCGGGAGTAAACCTCGAGTCCTTCGTTACGCTCGCGATTTAAATCGTCACCCGCGACAGAAGACACGCTTTATCCCCTTGGTTAATAATCTACTATTTCCAAAGATCGATTATTAAAAACATTGCTTGTAATCTACTGATTACAAAGAACGTTGAACTTAATAGCCAATGACCAAATTGTCCTACAAAAATTTGCCGATATGATAATAGATTTGCAATCTATCTAATCGCCCATTCGTAATCTAATCCGGCGAGTTGCATGGGTATGTCGTAACGGCACTGACCTATGTCAACCGGCGCGGCAAAAGTATACGGAATACGATAGGGCACGCAAAAAACGTTGCATAAGTGCAGCGTGCACTGAATCTGATGGCGGCACTTCACTTGGGGTATCGTGTTCGTGTGGCGATATCGTTGTGTTTGCCCAAATAATCTGGCACATCGCTTGGCGTCAAACAAGCCATCCACACATGGCCTATACGGGCAAACAACGCAAATATTCACCATATTTGCTTGTTCACAAACAAATTGAATGCCAACAGTGATGGACGTGTCAGTGGCAGCAGCTTATTATATTTATCTGAATGCGGCTAGCCAACACCTGTTTTTTTATTGTGCAGGGTTCTCCTAAGTTATTTTGATTATCGATTAATGCAACGTGTTCGGTTTTTGTTTTTATGAGAGGCATTTTTGGGGTCCCAAACACTAGGATGCATTTGGTATAATTCCAAAAATCGCAATACGGTTTCGTTTGTCCAATCCATTTTACTATGTTTACGTATAAAAAACTGAACACGTCTGAACAGGACAGCCGCACGCGCGCTTCTGAACAGAACCAAGTGTGGACGGCCGGGCCGACGCAAATATTTGCCGTATTTGATTCCTTTGATGTGTGATCAAAAACCGACAAGTGGACGGAAACGCATATTCGCTATTTGCGTTGTTTGCCTTATTCGTGCAAATAAAGCAAATATATTCAAATAGGCCGTCTACACATTGCCGTGTTCGGACAAATAATGCAAATACGCGAACACGATACGCCATGTGAAGTGCCGGCATGAGACACTGCACTACTCGCGCCGCTCGCGGCTGCGTGGACTGTCCGGTTCAAATCCATATAAATATGGTTTACACGTTACGATATTCTTCTAAGAAAAGAGGTTTTAATCAAATATATTAAAAACCTGCTGTAAAAAGAGAGAACATAAATGCGATGTTCTTTCCGGTACTTCTTACGAACATTGTATAAACAAATCAGTAACAGATAATGTTGATGAAAATTTCACAAGCCAGCTTTGAACCCGCATAGCACCTTCTATGAAATACCGGGTCAGGCGCACTAACTATGCTATGGTGGCTCTGTCCAACCCATGCAAAATTTATCAAAATAATTAATTTTACCTATACGTTACATAATATATTTTAGCGGCAAAGAATGTAATTCAGTCATTCTCAAGACACTAACAGTACCACTAGTCCAAAAGTTTGAAGTACCTACTGAACTATGCTGGGAGTTTCTCCGTTAAGGGCCCCACACACGCTCAGCCCCCTTACTCTTGAAGCCGATTCCGATCGATCGAGATTGGTATTGTGAAGTTTCGTACTCCTAAGTTACGACACCAGAGCTAATATGGAATCAGAGCTAATATGAATATTGAGTGAAAAAAATATAAAACTCAATGCCATTTAGTTCACCCAATATGAATCCAAATTAGCGCTGGTGTCGTAACTTAAAAGTACGGAATTTCACAATACCAATCCGTTCCAATACCGATCGGTTTTAAGAGTAAGGGGGGCAGGTTAGCCGACAGATATCTGCCGGCGAACTGATCGTGTGTGGGGCCCTTTAGATCGAATCCGAAATGAAAAGATTCGACAGAGAACCAAAGTAACTGACATAGATCATACGATTAGAATGTAAAATTGGCAATGGGCTGGTCTCATCAGCTTTCGTAGAACCGATAACCGTTGGGGTAGACGAGTTCTGGGGTGGGGACCGCGACTGGGCAAACGCAGTGTGTGGACGCCCCCCGACCAGATACAGAACTGGATACGGACAGCCGAACACCGGGCTCCGTGGGGGACCTGCCCAGTGGATTTCTATAGGCCGATAATGATGATAAATATTAAAAAAAATAGAAAGACTATGTTTGAGAACTCTACACTGAGAAAAAAGGCACCACCAAAAATTAAAAAAACTGTTTTGTAATAGAGGAAAAAAATCAAGTTTTAGTGTTTTAAACAAGAATTTTGCTGTATTTACAACTTTTAATAGATTTTATTAGAAGCTTAGTACTTCAAATTGTAATTTCGAAAATTCCGTTTTTTAGTAATTTAATGTTTTAATGATTATATAGTAAATATTACGAAAGCTTTGTTATTTTTACAAATCAACTTAGTAGTCTTGGTACCTCGTTTTAAAGAAATGATTTTAGTCGATACTAATGCCAATGCAACGCAACAGTACCAACTTTAGTTAATTTTAATAAACAAACATCTTTGTGTTTACTTATGATTTTCTTACAGGACATTCGATTGATTGTAATGATTATTAATTTTTTGTTGATTTTTCGCTCAGTGTACAACAGCTAGCTGATAGGGTGTATTCGACCAAACTGGAATAAGACTTACTCCGAGATTAGTCCATACAAATTCGGCGTTTAATCTAGGTATAAGACCTTATTCCAGTTTGGTCGAATCCATAATTAGTAATATCACGCCAGTTTTCCGGAGGGGTACCTATACCTACGTAGAGACCACATTTTCCATTTGCTAGATTTAGTAACTCTGAGGCAGCAGAAGAGGCAGCTAATTATAAAAGACATTTGTTGTAACGTGATTGTACCGTAACATCTGCTGCGATCTATAACATGAAAAGTGTATTCAATAGAAACAATTGATTCAATTAAATATTACCCAATAGGCGACTACCGCTAGTTTCAATTTAAGACTCGCCCTATTAACCCATATGCTGAGACAACTTCTGGCGGGCACTAACTGATTCATAACAAGGAAAGTTCCGACAGAAATAACCTGCCAAACAAAATACATTTTATTTTTAGTCTGAAGAGGTTCAACTTTAATTTGTGTTTCGTGTGAAATATTGCGTTGCGGTAATCCCATACTGATATTTACATTTGTCCTACCTTCAAATTATTCAGTTTAACGGGGTTATTGACCATCTAACCTTTATATTAATAGATAGTTTAAAAAAACCTGTTTAATAATTTAATGAAGCAATCTGTCATGTCACAATCGTCAAAACCGAGTCGCGTAGGGTGAAAGAATACTACCACTCCTCTCTTCCCTTGGGTGTCGTAAAAGGCGACTAACGGACTAAAGTCTGCACATACAACTAACAGCTTAGAGCCGCAATGGGCTCACCAACTGTCACGCGGAGCACGTGTGCAGTCGCTATTTGGTGAAAAGTGGACTATGGAAGAGGACTGCTTTTGCGATCCTCATTGCCTAGTCTCTGGGGGATAATAGTCGTGATTACATGTATGTATGTATGATGCAATCTGAGTTTTAACAGGAGAAGAAAAACCAGCCGAAGATAAAGCATTACGTACGAAACGTATCAACATAATAAGTATGGGATTCCGTAACCTAAGTAACTACCTACTACAAAACGCTTTATAGTCGTTGCAACATCAAATATGTAGACAAACTGCAAAATAATGATGAAGCAGCTCTGTTACGATGACCATCTCACAAATAACAATATTATGAACCAACATCGATCGATCGAACATTTTTGCATAATGTATTTTGTTTGTGTATCTACCCTAATACAAGTATATGCGTTGCGTACAGTCAAGGAAGTTTCCGGTAGAAGACCACTTTTCGGCGATATTTGCTTGCGTTCCATTCCGCGTACGCACAGTAGCGTGTGCGTAGATGCTGTGTAAGCGAATTAAACTGCGACATGGACTCTTTCAAAAGGGATATTGCGTCACTCAGCGTCTTTTACCGTTTATACCATGGCGAGTGCTCTGAAGAACTCTTTGACCTCATCCCTCCTTCTCCCTTTCTCCATAGGAGTACGCGTGCTGCTCTCCGGAGTCACCAATTTACAGTCTCTAATATTTCATCACGCACAAAGAAATTTGGTGACTCGTTTCTTTGTCGCACTTCCAAAAGATGTAATATTCTACCAGCACACGTATTCCCTCCTACCTATGGACTTCATTTTCACTTAACATCAGGTGGAGTGGGGTTATTTGCCGGGCTTTGTATAAAAAAGGGGGTGTAAAGAGGTTTGCTGACCTGAGGTCGGCAACGCAAAAGCAACACCTCTGATGTTGCAGATGTCCATGGGCGGCGGTGACCGCTCACGTTTGCAGACTGACATTATAAAAAAGGAAGAATAGGTAAGTAAGTATCGCTGAAAAGTGGTCTACCAAACTGATTCTAAAAAATCTTTCACTAACAGAAAGCTAGTCTTGAGTAATTATATTTGAAAACGAAATATCAGTAAGCAAAAATCAATCACGAAAAGGTAAGTTCGTTACAAAATTTTGTAGATTTATTATAAAAGTAGGTAAGAATAGTAGATCAACCAAGAAAATTAGCTAGTGTGCTCTATACACATTAACAAGAGCAAACAACGTAATACTCGTAAGTCGTAACTAATAAGCCATCAACCTGAAATTGTCAACAGTACTTGTACACTAATTGGAGTTAAGAATAAACTGATATAATATTTAGAGTTGATGACTAAATTCACTCTCATTCTTTCACATAAGCAAATTGACATCATCTTTCAGCGATTCAGAAAGCTAAAGTTCGTATCGTAGCAGCGTCTTTCAAGGATAATATGACAAGTGGATGACAATAAAATGGCGCAGCCATGCAACATAGAATTAGGGCACACGCAAAGGGAACATACTCTTAGATTGTAGAGCGGCCATATCGACAACGAGCTGAAATTGTCACGTCGAGACGTCCCGTCCCACTGACACACTTGCGCACACGCACCGCTGAAATAGCCACTGCATTCAGCGCAACTGTCCACGATGCACTCGCTGTAGGCATTACTGAGAATTGTGGCTGGCCAGAGCTAGGGAATTATTAGGCGGCAGCGGTGTTGAAAACGTATATGCACACGGAATGTTATAAAACCAGGATCCTTCTATCAACATTCACTTGTGTTATCTTTTCTACTCCTTCCAAGAAAGCTAGAGAATACCGTCAACGGCGTCAACCAGTGAAACACGCTAGCTTCAAGAAAGACTACACAGAGCCATAAATTAGTTATACTCCCTAAGGTAAAAAGTTATCACACCAAAGACATTGTATACCAATCGAGTTTAACACAAACTGAAATATAAACTCCAGCACAATAAGGTAACTAAAAATAAGCTCTCGTATATAAGTTACTCTCGAATCGACGTCTAAGTAATACGGTTGGTTTATTCCCCAACACGGCCCGTACACAACAATGCAATTTTACAGAGCAGTCACGCCATATAATATCTGCTTCTTTTTGTTGTGCTACAGTTTATAGAAACTAAAATAACCCACCATATTCCCGGCTCACGTTACGTATAATAAAACAAGGCTAGTACTTGCAAAGTTGAGGATATACTAGTGTAGATAAGACAGCGGTTGCAAAAAAGTTAGGCACACATTTTGTTTTTGAAAATGTATTTTAGATAAGACAGGGGTAAACTCCTTTTAAAGTACCTTAATTTTTTTAAGTGTTACTATGAGTTAAGAAAGCTCTAGTTGGCGAAATAGAGTATAGATATTGAAACTAATAGGATAAAAGTATTTGGCAAGCTTAAGTAAGCGACGATGATCCAGAGAGGCAAAAATTGGATGAAAATAGCCGAAAATCGGACTCAGTTCCGTACACAGTGGACTAAAACGTCATGATTATGATGATATCCGTCCCATCATTGACATTAGATAAGTATGTCTAATAAGTCCAAAAGTGTAGCCCGAACCGATTTCCTAAATTCCCACAAATAAGCAGTTGATATGAAGGGATCATAGATACGAAGCAGCCACAACAGACGTAACTCAACACTTTTTAAGACCTTCGCTCGACGCTCACACAGGTATTGTATTGTTAACTTTTGTTACTTTTGCTTGCACTTCAGTTACCTCCCACAAATCAAAACTTGTTTGAAGTCTGCACCGGTGTTTTCAGAGTATTTATTACTCGAATTCACGTACACGCAAGATCTTTCGATTTCACCAATAAATTTGCCACCCAAAAGAGGATGTATGGTATTCACTTTCTTTAACAAGCGAGTTTTCTCTTGGTTATTATTTATGAAAAAGGAATTAACTTTGTTTCTTGTCCGTGCATGCTGCATCGAGCCCAATAATGAATTACGCAAGCCATCGGAGGGCGTCCGGCAGAGTACTCGGTAGGCGGCTCGGTGGGCGTCAGCTATGATTTATACACTTTTATGTGCCGAATTTATTGCTCGTTGAACGCCAACAGTTGGAACCGACCATAATAATCGAGACAACAATACTAACTTATATTACAAATGGAAAAGTGTGTTTGTACGTTGGCCCTGCCTTTGCTTTAATAGGGAGCAACGGATCAACGTGATTTTGCTCAGAGATAGGTGGAGAGATTAAGAGCAATTTTTCAAGTCGATCAAATACAATATTAGTTAGTGACACCTGCATTTTGAATGGACGACGGGAGGAATGATATTAATAATTTTATGCCCCTCGGATATGTACGGTAAGTAATTACAGCGATTCTACCATTAATGATATAGCGGATAAGAAGTTAAAAGTATCACTCACCCATATAAAGAGGCGACTGTCTGCTGCCGACATTATCATCAACGTAGGGGATGCCCAGCGTGGCGATGCCGGTCTGGCCGATGCCCACCACCAGCAGGCAGATGAACAGCCAGGGGATGACGACGGCGGTGATGGAGGAGCGGTCCTTGGTGCTGCTGATCTGGTGGGGGTCGCAGAAGGAGGCGTTGGTGCCGTCGGCGTGGCACACGGGCGCGGGCCCGCCGCGGTGCGCGTCCAGGTGCACGTCCAGCAGCCGCGTGCCGTACAGCACGTGCGGCAGCACGCACCCGATCACGCCCACCGCCAGCACCATCATCATGCACGCGATCCAGCGCGGCCGGTGCCCGCGACCCGCCAGGTACGTCAGAAACAGAGCGGTACATATCTGACCGATCTCCGTCGCCGCCAGGAGCATTCCCGTCGTCTTCGACTCCACTTTAAATAATTTCTCTATCGTCGTCGTCACGCTCACGAAGTAGGTGAGGAACATTCCCTGGAGAACCCATCCCGACAGAAATACGAGCATGAACACTCGTGTCGAATGAAAAGCGGAGCGTGGACCGGCTGCCTGCCCCGCTGGTATTTTGCAGTCGAGGGAGCCATTGTTGTTTCCGGTGGCCAACCGCTCTTGCTCCTCGGGTGTGGCTTCGACGCCTTTCATAGCGGCGTCCTCGGCCGTGGGGCTCGCAGGACCCGCCTCGCCTTCCGCAGAGACTTTAGCGACCGCACTCGCCCTGCAACAACACAAAATACGTTTAAAACTAGAAACATACTGCGGCGGCACGATTACTAAAACTATTAAGTTAACTCACGTCATAGCGCAATAGCGAGTAATGTGTAATATGCGACTTCACAACCCCCGATCCACGACGATCGACGGAGCGTATGGTGGGGACTCACGCGAAGCTCTGATGACTTTAGCGCTTCCGGATAACGGAACTAGTACGTAAGTAATCGAACGTATCGACGTGTTCGCGAAAATATAGGAACAGAATCAGTATGCGGAAACCGACTCGTGCGCATAGAATTCTGGAGAGTCATTCACCGGGAGGAGCGATCGGGCCTCGGGCGAGGGTGTTCGGAGGCTGCGTGCGCACACCCGGCTCGGCGCGCGGAGACTGCACCGCGCAATTACCAGCGCGGCGCAATGCACCCGCTTCGCCCGCCCCTCGGCTTCTCCCCACACGGGGTTTTTATTGGCCGTCTATCCGTTTTTCTGAGGCACGCATATACACACGACGAGAACCGTCTGCGCGACGCCCTTCTCCAAAGAATCCCTCTCGTCTGGACACTTACGGAATGTGTTTGTCCCGCGCAGGAAGCTTTTTTAGGCCAAAACTGTTCATTATACAGATACAATGAATGCACTGCATAGTTATTGTACCATTTTAGTATAACGTTTTTTATTCCGACAGAATGCAGTGTGTATTTTTATTATTAAATTTTAACGAATTAGTGATGGGACTGAAAGCAGTTGCCTGTTAGGATCACAAATAATCTTACATATTATTAAGTAATATGTTTTAGGAATTGATTATTTTGACACTTATTTGATTAGTCTGAGGAAACAGTTTTTTCGAGTAGGTATACTTTTGCAAAGTAAGGCAATGTAATTAATTTGTAACATATCAGTAAGCAGTATTCGTTTCTCGTTTCCTTAGAATGAAAGACAAGAACACGTGAATAAAATTGTGCTCGTCATCACTAATCTATGACATAACATAACTAAAACAAATTTTAAAAGATTTGCTAACTAACAATAATACACATACTGATATAGAATGTAAAGTATTGCATGGCTCCCGTAGCAACACAATTTAAGAGAGAGATTTTAGGTAAATAGGCAGAATAAATCAGTAAACTCTATGCGGGTGCATTGCCCGTATTACAATAATGACAGTAAGAGTAACGATTAAGCAGACGTGTAAACTCTCCCAAATGCGGTTTAGGCAATAGATTTAAGAGTACGTTAACGTACAAACCACAGAGGCCGTATAGTTAGTCTGCAACAACATTGAGACCTATAAAGGACACAGACGCAAAGTTCGCAATAACATCAACAGTAGAATATTAATGTGAACGACTCATACGGTTAACTGGACTTGCGAAACTCACCAGCTGAGGCCGATGACCAGCGACACCGGCCGGCGACGCACTGTTGCGCTACCGACTCTACCGACCAGTCCCACTAAACTATTGCACAGATATATTAATTACCGCAGATAAACAAATGAGAGCTTGACGTGCCCGAGGGATGACTAGAGAGACAAGTCTTTTTTTTTGTTTTTTTTTACCACGAGCGCCGATAAGTGCAGCGCTCGGACGACTGCATTCCCAGATAAGTGCAAACACGTACAATAGCAGGACTATCGGCGCATCGTTATCACACAGTGAGATAACATTTAATGTGTACCACTGAAATAGTCCGCCCGAAAATAATTCTGTTACGACATATTTCACATGAGTAGGTCAAAGATTGTCTTAGCGAAGCTAGCATAGGCGGGATCGAACTAACGTTACTACACAAAATAAGCATATTTGAGCAATTCTTTAACCACGATCTATAAATTAGCATATTGAGCAATTCTTTTTCCACGATCTATCTATGTTATTCCATTTCAGGAGAACTTTATTGATTCAAAAAGCA
Source organism: Scoparia ambigualis (assembly GCA_963921215.1). Classification (NCBI taxonomy): domain Eukaryota; kingdom Metazoa; phylum Arthropoda; class Insecta; order Lepidoptera; family Crambidae; genus Scoparia; species Scoparia ambigualis. The sequence continues at coordinate 5,399,892 of OY992504.1, forward strand.
ATTAGTAGCGCCAATTATTTTTTTATCTGAATATGTTCGCAAACAATTACGCAAAAGTATATAATGTTTTATTCTATATGATGTTATTTGCCATGCGCAAAACCTATGTATTTTTTTTTTTACCTGATACACATAAAGTAAGTTTAAGTGTCGAAAATTGCTATAGCAGACGACGAGACGGTTCGTTAACAGCCATTATGCCCTGCACGCAATTTTAACGATCACAATGGAGGACAATAAATGACGATTTATTTAATCTCATAGCGCGATTGAGCGGCAATGAATCATATGACACCAGCGCCGAGCAATCTATTGGCATAAATTGAATAAACTAACTTGTCAACACGACATCCATAAAAAGAAAATAAAGAACAATGGCCATTATTGACCTGATTTTTTTGGAAATGTATAAAATCAAGTGCTATTGGCAAAAATAGTTCTAAATTCATTTAATCAAACCATGTTATCTAGGTTTCCATTAAAGCTCTAGGAGTAATACAATATTGTGTTTTCTATTTCTAGGGTAGTAACTAAGTTAAGGTTTTTGAACGCACCCTGCCACCTGTGAGTCGGCAGTGTGCGTTCCGTTTCACCTTTGTATTGTCAGTTGAACGTGATGTTTGATAAATTATGGGTAGGTAATATCAGTAAAGAAAGCGTTACTATTACTTAAAATACATTTAACATTTTGAGAACAGTTATTAACACAATAATTCATAATTCACTCATTAAAAATAAATAAGAAAAAGAAATAAAAGAAAAAATGCTGAATAGCAGGCTGTATGCGCTAGAACACTTTGCCTTATCCCTAACGGAAGAACAAAACTAAAAAAAATGTCTGTCGCTCCGTGAGTGATGTAGTCTGTGGCTCCGTGTGTGTTCGTTGTGTTCAGTGCGTTTGTTTGTTGTTTTGATTTTGAGTTTTCCTTTTTGACCTACGCTATCCTCTGGACTCTGATATTATAACGAGTTTCGGCTTTTGATTTCTGGACACCGATATCTTCTCACACCGACTAACACTTGGCTCACGATTACTGGACACTGTTGGCTTGCGATTTGGATTTTATGATGCAGAGTTCAATATCAAGTGTGGGCGCATTCTGTACATGACTGCAGTTTGTTTAGATACAATTCGAGTTATTTCATTACTCAGCGATAACCATCAATGATGTTCATACCTTTTACTTACATATTTTGTACCATGCAGAAGCACAGTAAAGCTCACATAATACTGTGACAGAAGTGCCTCAATTCTGTTATGATTGTCATTGATTGTCACATTTGATTAAACTTTTACAAATAACTATATTGTTTAAAAATACCTACATTAATTATTATCAGTCTATTCAAATTGGTTTAATTAGAATACAATTAAACTATTATTCTGTTGTCTGTGACAATAATGTGCTTAATATTTTATTATGTACTTATATAATGTCTTATTTTATTTAAGATTACTGAAGAGGATTACATTTGTGAAACTTGCTATGAAATTGCTATGAGGGAAGTAAATCGAAAAATGGTCACTTTAAGTGGTGTTGGACAGAGTGCAAGCAAGAAAGACATACACAAGTCTGCGCAGTGTGGTTGCTCATTAAGACGACAGAGTCATCTTATTTGTATTAATGATCCATCACCCATGGAAAGAATAGTAAGAACTATTATAGAAACAAGAATCAATCCACTTTTTTCTCTTAATTTAATATTTACCTTAATTTAACTCTTAAAAATGTTAATTGTAAGACTTTTATTTCTGATCTGTCTATGAACAAATACTTAAGTTATGTGTCTGAATCTTATAAATAAAAAAAAGAAATTGTTTATTATTTAGTTCATAGGTACCTACTTTTTATAAGAAATGTAAAATAGTAATACTTGATCATTTAAAAATAAAAAACTATTTTATTTTCTTCTATAGATAATGACATCAGATCGAATATGCCATTCGTGTTGGGTCAGTATCAGAAGGTCAGCTGTACGTCAGCAGCAAATCGATGAAGCACGAGCTCAAGATGACGAAGAACATCAAGTTGAACCAGTTAACGTGGAGGAAAAAATAATTGTGGACCAAAATGTAGTAGATGAAGAGCAAGGTATTGGCGCTGTGACAGGACTCTTAACAATGCTGAATTATCGTCGCGCCTCAAATACTGCGTCACATTGCTTGTTTCCTGAGTGCACTAATAGGATTCTACACAACATTTCAGACTCTCTAAGAGCTACAATACTTAGCTCACATCATTATTATATACAAATTCATGCTCGTATTTTGTCAAGAGCATCTATTTTTTCATGATTGGGATACATTATATAACTCTGATAGAAGCATTAGAATATTCACCGTTGAACAAGTGGAACATATCTTTTCATTTGTAAATGCATTTAGTCTTGTTTCGACCTTTTCATAATTTCGACTTTGTCATATTGTTAAATGAAGTCCCACATATCCAGGAAGTTCATAGAGGTGTTTTAGGTTTGAGGGTTTTAGGGTCGAACAATAGGCTGTTGCGCCCACGTAATGACGTTAGTCTGGTACCTTGGATGGGCTAAATATCAATCCAATATATCAGCACCGGCAGAGTTTTTGGATGAGGTAGCTGTAAGATTAGGTAGTGATGATGAATAAAAAATATTATGTACCAAACAGAGGTGTTTTATTTATTACCTTTAACATCTGTAGGAAGAAATTGGGCATAACTGCTCAAGTACAAACCAAAGAGAAAAATAATAATACAGGCACAAACTCATTTGTTATTTAAGCTTCAGTGTTGGTGTACATCATAAGTACTTTTTAGTTAGTAATATCGGCATGTGCTCTTATACACGAAGTACCTAGATCTTATCAGTCATGATGACATTATTAGGTACCTATTGGTTTATCAATGTAATGTGTTTTAGAGTTAATTTAAGTAAAAATGGTACCTGTTAAAAATAATTAACATGGTATAATGTCAAAATACAATACAAACAATCAAATCTTTAAGTGTTATTTTTAGACTTCCTAGAGCTTTACTATAAAATCTGACTTCAGATCCTTAAACAATGACAAATAACGATCACATTTTGCTATGAAGGGGATTTATACAAGTTAACTCATTGACAGGTTTTCAAATGTATGGACAGTGGCCATTGTTCTTTAAATTAAGCGCACGTGTACCCAGAAATCAGATAAGGCCCTCCACAGATGGCGCAATAAAAAACAGTTGGGTGCAGCCACAGACCACGCGGCCTGAGGATGCAGCAAACAAACATTAAAAAGATTGACAACACAAAATCAACTACGATGAAAACAAATTAAACGTCATCCTCCATCAAGATTCGCGGTAACCAAACGAGAATTACCATACATACAAATATGAGAGATGGATTCTTTACGCATTTCGGTTTCCTATACGAACTTCCAAATCGAAATTATTAAAAACCATTAAGCCAATTTTGATGAAACTTTGCATGCTAAAGTAAAACACAGGGATCTAAATAGTTTGTTGAAAACATTTTAAAAAACGTTTATTTAGCTGAGTTATTGCGATTTAAAGTCCACTATAGAAAGTTTAAAATCGTAAACCCTCTTAAGGTTGATTCACACATATCAGTGAAGCCACAGTTCCGACGCAGTACCGGCACAGTGAAAAATATTCTTTCAAACATTCTCTATGAACGTATCCCCACATATCACTGAAAGCACTGTGTCGTCACTGACACATATCAATGTGGGGATACGTTCAAAGAGAATGTATGATAGAATATTTTTCACTGTGCCGGTACTGCGCCGGTACTGCGTTGGAACTGTGGCTTCACTGATATGTGTGAAGCAACCTTTATCGTGTCATTAATGCACGTTCCCTTCCCTTGTAACTGACAAGCATGAATAGCAAAAAAAACAACAAAGGCGAAATAGTACCAGCCTAAACAGTACCTATAATTAACATAAAATAACGAATATGACGACCTGTTAAAATTCTCACGGCATCAGCATATTGGAACAACATTTACGCAGCAGAGCGCGCAAGTTCGTGTTCAAGGGACATAAACCATAGATCGTGATGCCATGACGGGCGCAAGAAGACGTCTATGATCACTCCATAGCTAAGTGAGAGGACAACGCGCGCGGTCAAGGTAAGTGAGCAGGACCCTTACCACCATCTCATAATGCGATTCATTTTAGGACCTAAACTGAATAGAATCGCTTATTCGTACTACCACGTCTTATAAACGTCTCAGATGGAGAGTCGTTTTTTGACAGCGATTCACTTATAAGTTGGATCGCTGACACGACTTCGTTCATTCAATTTGTATGAAATTTGCTACCACCACGTCCCTTGACGACCTAAACTGATACGCGTAGCTGTCATTTAAAGCGAACCAAAATAAGTTGCTATTTTTTAACCTAAAGTGAATAGAATAAGTGATTTGTGTTATTCCTGTTGGATTTGATTACAATAAATTGTTTTCGTGAGTATCCAGTGATGTGAAAAAGCTTCATCAGGTATTGTATTTAATTTATACTTAAATATTTTAAGTTTAAAGTTAGTTTTATGCGTTCCATAACCTAACAATAATAAATTCTTTGTGTTTAGAATAATGTGAGTAACTAAAGGATGGCTTGACGAACTTCGTACAACGAACATAATGGTCTCTATAGTCCAGCCACCTGGGAGTCAATAAAATCCCGAAAATAATAGGTAGGTACCTAAGTACTTTGTTTACTCAAACATGTAAGGTCATTTGCTTTCATAGACATTGTCTTTACCGAAATTGAATAACAACAAAAGACCCGTAATTTTAGTTGTAAGACAATGCATTTATTGTAAGTTGGACGACCCAAAGGCGTGGCAAAATTTTATTTTTATCCTAGTTAGTGTTATTGTTTCACGAGAAACTGTCGTGGCGGGGTGCTGAACCCCATCTGGTCGGGTATAGTGAGACCTTTCGCGAAATTTCGGTTCCCAGCCCCCACTAGCCTGCACAACATCAAAAGGAGAACTGGTTGTCCGGTCCGAGTAGTCAGTTCCATCCACATAGTGTTAAATTCCAGTTCCATCCGAATGGTGTTACATTCCATATCAATCCTGAGAAGTAACAATGATAGTTACATCTGAACAGTCAGTTTGTTCGAGTCAACCGCTTTGAATTAAAAGTAATTATAATTTAAGTAACTAGAAATGTCCGCTGTAGGAAAATAATTCATTACCTAGGTATCGACTTACAATATTTTATTTTTTAGATGTCGGATGAATGGGCCAAATTAGAGTTCTTGGAGAACGACTACAGCGAGTCAAATTTAAGGCGAAAGCGTCAGCGTATGTCGCTAAGGGTACAGGCGGATGCTTTTGAACTTGACGACCGAGAGTTCATTCGGCAATATCGCCTATCCAAATCATTGGCGCAAGAGCTTTGCGAGGAAATAAGACTAATGATCAGGGAAACAAGACGGTCTAGTGATCTGTCTGTGGAGACAAAGGTAGGTAGAGCACTGCCAAATTTTCGGAAACTTACTAAGTATATCAGTGTTACCTACTGTTAAATAGTTTTAGTAGGTGATTTGTATGTCAATTTGAAACTTTATTTTATGCCTATTTCAGGTTTTAACTGCATTGTCGTTTTATGCCAATGGCTCCTATCAGAGACCCATTGGTAGTATCAGTGCACATTCAATGGCTCAACAAACAGTGTCATCGGCTATAGCACAGGTGACAGCATGTCTAAATTCATCTGCAATGAGAAGAAATTATGTGGTTTTTCCAAAAAAATCAACAAGAAAGGTCTCTCATTAGAGCAGAGTAAGTCATAATTAAATTTGAATTTGACATATACAATTAAAGTGTTCATTTACAATTTTCTAGCCGACTTAAAGATTGTATTTAAACAGGAAATCCTTGAAACTATGGTTGTCTTTGTTTTTTACATAAATGACAAAATAACTCTGCTAAGTCCAAACTGTCCAAACCTATCATCCACAGTAGACAATTAAACATAATAGTGGACAGTTTACTGTACCTATGAAATGTATGTATATGTACTTGTATAAATTGAAACAAAATATTTGGTGTGAGATCATTCAATTTATTACCATTTATAATAAAATAACAAGTCTGTTATTTTATGACTATTTAAACTAACATTTTTAATATTTACAAGGTTCTACAAGAAATTTAACATTCCCGGGGTGATAGGATGTATTGATTGTACTCATGTTGCTATAATCAGACCTTCACAACATGAAGAAAGATATTACTGCAGGAAACACTATCATTCCCTCAATGTACAATTGGTGAGTTTCTTTACTACAACGTAATTAAGTACTCATTTTAAGTCATTTACCGTCAATAAATTGTCCTGTGATGGTCCCTCCAGTGGAAATGGTTCCAAAAATCATGATGTTAGCAAATAGGCTACTTTTCATAATAAATTTGAGTACATTTAAGTATGTTATAAAATTATTTTGTTTTCTTACTACAACGGGTAAGTGCTTGGCCATCTTCTCACCTGATCGTAAGTGACGATAAGGACGAAGGTGGAAGCGGAATCCTCAACCACTGAGGAACTGGCTATCTTATTTCAAACTGTCGGAACACAACAATGCTATAAACATCGTTATTATGGTGACAGACTTAGATAAGATGGTGGTAAACTAGCCAGGAGACTTAACAGCCCTACCAACCAAACCGGCCACAAAAAGATGTAACCCCCCCCCCCCCCCCCCTCGTTGGGAATCGAACCCAGGACCTCTGGGTCTGAAGCCGGTAGCCACTAGACCACAGAGGTGGTTAAAAATTAATAATAATCTACAATTTTATTAATATCAATTTTATTACAGATTTGTGATGCCAATATGCAGATTACTAGTGTTGATGCTAGTTATGGTGGAGCAACCCATGATATTTTTATATGGAATAAGCATCCTATAAAAGTCATCTAGAAAGTCTGAATGAATCTGTGTGGTTACTTGGTAAGCATTTTTTATTTATTTTAACACACAAGACAGATAATTTAATAATTATTGTTAATTTACATAGGTACTAAATACTCTTTTACTATAAATTAATGAGACACTATTTCCTTTATATTCTTGGTATTAATCAGTCTATTGTTTAAATTTTTAAAATAAAATTCTATACTAATAAATTACCTAATCTCTAAATGTTTCAGGTGATTCTGGGTATCCATTAAGGCTATACATTATGACTATTGTCAATGCATTGCCAAACACTCCAGAGGCTCACTATACTCAAATGCATGTTCGGGCTAGGAACATTGTAGAGAGGACTATCGGGCTACCTCAATTGTGAATGCTTGTGTAATCCTTCACAACATATGCAACAAGGCAAACACAGAAGTCTGACTGAGCGATGCCGAACTTCAACAAGAAGCTCAAATGCAGCCAGGAGGAGAAGTCTATAACCCCAGTTGTGGTAATAATCCTGACTTGCAAATGGGACAGGCTACAAGGCAGGACCTCATTCAACGTCTGTGGCAGGCAAGGGCATCCTAAAATGAAAAATAACAAGTTGATAATATTCATTGATTGTTACTGTTTATACTTAGTTTCCTAAAAAAATATTAAGTTACCGTTTGTCTGATATCAAATATTTTCTTTAGAGTAGAGTTAGCATTTAGTTATTATTAAGTTTAGTATTTAAAGTAGGTAAGGTAGTTGTATTGTAAAATTATATTAGTTTAAAAACCTAGCACAAGTTTCTTGCCCATTCCTTTAATTTTTTTAATATTAAATATGTATAATGCAATGTAGTTAAATTATCAAATTAAAATTAAACCCTTACTCATCGTGAATTTAATATATTTTTTATTTCCCTTATATCCTTAACTAAATATCTAAGGACATTTAATTGCTTCCGTGACAACGTAGTTCTATCACTGGAGTCTAATACCAGCGCTCTTTGTGCCGCCTCTTGCGTCATCAGTGGTTCACCTCGTCTCAGCCTCTGCCGTGTTGGTGCGAGTCTCATCGTCGAATGCTGTCGAGGCGGCGGCGTTTGAATCCGCATACGGCGAGAGGTGTACGTCGAGATCGTCGCTCGAGTGGAAGGCCCGCGGTGGCTGCGGGGCTGGCACGCCGCGACATGAGACGAGGTGGACGACGCGGCGTCGCTGGTAGAAGAACAGCAGGTGACGCAGGTGGAGGGGTTGCTGTTGGGTGCTGCTGCGCGTCATAACCTACAGTCAGTAGTGCTGGGTATGGCCACTGTGACAATGAACTTTTCGAGCAATGCTGACTTTGGTCTGCTGGTGGTGCCTGTAAAACAAACAATCGTTATTGTACTTTATCTACCAGCTGCTAGTCGATGATTCAAAAGTAAAAGTGATTTCCTTCCAATTTTTAAAATTAATAAAATATTTCCATATCCTATGCCATTGCCAGGGTTTAGCATAACTCATAAATTTGAATGTTTGTTTCTATAGTAAATTTTGGCATCCTATTAAATTATTTCCAAATTTTTTAAGGGATGAATTTAAAGAAACTGAAGGATTGTTTACAAGGCAAATTTTATAAAAGTAATACACTTCATCATAATAATATGAAATTTGCTAAAAATAAATTATACTGATTCTCTATTTATTGATGTCAATTGAATTATTTAATAGGACTGTATGTATTAACTGTTACTGAATTAAATAAATAAATGATAAGTACTCACATCATGAAATGGTTTAACCCTGGCATCCGGATTACCAGAACCAAAATCCTCTCCTACAATTTGGAGGAATTTTATTCTATATCTGTCAATAGGTGCACTTTTGATGTCCACCACCTGTATGTTAAAGTGATACTCGCACAGAGACCACTCTAGACTTAAGCTTGGATTTATAGTCATTCCAGTACTGTAATTTAAGAAGTACAAGGTTAAATTAGTTTTATTCAAAACTAAACTAATGTTACAAAGGAAAAGAGTTATTGTCATTACTCGGTAAGAGGTTGCCGTTGGCCTTATGGGCTTATTGAATGAATATGCATTTTATTTATATTGTACCTACTTAAACTGCTATGCCACACGGGATACATGGCGTGCACATTCTCTTTAATATACATACATAAAATCATGACTGTTATCCCCAAAGGGTTAGTCAGAGACTGCCTAGTCTGTGGTAGAGGACTGTCTTCATTGCCTAATGAGGACAGCAAAGCAGCCCTCTACCAGTCCACTTTTTAACAAATTGCGACTGCAAATGTGCGTAGCGTGACAGCTGGTGGTGATCCAATCGCCGCTCTATGCTGTTGGGTGTATGCAGTCTTTAGTTCGTCAGTCGCCTTTTACGACACCCAAGGGAAGAGGGGGTGGTAGTATTCTTTCACCGCTACGTACGCAACACTGTTAATTTTAACAACATTAGACTTTTTTTATTTATATTTAAACTGCGACGCTGCTACGACGAGGTCCCACGCCTAAAGAAATTAAACCTACTAGGTATGTCTTATTGAAAAACAAACAGCCACTTGAGAACACTTCAAACACACATTCCATGAGTTCGTAAGTTTGAGACTGCGAAGGCGCGGGATGTGAACAAAATGTAAACCAACCACACATGTACACAAATTACTAGGTTTTCTAAAGCAATACTTCAATTTTAAATAGGTACTTACGGCATTGTTAAACCAAAAAATGATTAAATACTATTTATTTTTTGAATTTAAACACCGCGGTACCGCGGGTGACTACACTTGTGTACACGTGGTACACTTCACAATGACAGATTTCACAGAACGTACGTTCAAAGTTCTGTGTTTCAAACTCGTGTTGTCAAATCTTTGTAAATAAAAAAAATTGAAATTATCGATACAAAGGTATCACATACGTGCTTTTTTACTCAAAACTTTACAAAACAATGTTTTAAATTGATTGTAGTAACATTAAAATTATATTACGTTAAATAAAGTAGGTTTATAAAACCGATTATTTCCGCAACTTTTTAAAAGTAGTTTACGAACGCTCTTCAAGCTGACTTGAAAGCGAGACGCACTTATAGCAATTCTACGTAGCGCCATCTCTTTCTTTTCTCAAGGTTAGACACGCAGACCAGCGACAATGGTCATTCATTCGATCGGACCAAATGCGGCTCAGATTATTTAGGATGATGGTACGGATCTAAGCGATTCAATTTCAGAACCTATACTGAACTGAGTAGAACTTGAGTCGTTTGCTAAAAGATGGCGGTAAGGGCCCAGATACCTGTTGTCGATGACACCGCACACTCGACATTAATCTCCAATTTAAACACAACTTAACGTTGTAAGGTACATTTTGGTTTGCCCACCGTGCCCGATTTCGAAGAGTAACCAATGCTGTCAATATAAAAAATATAGTCCGAAGTAAATATAGCAACTATAAACACAGACGTGCGCGTGGTTCAGCTGCACGTATTGCTTTGCTTACCCACAAAAAATCAGATAAAGATAAATCGAAATTTTGCAAATAGCAAGTAGACAAAACAGAAATTGAAGAATATGAAAGCCTAATATGCCTGCCGTTTTACACCAACTCTATCTACACAAACAATAATATGAAACTCGAACACAATGTTTAAATAAAACCAGAAAATTATGTAAAGTAATGAAGAGACTAATTACAATTTGGAAACTAAGTAGGTGCTGATAGTTATGTACGAGTAGAATAGTTAACTTAATTTAATTTAATTATACCGATTTCTATTGTTTCACAACGAAGAAAATTATACCTAGAGTAGAAAGAAAAAATGATAATGGGCTTTGTTCATATCATAATGCATAACGATTTTCGACATTAGGTCGAACTTTCAGCATTATCTAGTTTTCATAACAATTCCTAACATGTTTTATTTATAAAATACGAGTTACTTACGGCTAAAACCCGAAGATCAGCTAGACCAAGAATTAAACATACTTTAGTCCAAATATTAGCGACTGCACATTATTTGTTACCATATATGTAAACCTATTCCAACCCAATTTTCTTGTTATCGATTAAACCTGGGAGTGATTGCATTTAATTTAGCCATCACTTTTTATTAAAATACAGATTCTACCAAATTGAAAAGATCGACTTATAATTAATAATAAAGGATGTAATGAACAGACAATTAAAAACGACCAGAATTGTTTTTGAGGCAATTCGTACGTACGTAATTGGATTAGCATTTAAAGGGGAATGTCTTAATTAAGACACAATTAACATTTTAAATTGTTATTCGGCGCCCAATGCTGACTCCTGGGATCAAGTTCCACTTAATTTCAACTTTGCATGTTAATGTACAGTGGTGTGCCAACTAGTTTAGCTAACTAAGCACAGTCGGATAGTCTCAGATTCTCAGCTAGGTTGGGTGCCAATCATTCTGTTAGAAGTATAGTTCATACATAAGGTTTCTGATAATTTATTAGATTTCTTTGGTAAAGGACTGCTTTTGCGGTCCTCATTGCCTAGTCTCTGACTAACCCTTCGAGGATAATAGTCGTGATTATATGTATGTATGCTGTTGCTTATACCAGCAGATGGCAAGTCACGATAAAGTTGAAGGTGGAAACGCATTTTACCTAAAAGTCTCGACTTCTGAGGAACTACCTATTTTTTATCTCCTACTGACGGACAATGGTAGACCCTCCAAGCAGAATTTACTACCAACTCTACTGCCAACCAAGCATGTACAATATGAACTCTTCGTTGGTAAATAAACCCACCAAAGCTCTTAAAGATACTACTAAACTACAAAGGGGGTTGAATAAAAGACCCGACCATAGTAAAAAATTAACAAGGTTTAAGTACTTCACGTTAAAGAAAAAATACAAATTTCTGAACTATATCAGCCTGAAACTTTTTATTAACGCAAAAATAGGTTCAACATGTATGTTGTAAGACTTATTTTACCTCAATCTGGAGATCTTTTTCATAGGAGATGTTCCATTCCCCATACATTGTCCGCCCCACAAAAATGAATTAATGTTACTTGATCAAAATTTAATTTCTGTATTGGTTTTTCATCCTGTTCTAAAAATCAACAGTAGTTATTGTTGTAAACAGAGGGGTTTCAAAGATAAAAAATATTTAATATTAATTCCTTGTAACATTTGACATTGCCGCCGAATATTTTATTACAATTCATATTTTTAAACATAGGAAAAGCAAAGGGATTAATCTCATACAATCTTAATATAATGTGATAGGTACGTAATTTGTGATATGCACAATTAGCATAAGTTTTCAAATAAATGCTGTCATTTAAGTGACAACTTATTTCTTTAATTTCTAACTTTACCTTTTTTTTCTTAACTTTTAAAGAATAAAATGTATTTTGATTAGATTTTTTTATTTATTTATATAAGGTTAGGCTCAAAAATCCTTAACGCCAATGGGGTAAATTATTACAAAATAGCAGATGTGGTAGATAGGAAATGGCGTAAGTCTAACTTTAATTCCTTTTTAAACGTACCTAATTTTCAAAATAACATAAAACACCGCATACCACCTACGAAGTATCTATAATATATAATATACATTTACTATAAATTACACTGCAATTTATTGTTTATCAGGTAGCACGGTATTTTTCATTATCGAAACATGAAACGTCTCTAGGGCAGAAATGGAACATCTCCTTTTCAAAGATACTCCGATCAGTTTAATATTGATCGTACCCTATAGACATGACTATTTAAGAAAAATCATTAGAAACGACGAATTTCCTTTACCAACCTGTTACTAAAAATACTTTTAGACTCTTGTGTTTGATTCATGTTATCACTCCGATTGTCAACCAGCAGACTAATCAGTACGTCTCTATAGCATTCTATACAGACTCACCTGACCAGCTCTACATTTGCAAATCAAATTCAAGTTAATACATGCATTAATTCTAGCAGCTGCTGCTAAATGTCGTTGAGCCGAATGATATATTGATCTGATAAGTACAAAACACTTAATAAGTATTAGATTCCAATACTAAGATTTAAGTCATTTAAGTATAATATAAATACCATAGTATAATGTGTTGCAACTTGCACGATATACTGATACGAGTATCTACAAGATAATGATATAATATCTTGGTGCTAATAAATCACTATGCTATTGAAGCTGCTTTCACACTACGCTATACTATTGTGTTATATAGTACAGCAAACAAGGACCAGCGTGTAGTAAGTCAATAATATACACCAAGATATTTCATTGGTTTTGGAGTCGAAACCCTATTCATGTTTATCATCAGTAGAAGCTAATTAGCATGCAAAACTAAAAGTATGAGCATAAAAAAATCATTAAAAAATATCAATAAAAATGTAAGAACCCTTAGTACCGGACGACCTTATGAAAGTCAAGGCGCTTCAAACGCTGCTCCGCCTACCCCGCGCCCCGCCGCCGGCGGTGTACTAGTAGATAAGGAGAACGTTACTTTACTACGTGTTTTCGACAAAAAGTCACTTTTACAACTTTTTTTTCTTTGCTCGTAATGCGATTATTATTTCATAAATATGTACAGTACAACACTTTTTTTGTATTATAAGGTTTTCGGCTCCAAAACCAATGAAAAATCTCGGTGTATAGTACGGTTAAGTGTGAACGTGTACATATTAATGTATGGTGCGCGATATTTTTGTGCTAAGAACTATATGCTATATACTATTATATTACAGCGTAGTGACAGCAGCTTTATACATCACTATAAAGTTACTGGTAACATATAGGTATATTGATACTAGCAAACTTTTCACGAATCTTTAAGTTTTAATATTGATTTCAACATTATAAATAACCCAACTAATGAAACTTTTTGTTGTGTGCGAGCCAATAAATTAAATATCAATCGCGAGATAACACAAAACACAACGAGCTATGAATCAAATCGACTCTTCATTATCAATAAAGAAAACAGTGAAACAAAAACTGAAGTAAATTAAGAATAATAAATAACACAAAAGGACACGCAGCAAAACGAATGCTTCAAGAAGGTGTGCATAAACAACGTCTTGACATGAGACGCCCTGCCGCGCCCTAAAGATATAGTGACTTGCTGTCTCCAACACAATATATATTTTATAACCTTACTCCAATGTCTGTACCTACCCATCCGCCTAGTGGTAGGATTCTGATTCCCAGAAAACAAGTGAATCGCAACACCCTCACACCTATTCCGGCGGCCAAACAAAATTATTTTACATTGCTGTGTTACATTTCGGTTTGAAAGGTACAAGATCTATCGCTTTTATATAAAAATATTTTAGTGGGTTTTATGGTGGGAGGAAAGTCCATAAATCATTTTGTTGCCGGTATTTAAAAACCGGCCAAGTGCGAGTCGGACTCACCCATGAAGGGTTCCGTAGCAGCAAGTAACATCATATAAAAGTTCTTGTAGATTGTTGTAACTTTGATCGATGTTTTAATAATAGTGTATTTTTTTTTAATTTATTAATTTATGACGTATTAAAAAAAACTACTTACTAGATCTCGTTCAAACCAATTTTTAATGGAAGTTTGCATTGTACATCATATATTTTTTTTAGTTTTATCATTCTCTTATTTTAGAAGTTACATGGGGGGGACACATTTTACCACTTTGGAAGTGTCTCTCGCGCGTCATAGTATTCAGAATGATGCATAGATACCGCCCTTAAACGTTCGCTTATTGATTTTGTTACACCCTGTATATATGCCGTACGTAACTTAATTTTTACAAGCACATTAGCTGAAGCTGCAGTTTTGGCGGCGTGCGCGTGCCCTTCTTGGTGTCACAAGCTTTATTGGGCTGCGTTGACGCTTTCAGTATCATAAACAAAACACGGCAACAGAGGGCTCATGAGTTATCATCTGCAATCCGAACTGATGTAAAGACTGCAACTTACCAGCGATGTATAGATACGCAACTTACACGGTCACTTTTGTTAATGCATTCTTTATCGCGAAGTATGTGACAGGCGACGCGACACTCTGGGTAGGGTTGGCGGCCCAAAAATCGAAAAGCCGGACACAGATTCATATTTAGCCGGACATTTTGCCGTGTAAGCCTTATAGAATATTGAAATTTGAAAAGAAATGTAGTATTTTTACTTGTTGACCCCGCGTGTACGAGATCGCGAATTACGAGCCATGTGTGGCTGCCTGACTCGCTCGCTTCGGTATGCATCTTTTGGCGAGCGCAATGGGATTGAGCAAAAACCTAACAAAAGCCGGACAGGCTGGACTTTTATATATTGGCCCGGACCCGACTGTGAAAAGCCGGACTCCTGCCAACCCTAACTCCGGGTGACACCAGTCCGAAGCGATAAGGAGCGCACGAAAATTTACGTGTAGCAAACTTAGTGATGTCCGCTCGCTATGTCCAACGAAGCATCAAAAAGCTTTGAACGACCGACATTACATAACATTTACATGACATATAAGCATTACTTGACATTCGTTAATATCGCACGGCGGCGGTGCGATTTTTAATCTAATCATCACATCACGGAACTTTGCCCGCAGTGGTCCGTCCGCAAGGCGGCATCCGAAAAATTCACGAAGCTGACGAGGAAGTGGCTGAGTGGGTCGTAAGACTTCCTTTCACATTTTAGAATTCGCTGCATATACACACCATACGCAAATAATAATAGTAAGGCTGTGATAATAGTGATCGATCACAGTAACAATAATTTTTGAATTATGTACGATATACATATCAACTGCTGAGAATTTTTAAGTAAATCTAGGGCCTGGGTTCCGAACCTGGGGGTAATTACCCCCGCGGGGGTAAAATACTCATTTTGCGGGGTAATAAGGCGCAGGAAAAATTGTGTGGTTTAGAGTTTATCTGCAAGTACTTAATAGATTCAATTGAGTAATATTTTCTGAACATGGATAATTGTCAGTCCAACTCTTGGATATTAAGATCATTTTCTGCAAGATTATTTACGGAGGGGTAAAGTCAGTTTCCCTAATAGATCATAGGGGTACCAAGATTAAAAAGGTTAGGAACCGCTGATCTAGGGAGTACTAGTACTTGCAGTTACCTTATAGTAAAAGTACCTATCACATTGCTGGGCCAAGGCCTGTCTTGAAATCAAGTCATCGATACAATTGATGGTTATTGGCTTAATTACCACGCTTGATACATGCGGGTTGATAATCACAAACAATACATAGATATCTATATAGAAAAATCCGAAACAACCTATGCCCGATCTGGGAATTGAACGCTTTGCCACTCGGCCACAGAGGCGTTATCATGTGCTACAAGTTATCACAGTTATTATCACACAAGTTTAAAAATAGTACCTCAGGGTCTCAGAGCTATTGAACAAGTCGTACCCGTATAAAAATAAAATTTAAAAAGTCACCATCAGCCTATGAACGTCCCACTGCTGGGCACAGGACTGCTCACCTCACAGGGAAAACAGTACTTGGGCAGGTTAGAACATAGTCACATAGCCCACCAAGCTGGCCAAATGGTGGGTTTTTCGAAAATAAAACAAGAGAACATTAAATCCAATACTAAGGTGGACATTCTATGTAACAAATTAAAGATGGAATTTTACAAAATGCGGAGCGCGTTGTGTGAGACAAGGTCGCCACCACTAAGTAGGTAGGTACCACCAATTTGACACTGCTCACCTCCGCTCATTGAACAAAGTGGAACGTGTAGATGAAGAAACGAAACGCTACCCTGTGATCGTTTAACAAGCCCCACCAAATAATGTAATAGATTTCATATTGAAGGCGATATTAATTTTAACTTTAAATATAATGGGGCAAAGGACTAATAGCACTTAGAGCGCAGATTAAATAATAGTTACTACGTAACTAATGAGAAGGTTTTTGACGTGACAACGTCTTATAAATTGGTTTGCCGGGTGACACTTCAAGAAACTGCGTTACGCTCCGCTCACGTTATGCGCTCACAATGAGAGCGAGTGAGAGGCACGCGTCCCTTCCACTCGGGCATGGTTAGCCCGCCTAAGAGCGAGAGAGACAGACATAAAAAGTGAAAGACACGCGTCCCTTCCATATTATTTCATCCTTCTTCCTACTATACGAATGAATATTCACATTAAAATTATTTTACCACTCAAAGTCGTTGTCACGTAAAACTTTCGCCCGTATACCGACTTTACAGGCAACCAATTTTTAGTTATAATAAATAAACAGTGTGTGTAAATGAAATATTAATATGTTATTATCGGATTCACAATTACAGTACTTACAGATACTTAGCAAAGAGAAATCGCTTTTCAATAAACTTTTGTGATCGAACTTTTGTGGTGCAAGTGTTAAGTTCATCGCAGACAACTTTAAGGTATCACAAAAACATTGAACCTTGTGTAACAAGTCCTGTTACATAACATTATGCAAATACATAAACAAAATTTTTGACGATGTGCACAGAACGTATACGTATAGGTAAGTCACCACAGTCAAAGAAAATATACCACAGTAGTAGAATGACGAAAATGTAACAAAAAGTAGGTACCTAACCGCCTCTGTGGTCTAGTGGCTAAAGCTACCTGTTTCAGACCCAGAGGTCCCGGGTTCGATTCCCAGCGGGGGGTACATCTTTGTGTGCTCGGTTTGGTTGGTGGTAGGGCTGTTAAGTCCGCCTGGCTAGCTACCACCATCTTATCTAAGTTTGTCGCCATAACAACGATGTTTATAGCATTGTTGTGTTCCGGCAGTTTGAGATAAGATAGCCAGTTCCTCAGTGGTTGAGGATTCCGGGTGAAGCGCGCTTCCACCTTCGGCCTTATCGTCACTTACCATCAGGTGAGATGAAGGCCAAGCGCTCGCAAGCCGTTGCCAATAATAAAAAAAAAAAAAAAAGATTATCACAAAAAAAATAAAAATTGCGTAATTTACGCAATTTTTATTTGTTTGTATTTATACAATATTAAGTATACAATAAATATTTTTTTTTATAAAAGATATTGTATTTTCCTCAGTTTTGAGTTAGTCAGATATTATTTTTTCGTAATTTTCTGGAAAAACAAACTGCTTTAAAACTATTTTATCAACAACAGCCAATAAGTGCTTGATATAGAATTAACCTTTTTTTAAAACTGTAATCATCTGTGATCATTTCGGAATCTGTAAACGTTTAATGCTGGCGATCTCAGTCAACCATTTAACCACAAAACAATTACCAAAATTATACGAGTGGCTTTCACTTAAATACATACATCGTGGAGGTATATTGATATCACTGAACACTCATACCTTTATATCAACAGAACAACTGACCTACTTAAAGGGTGGATAAAATTTTGTTCAAAACTTATTGATCTGGTACGTATCAACCACAAAAGATCTAAGTTATTATTTTTTTTAATTTTTAAACCACTACTGTTTTAAAGGTTCATTCGAATTTAATAGCTGAATATAAATTCAAACTATTAATGTTGCGAATAGTTAAGCACCCAAAACATTAGTTTACCAGATCCTTGAGCCTTACTGCCATTAAAACTTGGAAAAACAACACAGTATACTAAGCTGTATTTGTAAAGCAGTGTTCAAAACAAAGTTTGTTAACATAGCTGATGCAGCGACAAACAAATATGTCACGGCTGGTCCCGGAGACCACTTAGCGGCACCGCGTCCACACGAGACACGAGCTTTGAAAAAACATAGAAAACTTTTTTTAGGACTATCAACCGTATATTAAGGAGGAGACTAAAAGTTGCAATATTTTTTTTATTCTACACTGATTCTTCCAATAAGTTTCAAGGACCCGAGATAATACGAGTAATTTAATTATGTATGTTATTTTGCGAAACAATAATATTATTCTAATTTTGTTACTTTCTAGCTGCAAATCTCCGGCGAGTCATATTGGTGGGCAGAGCGAGGTTGTGTTGGCATGTGACCCATAGTTTGGGATCACGCACAATCGACTAAGACAAAGATTGTACATAATACTCATCGCCAAGGCCAGAGAATGGATATCCCAGGGACTGATGGTAGCACTTGGGTAACTTTCAGGTTAAAACTCTAACAATTCTGGGGTTGTCCGGCAACTAAAGTATGTGGTTCTATCAAGAGCCTTTCTGTAAGTCGCCATCTCAACCTTGCCGTCCCGGTTATGCAGTAAAAGAAGATTTAAAGATTATATAGAAGCAGAATTTACCTTTTCTAAAACTGTAACTTTACTTACAGTCCACTTGTAAGACAGTAAGTTACAGTTTTGTAAAATGTAAATTCTGCACAAGCACTTTTTGGCTGTTGTTCATGAAATAGTTTGTGAGCAGTGAGTTTTTACCAGAAAATAACGAAGAAATATTTTTTTAATAAGGATATCTGACTAACTCAAAGTAAAGGAAAATGCAATACAATACATTAAAAAAAACAATAATCGCAGATATTGGTGTCAACGACTTACATTAGTAGCGATCACGTCATACTTTACGTAGTTAGTTTAACAAGAAGCCATCTGACTAAATAAATTATACGTACCTACGTACAATGTGTTGTGGTTGTGACCTACTAAATAAATAAACCGACTCCAAAAAAACAGAGAAACTAAAAATAACAAAATAATTGTGTTGTCTTGAATAACTAAATTTCATCTCCACAGTTAAAATTATACTTACATACTTTTAAAGTCGATGCCAAGCCTTAAAATATTTCCTGCTTTTGCCTACATACAATTTAATTAGGCGGTTTGCTTAGCATTATGGAAAACACGAAGACGTTTACAGGTAGATTTAAAGATGTGTTGGAAATTGTGTAGAAGAACGCATTATGGTTCGTATTATTTTTGTTCAAGGAATATTTTCTTATTCATTTAATTTGGCTTGGCACCATCTTCAAAAGTATGTAAGTATAATTTTAACTGTGGGGATTAAATTTAGTTATTCAAGACAACACAATTATTTTGTTCTTTTAGTTTCTGTTTTTTTGGAGTCGGTTTATTTTTTTTTGAAAATTTTTATTATTTTATATTTTTTAGTGTAAACGTACTAACTTACGTTTATACAGAAAAATTTAAAAATAGAAGTAGTAGTAAGTAATTGTATAATATTGTTTATTTGTCACTTTTATTGGCTTGGTTAGTATTTTTTTCAATTTACAACATATTAATGTCAACTGCTTATCATTTTGTACAATATATTGTTTCCTCCGATGCAGGGACGTTAATTCTTGAGGAGTTCTCTTGGTGGTTTACCATTCGTTCCACTTGACCATGATGCATTGTGGCGAGCATAAATTGCTTAGCAACCACATTAAAGTTTGTAATCGCATAGCAAACACCAAAAATATTTAGTATTGAGAAAGTTCCGGTGGCCGTCTGTGGTCTTCATCAACAGTTCCACTTCACCAAATGGTTCTTTCCGAGGACAAGTGCCCAGGTTATTGCAAATAATACCTAAATCGCTGTAGGTGTGCCTATAACATTTGAAGAGTTCCCTCGATTTCTCCAGGAACCCATCATCAGATATTGACCGGATGACTAAGGGTCCACATGGAAGGTACCCTTTTAGACAAAAAAAAATATTCCAAATCGGTCCAAGCGTCTTTAAGTAATCGGGGAACATACATAAAACATATTTATTTCGACGAATTGAGAACCTACTCCTTTTTTTGAAGTCGGTTAAAAAAGGACTTCATTTATTCCAGATCGTTACCTATTATCAACTCTATGATTAATCTCTATAACTGTTTATTATTCCAATAAAATGAGATCACGCGATCGTGATGACTGATTAAAAACTAAGACAAAACGAAAGTGTACTATAAAAAAGGAGGACAGATAAATAGATAGATACAGATTGTCTAGATCAAACCTTCCGGTTGCGATGAAGTAGCATATGCCAACTTGCAATAATTATTTAATCTTATTTGCAAATATTAAAATATAGAAAGAAATACAAACATTCTTAGGCTTAATTAAAAACAAAGTGTTAAATACTAATGCCTGATAGGTACCTAACGAAAACCTAAATTTACTGGGTCATCCCGATCCCACGAGTCCCACAACTCACGATCCCTCGAATATTTGAAGAATTACGCTTAAATACCTTTGCTTATTAAGTTAGTGCCTAGAATTATTGTATTTTCAGGAGCAGTTTCATTAAGTATTTCATAAGTAATGAAAGTGAAAGTATTTTTATATAGTCGAGCAATTTTAACATCAGCTTTGTTGTTCAAAAATTTCACATAACTAATAAGACGGACCGAATAATTCTCCCCAAAACATAACGCAGTACCACAGACTATAACGCCGGACCAGAAGTTCAAGGCATATCGTGTGCAGACAAAATTTCCAACTTTCCCGTCTCCGCCGGCAGGGGTTATCGGGGTTCAGCAGCCGTTGCCGACATTTCACAAGTTCAATGTCAGTTCTATTATTTTCAATACAGTTTAACAACAAGCGATAAGCTACGACGGAGTTCCGTTTCAATGAAGATGGCTGCGTCTGTATGCTGTGTTGAGATTTGTGATAACATATTATTAACTGTACGATTTGAATCTTCATATTCTTCAGGGACAAAGGATACCTATAAGGATGTCCTATACAGAGCGTGCCAAACTTAAGGAGAAGTTAGAATGAGGGGTGACCAACTAGATTAAAAAAATATTTTAGTAGAAGTATAAAAATTTTCGAGATTTTTTTTTAAATTTGTCTTCTGTAACTTGAACTAACAAAATTATGTTTTAATATGGTAGATTGATTCTTCGAGTGCATTTAACAAGAAGAATAACAAAAATAACTGCTTATTTGTACACACAACAACAGAAAACAGCATAAATTGGGATTGTCTAGCGCAAGGGTTGGCGTCTTAGAGCATTTGGTTGAATGCTCTAAGGTTGGCGTAGAGGAAATTCGTTCCTTAAAAGAGGCCATGGTTGAGCGAACAAACTTGACATTAAGTCTTGTCTTGGAAGACAACAATTTGGTCAGTTTTAACGCCACCAAAACGCAGGCGTGTTTGTTCTCGGCCAAAAGAAGTCCTTTTAACCTGGCTCCTACTTTCTGGGGTGTAGATGTACCAATTATTGACAACTACAGTTAGAAGCTGTTTTTGGACGCAGTTTGAGCCTTGATTTCGATGTTGTCGCCGAAGTTGAGATCGGAGGTCAACTTTATGCCGAGGAAATCGAGGTTGTCAATAATTGGTACATCTACACCCCAGAAAGTAGGAGCCAGGTTAAAAGGACTTCTTTTTAGGAGTATTGCTGCCACTTTTGGGACCGCTCAGCAAAATATCAACTTGCCGCGCTCGATTCGGTGAAACGCAGAGCCAGGAAACTTATAGGTGACGATAAGCTTGTGAAAACCAAGCTTCACAGTCTCGCTCACCGTCGCTCAGTTGCTTGCATGTTGGTATTTTACGGGTTGTAGGTACTTCGGAGAGTGTGCTGTTGAGCTACACGAGCTCATTCCACCGTCCCCTTTCTACCATCGGGAGTCCAGACGTACGGAGGGTTACCACCTATACTTGGTTTTAGGAAATCAATGGCATCCTGTGTACTAATTATTACGGGTTATTAGTATCTCATACTTTTTCGTTTGGAGTACCACAGGGCAATATTTTGGGATCTACTGTGGCATCTTTACATAAACGATATAGCCCCAATAATCAAACTGAAAAATACACGAACAAGTACGCATAGCATTACGATTCCGATAAATGGCAAACTAGAAATATACTTTTTGTAAAGATGTCATATAAATAGATAAGATTAATTTTATTAAAGATCACAATCAGCAACACATCGCAAAATTCTAGTTTCCCACGAGCTAGGTTTCGCCTAGTAAGGACAAGTCCTTAATATTAATGTAAGTACTGTATATAATTGTAGTGTTGATTGGTAATAAAGATTGCTTACTCTTTTTTAATAAAAACGATTCGATTAGCCCCGGCAGTGGCGGAAGCAAAACAAAAGAAATATTACTAGCGAAACACATTTTAGAATTTAGAACGACATGCTCTACAGTAAATGCTCCTCCACGTCATAGTAACAAAAACAAACTCAGAAAGGCACAAAGTCATGCTTGTTAAACACTCCAACCTATTTGCAGTCTCCAAAATTACTTCATGACTAACGACCAAATTTCAATGACCATGAACTGAATGCCTTCCGGACACAAAATGGAATAAAGGAAAAAGTATCAGTTCTAACAGATATCTGTTACTCGACCCACATTTATGACCTCGTTACGGCGAAATCGCAATGTAATTTCGCGAGGTAAATTTTTTTGGAACACTTTTACTTTAGCACCAGGCGCACGGTCCAGTGGCTCAATGAATGGACGTTTTCGGCGATGACACAAATTTCTCTTTCAATACATCCCGGCCCAGCGCATGAAATTAACTGTAATCTTTATAGTTAGGTACATTCACATTCGAACGGGTTTATGCGATTGACCAAAGTAATACTTCCGATTATAGGAGTAGTTAGTACAGGTAATCTAGACGGCACAGAATAGTATTTATTGGTGTATTTAACATACTGCCATAACTGCCCATGAAATGAGCTTAGAACATCCACGTAATTTTCCGCTCAAGTCTTCGCAACGTGAACGTCATCGTCGTGTTAATCCATCGACCGACGCACACGCGGGCTGTATACATCACTTTCTCCCTCGAACGCAATCACATTTGTTTAAATTTAGTTTTCAGGTTTCTGTGCAGCGTAATATAACATAATGCTGTATACTAACACTATAACTTTAGTTTTATTACACAACACTTGTAAACATTTTACAATTTAAAAACTACGGTCTCTACATGTATTTCATATACAAAAAAAGGTATGGCGTAGGATGACACACTTCAATGACAACTTTATTTAAACAACCACATGTAAAGAGTAAGAGTATAACGAAATACTTGAGAATATTGTTCAGGCGCAGTTGTCGAGAGCGAAACTAACACAAACTAGACACTTGGATTACTTTCATCTCTTGACTTTTACTTTCGGTACGAAAAGTTATTATAAGAGAATCGACTCATAGCCAATGAGGGAAGGAGTTTTAAATACTAATTTAAACGGCTTACAAAGTCTGTGTGTGTGTAAAATAACTCTGCAATAGAAAATGAACAATGGACTTGTGAACTATTTCTATTGTAAACTTCCATAAAACATAATAATATACTGCTGTTTCAAATTACAACATAAAATAATGTCTCAGGTTAAAGGATCTGCTTTAGTAGAAGCATCTAGCTAAACTAATCAATCCAGTAAAGTAATAATCAAATTAATTGTTAATAAATACACTTCGACAGACATAAATAGAACCTGAGAGGGAAACTACTAAGGCCAGTTAGTTATTGCACTTTAAGATTAACTACTGGAAGCTACAGTAAAATGAATGAAAAATTAGAAAAAATAGACACAGTAACCTACATAATGAGTCGTTACTTTTACAGTAATTACATAATATATAATTGCCATTTAACAAAAATGACTATAGACATAATGTGAACAACCCTCTATGCACGTGAGAGAAACCAGATCGGCCAGGAAAACCGGCAACAAAGTTACATGCACATAATTAAAGCAAGAATGGCGAGACCAGTTCAAGACGCTGACGGAATAACTCGCCTTCGTCGCTCTACGCCGATAGACAGAACCGAAAAAGAGAATATGCATTTAGCCGAATCGAACGTGAGTGTAGAACTTACAACGTGAAATATTAAAGATTTCAATGTATTTCACGTTAAACATGTTCGATTTTTCGATGCATAGGATTTTACTTATGAAATACAATAGCGATGGATTTCTGTGGATTCTTGAATTGATTCTTCGTTTTCAGCCTTCAACAGGATTATTGGTCCTGCGAGTATGTCGTTGGTACGCTACGCTAATTAATTGTAACGGGTATTTGTTCATCCACTGTTTTTCGTTATATTTAATAAATATCTTGGTATTGCCATCCTTTGGCCTTATTGCTTGGTTCGTAGGCTTTTTTCTTACCGTCAAGATGAGTGAATCTAATGAAGAAATTCGATACTTTTTAAAATTTTACTACAAAAAAGGTAAAAACGCAACGCAAGCCGCGAAA
The DNA here is from genome assembly GCA_963921215.1 of Scoparia ambigualis. Taxonomy (NCBI): domain Eukaryota; kingdom Metazoa; phylum Arthropoda; class Insecta; order Lepidoptera; family Crambidae; genus Scoparia; species Scoparia ambigualis. The sequence goes on from OY992504.1 coordinate 5,424,846, forward strand.
AAAAATTTGTGATGTTTATGGACCTAGTGCAGTGTCTGTGAGAGTAGCAAAAATTTGGTTTAAGCGTTATCAATCCGGAATTTTGATGTTAAAGATGCACGTCGCTCTGGTCGCCCTATTACGGAGAAAATGGATGCCATTTTTTAAAAAGTGGAGCATGATCGTCATATCAGTAGTTACGACGTATCTGAAGAACTGGGAATTGACCACAAAACAGTTTTGGCGCATTTGAAATAAACTGGGTACTTACACAAAAAAGCTCGATATTTGGGTATCTCACGAGCTCACTGAAAGAAACCTAATGAACTGTGTACTCATTCGTGATTCTTTATTACGACGTAATGAAACCGAACCATTTTTGAAGAAACTGATAACTGGTGATGAAATGTGGATCACGTACGACAAGGACGTGAGAAAAAGTCGTGGTCAAAGGCCGATCAGGATTCACAGACTGTAGCGAAACCCGGGTTAACTCGCAACAAGGTGATGCTGTGTGTGTGGTGGGATTGGAAGGGCATTATTCATTATGAGCTGTTACCACCAGGCAGGACCATCGATTCTGAACTCTACTACGAACAACTGATGAGATAAAAGCAAGTAGTTGAGAGAAAGCGGCCGGAATTAATCAACATGTGGTGTGATTTTTCATCATGATAACGCTAGACCTCACATCTTTAGCCACTCAGCAAAAATTAAGAGAGTTTGGCTAGGAGGTGTTAATGCATCCGCCGTATAGTCCTGACCTTGCACCTTCAGATTTCCCACCTGTTTCGGTCTCTTCAGAATTCTTTAGGCAGTGTCAGGTTAACATCACGAGAGGACTGCCAAAACCACTTGTCGCGGTGTTTTGATCAGAAGCCCCAAAATTTCTATAGCAATGGAATCATGTCCTTACCTACAAGATGGCAAAAAATTATTGAACAAAATGGCACCTACATACTTTAGTTAAATGTGAATAAAATATATTTAAAAATGTTATGAATTTTCTTAAAAAATACGAAGAAACTTTTTTCCCAACCTAACTTATTATATATAATTTATAGAATGGTTTTAAGTAGCTGTTATTTATAATACAATTACTAAGAGACAACTATGGCAGGATAGCGTCGGTCAATGACCGATAAGGCAGTCAAGTCAAGAGTTATCTCTCGAGACTTGCTCAACCCCATCAGCGCTCAGTATCCAGTAGGCACAACAGTTGGTGACATTCAAGTATTCTTGGAAACTTGATAAAAGTATAGCCTGGCGTCTCTACTGTTATTGTTTTACTAAAGCAACATTGAATATTAAGATTAACATTCGAATTGCACCATGGAAGCTGGCATATTCGCATATCAATATCAAGGAAATAAGCATAAATAATTAGATATTTTTTTTTAGGTTTTTAAAATTAATTTAAGCCCATTTAGAAGGTGGCTCTTAAGTACATATGCCTGGATATTGCTGAGCACTTGTCGGGGTTAGAAACTGGTACCATTAAGGAAAAACAAGCAATGAAATTTATTTAATAGGTACTATGAAACTTGGTATGATACCTAAATAAATAAAATAATAAATTTCATTGCTTTTTTCTAGCTAACACTTTCTCCACTTTCTCACTGCTGGGCAAAAGCTTACTCCAAGTCCTTTCATCCATCTCTATTCTAAGCAACACGCTTATAAAAATACTTTAATTAAAAATTAAAAGCACAATTTAAGTAATTAAATCCATGTACAAATATGGAAAGTATGAATGGTAGTATAGTTCCCACGGCCTTGTAGAGTCGCCAATATGATATCACGTTAGTGTCTCTATTGGAATGTATCCAAGGAAAGGCCTAAACGAGTAAGTCTTATCTAGCTACGTACCTACCATATAAAAATTTTGGTGATGTGCTTTCTTAGGATATTAATAAAGATTGTTGGCTACTTGCATTGCAATGCAAATTTTGACCATATACTTCTAATAGTTACTTATATAGTTCTAATTTATTTATAGACATTTTGACTAGACTAGACTAAAGAAAAGGCCATGTGATCTAGAAACTTAGTAAAACTGGTACGAATTTGGCCATTCTCTTTCAAGATTTAAACCTAAGAATAATGTAAATCTCTTTGATCAACGTCATATTTTTTTCGCAATCATTCACTAGACCTCATCTCAATGTTTGTGTAGCTCTCAAGTTCAATTAATTGAAAATATTTGGGGAAACTCATGTATGTTTATTGAAGTAACATGTTAGATATATTATGTTATTGCAGAGGTCATTGAAAATATATTTTATCAATTTTATTATCAAAAACATTTTGTCCGCTAGTAAATTAACTTAAGAAAATATATCTAATAAGCTGCCATGTAACTGAGACATAATACAAACAGCCAAACAATAAAATGGGTTGTATTAAAAAATATTTTTTTATGAACCTACTATAAGTCTCTTAAAGTCAACAGAAAAATGTCTAAGTACAACAAAATTATTCAATCAGAAACCCTAAGGAAGAAAGGTCGAATGTCTGGAGGTCGTCTGCGAGGAAAAACATTGCGGGATAACAACTACACAAAGGAACATACCGTAGCATACTACACCTGTTACTTAAAAGACTACAAGCTTTGTAGACAAAATATGCAGTAAATTAATAAAACGTTTTATGTACGATACTATGGAAATAAATTAATGATTATAAATAAACAGATATTATTCATACTACACATAACACGTATAAAATCGTTGATGAATTTAGCGAGCTATTCTCTGTTTAATTGCTAAATGCTATTCTTGACATGAAACCTATTTACTCTTATCTATTTACAGAGATAGCAAATGTTCGGATCAAACGTATAGTAAACAGTTAGCGCAATGTTAACAGACAGGGCAGCTGCAAGTGTTCATAAGGACTGCAGAATGATGTACATTAATTACGGGTCTAGCACAAATCATGATCATCTATGAAGAAAAAACGTAGACATCATAATAAACAAACGGAACAGGTTTGAGCAACCAATCACAACATTTCGGTCTTGCTAGAGCACTCCCAAAAAAACCCATGTCTTAAGTGTTTACGTACACCGATCCCTGGCATCGATATGTTAATTTTAGTACACCCACCAGCTTAAAAAATACCCTAACCGGTTTCATTTAAAAAAGGAATGGTCAAAGTGTTTAACAAGTGACAAAAAAGTTCCAACCTCCACATTTCAATGGCCCAAATCGAACGATACTCTAGCATAAACTTAAAACCGAACCTTCTGACAAAAAGTGAAATAAGTATACGAAACTAAACATTAGGTGTCGTTAATTTCGTAACAGACAGAAAACAGGTTCCTATCGATAAAAAAAAGAAAAAGTAAGCAGTCACTCACGATTATATTCGGCGAGATCGGATCCTTAGCACACACCTGATGCACGACTAATTTCCGCGATTATGATCTAACGTCGAGCGCGGAACGTCTGTTGTAATGGCTCCAGTTTTTTTTGCGTCTCCAGAACCGGCGAGTAGTGTGCGTGAGGCCTCAGCGGTCCGAAGGCAGCACTAATGAATGGTTATTGGTGTCGGCGGCACGCTGCTGCCGCGGTACGTCGCGTCCCGCGTGCTGGCCGGCTGCGGAGTGCGCCCGCCGGCGCAGCGGCGTCGCCGTGTAAACAAAGACCTGGTGGGGGCCCCGCCGAAAAGCCTGCCCGAATAGACCGCTCACTTACGTCACTTCACTACGCTGTCCCGCGTCTTGACAGTTCCGACAACTGCTTATCTAGGACCAAAGTATTTTTCGAGCCTCATTCGATTTACTTGAATGCGTTAAATTAAGATCAAGTGACAAAACAGTTCATTACAATTTTTTTTTAATTGAAGTACTTATGTCTTTACTCTCATTTCCTGAATAGGTTACCACTACAAAAAATAAAACAAAACCACTACAAAAAGTAAGATAGTTTTACCAAAACAATGGAGAAATAATAATAGATCCTGATAATTGTGATTGGGACCGAAAAGCTTGTAGCTACTCACCACTGCTGTGAAATAATCAATACAAGTACGCGTATGGCGGTACGTCTACGTCGGCGGTTACCATTAGCAGGAACACATGTTATTTTGTAGCGTTTACGTACAACCTACTTGTTAAGCTATTTTTAGCAAACCTCAAAACCAATTACCGTAAAACATAAAATAATCTGGGCATGATAATGTACTTCCTGAAATATACGACATTTTAAGAAGGTTGTCGCGCTCTTAGTCTCTTTTATTAAAGATTGACAGCAGCACCAACTTCTGCTTAAAATAGAAAGAAGTAGTTACTAGAACGAAGGTCTCGATAAATTTAAATACACTTACCTATATAAATTAAGGACATTATCATGGTAAATTATTACTAGTAACAAGTAAGCTTGTAAACCCATTTCTTCGTAATAATTGAAAAAGAAAAAAAACAGGTAACTTATTTTCATAGTTGTTGTAATCGTTGTAACCGATTGTTTCAGATCTGGGGGATATACAATTTGTATCCAAAATTTACCTAAAATTGTCCGGAACGGTTTTTTACTTTCTCTAGTAGTTGCGACTTGTGACCAAAGAAATCGTCAACTCATCACTTAATATTCTCGTGCATTCACAAGAGGGCTTTGGCCTTTGTCTAATGAAAAAGGCGCTACTCTTCTGGATGAAGTTCTGTAGGAGCTGGAAAAGCTTCATACCTCCAGGTGGACAATGAACTAGAAGCGGTTCAGAACTTGGTACTGTAGCCAACTTTTATTGGTTCTTCATGAGGCCTTTTTTTACTATAAATAAGTATGAATGTCGTATGTAGGTACTATGACTACTACACCGTACTGTTACTTACTTAGTTTATCTTTCTTTGTGTATTGTGCACACATTGTCTCGTCACATCACTCATCTGTTCGTGAGCGCATTAATCTAAAAATATTTTTGCACCACATTGCCCTTTTCTACCAAAGCTAAGATGGACAAGGAGAGAAGAGAAGATGCGTCGAAAGCACCAATGGAAATCGTTTTTTATTTATATCCTTTCCGTTTCCGCTATTGGTTTCTTTTACATATCCTTCCTCTCATTGGTTGTTCAAATTAAAAGCATCTAGAGCTCCTTCGTCCTACCTTTCTTCCTTCAGAAAACACGTAAAGCCGTTGGTCCCGGTTATTGACGTAAAATGGCATTCGTTAAAATCCATCAACTCGCATTGGGCCAGCATGGTGGGTTTTGGCCCAATCTCCCACGTGATGTTATCCATGTTGGAGGCCTGTGCTCAGAGTGGGTCGTTTATAAGCTGCTGATGATGGTGATTGGTTCTTCAAGACACATTATATCTCCTCTCCGTTACAGCAATTCAGTGGTCAAAACTCTAAATGTTTAAAGATATGTATAACGCCTACAAGATTATAAATTACAAAGGAAAGAACAATGGGCATCCTGTCCCATGAGCGGCCATCAATGAAATTAGTATCATTGGAAAGGTGAGAGCTTTTTAAACAAATATTGTTCAAGGAGTATGATTAAATATCATTTGGGAAAAAAGATATAGGTAAAATACTATTTTAATGATTTATCTTATTTCGTGTATGCTGCAACTTTTGTTTTTATAAAAAAACATTCAAAAATCATTGCATTTTGTTTATTTTACTGACACATGCATCAATAAATAATATAAATAAAATATTGGGATTCTATTTGTTTTATAATCTCTCACGTTCCGAGATGTAAGCCAGAGTGGCTTACATCTCGGACTTGTTGATATGTAAGCAAACATACATACTTTACTTTGTATGTATACAATGACATAATCATATCATTATAATATACCTATTTTTATAATTATTTCAATGTAACATAATTTCGAGGTGTATAAAATATTTTATTGCAGATAAAAACTGAAATAATTCCTTTAAATTATTTAATTCGATATTTTTTAAAGATATTATTCACATAATAACTTTTTATGAAAGGAAGTTACAGAAATAATCTTTTGCAGTCTTATTGTATGCATAATTGTCTACTAGGAAATAAATAGTACAAACGTGGCCGCCGATGGGACAAGCGCCATAAAAATTTGCCCATTGTCCTTTACATCTATTTTTGTATCGTGCCTGAATGACGTTTCGAATCACAAAGCCTTTACAGGGTCAGTAATAATACCGACCTGATCAGTTTTTTTCATAGAGTTGTTTAGTTTATGCGTATGCTTTCATTTTTATTTTATTTTATTTTCCAATACGAAGAAGTCCCCTGCTGATTTATGTTTCTGTAATTATGACGGCATTTTGCAGTTACCATACAAGGTGTTTGGTAATTGGTACAGCTGTTCCACACATTAGGTGGAAAAGTATTTGCAGTTATGTATGGAATGGCTGTTTTTTTTTTAATTTTTAGGTTTCTCCCATACAAATAGTTGTTCTTTAGATTTAGTAGGATGGCCCAGTTGCGGGTTTATATACCTATTACCAAACACGATAGTTTTGTAAGTATTCTAATTATAATTCCTCCGCAACAAAGGCTGTTTTATGCAGAGCATGGAAGACACACTGAAAACAACAAAATAAACATCCAAACGTGTGGTTTCCGATACAAAACAACAGTGTTTTATCTCAAAAACCATGAATTTTAAAAGCGATTCAATAAAATTCATGTTATGTACATGCAATCCATTCTGTAAGTAAAATATCAGGTATGGTGACGCACTGTACAATGTTAATATTAATGTAGAATATAAAACAGACGATTTATGTTTAGAGCTGTTACATAAAGCGTTATGTGCACCTAATCATTCATGTTACATGGATAAGGGTACTGAATATACAAGCCTTCAATTTCCTCTGTTGTCATACGAATTTGTCTTTTTGTAAATACAACTTCTGGTTTTTTGTACTTTCCTTCAGATTCGCATTAACAGTACTTTGCTTAAAGATAACGAAACGTTAAAAAATGTCTAAATCAGGCGGGAATCGAACCCGCGTCCTCCGCAATCCGGGCGGCTGCGTTGACCACTCCGCCACCGAGGTTTTGGTTAGACCGATGAAATTTTTCAACGCTTTGACTCTGTTTTTATAGCAACAGTGTCTTATCAAAAATCTTAGAATTTCTGAGTGGTAGAGCCACGTTGCGTTGCGGCACGCATTGGGCCGGCTTGCCCACCCACCCTCTCACGAATATCCGGCGTGAAATAATGGCACTTGCTTTCACAATTCCTATTCCTTCCTCCACCCTATTCCTTCCTTAAAGGACGGCAACGCGCTTGCGATTCCTCTGGTTTTGCGGGTGTCCATGGGCGGCGGTGATTACTCTCCATCAGGTGAACCGCCTGCCCGTTTGCCTCATTCCTAGAGATCTGAATAAAAATATTACGAATCTATAAAGCAGTATCATAACTGAATGTTTAAAATATTGTAAAATATTTTTATTCAGATCTCTAAGAATGTAAATTCTAAGAGGTTTGATAAGACACTGTTGCTATAAAAACATAAAGAGTCAAAAGCGTTCAAAAATTTCGTCGGACTAACCAATACCTTTGTGGCGGAGTGGTCAACGCAACTGCCCGGATTGCAGAGGACGCAGGTTCGATTCCCGCCTGAGGTAGACATTTTTTTTTCAACGTTTCATTATCTTTCCGTTTATTTGAGCGTTTTCTAACGCAAATAATCAAATATTACGAGTACTTTGCTTTTAATTACGTACTAGTCATAATTTATAATTTTCTATATCATTTATTGTATGACGTCATTTTTGTTATTTATTTTTCATGAGACTTTAGTTAAGGTTTTTTATTCTCACTAATCTACGAATTTGATAAGGAATAGAGAATAACACGTCTGAAGTGGAACTGGACCACTGTGTGCGGAATAAACAAAGAAAGATAAACCAAGTAAGTAACAGTACGGTGATGGTCATAGCACTTACATAGGTACAGTGCAGCAGTGGGGGAATCATGAAAATGGTTATTCCGAAACTTTAAAATTTCTACTAATTCCAACGATCTTTTTCTATTGGCAAGTTTTTAGTTTAGAAGCTATCTTAATTGCCTTCGCCGCAACAGTCGTCGTGAGTCGTTGGTGTGAACTACCTACACGTTCGTTGCGGTAAGTTATCTTAGTTAAGTAAAATTTTAAACACTGAAAAAAGGACGACAACCTCAGGCGGGAATCGAACCACGCGCCTTCCGCATTCCGGGCGGCTGCCTTAACCACTTGGCTACCGAGGTCTGGCTTTCAACCGTCGAAATTTGTCAGTGCTTGATGCTTATGTTTTTCAGTCAACATTGCTTCATCAAATCTTAGAAGTTTTCACCTCTGAGATCCGAAAGAAATATTTTTACATATATTTAAACATTCGGTTAAGATGAAGCTGCGTTTATAGATTAATGTTTTATATTTTAGCGTTTTATTAACGCTTAACGCAGCTTCATCTTAACCGAATGTTTAAATATTTGTAAAAATATTTCTTTCTGATCTCAGAGGTGAAAACTTCTAAGATTTGATGAAGCAATGTTGACTAAAAAACATAAGCATAAAGCACTGACAAATTTCGACGGTTGACAGCCAGACCTCGGTAGCCAAGTGGTTAAGGCAGCCGCCGTCTTTTTTCAGTGTTTAAAATTTTACTTAAGTATATTTAAGCGTTAATAAAACGCTAAAATATAAAACATTAATTATCTTAGTTAGTTTTTCCATTTCTGGTAATTCGGAATTACCCCAACAGTTTTCTCGGATGGTATGTTAAGTTATTTGAATAAGTGTTTGTTTTTCTGGTAATTCGGAATTACCCCAACACAGTTTTCTCGGATGGTATTAAGTGTTTGTTTTTACGAAAAATAATCGTTTTTTACGAATATGTGGGAGGAATACGACGTCTTAGTTGTTTTTTTTTTCGGAATTACCCCATTAGTGATATTCCGAAAGTTTATAGTATTTCCAAGTGGTTCTCAATCTAGGAGAAAATAAAAATTATTTTCCATCCTTTCTCATCTTAGGGTTTCATCTAGAGTACAGGAATGGTTCTTCTCTTATCTTCAAGAGCGTCAGCAGTCTATCCGCATCGATGACACAACATCAAAATGGCGTAATTTGGATGCTCGCGTTTCACAACGCGGTATGGTTTCTCCGTATTATTTTCAATATTTATTAACTTTATCACCCACCACCTTCAGTCCTATCTATGTCTATTTAGAATTTTAATTAAAATAAAGTTGATTTGGCCTAAATGTTTTTTTTATTAAATTTTACAGCAGGTACGAGTTGGAATAAGAATGCGCTTATGATCCTGTAGTATTCCCTTCCTCGTCTCCCCAGTCCTCTCCGCTCTGCTCAACCCCGTTTCACAATCAAATTTAAATTAATTAGGATATTTGTCTTTATAATTAGAAAATTAGGTAGTCAGATTTTTCCTTTAAGTAGTAACTTGTTTGTTACTGCGCAAAAAAGTGTGTATGTACTTAATGAGTTAGTTAATTATCTAATATGAGTAAGGTAACTAAAATGTTGAAAACCATAATCTCTTCCTGGGGTAATTTCGAAATAAAAGACTGAAAATACTAAATTGGCAATGCTATTGAAATATATGTACTTACTTAATTTATTTGTTAGGGGCAATCTCGATCGAAAAATACATGTAAACTCTGAAGTTTCTAAATGTGATCTAAATCAATGTGTAAAAAACTTAAAAAGCTTTGGAATTACCACAACATGTAACGTAATAGCCCCAACTACGTCAAAAAATGTGTCAATATTACAAATAATAAATGAAAAAAATCTAATTTAAGAATCTGATACATGTTTAATACAGATCTTTTCACTGAGTATACAAAAGTAAAATAATAAAGACAGTAAATATAAAACTACTACGTATTGTTATCAAAAATAAAGTCCTCCTATGTCATCTCGTCAAAATTTATACTTATAGGAATTCCCCCACTGCATCTATGTAGTACATACGTAGTTATTATAGTAAAATAGACCTAATGCAGAACTAATAAGAGTTGGCTACAGTAAAAGGTTCTAAACCGCTTTTAGTCACATTGAATCATGGAGCTTTTTCAGCTCCTACAGATCTTCATCAGATGAGTGGCTCTTGGGACTACAGCACGAAGATAGAATGTAAGCAAGTACTCAATACTTTTGTTACAATATCATTATGTGTAGGTATATTAGAATGGTAATACAACAACATAATATAAAGATCAACTTACCCTGTCGGGCACGCAATTCAAGAGAGATTAGTACGTCCTATAAGTACTTACTTCTCGAACTCCCGATGAGATTCACTAAAATAAAAAAAAACTGTTGGAGTATAACGCTGGCCATCATTAAGAAGACTAATACTTTTTGTATTTTTGAATTAAGTCTTGTCAGCGCTGTCTCTGTCATTCGGTTTTATAATAACTTTTGTCATACAATGTTTATAAAATAATATATTTTATATTTTCACGATATTTACATTATTTCCACTGCGCCCGTGCTGCTAATCTCACATACTCATAATAGGTCATGTGCCTTATCACGGCAATGTGAATATTTTGTGAGAATAATATTATTTTGTTCAAAATATGGGTGAGTATTCTAACTTGGCAGTTACGATGGAGAAACTAAAAGGTACCATCAATTATCGTAACTGGGCATTCCAAATGCAGAATATTCTCATATTTGAAAACTTATGGCATTGTGTTACCGGAAATCCTGAACCCGCAGAACCAGGTACGAGTACTGTTAGTACAAGTAAGAGCGCTGTAGAACAAGTCCATAAAGAGGAGAAGGCTCGAGCGCGACTTTGTTTAAGCGTGGAAAAGTCGTGTTATCCACACATTGTGCAGGCGAAGACTGCAAAGGATGTATGGAATGCTTTAAGACAGGCATACGAAAATTCTGGTTTGCACAGGAGATTGACGTGCTTACGTACATTGTGTTCGATTAAGTTAGAACAGTTCAATAGCATGGAGATATACGTTAATGAGATCTTGTCGCTTGCTGATCAATTGCGTAGCATGAAGAAACCTCTTGACGATGAATTTCTGGCTGCTATTATGCTTCAAGGGTTGCCTCAGGAGTATGAGCCCATGATTATGGCTCTGGAGCACTCAAGCATGGACATAACAACTGATATGGTAAAAACCAAACTTCTTCAAGACAAGCGATGGACAGGGAGTACTGGTGTTAGCAATGACTGCTTGTTTACACGTAATCGTGGTAGCAACAAGACCAGTTCCCGAGATATAAAGAAAAATGCTCCTAGTACATCGAGACATACCAATTTCTCGTCAAACGCGAATAAGCTGTGGTGCTGGAAGTGTCGATCAAAAGGTCACGCCAAGAAGGACTGTCCTCAACTGGATCATAAAGTATCGACTTCTATGGTGTTGTCTGCACTTAACACTGACAGTTCTTGGATTTTAGATTCAGGTGCCACGGACAATATGTCTAGATGTCGAGAATGGTTTAAATCTCTCGATGAATCGTCGACGAAAGAGGTGTGTGTTGCTAACGGCAAGAAGTTAGTAGTAAGTGGTAAAGGCGACGCACATTTTACGGTTAACTTTCGTGGTAGTACGATAGATATAACTTTAAAAGATGTAATGTTTGTACCTGACCTTACTGTAAATTTAATATCTGTGTCTACTCTTGCTGAGAAAGGATTTTATTTAATTTTAATAATAATAGATGTGACATATTTAAAGATGGAAAAGTAGTTTTATATGCTAGGAAAGTTGGGAGAGTTTACAGACTTCAAACTGTCGGTAGAGTCAATCTGACAACGTCATCTACGTCTAAGGACATGATGTTATCGCATCAACGATTAGGACATCTTAATTTTGATAGCTTGGCATCTTAGGAAGGTCGCTAATGATATTGATTTTCAGGGTACGACTCAGAAGAAAGTTTGTGATGTGTGTCTTAAGGGTAAGCAATCACGCGCTCCCTTTGTGACTAATCATAGTAAGCAGGTGGCGGACGCACGACTGGCGCTTCTACATAGTGACGTCATGGGGCCGATGTCGACCACTTCTCTCGGAGGCAAGCGCTACGTCCTCACGTTCCTAGACGACTACTCCAGGAAAGTTTTCGTCTATCCTATTGCGAGGAAGAGTGATGTGTGTAAGTACATTATTGAATTTATTAGATTGGTAGAAAACCAATGTAGTGCTACGGTGAAAGTACTGAGAACGGATAATGGCTCGGAGTATAACGTACTCCGAGCCATGCTGAGTTGACAAATTTTCTTAAAAAGAAAGGCATTGTTCATCAGCTGACGGTACCATATTCTTTGCAGCAAAATGCTTCGGCAGAACGCCTGAATCGAAGTTTACTCGATAAAGTTAGATGTCTACTGTACAATGCGAATCTCGATGACAAGATGTGGGCAGCGGCTGTACACACAGCGGCATTTCTTATTAACCGATCGCCTAGTTCGAGACTCTCTGGTAAGTTGCCAGAAGAGGTGTGGAGCGGTAATATAGTGAGCCTAAAGAATTTGCGTGTCTTTGGTTGCGAGGCATTCGCACATGTAGATGACTGCAAACGTAAAAAATTATACCCCAAAAGTAAGAGGCTAATCTTTATAGGTTACTGTGATAACGTTAAAGGATATCGTCTGTTCAATCCTGATGAGAATAAGATTGTTGTATCACGTGACGTGGTATTCAACGAATCTGTGTTTCCAGGCAGAAACTCTAAAATAGGGCCAAAACGCATGTTTGAACCTATTTATCTTACAGGAGGTGATTATGAAGAGGAGATACTGCAGACTACGCCGGTTGAGGCGGAGCCAGAACCGAATTTCTTCGAGTCATCAGATTACCCACTTGAGGCGAAGACAGATGGAGTTCGTGTCGAATCACCAAGTCTTTCTGTTGAGTTGGGAGTGTGAACGCGCGCCTAGTGAAGACTCAGTAGTGACGCCTGAATTGGCACCAGAGTCTACTGGTCAGCGATATAACCTACGTCCACGAATGCCTAAACTGGTTTGTAACGTTACTAACGTTAGTAATGTGACAGATCCTATAAAGCCGCGTACTGTCAGAGAAGCTATGAGTTGTGAAGATAAAGAGTTATGGCAGAAAGCCATGCAAGAGGAAATAGATTCTTTCGTCTTACACGGAGCTTGGGAGCTAACTGATAAGCCAGTTGACAAGAACGTCGTTAAAAATAAGTGGATTTTTACACTTAAACGAGACTGATGGGAACATTACACGTTATAGGGCGAGGTTGGTGGCGAAAGGCTTTACTCAAAAATATGGTGAAGATTTCCATGAAACTTTTTCACCGGATGTTCGTCATTGTTCTATCAGATTGTTATTATCTTTGGCTGTGGAAATGAACCTTAAGATTGATCATTTGGATGTACAAACAGCATTCCTAAATGGAGACTTGCGTGAGGAGATTTTTATGCAACAACCGGAAGGTTTCAAATGCCTTAGGAGTGAGAACAAAGTCTATAGACTACGAAAGGCTGTTTATGGGTTGAAGCAAGCATCGCGATCTTGGTATCAAAAGGTAAAAGATGTCATACTTTCCAAGGAAAGGGAATGGGAAAAATCCCAAGGGATAAAATCAATGTAAACAAGAGGACTGTATATTTACTAAGAGATCTGGTGAGTCAATTGTTTATATTGCTTTGTATGTTGACGATTTTTTCGTGTTCTATAATGACAAACGTTTGGCTGATACTTTGAAAAGTTCATTGTTAAAAGTTTTTAAACTCAAAGACTTAGGACCGGTACGGAATATGTTAGGTATTAAAGTAGAACGTGATGCAACTTCCATTAAACTTAGTCAGGAAAATCGGATTGACAAGTTGTTAGATCGTTTTGGCATGACGGACTGTAAGTCTGTAAAGTTTCCCATGATAACTAACATTAGTTCTGTCAGTGAGAGTACTTGTAATGCTACGAATAACATTGTAAATAAGTTTCCTTACCAAGAGTTGATTGGTAGTCTAATGTACCTATGTGTAACTACACGCCCTGACATTTCGTTTGCCGTGTCATATTTAAGTAAATTTAACAATTGTTATACGGAATTCCATTGGATTCAAGCTAAGCGTGTACTGAGATATTTAAAAGGTACAAAGCATAAAGCCTTAGTGTTTAAGAAATCAAATTCGAATCCCATTCTTGAAGGATATTCTGATGCGGACTGGGCTTCAGACCCTGATCGAAAGTCATACACGGGTTATGTTAATAATATAATAATAAAATTAATAAAATTCGTTTATTTATAAACACAAGTCACTAACAGTAGTGGGGTGAGTCTCAGCCCTTTAAGCATTAAAACCTGTATTAGGTTGAGACTGCTCTTACAAAGTGTCACTATGGACTTGTAAAACAAAGAAAATGTTTACAAATGAAATTAAAAGAACAATACGTAACATTCAAACACTGCTATTACATTTTTACATTATCCTGTTTTTATAATTATTGTGCGGACAGTAGTGTTCAAATGCAAGCTAAATTATTTAAAAGGTTTTTCAAAATGTAAATACCACAGACCTGTAAAGATATTGCAGAATTAGCATATTATGTTAAATGTCTATATTACATATAGTATTTTACATTATTATATCATATTAAATACATCATATAACATATAAATAGGCAATCCTAAAGAATATTTATGTTATATTACACTACTTTTATCATAGAATAAGAATAAAATGTACTTATATAATAAAATACTTACTTAATATATATATATAGTATACCATTTTATTTTTATTTTATTTATTAGAGGACAATAATGCTTCTGTAGCATCATAATCAAGCTTCTTTAACCAGTCTGTAACAGTTATCTTACATCTATGATACGATTTATTGTAAATGCCGAGTTTTCTATTTATTATATTGTAAATACTTTAAGATTGAGCATCAAACTGCATTATAGCAAATTTAGTTCTTACAATTGGTGGAATGACGACGGTACGTGGATTACGTTTATTCAAGATGTTAGGATGCGGAGTGAGTGTTTTGTGAATATTAAGTACACACTTCAAAATGTACAACTGTCTGACAGTCTTGTCAGGTTACAATCTTGGTATAGGTTAGAGGTACTATATGTGATTTTGTTGAATGTCATCACTTTTAAAATCGACCGCTGGGCCCTCTCGATGAAAATAATTTTAGTTTTATGAGTACCGCCCCATACAGGCAAACAGTAGGTTATGTTGGTTTAAATATGGTGGTAACTCGATATCTTGGGGTAGCTACAAACAGTCGTGCATAGCGCTTTCGTCCACCGAGGCGGAGAATTGTAGCTTGAGCGAAGCGAGCAGAGAAGCGGTGTTCCTGCAAGCTTTAGTTAAGGAATTGTTAATAACGACTAGATAAAATAGTAATGTATTGTGATAATCAATCTGCTATTCAGCTTGCTACCAATCACACTCTACATAGAAGGAGCAAGCATATTGAAATTAGATTTCATTATGTTAGAGATATGATTGATAGATTTAACGTTAAAATTGTATACATCCCTACGGATGAGATGACAGCAGATATATTCACGAAGCCCCTGGGCTGTGTCAAGCACGAGATGTTCACGCGTCTGCTTGGAGTGGCTTGAAGCCATGATGCCCACGTTATGGGGGGTGTTGGAGTATAACGCTGGCCATCATTAAGAAGACTAATACTTTTTGTATTTTTGAATTAAGTCTTGTCAGCGCTGTTTTTGTCATTCGGTTTTATAATAACTTTTGTCATACAATGTTTATAAAATAATATATTATATTTTCACGATATTTACATTATTTCCACTGCGCCCGTGCTGCTAATCTCACATACTCATAATAAAAACTGCTATAGAAATAGAAAAAAATGAGACCTGCATCGACAAAAAAAAGTCATAAGAGCATAAAAAACAAAAATTAAGCAGTGCGGGAATGAGATTAAGTAAATTTACAGGCAAACAGGCATAATAACGAAGGCCTCAGGGTCAACAACGCGCGACATGATAGTTATGCCGTGTTGCAATCGTCCATAGATTGGGGTGACCGGTTCATATCAAACAGTGAGTTGAATTAAATAACAATAGCAACAACCATAACCTATCACTTTACAAATTTAAGATGGATGTTTGCAAATTACTGTCAATAAGTTAGCCCATTCCTTCTTTTTATATCATACTTATTTGTTAAATACTCGTGTAATATATTTTTTTTTATGTAATTACCTTTATTTATTGATTTCTCATTGATTGTCATGAAAACTTTTTTGATTTTATTGTCATACATTTTTTTTATGAGTTTATGTATTGTTATCTTCGTAAATTTTTAAACAGCACTTGATCGATTTAATAACTTAATTTAATTTATTGTAATCTAATTTAATTTAACTTTATATCAACTAATTATTGATAATGCATGTAAATGTACACTTCTTTTTGGAGCTGCAACTTATCCTGTGTGTTTTTCCACTTGTTGCTGTATGTTGATCTTAGTTGTAATTCTGTTTGTGTACTAATAAATAAAAATAAAATAAAATAAACAACAATTACACAACAAGAGCCGTGTATATGCCATGTGTGTAGCAGCTCACTAAAAGAATAAACAATAAAATAAAAAAAATAAACTTTCCTACACTCACACCAATTATCTAGCCCAAGAGAAGCTTCGATATGAAACTCGTTAAATGGTTACTAGACAACGGATAATCATACTTAAAATACTTAAATACATACTTATTATACATAGAAAACACCCAGACCCGAGACAATTTAGAAAAACAATAGTTTCTAAATTGACCCGACCGAGGATCGAACCCGGGACCTCAGAGATGGCGACACCATGAAATCCGGTGTACAAACCACTCGACCAAGGAGGTCGTCACTAAAAGAATAGGTAAGTACTACCAATACCAACCCCTCTTCCCTTGGGTGTGTGGGTGTCAAAGACTGCACATACATCCAAGACAATAGAGCGATTAAAGATGGTAATGGCTCATCACCTGTCACGTGTGAAGTTTTTGTTTGGTGAAATGTGGAGTGTGGCCAGTGGACTGTTTTCCGGTCCTCATTGCCTGGTCTCTGACTAACCTTTCTGGGATAATAGTCGTAAGAGTAGGTACCTATATAGTATGTATTTTATTGTTTTTAAATTGTTACTTTGCTACATTTGTATAGAAACTGTAAATAGCACTTGAAAATTCTTATTTTCGAGTGCTATTAATCGTCTTCGATTTGGTGCAGGTGCGGGACTCGAACACACGACCTCTCGCAATCGGGCGGCATCGTCGGCAGCGCTACGTCTCGTCGTCTTTTTCCGAGTGCTATTTTCAGTTTGACTGTTGTTTTACAAAAATTAGTACCTACAGATGTTGGTAAGTTAAAAAAAGGCTATTTCATTACTGTTTTTCTTATTATTTCGTAGCTAAATAAGTTATGTTTTATGTTAACATTAAATAATTGTTGTCTGGAAGAGATCGGTTTCAGCGATAAGATCGCCTTTGTACATACTAGTTTTAAGTTTATGTCATGCGTAACTGTTCCTTGTGTATGTGCAATAAAGTGTTTATCTATCTGTCTATCTATCTATCTAAAACCTATATTTTTTTGCAATATCGCTTAATTTAAATGGTGTTGTTCAATTAATTTGTCCCGCATTCTCTTGATTTCTCTTTCTAGCCTCCAGTAAACTAAGAATTGCAAGATGTTTCTAGCGAATTTTTTGAAAGCATTAAGTAGGTAAGCGTTTTTTTATGTAAAAATCTCACTGGTTATAATTTGAAGCACGTTTGGCACCTTCAAGATTGATATCTTTTACCTAACGCTAACGGTACAAAATGATAATGACTTAAATGTTTTATTTATTGGATGACCTGAAAGGCGACCAAAACTTGCGCATATTTATTTATCCCGCGCCGCTGCTTGCAGCCACAGTATGTACCTACTACGTAGGTAGTTGATTGTATTTTCATAAATCTTTTTAAATGTATGGAAAGCGTTCCCATATAAACTTTACACATACAGTTGTGGTTATATAATTAGGAAAGGCTAGTATTCAATTCAATTTTATGAAATCTAGTTCAATATACCTACCTATCATGATGACTAAAGTTCCAACTCAAAATATTGGGGTATTCCTCGAAGCGCACTCATTTTGAAGCGCACCAGACCAAGCGCACCTTTAAAGTATTCCTCCAAGCACACCCGTTGGGTGCGCTTCAGAATAGGTAATTAAAATATTATATTTTTATTCCTCGAAGCGCACCAAAAGATAAAATGTGCAAATAGATGTAGTAACTAACAGAAAATATCGATAACGAATAAAGTACGTTTATTTTTAGAGTATCTACCTCTTTTCATTTATCAACCTGGTACTTTTAGCACAGAATAAGTAATGTACTTTTAGTACTACCGTACTTTTAGTTCAAAATAACTGTCATGATTTAATTTATTATTGACATAGTAAGTTGCAGCACCTAGTCCTACTCGTTTTTTTTTTTCTTCTGATAGTTAAAGGTGAGTGAGATCGCTAAGGCGCCTATCTACCTCTTTAAATTTATGTCTCCCTGGTACTTTTAGATCAATATGACTGTATTGATTTAATTTATTTTTGACGTAGTAAGTTGCTTAAGCACCTAGTCCTAGTTTCTATAGATATCAATATTACGAATCTTTTAAGCTCCTCTCTATTTTTTACCGTTGGTGCGCTTCGAGGAATAAAAATATAATATTTTAATTACCTATTCTGAAGCGCACCCAACGGCTGCGCTTGGAGGAATAGTTTAGGTCCGCTTGGTCTGATGCGCTTCAAAATGGGTGCGCTTCGAGGAATACCCCAAAATATGGGGGGGTTTAAACAAATCAAATAAACTTTTATCATGTTTCGAGAGAATAAACAAACAAGTCATATTTTTGCAATGTACTGGCCGCTGGACAAATAATTAGAAACGCAATATTATTTCGTTTTAAATGGTTCTAAATTCAAAATTTAAAAAATAAATGTTATTTCGGCAGTGTTTTGGCGCCATTTTCTCAAGTCTACATAACAAGTTGTTGAATATTTAATTTAATTTATAACAAAACATGGGAAAGCGAAAAATTATAATTGCACTTTATGAACGTGATTGGTACGGCAAACGGATTGCTCATCATATAAATGAATAAAAAAATGTTCAAAAACTAAACATTTTTACGCGGTCAATCACTTTAAGTAATTTCACACTAACAATAACGTATCTCGAAAACTTAAATCTCGGAAAACGACATCTCGAGAGGATTCTATGGTTGTTTAGGCAGCAAAGCTGATCTCTTTTGGGGCTCAGAAACGATAAGAAGAGAAATTTTTGACAGCAGGCAAGGATTATCCGCACTACAATTCGTAGACGATTAAATGATGCAAAATTATTTGGAAAAATCGCACGCAAAGTACCGCTCCTCAACCAAAGAATACATAATATGTTAACGGAAATGTATGTAATCCGTCATTGTGTACAATTGCTAGGAAAGTATGTAATTCCTAAAATCGCACGGAAATGTGTGAAATAAATTATAGAAGACACATTTCTTATGAAATCTATACATTTCTTATATAGCAATCGGAAATGCAAAACATTTAAGATAACCATGGGTACGCGGAGATAGCAGGGGATACTACCTGCCCTACTCCTGTAGGTCACGTGATAGGTTAGAAATTTAAGACAAACGCGAAGCGCAGCGTAGCGATTGTCTTGTAAAAATAGGCTTAACGTATTCAGGAAAAGTAAAATTGTGCGAGAAAATCTAAGGCGTATGGTTTGTGTTCGGCGATCCAATATAGACCCGATTTCCTCGCTTCTGGAGAAAAGGTGACGGAGGCAACTCTTTGGAAGGCGTTCAATACAGTAGAGCCATTGACTTTTGTATTTTTCTGACTACGCGCGTAGTGGATAGTAAGGTATTATTATTATAAGGCATTAATGTAAAAAAAATAACAATATATTTTTTTACATTAATGCCTTATAATAATAATACACAGATACACAGAGAGGTACAAACCTCAATGATATTAGGTAAGTAATTAAGGCCAGAACTTTGAGTGATGATATTGAGCAAAAAAAATAAGCATGATTTTTACAAATTTCTACTTTACACTCTACAAATCTCCAATTTTATAGGTATAAAGACCTAATATTAATAATACTTACCTTACTTTCCACTTGAAATACTAAAGATATACAATCACAATGTTGCCATTTTGATGTCAGTTCGTTTATTTCTTTACTGTAGAAGTCTGCTAGACGGGAGGCGATGAAGTCGGTGATGGCGCTTTGTACTGCCTCCCGGTCACTGATTTTTTTGTAAATTCGTAAAAATACTAACATAATTTTGTAGTGTCAGCTCCTGAACAAACTATGATTTGGAGTTTAAAGCACTTTTAAAACGTTTTTTTTTAAACAAGACACAAACAACAGATTCATTAGTATTCATTCTGAGAATTGTAATAATGCATCACTTAGTATCTATTACATCGAAACCAACCCAAACATTGTGATTGAGACAGATTGACATTATACAAATTGTAAATGACAAATTGATCACCCTGTCCTTTCTGTAAAACTGTCTTGAACTATCCAATCGTGTAGCGTGTATATTGATGTTGATTGGCAGAAGTGTTTCTTTTAATGACACCTATTTCGTAGAGGTACAGTGCAAAGTTATTACTAACTTGTAACATTTGATTTTTTCAGTCCTTTTATGCTAAAGTCCAATCAGAGACATTTATGAAAGAATTGTGCCGAGTATCAAATTCATATTCTCGAAGAAAAAGTCGCCAGATCTCATGTAGAGCGAAATCTTTAGATCGAAATATGTTCACAGTTTTCCGATTTCAGTTTTCATCGTCTTATATTTCTAAAAATAGAATAGAATAGAATTCCGTTATTGCTTAAACTGTGTAACAAGTTCTTAAAAAATATTATAGTACCGTTTGCCCATGATCAGGCATGCAATAAATATTACGCAAATAAATATTATTAACATTAATATTAACAAAATTCATCGTAAGTAAAATTTTTTTTTTTTAATCGTGATTTAAACAATTAATTAGTCTTGAAACTAAAGTATTCATTTAGTGTATAGAAAACATTATTAAATAACCAAGTTTTTAACTTAAATTTAAATATAATATATTATATTTAAATATAAGTTAAATTTAAATTTAGGTCATATTATGACCATTTAATGCCTTTAAATTAGTAGGTAAATGATTATACACTTTAATACCATGTATGAAAGTACTTTTATCATAAACATTATTATTGACAATTGGTAAATTTAAATTATATCTATACTTATGACGTCGGTTACGGAGAGATTTACAATTAAACCAGTCTATGATGTTTTTAATGAATACACAAATTTCTAGAAAATTATCCAAGTATCCTATCTAGTACCCAAGTATATACAATGAAGATACTTGGCAATCTCACAGATAGTCGTACGGGCAGAATTAAACAGAAAAACTACTATGCCTATAAAGTTTGATAACATATCTTTAAACCTTTGATATTATTAAGACATAGAAGAGCGCTGTTTTATGCAATTGAAAAAACAACTTAGCGCCGTTCGAAACCGCAACAATCTATGCGTTTAGTCGTAAGGAAGTTGAAAGCTTTCGTTTCATGTGGGTGAGTTGAGGCAGTTGAGGTGGGTCGAACGATAATATATATTTGTTATTGTGAGTATAAACTTTTTAGCTTCTTGCTATACTTACCTATGTGAAACAAGGTTTATTATGTATATCCGATGGCGACAGGAATATTTTCATAGTCATATTATACTACACCAATGACTTTCAGACAACATTCGACTTTGAATGTGTAATTTTGATATAATATTCGATTCTCTTTAAATATTTTGTTGATTTTTTAAATAAATTTGCGTGCTGAGTGGCGAGACTTTAGGAAATGTATTTTGCCAAAAAGCACATCAATCATATCAATTTCACTTTAATTTTTTAAGAACGCAACAATACAATACTTAATTTATATATTAGATGCTCAAACGACTAAGATACATTTTATACAGCAAAAACCCATAGAAAGGAATGTCGCCTAGAATGGATCGCTTATTTATTTAATGAAACACTAGACGGCATAAAAGCCACAGCGAATACTTTTTTGTAGAATAACTGGTTTAGCCTTTGTAGAATTAATCATAAATAACGAGGAGCTTATTGCCGTAGCGGCTAGTGCGTTCATGCAAGTTAAGCAACTTTCACAATGCTGAGTCATTGGATGGGTAACCAAAGAAAAATACATCTCTTTACAAGACATTATGTTTTACATTATACATTTCTGCTGTGACGGCGGCCAGCAGCTAAAATTCTGTTGAAGAAAAGGCATTTTTTCCGTCTAAGAGAGGAGAGGAGAGGAGCGAAGGTATACAGCCTTAGCTAGCGACCAGTTCCGAAAGTCTGAGCCCAGCAGTGCGAACGATGTTTATAGTCCGATGAAGACGAATAAATAATTCACTTCAGTTTCACACTGCACCCGCACGCCCATCGTCAGGTAAACTAGGTTTAAATAAAAATATACTGATGTCACACACTTCACGCTTTCTGCCTGTAGGAAAGTGAAAAAGTGGTCTTGTCGAATGAGGTAATATTAGTGCGATAAACTAGCGCCGTGAACCCGGCCGCGCTCACTTTCGTTCGACGACCGGTATCAGGGCCTCCGCGGCGGAACCAGTCGAATCGATACGGCTTATAGGTACCCCCGTGACAACACTTTGTCACTCGGCAAAAGTTAACATTTCACCATAACTATTATTATTGTTAGCCTATTTTGTCCTAATGCGCTCTGCATTCTCCCTTCCTTCTTTCCATAGCTAAACACGGTGTTAATTTAGATCTGTTCGTTTTTTGGTAAGTAAGAAGTAATTTTATTTTGTCGTGATTTTAATGTTAAAAATATATTTTTAAAATCAATTAGAAAAACCGGCCAAGTGCGAGTCGGACTCGCGCACTAAGGGTTCCGTACCATTATCTATACAACATTAGATACTAAAATATTCTTAGAATATTTCAAACGTCTACCCTGTTACCGTTATTAATATCGAGCAAAAACGGCAAAAACATACAAAAAACGTTTGTTGTATAGGAGCCCTCCTTAAATATTTATTTTATTCTGTTTTAGTATTTGTTGTTATAGCGGCAACAGAAATACATCATGTGTAAAAATTTCAACTGTCTTAGTTATCACGGTTCATGAGATCTCCAATTTAAATAATTATAGACCAGTAGGCCTCAATCTCACATTTACAAAGTATTTATTAAAGTCATACAAAATATTTTTTTTAATATAAGAAGGTGGCAAACGAGCAGTCGGGTCACCTGATGGAGAGTAATCACCGCCGCCCATGGACACCCGCAAAACCAGAGGAATCTCATATGCGTTGCCGGCCTTTAAGGAAGGAATAGGGTTAAGGAAGGAATAGGAATTGTGAGGGGGGAAGGGACCTCCGGAACTCTCACTGGCCGGACGAAACACTATATTCGTGAGAGGGTGGTATTATCCCGAGCGAGCCGGCCCAATGCGTGCTGCAACGCAGCGTGGCTCTACCACTCAGTCAGTGTCACTCATTTAGCACCACCCAGGGGCCACGTGTAGGGTCTCAAGGTTAAACCTAAGACGCAACGAACTTTAACCCGCCGATTTAATCGCCGATAAACTCGACAGTCACCAACCACCAACACAAGCCGGATTTCGTCCACACTCCAGACCATCTTTTTTTATAAGTATAAAAGAAGGAGGCAAACGAGCAAGCGGGTCACCTGATGGAGAGTAATCATCGCCGCCCAAGGATACCCGCAAAACCAGAAGAATCGCAGACGCGTTGCCAGCCTTTAAAGAAGGAATAGGCTCGTTTCTTGAAGATTCCTAAGTCGTAACGGTCCGGAAATACCGCCGCCGAGAGCTGGTTCCCCAACACTGTATGTAGTTCAATGTAAGAAATTTCGTGAAAAACGCACAGTAGTAGAACGCCATCCATCAAGGTGATGTGGATGGAATGACAGTCGATTGCGTGTAGTGCGGTAAAGGAAATCAGCGGCAGGGATCAAGCCGAACAATTCCTCAGAACATTCCCCATGATATATGCGGTACAATTTACAGAGACACGCAACGTCTCTCGGAAGAGTGGATCGAGCCGACCTGAAATAACCACGTGGTTAACAATTCGAGCAGCTCTACGTGGAATGCGATCAAATGGAAGGAGTTGGTACTGGGGTGCTCCATCCAGCCCAAAGATGGGAGCAGTATTCCATTTAGCTTTACCTTCCAATTCTTCCAATTAGCGTGACCTCGAAACTAAACGTCACCCGAAATATCGATGCCAAGGATCCAAATAGTCGGATTGGTAATAAGGAGAGCTCCCTCAGAGTTCAGAGGTACGACGAAGGTTTTTCGCGGTAATGCGCAAACTTGTGTTTTGGAGGGGTTAAAGTGGACAAGGTTATGTCGGCCCCAATTCAAGACATGACTTAACATGTTCTCGTTGTCAGTCACAACTTTATTCCGACTTTTGATGACGCTATCCAGAGAAATATTAGCTCGTCTGGTGTAGAGTGTATCCCCAGTACTGTCGTCCGCATAGCAATGAATGCTGTTGTTATGTGTTATATATAGAAAGACAAACGGCACTAGTGAAACGCAAGGCTGCTGTTAACGCACTGTCTTTATTGGCTATGGAACTCTGTTATACGCACGGGTGTAGGTAGGCACACGTACACACCCATGCATATACATTACATTATGAAACATGTCATTGATATGCAGAAGAAACAGAGTAGAGGATAACACACACCCCTGCGGGACTCCAGCATTCACAGGCTTCATGTCAGAGCACGAACCGTCAACTACGTCTCTGATGCTAGATACTACACCCAGAAAGAAAGCTGGCGACCCACGAACACAATTTCTCAGGAAGCCCATATGATGGAGTTTAGAGAAAAGAGTTTCTTTCGACAACAGGCAGGATAAAGAGATTGATCGCCGAATTGAGAACTCCTGGAAAAGTTACTGGTCCATGAAGATGCTACTGAAGGAAGACCTTCCAATCTCTCTGAAGCGCAGACTCGTCGACATGTGTATCTTGCCCATCCTTACCTACGGTGCACAAACCTGGTTGCTAACCGAATCACAAAAGTCCCGACTCAATGTTTGTCAAAGAGCCATGGAACGCAGCATCAAGAGAACCGACCATGTCTAAAACACCACACTGCGTTCCATGACAGGTGTTGCCGATATTGGACACAAATCTGCAAAGCTTAAGTGGGACTGGGCAGGGCACGTGGTAAGAATGACCCCAGAGAGGTCGGCGAACATCAGCACGCGTTGGGTACCCAAAGACCGACGTCGGCGTCGAGGCCGTTCTCGGTAGCGGTGGTGCGACGACATCGATGCCTTCGACGGCAATTGGTTAGAGCTGGCTAAGGAGAGAGAGAACTGTAGTGGAACACTATAGGTTAAGTAAAAAATAAAAAAATAAATAAATAGTGTATTAGTAAGTACCAGTTCTTGTTAATAAGCCTAAGCATAAAAATATGCATACCTACAGTGATAGTTTCATGACAAATTATTTAAATATGTAGTTGACTGTGATAAAATGAGGAGAGATTATTTTTTTAAAGTATTTACACTAGAAATCTTGTGTATTTAGAAGCCAAAGCCCATTTGATTAAATTGATGATTAATAAATTGAAATAACATAAAAAGCATGCCAAACTTCAGGAGAAGATAGACTAAGGGTCACTCCTTAGTTTTAAAAAAAATAGTAAAAGAACTAAAATATTTGAGCTTTTTTTAAAATTTATTACATAAGTTCTGTAACTTAAACTAACCCTTATATTTTAATATGGTAGATCAATTCTTCGAGAGTACAATATCTGCTAATTTAAAATTTTAAACACTGAAAAAGACACCAACCTCAGGCGGGAATCGAACCACGCACCTTCCGCATTCCGGGCGGCTGCCTTAACCACTTGGCTACTGAGGTCTGGCTTTCAACAGTCGAAATTTGTCAGTGCTTAATGCTTATGTTTTTAGCCAACATTGCTTCATCAAATCTTAGAAGTTTTCACCTCTGAGATCCGAATGAAATATTTAGTTTTAGTTTAGTTCAATCTAGAAGCTCAAAAAAGTGCCTTCACACATTTCATGAAAATCTTTTTCTGCAATTTTGGGTTTAATTAAAAAGGTAAGCAAAATTTACAAAAAGCGAGGCCGCTACGAACTATGCCAATAGCTATTCTACACTATTCAATAAGTCAAAATTGTTCATGTATTTTTGTTTATGAGATCAAGAACGATAAAATTGTCCATTTTACGCAAAAATCACAGTTGTGATGTAATAATAAGGCTCTATAAGCAAAATAAAATAAAATTAAAAATAATAAACCTGTTTATAATATATAAACAAAAGACATTCAGATATTTGAATAACATAAACAAGCTTGTTCCAGACTGAATGTGATAATTAATTAGTATTTACCTGCCCATTTCTACTAAAAATTTAAAAAATTATATTTAAAAAAAAAATTATAAATACCTTGTAAGACAGCTGCTCTTCCAGAATATTTTTCAGAACTTTTACTTTCAGTATAGTCTCTTAAATCGAATTTGCAATCAATTCAAATACTTTTACTATATTTTAAAATTATTACTGTAGATAATAAAATAACCACTCCACTAATTAACCAAGATTTAACAATAATATCGACAAAATATGCAAGAAACTCCAAATTACTTGCCAGAACTTCACTCACGACAGAATTATAAACTGATTCATCGCCACAACAAGAAGTCATTATAATTTATGTTAAATAATTATAAATAGCAACCAAATAAAACTAAGAACAATTAATTATATGTAAGTATTTCTAAGAATTATAATTAAAAAATAATTTCTAAATTGACCTAAATCGGCATGTAAACACCTGACAATGACATTACTTTTTTTAAGTTGTTTTTCTTTTTTTAAATATTTGTTCCATGAAGGAACAGGCTAAGGTCTGAGCCATACTGCCTAGTCATTAGTTTTTTATTTGTTTTTTCCCTTGATGATAATGAGTGATGATTAAGATGAATGATAAATGATGTTCCCCAAACCCCTTGAGTCCTCAGTAAAGATGTGGGACTTTACTGAGGTCTCACGCGGACTACTTGAGAGAATTTGAAAAGTGATGTTGCACTGTTGTTTCATTTGCCAACACCAAGGAATTATGCCAACACTCATGCACGTTCACAAACACTTAACGGTTAATAATCCACTATTATTTCATATTCGAAAAAACACAAATTTTAGAAAATAAAACAAAACTGCAGACATGACGCTTCACTTTCATGCCAAGAAGTCCTTAAGTTGTTTACTCGAATCGAATTTAAAAAAGGCAAAGATATGAAAGTCTTAAAGCCATTTCTCTGCTGCTTATTTAGCTATACTCAGTTCCCGACATTTAGCGGACGCAACATAACGGCCGTAAATATAGCCGTATTATCAACGGTGATGACCCCTGTTGTGGTTTGGTTGAGATTATTTAGCGTGATAGCCCTCCCTGGAATGTAAGAAACTACAGTGGCCGTCTTTTCACGGAAACCAACCAGCAAGGAAAAACACTGTTTCTCAGTTTCAGCAACTTTACAGGAGAGCGCGGCAATGATTGAAAAAATCTTACCGATTTCGGTTTAGTTAGTTCTAATGCCAAAGTAAATAAGTAAAGGCTGTATGTCCTTTGTGATTGTGACTATGATGTCTTATAGGACAATGGATGCAAATGCAAATGTATGGAGTCTGGGCCCACCCCTCAATAGTAACATGACTAACATGTGATAATATACCATAGGAAAGAGCTTTTTAAGCAGAGCATTAGTAACTAAAATAATCATAGATTTAGTATAGTATACCTCTCGGACCAAATTTGGTCCGAGGTATACCTACTAAATCTATGAAAATAGTAGATAGGTCACAAGGAAACAAAACGATGTATATAAGGCATTGAGCTTTTTAAACTATAGAGCTAACTTCGATGTGCAACATTTTCACACATGCACAAAAAAGCGTTAATAAAATGTTGCCAGCTTTACACTCACTCCCTAAATATGGGTAAATGTTACACAATGTCAAGAACAAATACCACGTCACGACCTCTCGACATAACACCTCTCATTTTTGTGTCTGATGTAGAACGGTTAGGATAAAAGAAACGTAAATATAACAATGTATTGTGGATCAAATATCAATCAATCTTGAACCGGGAATCGAACCCGTTACATGAGAAAAATAATCACTCTGTAGCTTTATCATACTTATCGAAAGGCTTCATCATAATGATTATATTTTGCTAAGAAACTTAGTGTCACAAATAAAAGTAAGACCATGAATTTTAAAATTTTATGAAAAACGTTCTGAAAAATGAAAAGCTGACATATTATTGCCGTAAGGAATTACAACTGACATTATCTTATGTACCTATTACTAATAAATGTTCCCACTTGAAGTACTCATCATTTCCCAATTATAATTTTAGTGCATGAATACCACAGACATATAATAATATGTCTGTGATGAATACGTATTATTCTAAATATCCACCACAACAAGATCAAAAAATCGACAGGGAGCGAAATAATCAAAAGAGTGCGACTTTGTATTCAACAGAAAGGACTCATTTTGATCATTTGATAAATTGATTAATTTTGTATTAAAAATGTTAAAATTCATGGTCTTTCTTTAATTTGTGACACTAAGCATGTTATTTAGCAAAAAATAATCCTTGTGATGAAACCTTTCAATCGGTATGATAAAGCTACTGGATGATTATTTTTCTCATGTAACGGGATCGATTCCCGGTTCAACCATGTAATTATTTAAATATGTATGAATGCGGTTTAAATTGTTTTTTAAATTCAAATAATGTCTTTTTTCAGTAAAATGTTCCATCTACAATATTCAAGGTACTTTCCCTACATGTGGCATATCCGTGGGACGCCCTGTATAAAAGTGAATTCCCCTTGAAATGCTTTTTGGGCGACGACGATCGGTTGTACGCTTGTACGTGATATCTACGTCATCAGTTCTGTTTCTAAAACGTCTACGAAGATAATAAGCAGCAATTAAACAATTCGTAAAAGCGTCCATTTCGTGTACGACTGTACCAGTCCGAAGATGAAAACAATTTTTTTAATTACATCAGAATGTCGATCAAAAGTTTTGATGAATTATTAGTGAAATTACAAGACAATTTAAAACAACAAAATTCTTCTTGCCAGGCCTTTAACCACAGAGTAATATTATTACCTTTAACTTGGCATCACGGTCTTTATTTATGTAACCCGTGGCCTAAGTTCCAGAGTGGTTCACGAAGACGAACTTTGGTGATTAAGCGTTCGGTGTCGATATACATTTGTTCATGTTCAGTACGAAATCGCTTTTTTACGACGACGATGATACACACATCCGTACGGTCGGTCGTCCACCGATTGGTGCAGCACTGAACGCGTTCATTTATTTCCAAGCGTCGGTCGACCGACGGTACGCATGCGCACGCGCTTGACCGACGGTCCTCGTACGCAGTGCGTAGCAATATACGCGTGCGTGCGTACGGTCAGTCTAGCACTGTAACGATTTATGAATTTTCATATACTTTAGGACAAACGCGACCGAGTATGCACCGACGCGCGCGGTCGAAACGGCACTAACGATTTATAATTTTTTTTAAATAGGACAAACGCGACCAACGTACGCACCGACGGACGATCGTTCGAGCTCTGTAAGCGGCCTAAACACTTTTTCGTTTTGATAAACAAAAATTAAAAAGAAAAAGCTTTTTCCCAAGGCAAGAAAAGCTATTTTTTCCTCATTTTTTTCTTGCTCTGGAACGCTACAATGGCGTTCTTTTTGAGCAAGAGGAGTGAAAAAAATATTAAGTAAGGTTAGGTGGGCCATTTTCAAATTCTCTGCAGGTAACCTTGTCCCTAACCATGTTTAATTTTTTTTGGATAAATTACGATAATACATATATGTAAAGTAAATAAATGCAAAAAAATAATAATCTAACTTCATGTTTTTGTACTTTGTTTAAAGTAACATTATGGTCATTCTTGGTAACCACAGACCTAAGTGGTCTGTGTTGGTAACACAGAGTTGTTTTCCATACAAAATCATTATGTCCCAGACAGTAGGGCAGTACAAATATCGTTAATAATTTGTTTTTATACCACACTTATAAATTTAAAAATTAATGGGTTGTATAGATACAGATATTGATAAAACGTTTTTACATTTTAAAACACAAGCTGGTGATAAAATGTATTTTTTTTCTATTTTTCGAAAGTTTGTCCCGCTGTCCATATAAATTTGTAACTAATATACTCTGTTACCTACTATAGCAAATTCGACCCAAAAAAGCAGATGGCGCTACTGTTGTACTGGCAGTTATATTGGCGTGCTGTCCGAGTTCATTCTAGATAGTTCGCGGGACCTGGGGAAGGACGCAACGCCCGCCAGTCAAAAGTGTTATTCATAATGATGATATTGCGTTAGTATTTATTCATAAATCGTTATGTAAGCGTATTTAGTTCCATGATAACAATAATTCTTAAAAAGGAGAACTAGAATATTTTTATAGTTTTATCTTCTTCTTAGGGTGTCTCTCCAACTAGTGAAGGTTGGCAGTCAGCTCTGCATATTTGGACTTGTTTCTGGCAAGGTGAAAGAGTTCAGCGGCATTCCCTGCGGTCAGGTCTCCTTTTTCCTGCAACTTTTCCCATCATTTTCAGTTGCAAGAACTCGTATCTGTCGTGTCTAATCTAAGAACATGGCCCGGATACGCAACTTTCCTTTGCTTGATGGTCTGCAAAAGCTTACGTTTCTGGCCGACTGTTGTAGAACTTCCGTTCCGTTGTAGAACTTCCTCATTGGTGACTTTCTGAGTCTGAACTCAGAATATATCCTGGGATCTATATCCCTATGTCTATACATCATGCGTTTGTGGGTGGATTCGCGTTTTGGATTTTTTCTGATTTATTTTGAAGCCTTCTTGTAAATGATTCTTAAATGCGTGCAAAGTTAATAAAATCGAAAGAAGTACTATCAAATAAGATATGCTAAGCAAAGGCACTCTTATTTAATCAAGAAATTAGGTAATATTTGACCTCAAATAAAATTAGAGAAAATGGTAATGACGTCACGCTAATGGGCGATTTTCTGACAGCCCAAATTAAAAAGTAAAAATTAATTCAAAAACACCCGATAGATGTCGTTTTAGAAAAGCCGGCCACCAGCCATACCTACCTAAGGGCTGTAATAAATTCTACACTTTTACTTGTTTACCAAAAGAATAAAAAAATAGTAAGTCCTTTACTTATTTATATTCAGGACATCCAGAACCTATTTCTATTTTGGAATAGAATAAATATTACGCAGCCATACACGTGCTCTTCATGAACCCGCCTTTTACCATGCGCCATACTAATCTAAGCTAAGCGCCATCTATGAAGTCATTTACGAACCAATTTCTTTTTTTTTTATCTCGGAAAATCGCCCATTGTAATGATTTTTTGCGGATGGTAATGATTAAGAACGCATAGTAATGACAATATTTTGCGGAAAAAGTTATAATTATTAATTTACTATAATAGTACCTATTTGTAAAGACATATCTAAGTATTTTATACTTAAAAGTAGTTGCTCACTTGTAAATAAATAACATAAGTTTTGTAATCAGTGTATTATTATCAAAAGTTAAAATTCAACAAATCTCAATAACAAACATAATATCGATCTTAATTAAATTTTTCTTAATTCTAATTCTTGATTATAATCCTAATATTTTTGGCAATCATCAGTTATACCCAAAACGGTCTGTGTTGACAGAAAATGTAAAGCTTATTTTTATATTTATTAATAAAATGTTTGCATTCACAATGCTATATAGATGAAGGATAAAATGTTTACTAGAAAAAAAATCAACTAGTCTCAAGGAGCTCGAATGGGATATTTTTCTAGTAAACATTTTATAGCTTTTTTTTTTACGGGTAACGGGTAAGCGCTTGGTCTTCATCTCACCTGATGGTAAGTGACGATAAGGCCGAAGGTGGAAGCGCGCTTCACCCGGAATCCTCAACCACTGAGGAACTGGCTATCTTATCTCTAACTGTCGGAACACAACTATGCTATAAACATCGTTGTTATGGCGACAGACTTAGATAAGATGGTGGTAGCTAGCCAGGCGGACTTAACAGCCCTACCACCAACCAAACCGAGCACACAAAAATGTACCCCCCGCTAGGAATCGAACCCGGGACCTCTGGGTCTGAAACCGGTGGCTTAGCCACTAGACCACGGAGGCGGTTATTTTAACTTGGTATTGAATGCCATGAATTGTTTATGAAAATGATTTTGGGAACTAGTCATTATAGCGTTTTTGCTTTTGAATTTTAGACTTTGTTTCCCTGCTGCATCTGTACTTTCTTTCCCTGCTGCTACTGTAGGTACTACTTGTATCTTCTTTGTAAAAGTCCCTCACTTTCTTTATTAGTAATTGAATTCTATTATCTCCTTTGTATTTTTAGCGTAGTTCCTCCGCGTTCTACAAAGTCAATGCCGGAGTGCCGCAGGGTTCTGTGCTCTCACCTACTCTATTTCTTCTGCATATTGATGACATGTTGTCCTTGGGCAATATTCATTGTTATGCGGATGATAGAATTGCATGAGCGGTACTTCGGACATCCTGCGGCAAAGCAAGCCGATATCATGGTGAAAAGGCAAGAACTGGTTGCCAAACTGAACCTGACTCTCGATCGTGTCTCTAAGTGGAGATCTAAAAGACTCCTGGTCGGTTTAATGCTAGCAAAACCCAGATTTGTGCATTCTCGTCCTAGGTAACTCCCTTCCTTACTGCTACCTCTCTTCAGAACTTTCCGTTACCCATTTCGGTGAACCTCAGCATTCTTGGCATGGACATCAGCCAGGAACTGAATCCGAAGTGCTACATCGAGAGTGCTATTTTAACTGCCTCCCGGAAGAATTCTCAATAAGGTGAGACGGTTGTTCACTCCCGAGCAGCGCTGTTTGCTGTACAAAACTCAGGTGTGATCGAGTATGGAGTATTGTTCCTATTTATAGGACGGCTCCGCTAAATACTTCCTCGATGCACTTCATAGACTGCAAAGGCGAGCGGTACGCATTATGGAGATGCTGAGGTTACAGCCTCCCTTGAGGACTTCCAGCTGCGTAGAGACATTGCTTCTCTCAGTGTCTTCTACCGGAATTACTACGGAGAGTGTTCTGAAGAACTTTTTGATCTTATCCCGCCCTCTTCTTTCCTCTCCCGGACTACACGTGCTGGTCTTAGAAACCACCATGAAACTATACAGGCTATCAGTACTCGTACCAAAAAATTTGGCAAGTCGTACCTCTGTAAGACCATTCGGCTTTGGAATTCTTTGCCGGCGCATGTGTTTCCCAGCTCCTACAGTCCCGGGTCTTTTAAGCGTGGCGTGAAACGGCATTTATGCAGGCCGTCATGAACCCATTCATGCGCTCGTTATCGTGCTTATTCCACGGTGGGGAGCGCTCTCATTATTTTGGACTGCATCGGCTGCTTATCATCAGGCAGAATGCAGTCACTATGACGAGTCATAATAGAAAAAAAATCATCTTCAAATTAAAAATTAATTAGATAGGTAATAAATATTTTCAAGGAATTTGTTAGCCGTAGGTCCAATACGAAATTCGTCTATTTCGCATTTTGCCGTTCGCTTTTATGCTAGGTGAATCCTCACATGGAGATTTGCAGAGTCCACCTTGCTGTGTGGCAAATATTGTGTTATAATTTTCTAAAATAATATTTGGGGTCAATGTTATAATATCTATTAATGTCAATATGTAATATTGAAGTTTATTCATCATTCATTATTAACCGCCTCCGTGGTCTAGTGGCTAAGCCACCGGTTTCAGACCTAGAGGTCCCGGGTTCGATTCCCAGCAGGGGGTACATCTTTGTGTGCTCGGTTTGGTTGGTGGTAGGGCTGTTAAGTCCGCCTGGCTAGCTACCACCATCTTATCTAAGTCTGTCGCCATAACAACGATGTTTATAGCATTGTTGTGTTCCGACAGTTTGAGATAAGATAGCCAGTTCCTCAGTGGTTGAGGATTCCGGGTGAAGCGCGCTTCCACCTTCGGCCTTATCGTCACTTACCATCAGGTGAGATGAAGGCCAAGCGCTTACCCGTTAAACGTAAAAAAAAAAAATTAAAAAAAAAATCATTTTTAATAACAGCAACTACCTGAAATAGAAATATAAACTGTATAAATATACAAAAATAAAAAAATTGGTTGCCTGTAAAGTCGGTTTTACGGGCGAAGATTTTACGTGACAACGTCTTTTTCTCGGTAGAATATTTATTGATATGAATATAATTAAATTGCACAATAGGAACAAGGAATTGAATGAAAATAAGAATTGCACAAATTTTAACTATAGAAATATATATATATATTTTTTTTTTTTAATTTTTTTTTTTTTTTTTTTTTAATTTTTTTTTGTTTTATTTTAATTTTTTTTATTTTTTTTTATTTTTTTTTATTTTATTTTATTTTATTTTATTTTATTTTGTTTTATTTTGTTTACTAAAACATTGTACATGTAAACTTAAACTTAACTATTTAGTGGGAGAGAGACGCAAGGCATTCGGCGGGCCTCTCTCTCGTTCGGTGACTCATCGTTACGTTCCCGATGAGCGTTACACTTTTTCATAAGTGTCTCCCAGCTAACCTAATTTAAGACGTTGTCACGTCAAAAAAACATACGCACTGTACCTTTTTTATAGTAACTTTAAACCCTTTCAGCCCTTTTAGATTTGAATTTCGAAGTAAAATATCCAAATATGAAAAACTGAGAAGAAAAGCAATTTAAAGCCAAATGGGAGTAATTGCTATGGTATGCTACATTTTGAAAATCCTAATTCATCATTGCCATTAACATAACGTCATTACCATCCACACAAATAAAACGGTAATGATGATGATGGTAATGACGAACACAATATTTTTCTTTTTTATCATGAATTCTATTTAAGCTATCATTTTATAGCCGCTATTTTGAGAATTTATCTATCAAGTACCATAAAGTTCGTAAGCTAAAAATAATACTTAATGTACAATTACCCAGAAATCTTACTTACCGGTAATGATGAAGAAACTCGACAAACTATTTTTGAACACTCAAATTTACGAAAAAAGGTATTTTTCGTGACGCGTGACGTGACATGAGTTCTGGTTCGTTTCGTGCAAGCGATTGAGGAGTGGTGTGCGCGGGAGACAATCAAGATCAAATGAGTTGATCTTTCGAGAAAGAGATTTTGATGTAGGCGCGATGGTGTTGACGAATTTCTGTTAAAAACTTTTGAAATTTTATTTTGACTGTTATTCCGTTCTGAATTGTAAGCGTTATTTACCATGTAGTACACGGTAAAATATAGCATAAAATACGTTTTAAAAAATCGGGTATCGCGTTCACTGTTACGGAAAATTATTTTCGAATGTTTTGTGCCCGTATATTTTCCGTAGGTGGTTATGACGTTTTCCTCAGTTTTTAAGGTTTTGATCTGCGTTACCTTGCGTAAAATTACGCTGAAAACCTAGTCTGAACAAAAGAATAACTAAACAATATGATAAAAGAAAATTATTGATCAGAAATGGAAATTTTCCATGTTTCGCGAATTTACCCTTGTATGCCCACATTTTAAGAGCTTCTATACGTTTCCTGAGATCTTTCTTTATAGTCCAAGCCTCACATCCGTATAGAAGTATAGGTCAGATGTAACATTGAAAAAGATATATTCGGAGGGCGACTGTAAGGTTTTAATGGGCGATTTTCTGACAGCCCAAATTAAAAAGTAAAAATTAGTTCAAAAACACTCGATAGATGTCGTTTTATGAAAGCCGAGCCGTACCTACTTAAGGGCTGTAATAAATTCTACACTTTTACTTGTCTAAAAAAAAAAATAGTACTTACCCATTTTTATTCAAGACATCCAGGACCTATTTCTATTTTGGAATAGAATAAATATTACGCAGCCATACACGTCCTCTTCATGAACTCGCCTTTTACTAAGCGCCATACTAATCTATGCTAAGCGCCATCTTTGAAGTCATTTACGAACCAATTTCTTTTTTTTTTATCTCGGAAAATCGCCCATTGGAAAGTACCTTTCTCATTTTTCCAAAGACACTGTGGGTGATTTCAATGCGTGTTTTGATTTCTACATCACTGTACCAGTTCTATGTAAGCCAGATGCCTAGGTACCTAGGTATAATACTTATATTCAGTCACCTGTTCCAGTTTTTGGCCCGCTACAAATATGCTATGCATAACTATGCATGTGCCAGACTGTTGTACCTTAGTAACCCAGCGTCCCAACAGGGGTGACCTTGGTGGGAACTTGCTTGTTGCCATCCATGTAAAAGACTGCTAATGCATATACTGTATCCAAATTACCTATAATAATACCCTCCTAGCCCCTAGTGGGTCATTGTAGGACATTTAAAATTAAACTAAGTAAACTAAGCAATCGTTACTAAGATTACTAGCACTACCTATACCTATAAGTACTTCTTTTGACCAAACTTGTTGTTCGTCTAAACTGCATGTACCTATACCTAACCTTACATAACATTTTTTCCACTCCTCTTGCTCAAAAAGACCGTCATTGTTGCGTTCCAGAGCGAGGAAAAAATAGCTTTTCTTGCTGTATGGGAAAATATTGTTCTGAGGGGAAATAGCTTTTTTCTTTTTAATTTTTGTCTATCAAATGACAATGAGCCTACAAAAACGAAAAATTCTTTAGGCCGCTCACAGAGCTCGACCGACCGTCCATCGGTGCGTACGTCGGGTCGCGTTTGTCATAAGTATGAAAAGTCATAAATCGTTCGTTTCAGAGCTCGACCGACCGCGTCGACGGTGCGTACTCGGTCGCGTTTGTCATATGTATCAATATTCATAAATCGTTACAGTGCTAGACTGACCGTACGCACGCACGCGTGTAATGCTATGCTACGCACTGCGTACGAATGCTGCATGCTTGCTTACATTCTGCATATTTGCTTGCATGCTGCAGCTTGCTTGCATGCTCTATGCTTGCTTGCCTGCTTTCATGCTTCATGCTTGCTTATATGCTTTATGCTGCATGATTGTTTGCATGCTGCATTCTTGCTTACATGGTGCATGCTTGATGCATGCTGCATGCGTGCTTGCATGCTGCGTGCTTGCTTGCATGCTTAAACGTTGCTACGATTATAAGTTGTTCGATGATGTTATGGATTTCAATTATTTGAAATGTTGTATTTTTGTGATATTTGTAATATTTACTAGAAAATGAATAATCTAGCTTCAGCCAAACGTTGAGTGGGATTTCAAAACATAAAGATTTTGAAAAAAATAACAATCGGTAATAGGCGTTTCAAAACTTTGTTATTTGTGTTTTAAGTTAAGAGGGTTTACGCCATTCGGTTTCCCATACAAACTTCCAAGTCGATATTTTTAAAAACCAATGAGCCAATTTTGATGGAACTTTGCATACTGAAGTAAAACACAGGGATCTAAATTGTTTGTTGAAAACATTTTTAAAAAAATGTTTATTTAACTGAGTTATTGCGATTTTTAACTTTCTATTGTGGACTTTAAATCGCAATAACTCAGCTAGAAAAACGTTTTTTCAACAAACTATTTAGATCCCTGTGTTTTACTTCAGCATGCAAAGTTTCAAATCGATTTGGAAGTTTGTATGGAAAACCGAAATGCGTAAACGCTCTTTAGAAGAAAACAAAAAATTTCAAAACGTTTTCGGCCAAATAAAATTCGTACAGAAAAATTTCGAGTTTGAGTTAAGTAACCCTAAATGTTAACTTTATAGTATTCTATATGACTGCCAATAAATGTTATGATTATTAATCGTTATTGTAAAAACATTTATGTATAAACATTTGATGCTGATATATCATTATTATAAAAGAAGTTATGGTGATGTTACGTTGTAAATTCAGGGCCCTGTCTGCCTTTACTAATCTACAAAAGAAGTTCGCAATGGTTGAATAGTACTTACCTGAAATCATTGCTTTAGAATGATCAAATGTCCAAAAACATTAGTCCGTGTAGCTTGTTTGAATTAAATCCATTTTTTAGACTTTTATCTAGAACATTCGAACGGGAGAAATATTTTTTATATGGATATTGTCTCTGCCCGTAGGGATTATCAGAGAGGAAACTAATACTCCCTAATATTAAGACAGGGTAATCAGTGAGTTAAATATAACATTAAAGTAATTTAAATTAAAGAAAAACGCATTTCACATTGCTAAACGTTAATTTTTTTTAGGTCTTGTTCTGTAATTGTTGACAGATTCTGTTAGCAGAGGGCGAGTGGTGACAGACGTCATATTTGACGTTTTGATAGTTTGAAGGAAGATTCTAAAATAACAATTTCTTATGGATTACCCGACAATGGGAGTAGAAATCAAAAGCTGACCTTCGATTTATAAGACTTCCGGCGAATTGAAAGTGATCTGATGAGGTCGAAACGATTTTAATCTCTGGCGTGACGTGGTGCGATGTGTTGAGATCAATGCACTCAGGTAGGCATGAGTCGTAGTCACCTTTTGTTTTAATCTGAGGTCGTAATAATGTAGTGGATTTGAGGCGTCATTAGCTTGAGAATAAAGTCAACAAGTGTGTGGTTTATTTACAGGAATCCGTGCCACAACCAACCGGTCGTGACGCCGCTGGCAGCCACGCGTAAATATAGGATATCCCAGCGCGTAAGTATCCCAATAGCATTGTTTAAATATAATAAGCCGTCATCCTAGGAAAGCAAATCGATATTTCATGGTGTCTGAATCCTGCCTTGTCGCCAGGCGACGCAAGGCTCTTGGCCATGTGGCAGACGTGTCAAACCCCTTTATTAAGTGGATATTGCCCCATCCAACAATAGTCTGGCATTGTTTAGTTATGTTTATTTGAATATCGTAGCCGTGTAGTGCCTTGGGTACTAGTTAAATGTGAAACAACGGCGCTGCGAGTCCCTGGTTATGATAGGTTGCAGCCCCAGATACACAGATAGCAGACTGCGGGACCCTAATTTATGTAACAGATCTGAACTAGGCGTGCAGTGTTATAAATAGGCCCCGTGTTGATAACTTCAGATGCTTCGAGAGGCCCGTCTCGCCGCCAGGATTTAGAGCTGGGCCCTAAAGCCTGGACGCGAGACCTGCCTCTTCGGGGCCCCAGCGGCCACCTGCTGCCAGCGAGCTGTCGCCGCCTAGCGGATGAGCAGGCGTTGACGGTTTTTGTACCCCTACTCTGGGTTTAATCGTTCTTTATTCAGGAACATATTTTTACATTAGGGTTTCGAAACCTTAACCTAGTATTTTCTTTTATATCCAACTACACCAAGCGTTGGTGAAGTTGTGAAACATTTGAGGATCTGCGAGTTCGACCTGTGTGAAGTTGTATGGTGACATCATCTCCAGATTCGGGTCTACATCCAGCCCTGGCGCCCAAAATTATTAATTTTATATCGGTATAACCCCACGGTTCTCTATAGTATCGGCTTTAAACGTGTGAGAGTTTTGATACGGTTAAACGGTTTAAAACATTTAATTTAATATTTTAATAGACGGAGTAATTTAATTTTAATTTCAACATCATACTCCGGACGGTACTGGTTTATCCCGACCCCCCACGACCATAGCTTGCACGACTGAAATATTAGCTGGCTGGTTAGGCAGTAGTAGGAACAGTATTATAAAATTTATTTTAAATTAAAATTATCACCGACCCGCTTGGTCACTTTTGACTCTTAGGATTTTAGTGTGTTTTAGGGGGTGATATAGCTTTGGAATAAGGTTTAGATTACTTTAAACAGTAAATTATAGTTGGCAAAATTAATAGAAAGTTTGTTGAGCTTTCATTTGAGATTGACCCTAGGGTCAATTTCGACTGATAGTTTTTTTTTGTGATTTTCGGCTCAATAAATTAAAATTAGTAACGTAGATGATAAGTACCTAACATCCTATAAGGAAAAGTTGTGACTAACCCCCTCTTTTGAATAATAAGAGTGAAATAAAATTTATTAATTTTATTTTATTGTTGTTGGACAAAATATTAGTGTGTGTTCTTTTACAATATACTGCCTAGCTGTTGAACATTTTATGGTTTTATTTGATAACAACCCACAGAAGCTTGCATTTGGGATTTTCTTCCTTTTCCCCAAAAGGGACAAAATCTCAAATGTAACAGTGGCGCCCAACGTGGGGCCATACCGATATAAAATTAATAAAGTATGCCTAATGATTTATTCTGAATGAACGTTATGCGAAACAAAGACAATGCCATAAAAATTGGTTGCCTGTAAAGTCGGTATACGGGCGAAAGTTTTACGTGACAACGACTTTGAGTGGTAAAATAATTTTAATGTGAATATTCATTCGTATAGTAGGAAGAAGGATGAAATAGGAAAGGGACGCGTGCCTTTCACTTTTTATGTCTGTCTCTCTCGCTCTTAGGCGGGCTAACCATGCCCGAGTGGAAGGGACGCGTGCCTCTCACTCGCTCTCATTGTGAGCGCATAACGTGAGCGGAGCGTAACGCAGTTTCTTGAAGTGTCACCCGGCAAACCAATTTATAAGACGTTGTCACGTCAAAAACGTTATGCAGCCTTAAAATATGCCTCTTTAATTTATGCAACCCAATATGAAAACGTTTGGATCAAATGCATTAAAAAAATTGAGCACATAGGTACTTAGGTTTATTTGTTACGAACGTGTTCTATCTTTGTTTACATTTTGATGTTGGCGGCAATCTTTGCGGGTAGATTAACATAGTTGTTAAATTATTATTAACAAATATTGTGGGTAGGTATATAAGCATAAACTGTGTGTATCATGTCACATGCATACTTCTATACTTACAAGGTTTACATGGGTTTACTTAATAAAGATCTAAAATTAATTGTGTCTTACTTATTTGCATCCGATCCGGATCGATTTTCTGAAGATCGGATAGACGATCGTGGCGTTACGATCCATTACGATCCGAAAAATCGGATCGATGACCTGGATCGCGCATCCTTAGGCGGAACTATGTTCGACACATGCCGCGCAAAGCTCACGTACCTTAAAATTGTCATGACATGCGCACTGCTGTGCGCACACGCACGGGTGCGTATCATTTCATATAATTATAAATGAACTAATTTCAAAGAACTTAACGTTCATTGGATATAATTTTTACTTGTTCTAAATACACTTCCTATAACAACATTACGTTTATTATTCATTTGATATAATACTCATATTGTCTAACAACTTATGTTATAAAGCTATATTGGTAGAATAATCATATTCTATAACTTCATTTGATATCATTTTTGCTTAAAATAAAAATACCATTTTAACCCTACATTGATTTTAAATATTGTCTTAAAAAGTTAATACGTTGTGTTTTCGTTATGGTTGTGCTAAAAACGTCAGTGACAGAAACGAATCGCGGCAAAACCGACTCCACGTAGACTTGTCTGCCCTACGCTAGAGTGTAATTTAATCCCGCGTAGGCGCGGAGGGACGAGGCGGCCCACGATCTGAGGAGCAGGCGAGCAGGTGGGTTTAACGGTCGCTGCGGCTTCGCCAGCCAGCAAGCCGAA
Organism: Scoparia ambigualis; assembly: GCA_963921215.1. Taxonomy (NCBI): domain Eukaryota; kingdom Metazoa; phylum Arthropoda; class Insecta; order Lepidoptera; family Crambidae; genus Scoparia; species Scoparia ambigualis. The sequence continues at coordinate 5,466,479 of OY992504.1, forward strand.
GCTGCGGTGGTGAGCGAAAGCCATCTGCGACGATAAGCTCGTGTGGGACCGCCGGAGTCCCGCAGTGCCGGAGCCGTGACAGAAAACATGCCTGCTTTCATGCTGCATGCCTGCCTGCATGCTCCATACATGCCTGCATGCTGCATGCCTGCTTTCATGCTGCCTGCATGCTGAATGCTTGCTTGCATGCTGCTTGCTTGCTTGCATACTGCTTGCTTATTACATGAGTAATGTTTTATATCATTTGAGTACATTATATTAAATGTACATTATATCAAAAGAACATTATATCAAATGAAATTATAGAATCTAAAATTAAATTAAATGTTTATTATATTAAGTTAGTCGTTATATCAAATGAAATTACTTATATGAAATGAAATTATATTATCTGAACGTTAGACCATAAGTTATTATCAAACATTACACACCCCACACGCACATCTTAATGTGCGTTTTCCAATAATGCAAATTGCAGCTACAATAAGGGTGCGGAATTACTTATCTTTCAATGGGCAATTTTCTGACAGCCCAAATTAAAAAGTAAAAATTAGTTCAAAATCACTCGATAGATGTCGTTTTATAAAAGCTGGGCTACTTATGGGCTGTAATAAATTCTACACTTTTACTTGTCTACCAAAAGAATAAAAAAATAGTATTTACTTACCTATTTATTTTCAGGACCTCCAGAACCTATTTCTATTTTGGAATAGAATAAATATTACGCAGCCATACACGTGCTCTTCATGAACCCGCCTTTTACTAAGCGCCATACTAATCTATGCTAAGCGCCATCTATGAAGTCATTTACGAACCAATTTCTTTTTTTATTGATCTCGGAAAATCGCCCATTAGAGAACACTCTACAGCAATGTACACGTAGTAAGTTTTGGCCAGAGATTTCTTCCATCCAGCTCCCTAACTTCTTGAACTGGCACGTCCCCACCGAGCTCTATGATGAACGCACAGGTTTAAACGTGCTCCCCATAGTAGCTACTTACTAGCTTGCTTAATCTGATAGCTGCCCAAAGCAAACAATGTCTGGGGCATTGAGATAGGTAGTTATAAAGCTCAATGGTCTGGGGAACTGGCTGAATTCCGGCATGTTGGCTGTCATGGACTGAAAGTGTGTTTTCGTTCTATTGTAATTAATAGTAATCACAAGATCTGCTAATCTACGAGACTTAGGTAGAGTTATTCTCTCGTTAATAATTCTTAAGAACTATGAACTTTCTTGCTAAAATAATAATTTTTGAATCCACATAACATCTAGCAGAGAATGATCCTACAGCCTTGGTCTCATACTAACAAATGGATATAAAAATATAATCTAACACTTTGGCCGGCACTTTTAGATTTAGCCTAAAAATGTATTGATGCTGAATGATCTCCTTTGTGTTTTTTCGAACATTAATGTGAAATAATAATGGATGGATGTTGGCAAATGAAACAAAACAGTGCAACATCACGTTTCAAATTCTCATAAGAAGCCCGCGTGAGATCTCAGTAAAGTTCCACATCTTTACTGAGAACTCAAGGGGTTTGGGGGAATATTAATGACTAGGCAGTATGGTATCTGACCTTAGCCTGTTCCTTCACGAAACAAATATTAAAAAAAATTGTTTTGTTTGTTTTGTATTTGTTTGACAAAGGACTTCTTGGCGGGAAAGTGAAGCGTCATGTCTTCAGTTTTGTTTTATTTTCCAAAATTTGTGTTTTTTCGAACATTAATGTGAAATAATAGTGGATTATTAACCGTTAAGTGTTTGTGAACGTGCATGAGTGTTGGCAAATGAAACAAAACAGTGCAAAATCACTTTTCAAATTCTCTCAAGTAGTCCGCGTCAGACCTCAGTAAAGTCCCACATCTTTACTGAGAACTCAAGGGGTTTGGGGAACATCATTTATCATTCATCTTAATCACCACTCATTATCATCAAGGGAAAAAAACAAATAAAAAACTAATGACTAGGCAGTATGGCTCAGACCTTAGCCTGTTCCTTCATGGAACAAATATATATTAAAAAAAATAAAAAATATTGTTTGACAATTGACAGTTGACAGAAGTAAAACTGATTTAATATCCGACTTAAAAATTATTAATGAATTTCAAATTAGACTATTTGTATCAGTCTATCAGTATAGACATAAAACTGAAATCATTCCTGCTTGTAAATATTTTACAGATGGTTCTAGACTATGCTGACGCGTCGATTACATATAGTAACTTGTAAAGGTAGGTACCTACATCATTTTATTACGTCTAACTGACAGATGATTCTCCCGCGTTGCTTTGTTTTCATTTTTAGAATGGTACATTTTCGGCGGGAAATCATTGACTTGTCTTGATTGAGACTGCTGCTTGCTGGAGCGTCAACGTCAATGTACTTGTAGCCGCCTTGTTGCTCTTGCTCTTTAGTAATTTGTTTCTTTGTAATTCCAGTGCATTCGCTATTTAATATGAGTGCTATGAGGAAGCAACCTTTCACTGTTTTGGTCGAGGGTAATATAGGAAGTGGCAAGACTACGTTTCTGGAACATTATCGTCAGTACGAAGATATTACTTTGCTAACGGAACCCGTTGAAGAGTGGCGTAATCTCAAGGGATGGAATTTATTGGTAAAACATATTGGTTATTAAAAAAATTTTAAGGTACTTACCTAAATTCATATTCATTACCTATCTGTTTGGTTCATAATCATTTCATTCTCATTTTTCTTAAAGGATTTGATGTACAAGGACCCAGAGAAATGGACAATGGCATTCCAATCTTATGTTGCTCTGACTATGTTGGATATGCACAGCAAAGTTACTCCAACACCAGTCAAGTTGATGGAGAGATCATTGTACAGTGCCAGATATTGTTTTATTGAGCAAATGAAGAAAAAGGGCAATTTGCATCCAGCTCAGTTTGCTGTTCTAGATGAGTGGTTCAGATTCATCCATCATAATATCCCTATTGAAGCAGATCTTATAGGTTTGTTTTCTATTATTTGTTTGAGTGCTAACATTACTTAGCAGACAACAGATTTGACAAGATGACAGTAAACCCTGAATCGGGTCAGTATGGTAAGAACTGATCTTCATTTGCGCTGTTGTATATGAGGTTATTTGTAAGCCCAGCTGAAGGATATATAATTTATAATGTATCTTACTTATAAACTTTCAATTAAGTAAGTAGGTGAGTATTGTAATGAAGAGGATTTCCCTATGTGCTCTTGTCTATTTAGAAAGGCATCTGCCTAGTATCATCAATCATTATCTTCAGCTCATTATCACTAATAAGCTGCCGATAATGATGTTTGTGGGTATTTCCTGAGAAATATGCAATTTCAGAAAAATTTGCATATAAAATATAATAGTTATTTTTCGCATTTTTTTTCATTATATCGACTGATTATAGCATTAACAATAAATTAATACAAAAGGCCCCATTGTACGCGTACAATTAAAGAAGATATAGGCCTTCAAAATTTAAGAACACATCGTAATGACCATTTGCAACACGGTAAATATAGTATAAACATGGTGATTACGTTAAGAGATATGGTAATGACAAATTAGATGTGATAGAAGTATCACAAATAAAATGTTGCTTTATGTTTATTATAAATAAACATGCCATGCCAACTTCTCGTGCTAAAATCCATGTACATTTGTTTACAGTGTATTTAAAGGCTTCACCAGCAGTTGCCTATGAACGAGTAAAGAAAAGGGCTAGATCTGAGGAGCAGTGTGTGCCTCTGTCATACCTGGAAGAGTTGCATGAACTACATGAAGATTGGCTGGTACACAGGACTTTAGGAGAATGTCCTGCACCAGTAAGTAATCATAACATTTAACATAACCTTTATGTTGTGTTGCAACATGTCATTACATGTTTTGATGCTCCGGTCATGTGGTTTTATTGTTTTTTGACACATGTTGGGAACATGTGTTAAAAAACAATAAAACCACATGCTCTACTTTTCTACTTTCTTTATGCTCTACTCTCTTCTTTCTGTATGATTTCTACAAGAAAGTTGGTGAATGAAGAGTATAGCAAGTAGGTAAAACTAAGTGACTGGCCAAAAAGCACTTTGCCAGACTGACTCATCGTCCAGGTGTGCAGATGTGGGGGCATACACTTGCTTGCACAAGTGTCAAGAAGTACCTCTCTGTTATTTTTAAGACAAGGTACGTCACCCTCGGTGGCACACTGCCAACTTCCACAATGTTGCCCCTGAGTGACTGAACCATAAATCCGACCCCACCCTGGGATGGTTGGTCTCCTTCTCGGAAATAGAGCAGAATCGAGGGTGTATATAATAGTCTCCTCCAAGTCTTCGGAGTTCAGACAGCCCCAGAATATGCCAGTTGATACGACTTAACTCTACTTCCAATTCCGTGATGTGCTCTTTCAGCAGCAGAGTGCGTCCGTTGTACATCGCCAGGTTGAGTCGTCGGTGGTACACTTCTGTAGCCCGGGGATTCTTAGCACCCCCCGCCCCACCGTTACCATAACCGGTACCATGGTCAGGAATAGTGGAGCTACCGGGAACTGGGGGCCGAGAATTTCGGGTTGCCTTTCATTTGGGGGGTACTTGCCATAGTCACCACGCTTGGCAGGCGGGTTGGTGACCTCAGGAACTGGGGTTCTTCGCCATTAACGCTGCTGCCCGTCTTTGGCTAGACTATTTAAGAATGGATTACATACATATAATCACGACTATTATCCCCGAAGGGTTAGTCAGAGACTAGGCAATGAGGACCGCAAAAGCAGTCCTCTGCCATAGTCTACTTTTCACCAAATAGCGACTGCACATGTGCTCAGCGTGACAGGTGGTGAACCCATCGACTCTATATGCTGTTGGATGTATGTGCAGTCTTTAGTCCGTTAGTCGCATTTTACGAGACCTAAGGGAAGAGAGGGGGTGGTAGTATTCTTTCACCGCCACGCGACACGGTTATAATGGACAAACATTTAAATACTGTTATGTAGTGTTCCATTATGTTTATTACATACTAACGGCCCGCACGCGACTTCGTTCGCAAACACCCTGTATCCCGTGACGAATTTCCAAAAAATTTCTTTCACACAGACTTGTCCTGACAATTACGAACACAACAAAACAAAGAAACAGCCAAATCGGTCGAGCCTTTCCGAAGTGACGTGCGTACAAACATTTCGGCAATTGATTTCTATTAATTACATTTTCATCATCATTATCATCATCGGCCTATAAGCGTCCCACTGCTGGGCACTTGGGGATATTGAGCCATAACCCACCACGCTGGCCCAATGCGGGTTGGTGGGTTTTAACGACTGACATCTTACGACAACAACGTCGGGACCAACGGCTTAACGTTCCTTCCGAAGCACGGAATTACATTTATACTAATTAATAACATAAATACGTATTTTTATTTTCAGGTGCTGGTATTGGATGCAGATCTTGATCATTCTAAAATAACAGAAGAATATAAAAGAAGTGAGTTGCAAGTACTGAGACGTGCTGTAGATGTGGTGATGAGATCACCCAACAAACTAAGCCCAAAGAAACCTATTAGTGGTTCCCCACTCAAAATTGTCCCACAATATAGATTATAACCTTCAGTCACTGTATTGGTTTCAAGTGTCTGCCACTTGAGAGGGAAAGGTGATTTTTGACTTCTGCTTTCATAGACCAATTATTACCAAATTGATTTAGAAAGTAACTTAACTAATTGGAAATTACTTTAAACATAAGATAGTGTGCAAGAGGTAGAATGTTTAAAATAATGGGTTAATAATACAATAACTTGACTGACGACTAACTAATTTTGTTAAGAAAATTTGTGTTAATAGGTATATTTATATAATTTTAACTATTTTTACGTTTTGGTAATAGAAAACATTTTTAATGCTCTAAGCTACAAGGCAAACCAACTAATTTCCTTTTTTATTTATAATTTTAGTGATTTATTGATTACGATTAGTTACATCGCTTTTTGTACAAAATAATGTACATTTTTAGACATTCATAATCTTCATACTAAGTACCACATTTAAATACAATTGTATCATGCAATACAAAGCTATTGTAAATAATCAGTATTTTTTGATAACTAACTAACGTTTTGTAATATTACATTGACAATCAAGATACTAAGAATCTTTTACAAGTCTTGTAACATTTGCCTTATTTGCTTATGTACTTTTAAGGCTGTATTGAGTATTTGTTAGAATATAATTTTGAATAAAAAAACTACTTACTTATTTACATTTTCTCTACTATGTTTGCTATAATTGCATTTAGAAATATAAGGTGACTTCTAGAAACCGCAAGAAACTTCAAAGTGTTTTAAACATGTCAAAAATTACAAAAAAAGGAATTTGTGTTTTTTTCATTTTTAATGAAATAATTCATTTTGTGAATTTTAATTATATATTTTTTGAGTATCTATATAATTTATGTTAAAGCATACGGCCGTCTGTTGACCCGTCCGCGTCAGCTGGGCGATAAGTACCTACGTTGACGGGTCAACAGACGGCCGGCCGGCCGGCCGTTGCCCCGTCAGCTGGGCGATAAGTACCTACGAAAAAACACAAATTCCTTTTTTGTCATGTATAAAACACTTGATCTGACCAGCCCTTGAAGTTTCTTGCGGTTTCTAGCAGTCGCCTTATATATTCTTTTATGTAAGTCATTATTTCTTACTGCCGGGCGTTAATTAGGTCGCCTGTTGAAATACCAGACACAATAGAATTTTTTATTGTTATCGAGCTCTAGGAGTCCTTGCCACAGACTAGGGGTTAATTAATATTCTCCTCATTTTTCACACCATCCTACTATAAGGCTGAAGCCACACGATTCGTTGACGGTGCGGTGCCGCGCCGCACCATAATGAATTAGAGCTATAGGGTGCCACACGAGCGATAAGGCACCGCACAGTGTCCCCACCTTAGGGTATTTTACCCCAAATTTAGGGTATTTTTACGCCTTTAGGATATTTTTTAGGGTAGAAAATTATTTAGGGTATTTTTCAGGGTAAATAATTTAGAGAATGTTTAAAACTCCTTGCAAGCAAATTGGCGATTGTTAAAAAAGGTTTTCCAAACGTACCTAGCTTGTTGTTAATATTCAATTTCATTTATACGAAAATTGATTTGTCATTTGGGAAATAATTTTTGGGGTAAAAAAAATATAATTTAGGGTAATTTCGCCGAGCGTTAGGGTAAAGAAAAAATCTGAGGTGGCAACACTGGAACCGCAGCGTAACGCTACTTACCGCGGTGTGAGCGCGGCGCCGCGTGGCGTCGCAACCTCAATGACGTGTGTTTTATTCCGTAAAGGTTGATGATCACACTTATCAATGAAGCCACAGTTTCGGCACAGTACTGTCACAGTGTTTTTCATACATTCTCTATGAACGCATCCCCATCTGTCAGTGATAATGCTCTCAGTGTCAGTGCCGCCACCGGCAAATCAAGGACGTATTCTTTTTGACAAAATTCATAGAGAATGTATGAAATAATATTTTTCACTGTGCCATGCCGGAACTGTGACTTCACTGATATGTGTGAATCAACCTTAAGAGGCCCATTATATCTCGACTGTGATTTTTGCGTAAAATGGCCAATTTTGACATTATGGATCTCAGAAACCAAAATACATTAACAATTATGACTTATTGAATAGTGTAGAATAGCTATTGGAATAGTGCGTAGCGGCCTCGCCTTTTGTAAATTTTGCTTAACTTTTTAATTAAATCCAAAATTGCAGAGAAAGATTTTCTTAGTGCGCGAAGGCACTTTTTTGAGCTCATCGATTGAACTACTGTTCTAAACAAGTGAATTAAAAAAATTATAATGTTATCTCTTATATAGTCGAATAGTGCGTAGCGGCCTCGGGATTTTTAGATATCATTGTTTTTATTTAGGAAAAATATCTTATTCAAAACCAAAAAACTTCGAAAATCGCTATAAGTTAACTATGAATATCTCCTACCTACGATAATGTTATTGTCTTCGTGAGGAATAAAGATTTTAAAATTAATTTATTATCCTATTTCGACAAAAATGATAAATACAACTTGCAAAATTACTACAAAATGCGATGCGCCGGCCGTCCGAATTCAACTTATGCTCACAGAATGGAGATTTGTAATATTATGAACAAATTTATTATCCTATTACGATAAAAACTATAAATACAACTGCAAAATTACTACAAAATGCGAAAATGGGCATTTTACGCAAAAATCACATTCGAGATGTAATAGGCCTCTTAATGCAGGTCTTTCTTGCACTAACGATATAAGGAAATCAATGTCAATATCGTCGTAAGAAAGAAGAATGTTAAATAAATCGTAGACACAGTTATGGTGTTCGGTACACAAACAATACGTTGCGTTGGTGGTGGCACGTTGTCACTCCGGCGTCGCAGCGCACTACCCCTTCCCGCTTCGTCTTTTAAGTCGCAAGTTCGGCGCCCTTGCGGGTGCGACACCGCACGGCGTCGCAACGCACTGTGTGGCATACCATGGAAAGTATGTAGGACGCCGCAGCGGCACCGCACACCGCTACCGCATCGTGTGGCTTCGCTCTAACGTCTTGAAACTTATCGTTTTTCATCACAAATAATGTAGGTATGCTATAAGCTATTTGGAATCATGAACTTATTTCTTAAATAGTAATTATTATTATTGTTGTGTTAGTGTTTTATTAAGTTAGAGAATTGTGGCTATTTCTTAAATAATTAACAGCATCGCACCAATTCAAAATAACCCGTGACATGATTGCATTTATATGTAGGTAACTATAAGAAGTACCTAATAATTTTGTGTGTTTAGTTACAAAACAGTTAATAAATGGTCTGTGTTTAGTTAGATACTGAAAGATAACTTTAATATTAACTTAAATGTATAAAATAAAGTAAGTTAACACCGCGTATTATTTACTGTTTTATTATAAAAAAATATCTAGTGACCCATACTTCGTCTTCTTTTCGAGTCGGCGACAGTAAAATTTTTCCTGACCAGTAAGCTGCCATGTCAGCAGCTCTGATTGGCCTCGACCAAATTCTCCATTGTGCATGAAGTTGAGCACAAGGGACATGTGAGCAGGTGTTGCATCGACTGAGGGGAGGCTCTATACTCTCATTCATTTGTGCCAACAAGAAACCCCCAGTTGCTAAGGTTTTGCTTACAGCAACTGACCTGGGTTTGCAGACTATTACAACTCATTTTGGCACAGCCACCATCACCAGCTATAAATCTGAGTAGTGGCTTCCCCGCCTTCGTCTTCGTCCGCGTGAACACTGTATCCCGATCCCGACGACGAGCTTTACAAAAAAAAAACTTTAATTAAATATTACCTTGTCTGGGTGTTACCTACTATAATATAACAAGAAAATTCTAAATAGCTGTTGCCGTTAAAGTGATGCGCGGACATACATTCGTAGCAATTGATTTTTATTTGTATAGATAGATGGATTTGTCGATTTAGCAAGTAACCTGTAGGGTTATTCTGCTACCGGTTGTACAATGGCGGACTCCGTCGCTTTACCAGTCTAAAGGTCAAAATCCTTTGCACACCGCGTCGTCTATTTGGTACGGGCACGTACCTACCCGGGCGGTCGGTGCGCTTCATACGAAAATCGCTGCGAAGTAGTAAAGCGACGGTGACGCCGACCGTACATAAATAAAGGTTTTCCTATCCACTTAAGCGTCCGAGCCCCTATATACAACATGGCGCCCAGAGTCCAGCTGTTTTCAGAGCTGCTAGAAGAGTGTACAGAAGAATACGAACCCTGACTGAGCTGACAAAAAAAATTAGAACTAAACAACTACTCAGGCTATATCAAAACTTTATATACGTACGGAATGCTTAGAAAACGCAGTATTTTAATAAATTAACAGTTAATTACGAAAATCTATTACAAAAATTACAAAAATAAACATTCCAAGACAAAAAAAAAAATACGTAAAAATATATCGACATGTAGAAATTATTATTACTTGGAAGTCACTGTTTGAAACTATAAAGAATCTGCTCCGTGGCTAAAACTATAACGATTGTTTTGATGTGCACATTATTAAGAAGAAGGATGATTACGAAGAGTAATAACAACATTTTTAGCACCAAAAAAATCCTATGCAAAAAAAATGGCGAACCGTCAAAATTGTCAACAATTTTATTTTTTTACTAAAGGTTCTCGTACACTATGCCATAGTTTCAATTGCTCTACGGATCAATTGATATCCATACAGCCACCTCAAATTTTCTTGCGGAACTACGAACTAGGTGCAGTGGGCAACAACCTTATCAAAGAACGTTGCCGTGTTTATGGCGCTTGGTCAGAAAAAAAAATTAGTTGCAATGTCACTGTCTACGAATGTAAACAAACTTATCCAATCTTTAACGATAATTAGTTTGCGATTGTTTTGATGTGCACTTATTTAGGAAATATGGTAAGTAGAAGAGTATTTCGACATTTTAAAAGACGCTTACGCTGCAAAATTCCGTTTTGGCGAACTGTCAATTTCGTCAATTTCATTATTTTTTTCTGTGAAATTTTCTGTGGCAATATATAGATTTCTTTTACTTGTATGATGAATTAGTAACCACAGAACCACCTCAAATTTTTTCACGGACCTACGTACTACGTGCTTTGACCTATTAAACTGGTGACTAAACCTACCATGGACGTTTCGCACTTTTTTTTTCGGGTGACTAAACTAAAGTCACCGTGGACGTTTCGCACTTATTTTTGCCGGGTGACTAAAGTCACCGTGGACGTTTGAGAATTACGCTGCAAATTAGATCCCTGTTCTTTCCTTAAAATAATCATTACCTACTTAATGAAATCCGTGGCAGTGAGGGCTAATAATATAATAAATAATGATATCCGACATGTCCGTGACCCCAGCGGGATAAGCCCTTCAGATCGGCTTCAAATTACGCACCGATTTAGTTGATAATTTGTTTAAATTTGTTAGCAAATACCAGAATTTGTTGATCAATAGTTATCGAGATATCTCATTTAAAGGGTATCCCGCTGGAGTCACGCTCGTCAAAGTTATTTGACCTAAAACGAGCAGGAACGAGATACGTTACTGATATAGTTATTGTGCTAAGTTTTTGTTGATTCAATTTCGAATCCATCAGTGAAAATTCTAGGATTCTAGCTTCTGTAGTTACCGAGTAATCAAATACTTACCTACTTTTCGTCAAAATTCCTCCGAAAAGTAAGTTTTAGTTGAGGTATAAGAAAAAAGGCTACATTCATGAAATTTAGGGAAGATTTTGTTGACTCTGAGAGAAAATTTGTTAGACAAATACGAGAACTCTAGCTACAGTACATCCTGAGATATAACGCTAATTATGGTTATCCCGCTGGAGTCACGGTGTAAATCCCTAAACATGGTTTTTCCACAGGAATGGAGCCAATAGCGAGTTTATAACTATAGCCAAGATTTTGTTAATGTAAAAATCTAACCACTTCCTACTTTTCAGTATCCTAGGTACAGTATTTTAGGAGAAATTAAAGTTTATAACTTTTTCATACTAAAAGTACGCGTATAAGCCGACCAAATTAAGTTGATTTCGTATAAAGACCAAGATGCCGGCCAATTTTTTGGATTAAGGGCCGTTTTCGATAAAATGTGGTTGGACATTATATTATTCAAATATTGGTACACCATAATGTAATACACGGTTCACCTAATGTCACCATATACCAAATGTAATGTATGAATAACTATTCATATCAATACCTATACTAATGTAGATAGATAGATTTACTCTTTTATGATTAACTATCTAATCTAAGGCATATTGAAATAAAATTATCAAAATGTAGCAAAGTATTTATTTTTATGATAATTATAACAAAAAAAAACACAGTTTGCAATCATAGGTATAGTACTTCTTTACATTGATCGGTTCACGCCGTATTAATGTCACGTGTCCAAAATAAAAAAATATCTCGTTCTATCGACAGTCTTAACATCACTAACATTATCTATAATCATAGAAACAGTTCGTCATAGATTTGTATTATTAAGGTGAATATAGACTAAAGCATTTGCTCGACCATTACGGTGTAATGTAACGTTCTTACGAATGGTACAATACAGGCAAATGCTCAGTTTCCATGTAGTGTAACGTTCTTGCGAATGTTTGACGCTGTGTTCGACGTAAGGCTCACGGCGAGTGAGCCTGTCACACTTCTTTTTACCTTACGTGCACTCTTGGTTGAAATGTCGAAAAAAAAAGTAAAATAGAAATAGAAGAACATGACAAATGAACATACTTATACAAAGACAAACTTTTAGCGGTTTCCAATTCCAAAATAATTAATATCCCCCTGTTACCCGCGCTCGTGCCTTTGCTCAATGATACGTTACACCAAAATGCTCGTTGATTTTTTTTTATTTTGAACACGTGTGACGTTAATACGACGTAAACCGATCAATGTAAAAAAGTACTATACCTATGATTGCAAACTGTGTTTTTTTTCTATAATTACAATAAAAATAAATACATGCTAAATAAATTTGATCATTTTATTTCAACATGCCTTAGATTAGATAGTAAATCATAAAAGGGTAAATCTATCTATCTTCATTAGTATAGTGATATGAATAGTTATTCATACATTACATTAGGTATATGGTGATATTAGGTGTATGTATTGAATTATGGTGTACCAATATTTGAAAATAATGGCCAACCACATTTTATCGGAATTGGCCCATAAACAATATAGATGGCCGTCATCTTGGTCTTTATAAGGAATCAACTTAATTTGGTCGGCTTATACGCGTACGTTTAGTATGAAAAAGTTATAAACTTTAATTTCTCTTAAAATACTGTATCTAGGAAACTGAAAAGTAGTAACTGGTTAGATTTTTACATCAACAGAATCTCGGCTATAGTTATAAACTCGCTACTTGCTCCATTCCTGTGGAAAAACCATGTTTAGGTATCAACACCGTGACTCCAGCGGGATAACCATAATTAGTGTTATATCTCAGGATGTACTGTAGCTAGAGTTCTCGTTTTTGTCTAACAAATTTTCTCTCAGAGTCAACAAAATCTTCCCCAAATTTCATGAATGTAGCTTTTTTTTTATACCTCAACTATTACTTTTCGGAGGAATTTTGACGAAAAGTAGGCATTTGATTACTCGGTAACTACAGAAGCTAGAATCCTGGAATTTTCACTGATGGATTCGTAATTGAATCAACAAAAACTTAGCACAATACTATATCAGTAGCGTATCTCGTTCCTGCTCGTTTTAGGTCAAATAACTTTGACGAGCGTGACTCCAGCGGGATACCCTTTAAATGGGATATCTCGATAACTATTGATCAACAAATTCTGGTATTTGCTAACAAATTAAAACAAATTATCAACTAAATCGGTGCGTAATTTGAAGCCGATCTGAAGGGGTTATCCCGCTGGGGTCACGGATATATATCCGACCTCCGTGGTAAGAGTTATCGCCGCTTCTAGCGTGGCGCCACCTCTAAGGGTTCCTAAAACTTATTCTTAATTGTTTCGGTTGTTCTATGTTTATCCGGTAACTAGTTAATTTAAAGATAATCTCATTACAAACACACAAACACCAAACCAGTGCAATGTTAAAAAAAAAAATTAAATTAATCATTTTAAGTACTTGACTAATATTTGTCAGCCAACTCCACAGAAATATAATTATATTTCAACCAACTAGCGATATATTTTTTTAACATATGGAAGACCGGCAATTTAGCCTATATGACCAATAACATTAAGCGATATGTCGTTAGAAGGGTTTTTTTTATTCTACAACTTGTACTATGACGGCAAGTCTCGAATCGCCGTGGGAAAAAGCTATGACTAAATAAAACAGCGCGAGTTGAAACACAATGACCTACGGTTTTCGTGGATAAGCGACGGACTAAAGACTGCACTTACTTCCAACCAGCGATATTGACCGATCTAGCGCTGCGGCGCTGCGATGTCTGTCTGTTGATTAGACGACATTTAAATGTTTAAGCGCTGTAGCGGCTGCAGCGAACTTTAGGTCTCTCATTCCAGATTTGAACAAATGGTTTGTATGAACGTTCTTGTCTATACTTCTAGGTCAATGCTTCCAACAACAGAGCGGCGATGGGCTCACTACCTGTCATGCTGAGCACATGTGCAGTCGCTATTTGGTGAAAAGTGAACTATGGTATTGGACTGTTTTTGCTGTCCTCACTGTCTAATCTCTGACTAACTCTTCGGTGATAATAGTCGTGATTAATATATGTTTGTATGTTTATGTACGTATAATCGTCGCCAGCCTATAAACTTCTCACTGCTGGGTACAGGCCTTACCACATGGAGTCATGCACATGGAGAGAGTAGCTAGAGGCATATAGAGACCCAACAAAAACAGTGACATCGATACAAATAACAGAAATGCCATCATTATTATTTCAGCCTTTCTCAACCCACTGCTGGGCTAACACAGAACCGAGGCGAATAGCATACTTAAACAGAGAGATAGACCTCTCTGTTTAAGTATGCTATTAGCCTCGGTCCTGTGTTAGTCTTATTTGTTCAACATGCTAGAAATACTTTAGGCTGATTTCACAGTCACGCGTTTCAACAGCGCCGGCCACGCGCGCGCTTACAATTATTATTACACTACATAGTAGTTTAGTTTTAGCGTTTGAACTGCGTGCGTTACTATGAAACGCAACTACTAGCGCGCGCGCTCGGCCGGCGCTGATCAAACGCGTGACTGTGAAATCAGCCTTAGGTTGCATACTCGTGGGTCTGCGGCAACCAGTGAGTCATGTGGGTCTCTCCCCCTTACATCCCACACAACTCTTAAGAGTTCGACGGGATGCACGGGGGCTTACCCAATAACTCAGTACAATCCCAATGCTTGCGGAGGTGGCTCGGGACCACGAATAGCAGGCACCAAGTACCACCACGCGGCGGTTCAAGTTTTAGCATTCCCCCTCGCATGTCACGGTTATTAGTATTCCAGCTTAAAGGCCTGTTCAAACCTGAGCGGTATTCGCTGCCGCTGTGGGTAAAGGTATATACCGCGCGGTTGCCGCGCGGGTTTCGCTCAGGTATTTAGTATAAAGTTCCGCGGCTAGAGCGACCTGCGTGGTATTTTTGCTGCCGCTACCCACAGCGGTAGCGAATACCACTCAGGTTTGAACAGACCTTTAGTTTGGTATCTCGGTAAAGCAAGGCACAAACCATTCAATTCTCCAGCCACACAATTGGATATCGTTACTGATGAAGAAACTTGAAAAATAGATAATTGTCTAGATTTTTTATGTGTTGTATGCGGTCTACTTATAGTAATTATAAATAAGTCGCTAAAAATTCATTCTAATATCTGATAATAACCATTAAAAAGCAATAAAACGTTAATATGAAGATACTTTTATTTAGCTATAACTTTTTTCCCACATTATTTGGCTGGGGTCCATTGAGCTTTATAACTATAGAGAGAGCATAAGTTTGCTATCTCTTTCTGCCTTTAACCATTACTATTTTGGTTCCGTTTCGGCACATCATGTTTACCCTAAGTAAACAAAGACAAAACACAGGATGAAAGGGCCGTGTCGGTGTAACTGTGCAACTTTTTACATGGAGCCAGCCGCACTTGGACCCAAACAAATCGCTGTCATTATCTATTTTTTAGTTGAATAAGTTTATTTTTTGGTGAACTTAGTACCTATTTCGGTGGGTTTAATTCAATAATGAGTTGTTCAGTTAAACAATTTGTAGTAATAGAAGTGAGTGGAAAGTGTCTCGAATATCGTTTTCAAGGTAAGTTTTGTAACGCACACATAGGCGACTTTTGTTTGTGCATGTGTGAAAATTTTGCACATCGAAGTTACCTCTATAGTTTAGATATTCAATGCTGGGGTCCATACATTTTTGTCAATCTTCCTTTGATATAAAATACTTTTCATTCATTAACCGGCCAGGTGAAGGTCGTTCTATACTCGAATCTTAGACTATTACAAAAAAAACCATGCTTCAAGTGAGACCAGCGAAGTTGAGACCGGACTCGAGAGGTAGAGGTAGAATAGGTAAGATCTTATCTTCTTATCTTATCTTATTGGGGCCTGCAGAGGTTTCCCTCTCGCAGCGGCACGTCGACCTATTGGGATCTTTTGTGCAACCCCGTCCTATCACTCTGTTTCCTCAGAGAAAATGACTGCCATAAGTTTGGCAATATCTTTGAGGGCGAAGAGCCTAAAGTCTTCTGGTTTCGGGTAGGCGAATCCCAAGAGAGTCATTCTTTTCCTAGCAAGGGAGTCACAGTCACACAGTAGGTGTTGCATGGACTCCGTTTTCTCCCCACATGCCCTGCACAAGCTGTCTGTTGCTAGTTGCATACTATGGAGCATTTGTTTTGTGGCATAGTGCCCAGTCAGGGCTCCGATGATTGTTCGTGCCTGCCTTTTGCTACCTCCGCATATGATTTTACTCCGACCTAGGGCGTCTCCACCTATGAAGGATTTTGAGTGTTTCATGCCGGGTAGCTTTTCCCATTCGGTTTTATGCCTGTTTTGGATTTGGTCCTTAAAGGCCTTGTTGATGGTGCACGGTGCCAGTGCAACAAACGGCTCAGGACCAATAAATGGGGTCTCTGAGCCCTCCCTGGCAAGTGCATCAGCCATTTCATTGCCATGAATTCCCATGTGACCTGGTGCCAGGAGGGCAGTTGCAGCCTTACAATGATGAAGGTTGATCTGAACGCACCTTACCTCTGTTAAGGTTATCGCCCGTCTTCCGTGAGTTCGCCATCCGAAGCCGTGTGCACGGCCAACGGAGACGACCCCCCCCAGAAGCAGCTCGTCCAGGGCGAGCTCCCCCATGACATCTTCGGATCTTGGCGAGGAGATCCCACCACACTCTATTGGTGTGGTCTCCTCTCCAACATCCTCGGCTACCGCGATAGGTGCGCCAAGTTCCGGCTGCCCCACCGCCACTGGAGCGCTTTGGGAGCACACACCCAGAGTCACCCCCGCCACGCTCAAACCACCGCTACCGCCTTGGGCATCGACAAGCTCGTCCGTAGGCCTCTCCTCCAGAAGCTTAAAGACGCTCCTGTAGATGCCTGTATTAAGGCAGTAGCCCTCCGCTTTGATGAATGCTGCAGAGGCACCATCCATCAACACGATCCTACGAACTGTTAGACCCTCGACCTTAGTGTCGACGATCTTCCAGCTCGAGGTCCGCAAGCCAGGATGGTACCTCTGCAACATCCTCAAAACTCTACCTACCTCAAGGCGGCTGATGTTTCTGGATTTCCAGGCCATTTTATCTGGCTTCGGAAGGTCCTTCGCATCAACCACCCTGACCACGACGCCCTCCACGACAAGGCCGTCCTGCGCTCGGAGCCAGTTCGCCGAGCTACTCCCCTCACACGTGAAGAGTATAGCCCCCGACGAAATGCCTCCGATGTTTACCACTGGCAGAGGGTCAGGCGCGGCCTCCAGCAGGTCCCAAATGGTTCCTTGGATCGCCACGTAGTGACCCTCTCCCAGCGTAGTCGCAGGGTAATCGTCAGCAATGATGGCCATCTTATAGGCACTTACTGCCCCCACGTAAGACCCGTGAGTCTTAACGCGTTTGGCATCAAGCGCCTCCTGACTCTCATTGCTGACCTTCCTCAGCCTTTTCGAGCGCTCCACCGCGTCAGCCGTCATCTCCCCCTCGGCCCGCTGCCTAAGCAGCTTGGCCTGACGCTTGCGGTTGCCCGACCTATGCCACGGCTTCTTGCCCGAGCCCCCCCCTGTATCAGACCTGGGAGCGTCAGGTCGGATCCCAAGAGGACCCAGTACCTTCTGCCTCGATGGTCCGGCGGTGTCAACAGGACGGATCCCATCAGGACCCAATTCCCGTTGCCCCACCATTCCAAGGTCCTCCACATGGGATTGCTCGGCAGGTGCTGACGCCCTCCCCTTACCAAGCAGCAGACCTCCGACCGCTTGGTTCCCGCTCATGGTTCCCAGCGGGTTGGGGCCCCAAAGGTTCCCACTCCCCCGGGCCCCCGCGCGGATCCCGTTTGCGGCGGATGCCGTGCCGGTGCACCTGAAGCCCTGAAGCCCCCACGGTTCCTACCACGTTCAGCTGGTGGGGTTGGTCCGCGAAGGTGTCCATCCCCACTGTGTCTCGCGGTAGGGCCCGCCTTAAACGCGCCTACTCCCGAAGCAGTGTTGCGCGCACGGGTCCCTTGCGGGACGGAAAGGTTGCTGCCTAAGGCAGCCTCAAAAATTAGCAAATTTTTTGCCCCCCCCCAGATACAAGGGGCAGCCTGAGCCCGAAGGCCCAGGGAGGGGTTCTCCGGCCTTGCCGGTACCCTCCTAGGGTAAATTAGTGTTTAAAAAGAAAAATAATAAAATAAAAATAGGTAAGATAATAATATTATTTAACGTAAACAACAACGTTAAAAAAATATATCAAAACTTAAAGCACCAACAAGCCACCTCATATTTACAATATAACCCCATCATGGATGATTTTTTTTTAATAAGTATTGTAATCACAGACATATAATAAGAAGTATATGTCTGTGATTGTAATGTTGTTCATGTATATGGAAAAAAATAAAAGTATTCCCATGCTTGGGCAGTATTTGGTCCAAAACGGTCAATCTCCTTTAGTCATGTAGGTACGTTAACACTCTCTACGTATCTTTATTATTGAAGTTTTTGCGTTCACAATGCTCGGTAGTCGGTAGCTTAGCGGTTAGAGCAGTGGATCGGCAATCTAAAGGGAGCTTTCCTGGGACTGGTTGTTTTTTCTAGTAAACATTTTATCCTATTCTCTACGTATTTAAAATAAGCCGTAAACCACTTAGTTTTATTTTCTCTTAAATAATGACTTCGTGCGATCAGCACATTTAGCCAGTGTCAAGTTTTTAATAGTAATTATTATTTTCTTTACATGAAGTGGATGATAATGAGTGATAATGAACGTTTAATGGTAAATGACTTTCTCCCAAACCCCTCGAGACTCAATAAAGCTGTGGGACTTTATTGAGGTCTCACACGGACTTCTTGAGAAAATTTGAAAAGTGATGTTGCACTGTTTTGTTTTATTTGCTAACACTCATGCACGTTCACGAACAGTTAACAGTAAATAATCCACCATTATTTCACATTAATATTCGACAAAACACAAATTATAGAAAATAAAACAAAACTGCAGACATGACGCTTCACTTTCCCGCCAAGAAGTCCAACCACTCAACCACTTAGTTCAAAAATATTTTTTTATATAGCCGCGGCCGTAAGTACTTCCAAGTCCTTCGCTAGTGTTTCACCAGGCAGCACAGCAATGAGCCATGCGCCATTGTGTGAACTACTGTGAACATCAAGTGATCGTGGCGGCCGGCCTACAGTAAAACTGTACATTGCAACCACGGAATACAGAAAATTGCAACTCATGATGGCCCATCACAGGCCATTGTGTAGTGGGGCCTTTAGCTTCGCTCGGCTCTGTACATTAATCACAACCATAGTAAATGTTATAGTTTTAATTTTCAGCGGGAAATTTTAAAATAACCAATGATAGAAATCCACGAATCCATTGACAAAAAACCCGTTGCCGAAAAGATTGACGTGTTTATTTCGCTGTATTGCTCATATTGTTTGTTCAATTTTTATTCAGATCTCAAAAGCCGGTTCATATTAGTAAAATAATTTAATGCGATAAAAGTAGAAATCCCCATAAAACAATGTTGTACAAACTTTGCCTAGGTAAATGTTTTAATAACATTCAATTTATGCGATAAGTGTAATTTTCCGGTTCTAATTGTGTTTTTATTTTCAGGAGTACTCTTTTGTGCTGTTGGATCGTACGGTTTGTATGATTCTTCATCTGACGTGGTAGACCTGACGCCTGGAAATTTCGATAGATTTGTGACAAACTCTGATGAAGTTTGGATAGTCGAATTTTATGCTCCTTGGTGCGGTCACTGCAAGAATCTAGTTCCTGAATATAAAAAAGCAGCCAGAGCTCTAAAGGTAAAATATTTTAGCAGGTAATTCTAATAATTATCTTTTGATGTTTTAGGCACCTCATTTACTTCATAGCAAGTTTGCCAGATCCATAATATTTTTTATCTTGCTATATTTTTAAACAAATTGATATCTAAAATTTGCCTGATACTTTATCTTACATACATGTGAATGTTATGGAAATCTTTCTTGTTATTACAAATACATACCCCCTTCCTGTATGAAACTTACAAGATATTAGTATTTTTTAATTCATCTTAAGTTCTCGTTTAGCTCTAATCTTTTTAGAACACAGTCGTGTAATAGAACGTAGATATTAGGTAGGTAGGTTTAGGTAGGTAGCTTAGGTAGTTAGGAATAATGTTTTCCAGTAAAGTTTCAAATTACAAGAAAGGGTATTCTGCCACTCTTCAAGAACAAGTTGCCTAGCATGCCTAGGAACTTGTTTTAATTTACCTTGGAGGCCATGATAAATTTTTGTGTTCATTAATCATGACAATTTACTCCCCTAATTAATGTTCATTTTTTAGATCATTGCAGTAAGCATTTCTACCCATAGACCACCCTCACTGACAAGTTAATGACCAAAGATGTTAAAATATTTTTTCTATTTCCAGGGTGTTGCGAAAGTAGGAGCTGTAAATGCAGACGAACATAAAAGTTTTTCACAGAAATATAGTGTGACTGGATTCCCTACTATCAAAATATTCACTGGTAGTAAGAATACACCATATCAGGGTCAGAGAAACGCAGAGGCATTTGTGGATGCAGCCCTCAAAGCTGCCAAAGAGAAGGCATATGACAGCCTTGGAAAGAAAGCTGGGTCTTCATCATCTGACAAGGTAAAACTATTAAAACAAGTTAATGATCTTCTTAAAAAATATTACAAAAACCACAAGACCAAGGGAAAGGAAGACTAGTTCCTCATATTGCATATAAATAAGTGAAATTGCATATCATTTTAATAACAATAAAAGAGCTCCAGTGTAGATGTTATTGTTTGTTGTATAAATATTTTCTTTTCTATGTAGATTTAGCTTTACATGAAAATAATATTTTTGAACAAAATTTTTATAGTTGTGGTCATAGAAAATTATAAACGGCTCGTTCCGAAAACAGTGTGTGAAAACAAATTTAATTTTTTAATTATTTATTATTGCCATGAATTACTCACCTTACTAACATACTCACCTACCTGACTTACTAAACCGTATGACATTTTAAATAATTTTTATGTAATAAAAAGTTTGATAACAGTTATCAAGAGTTACTCTTGTTGTATATGTTTAATCACTGGACAAATAATTAAGAACACAAACCGAAACTAATATTATTAAATTAAATAACAATTAAATTTAAAGAATTGAATAACGTAAATGTAAGAGGGAGGTATCACAGTAGTTTATAAAAAAAAATATAAATTAATATTTTGTAGGATAACCATTGTTTGCAATTACCGCACTGCATTGATGAGGTATCGAGGTTATTATTGTTTGACAAGTTTCAATAGAAATGGTGTGGAATCGTGGGCGATTCCACAAACGCATCATAAAGCTATTCTAAATTACCCCATAATAGTTTTCGTTAGTTTAGTATTCTTTAGTCATTAAGTATATTAGGATCATTCTTTTTAACCGCCTCTGTGGTCTAGTGGCCTAGCCACCAGTTTCAGACCCAGAGGTCCTGGGTTCGATTCCCAGCAGGGGGTACATCTTTGTGTGCTCAGTTCGGTTGGTGGTAGGGCTGTTAAGTCCGCCTGGCTAGCTACCATCATCTTATCTAAGTCTGTCGCCATAACAACGATGTTTATAGCATTGTTGTGTTCCGACAGTTGAGATAAGATAGCCAGTTCCTCAGTGGTTGAGGATTCCGGGTGAAGTGCTCTTTCACTTTCGGCCTTATCGTCACTTATCATCAGGTGAGATGAAGGCCAAGCGCTTACACGTTGTAGAATAAAAATAAAAAAAAATCAGCTCTTATAAGGCGAGAATACAAATCAACACGTTGTATAGTTTATCATCAGAACTTAGTCTATTTATCTTTAGAAAATAAGCTGTTATACTTTCAAGCAAAATCCAGTCTCTCTTGTCGGTGCTGCCTGTTGACGAGCGGTACTTTCCGTGCGATTCTTCGAAAAATAATTTTGCATAATTTATTTGTCTACAATTTCGCCGTGCGGATACTCCTTACCTGTTGCCAAAAACTTCCCTTCTTATCGTTTCTGAGCCTTTGCTGCCCAAACAATCATAGAATCTTCTCCAGATGTCATTTTCAGAGATTTAGGTATTCGAGATACGTTTACGTACATTTGGTAGTGTGAAATTTCTTAACGTGATTGACCACATTAAAAACTTTAGTGTTTGATCATTTTATGTGATTAGCAATCTTTTTGTAATACCAATCACGTTCATAAGGTGCAATTATAATTTTTTTATTAAAGAATCTCAACTTTATTGCCTTGCCATGTTTTGTATTAAAAATAATAAATAAATAAAATATAAAAACAAAATGCCAAACAATGAATTACAGCAAAATTTATTTTTTTGAATTTAGAGCCATTTTAAAACTAAATGATATACCTACCTAGCGTTCCTAATTATTTGTCTAGGGCCAGTACATTGCATAAACATGACTTGTTTGTTTATTGTCTCGAAACATGATAAAAAAGTTTATTTGGTTTGTATAAAATATTCTGAGTTGGAACTTTAAATAACTAAGGTACTATCGCGGACTCCGTCGCTTTACCAGTCTAAAGGTCAAAATCCCTTGCACACTGCGTCGTCTATTTGGTACGGCCACGTGCCCGGGCGTTCGGTGCGCTTCATACGAAAATCGCTGCAAAGTGGTAAAGCGACGGTGACCCCGACCGTACATTATTACGTGGTTAAAAGTAATTGATATTTAATCAGTCCAAAGTTTTTTGAACTAGATTTCATAAAATTGAGTTGAATACACAGTTTGAATACTACCCGTTCATAATTATATGGCCACAACATGTATATTGTTATTTACTATTACCAGGTTCACTGTCAAAAAAATAAACCAAGGCTTATTTGTTACATTTGCAAACCACATGTGGCACATGTGGTTTGCAGGACATTGAACCGGTTAAAATAAATATTTAGTTAATATGCACTATAGCGATTATAAATTATTTAAATAGATGATCTATCTGAAAAAGGTGTATGGTCACAATATTCCATGGAAAAAAGTGCGAACAACAAAAATGGCGAGGCAAATATATCCACACCTTACTTCACCAATTGACAAATCTAAGCTTGACAAGTTACAAAATAATCTGTTTCGTAGAAGACTCTATAATGAAGACGAACCTAAAATAATAAAAAGTCACCACTACACATTTAAGAAAGCAAATAAACAAAAAAATTACAAACCAAAATTTTATAAATGAACAAAATACGAATTTGTATGTTTGTATGTTTTATTGCATTTTTCTCTTGTCTTTTTTGACTAATAAATGTTATAAACACTGATTGTTACTTTATTAGTTTTAGAGTATGGCTAAATCATTTAATTGTTATGAAGAACATAGGTACCTAGCTAAGTTTTATTAATTTTGTAGAGTTGTAGAAAAAGACAAATCCTGTGTGGGAAAGTGGGAAGTTCATTGACACTTTGTTATCTTGGTTCACAAACATGTTGTCATTATTAACGAAGATTGACATGTTATTTACCAAGATATGCATGAAATTGTTTGTAATAATGGTGACTTATATTTTTCGACTTTGCATAGGGCAGTTTGCCAAATTTGAGTATGTTAGCAGGTTGTGTCTAGTTTAGAGTGGACTTTTGCTGAAGAAGCAGTGGTCCATGTAGAATTATACAATTATTTTACTATTGTATTGTATAATTCTACATGGAATTGTACTACTTTTCAGAGGGGCATTGTTAACTTTCCCTACATATACATATATAACTTACTAGAAATTCATGTACTTATGTGTAATCATATAATTAGTTAGCTAAGCCGCGCTGATTCTGCCGATTAGACATAATACACAACTTTTTTCTTATTAAAATCTTTTAAGACGCACATTCAAGTGTGTTTGCGTAGGTTCGAATTAATTTCGGAAACTTATTTACGTTGCGCTGTGTGTCATGATATGATATAGTGGGCGGCGCCTACGCATTCTTTCTCAAGTATCAAAAGCTATCAGTGTAAAAGGAGAATTCACTTATTGAACGACAAATATCTGCCGAATTGTCGATGTTATTCTCATGATAATAAAGCTTTTTAAAAGTTTTCTATTGACTAGATTGTTTGGCAAATGTGTAGGAATCTAATTTATTGCAGAAATCAATAAAAAGTTATAATAATACTGTTAGACAAAAGTATAAGAAAATATAAATAGTAGGCTTAGAAATTCTTATAGTCTTATCATATTTTTTGTGTAGCTAAAAGTTACTATAGGTTCAAGTTATTAAGGGGAGCAGAAAGCCCTTCTATCAAAATAATTTGTTACAATAAGGCGAATATATGTTTTTGCTAATATTTAATATAAAGGCAGTATTAATAAAACACATACATTTTGACACTAGTTTGAAGATTTAATTTCTTAGCAAGTAGGTCCATACAGCGCTATAAATTGTAAGAAGTCTGTTATTTTAGGCAGGTGAATTTAAACAATCATACCAAACTTGAAGCTGAAATCCCATGAAAGCTTCAATTTAAAGCTTCATTTTTTTCGAGGTTTTGCAATATTACAAAACCACAGAGATTTGCACAGTATTTTTCAATACAATTATGATAATTTAGCTAAAAAAAACAGTTCAAATAAAAAAAGGCAAAACTACAAAAAGTCTGATGTTTTGTTTGGCTTTCGTACATCCATATTTGATTTTTTTTTTATGTAGCTTCTCTAGAAATCTGAGACAATTTACAATAACATCACCATGTAACAATTTTCTGTAATTCATAACAATGTTCCAGTCGGAGGTGGTCACCCTCACGGACAGTAACTTCAAGGAGCTGGTTCTGGACAGCGAGGACTTGTGGCTGGTGGAGTTCTACGCGCCGTGGTGCGGACACTGCAAAAACCTGGAGCCCCAATGGGCCAAGGCGGCCGCTGAGCTCAAGGGCAAGGTAAGGGATATACAAACAAACAGATACTACAACCGCGACAAACGGTACTGATAGACATGCTACTAAATATCGCTTATTAGCATGCTCATTACAAGCGTATACGTAATAAGCATGCTAATTACTAGCAACGCTTCGACACACATACTACTAAGTAGCAATTTCTCAATAGTAATGAGCATGTCTATCAGTACCTTAACGGTTTATTACGTGACTGACTCCCACTTGAACCGTGTTGCGTAGCGGTGAAAGAATACTACCATCCCTCTCTTCCCTTAGGTGTCGTAAAAGGCGACTAACTTACTAAAGACTACACATACATCTAACACCATAGAGATGCGATGGGCTCATCACCTGTCACGCAGAGCTCTTGTGCAGTCGCTTTTTGGTGAAAAGTGGACTGTGGCAGAGGACTGCTTTTGCGGTCCTCATTGCCTAGTCTCTGACTAACCCTTCGGGGATAATAGTCGTGATTAAATGCATGTATGACTCCCAAAGCACAAAGGAGTTTGAGATGTTCTCAATAAGGTCATCCATTCAATGACTGACATTGCGAAAGTTGCCAAACTGTCAACATCGCAAACCGGAATTTTTAGCAGTTCTCACCAATGATGTTACAATAAAAAGAGGTAGATGCGTTACATGTGCCAAAAACTGGCACCAGAAAACTGTGCTAATTGGCTTACCTTAGGCCACCAACAACATTTTCTGTCTCGTTTACGCTATAGCTAGTTCTCATGCTATCTTGTTCACACTTTTGTACGAGCTTTGGTCCATTATTGACATCACATTAGTACTGACATAACCTATCTACCTTTTTTTTTATTATAATATCATTGGTTCTCACAGAATATCGGCGTGAAACAATAACACTCGTTGCTGTTGTGTTCCATCCGGTGAGTGAAAGCAACGGAGGCTTGTCTCTCTCCGTAATTCCTACTTCTCACGGTCGGGATAGCAACTGCGACTCCTCTGGGCCCTGATTCTGTAACGCAATCTATAGATTACACACCTAAACCTTACCGCGCACAAACGTGAAACGCATACGTTTTTGGGAAGATATCGTAACTTTTTAAGGAATTAACATGGTTTTGAAACAAGGAATCGTTACAGAATAAGGGCCTTGGTTTCAATCAGGTGACACGCTTGCTCGTTTGCCTACTCATCACATTAAAAAAAAGGGTTCGATGATTAGGACCCTCAGTGTAATGTGTTTATATCGGTATATACATAGTTAAATATATCGGACATCGAGCTTTTTCCCAAACTTGTAACTGACCAGTAAACTTTGAGCTGTTGTTGTCGACAGCTCATGTATTTTGATTGTTAGGTAGATGTCGACCAAAAAAGCCTCTTTGAGACTATCACTAATTATTACTTACTAAGTAAACAATTCTTCAAATTACAATTAATAAATTATAATTATTATCTTTTATCAGAGATGCAACTCTTACAAAAATAGTTTATCTGCCAATGGATGACAATAATTTTAAGCATGACCTGCTAGTTTTTTCGCAGTTTAGTTAAATTATTATAATATTACATACTGATAATTTTCTATTAACTTCATAGTAATAAATAACAAACAGTAAACAGGAGAGATGCCAACCTAGGGGACCAATAAACTAAAAATTTTAAAACTATAATTAAAATAAAGTATTATAAAATCATTATTGCCTTACGTGTTACGTAACGGCAATTATCAACGAAATCGGCTAATCTCGGCACTCAATGGTTCACTCGCGCTAAGATAAGAATGCGTACCTACGCTACGCTATGTTTAACTTAACATGCACTTAATTTGTCAATTAATATTAACGCCGTGTAACAGTACAGGATTGGCTTTGGTCCATAACCAATGCCAATCCTGTTACAACATAATTTAACCATGCTTTCTTGATTACAATCCTGTACTATGTTACATCTTACGGCCTAACTTATAAACATTATGCATTATATGTCTACGTCACACAAACGTCATTTTGTATTTGAGCAAAAGAGACAAAATTATGTTTAACTAAAAAAAATTTGTTATTCTGGTGCCCTACGTAGATTCGGAAGTTTTTGTGCCACAGGTTTTGCACAAACCGCGCCGTACTGGTGAGAACTAATATTCCTTGATGCGCTACAAGTTCACAGCGCCCTGTAAACATAAGACATTTATTTTAATTGCGTAACATATCATATAACACACACACACATAGGCGTTTATTTTACAAATTTTAATATCCCGGTGTTTCGAACCCCGTTGCGGCGTCGTGGTTACAGGGAATCATAATCAGTTAGGATATAATAATTATAAATAAACAATACTAGATCCCTATAAGTATCAGCTGAAACGTATCCATACCGAAATACAGCACTGTTGGATAAAGGGACAACGATCTCCACTATGTCAAACTCATAAACTCAAATTATTTACTTTACTTATTCAAATGCAAATAAATACATTTCATTTAATTTCAAACTCAAAATATATTTATTCAATAAACTCAATTAATAAGTACTTTGAATCGTCCAAATCTTTTTTAACCTACCACTCATTCAGGACGTCATTTTTTAACTGTGGCAAAGAACGGGTGCGCAAAAAAAACCACAGCGCCCATTCACAAAAAAACAATATGTCGTTACCAGGTCATAAAAATAAAATATGAATTTAAAAAATAATAAATAATCCAATACAATACTCCACCATAATGTATAATTAGAAATAGCTGTTGGAGTAGTTGGAGCATTTCAGAGCCAAGCTGTTTTGTCTTCTGTGTAATCTGACACTTTATAATAAGCTTTTTTATAAAGCTTTTCTTTGATTTTGATTTAAATTTATCGGGTCTTGTGCTGCTCGCATCCAGCGTGCACAGCTATAATATTACTTAACCGGCTCACTGTCCCACAGACCATATATTATGGTCCATAACAATTGATTAACCTATTGTTATATTTTTCTGACAGTGTACCTGTTAATTATTTTTTGCGTTTTCTCACGTTTTGACTGAAGACTGTTGCGTTCTCCCCCAAAACAGGTGAAAGTGGGCGCGCTCGACGCCACCGTGCACACATCGATGGCGTCCCGCTACCAGGTGCAGGGCTACCCCACCATCAAGCTGTTCCCGTCGGGCAAGAAGTCGGCTGACTCCGCAGAGGATTACAACGGCGGCCGCACCGCCGGCGACATCGTGGCGTATGCCTTGGAGAAGCTCGCGGAGAACGTGCCCGCGCCGGAGATACTGCAGGTACGGTGGCCGAAGAATAACGTCATATCTGCAAGATAGTTGTATTGTATAGCAGATATGACGTTATTCTTTGCGACTAAAAGAATAACGTCATATCTTGCATACAATTAACTTGCAGATATGACGTTATTCTTCGGGGCTAAGAAGAATAACGTCATATGTGGAAGATAGTTGTATACCAGATATGACGTTATTCTTCGGGGCCGTCGACGTGTACGGACAGGTTGTTCGTCTGTAATTTTTTTCTAAAATAATAGTTTGGTGCGGTTAGTACATTTAGCCAGTGTCAAGAGAGATAATAGCAAATATTTTCTTTGCTTAAAGTTTTGAGTGAGTGATAAAAAATAATGTTTAATGGTAAATGATATTCCCCCCAAACCTCTCGAGTTCAGTAAAGATGTGGAACTTTACGGAGATTTCGCATAGACTTCATGAGAGAATTTGAAAAGTGTAGTTGCACTGTTTTGTTTTATTTGCAAACACTTGTGCACGTTCACGAACACTTAACGGTTAATAATTCACTATTATTTCACATTAATATTGGACAAAACAAATTGTTGAAAATTAAACAGAATGCAGGCATGACGCTTCCCTTTCCTTCCAAGAAGTTGTCTTCTTAGTCTGGCACTCTTGACAGAGTGGTCGTGCTTATGGGTGGGTATTGGTGAATGATGGATCTTGTTATATTGTCTCCATTCGGCTCTGTTAGTTGTGTTGTGGGAGCAGTCGGTCATGGTAGACAGTGTGTGATCTAAAGAGCTCTACCCAACTGGATGAAGAACGACCACGGGACCTCTTGCCCTTCTCTTCGTACTTCCATTTACCCATGAACAAGAGATACTCCATCGAATACGTCACGGGTAGATTACTGCCACAGTATAAATATAAGCTAAAGCAGTACGGAAACTAGGCCTTTTCGTTGTTTTATATATACCTACGCGCCAATTGAGCGTTAGGGTTGTCCTCTTATTTTTGTAAAATTGAAAAAGTTTTTGTTTAGTTAGTGCTGTATATCAGCTAGTTAGCGCTTTTTTTTGAGATAACTAGCAAAGCATTAGGGTTGTCACTTTAATTTTTATAAAATTTAAAGGTATTTTTTTATTATTTATCAAAACGTTAATTGGGGTTCTATAATGATCAAATAATCGAATGAATTGACTAGTTTACAAACAAAATTCTGTAATTAAAAAATCATCAACATTTTAAGAAGACTTTATTCTTCGTTAATTATTATAAATTACTCACTGAAAAATACTTTCGCCTTCTACGACACGTTCGAAAAGCTTTATTATTAAATTTTATAAAAATCTTATTCTAATGAATAGCTGTTTAAATAAATTATTAGAAAACATGGACACAGCACTATAAAATTGATTTTGTCTACTTCTTTGTAAATTAATACAGCTACTTATTTAATTAATTATACAGTCAAGTTCAAGCAGCCGTAAATTACGCAATACACTCGCGGCATTTTTAAAAATCGCGCGGAAAGTGCACGCAATACAATAATACACAACAGTGACCACTCGTCTCGACGCGGCACGCGCTACTGAGAGCACTGCGATGTCCGCTTAGGGGCCCTGTAAAGACGTGCGTCTGTGGGCGTGCGTCGTTTCGAGCGTTTGTACGTAGCTTCCTTACTGCTTTAGCTTATATTTATACTGTGTTACTGATCAGCCAACTGTACTACTGTAATTACATACATCAGGACCGCTTCCCGGAGGGTAGGCAAAGACCACAACTTTACATTTGCCGAGATCCTGACACACATTCTTTGCTTTATTTACTCGTATTATTATAAGTTCGTTCGATGCACTCGATAGACTGCAAAAGCGAGCGGTACGCATTATTGGAGATGCTGAGGTTACAGCCTCGCTTGAGGACCCCCAGCTGCGTAGAGACATTGCTTCTCTCTGTGTCTTATACCGAAATTACTACGGAGAGTGTTCTGATGAACTTTTTGATCTAATTCCGCCCTCTTTCCTGTCCCGGACTAGACGTGCTAGTGTTAGGAACCACCATCATACTGTGCAGACTATCAGCACTCGTACCAAAAAATTTAGCAAGCCGTTCCTTTGTAAAACCATTCGGCTTTGGAATTGTCTGGCGGCGCATGTGTTTCCCAGCTCCTATAGTCCCGGGTCTTTAAAGCGGGGTGTGAAACGGCATTTATGCAGGCCGTCATGAATGGGTGCGCTTGTTACCGTGCTTGTTCCACGGTGAGGAGCGCTCTCGTTATTTTGGACTGCATCGGCTGCTTACCATCAGGCAGGATGTAGTCACTATGACGTGTCACATTATTACAATTTGTAAAATAGAACTATTAAAATGACTATTTCAACCTTTATGCTCGGAGACAGTAAGAAGACTGAAGGAAAAAGCTGTTCTCATAACTAAAACTGCAGTTTGTAAATATTATTTTAACTCGTCACTTGTTTAACTTCTCACCAACTATCAAAACATTTTGTGTCTAAACCCGTTTACAATATAGCCGTGGGTTCTAACAACATGCAGTTGGTTTTTACACATTTTATAATCACGTGTATGTGTTTTCAATTGAAGCACGAAATTGGAAATGGGTTTTAAATCAAAACTGAACTCCTTTCAGTCGTAAACTTTTATCAGTCACTGTTCGGATTTATATCGTGCGTAAACATTATATAAAATGCTTCCATTTGAGAAATGCGTTTTTAATTCGTGTCGAATGGAATGACAATAATATGCTATATTCCATGCATGGGAACGGAGATTATACAATAAGATTAAATTACCTATTTAATGCTGCATAGGCCGGGTTTGTAAACACCAACCCGCACATGGCAAGTGTGGTGTAATCACCAATTTCTGGTATTGGCTTAATAGCCAATTATTATTATTGTTATTGTTATTATTGTCAGCCCATTTTGTCCCACTGCAGGGCAAAGGCCTCCCCTCCTTTTTTCCACTTTATAGAATCAATATTAAAGACTTATTTATAATGAAGAGTAAATCTTAAGTCTTATGGAAGGTTTGATGTT
Organism: Scoparia ambigualis; assembly: GCA_963921215.1. Lineage (NCBI taxonomy): Eukaryota > Metazoa > Arthropoda > Insecta > Lepidoptera > Crambidae > Scoparia > Scoparia ambigualis. Next base: position 5,497,831 of record OY992504.1, read on the forward strand.
ATGTTGGAATTGGAAGGTTGGCTTATGTGACGGTGAACTATATTTTATTTTATTTTTATTTTACAATTTTGAGGAAAACTTACAGCTAATACAACGTTTTAATAACTATAACTAAATAAAATAAAGCCAATTACAAGTTTTCACATATGTTTAAGATAAATAATAGTTATAAAAAAGTTAAGTGTACAACATGATACAAAAGGACTAATTAATTATTGTTTCTTTCGAAATAGTTATTATTATACGTTTTTTTGAATTTTGTTAAAGTTGTGCAAAATAAATCAAATTCCATACTACTGGTTAAATTATTAAAAAGATTTGATGCTCTAACAACAAATGAGTTCTTACGATAATTGGTAGATGCAAATGGTACATTAATTAAGTTTGTGTGTCGTGTTGTTTTCTTTGGTGCATTTATATTAAATTTACTCAATAATTCCGGGGAGTCTATATGACCTTGAAAAATCTTCAAAACAAACGCTACGTCAGACATTTCTCGTCGCTTATGTAAGGGTAATATGTGGAAATGCTTACATCTTTGACTATAGATCTGGAAAAATCTACGGCATTTGTACTGCAAATGACGAAGAAAACTCTTTTGTATAGACTCTAGCCGCAAGATATAATTGTTATATTGAGGGTTCCACACTTGGGAGGCATATTCTAGGTGGCTCCTCACGAAGGCACCGTATAACATTTTTACAGACTTGATGTCATGGAACTCCGATGACATGCGCATAACGAAACCAAGGCTTTTTCTAGCTTTTGTAACAATTGAATCGATATGGCTATCGAAGAGAAGTTTACAATCAAATACCACACCCAGGTCTCTCATAACGCTACGTCTGTTCAGTAATTGGTTATTTATAGAGTAATCAAAAGTGATGATATTTACTTTTCTGCTGAAGGTACTAATGGAACATTTGGAAATATTGAGATCAAGCTTGTTAGTTAGGCAGTAAGCATGAAATCTATCTAGGTCGTCCTGAAGTTTAATACAATCAGACCTAGTCTCTATTGGAAAAAGTATTTTCATGTCATCCGCATAGAGTAAGATTTCACTATTAACAAAACATATGTTGATGAAGTGTAACCATTTAGCGCAACAGTCATACAGCGATTCTCAACGTATGAACTGAACCACCTGAAGAGATTGCCGCGTATACCGACCATTTGAAGCTTGTGCAGTAGTAATTTGTGATCGATTCTGTCGAAACATTTACTATAGTCAGTATACACGACATCTACTTGTGCCTGTGAAGCCATGTGTTTAGTGATGATATCCTGACAAAGTAGTAAGTTGGTGGTAGTAGACCTACCACTTAGAAACCCGTGTTGAGAATCGAGAAAGACATGTCGCAAAGATGAGTAAACTTGTTGATATACAATTTTCTCAAGTATTTTTGCAAAAATGCAGAGTTTCGATATTGGCCTATAATGCTCAATGAGGTCTTTAGAACCCTTTTTATGTATCGGGGTGATAAGACACGATTTCCAGACAGAGCATACATATCCAGAGTCAAAGGAGTACCGAAACAGGAATGCCAGTGGTACTACTAAACTGCTTGCACAGTTGACAATAAGTATGGGAGACACATTGTCGGGGCCTGCGGTTTTAGTTACATCGAGCTGTTTTAAAAGTTTAAGCAGAATGTCCTCGTCAACTTCAATGGAACTGAGATCAGCAGGTGTATTATGTGGCTCGATCAACAAGGACGGCTGGGAACTAGAAGGCTGAAAGGTCGAATGAAAGTACTCGGCAAAGAGGTTACAGATTTCCTCACCACAACTCGAAGAGTAGTTATTGTATGTCATCGTTGAAGGTAGTGAGTTAGATGTTCTTTTGTTTTTCACAAACGTCCAAAAAGCTTTAGGATTACTCTTGATGTCATTTTCAACATTTTTAATATACTTCTTGTAACATTCCTCTTCTAAACATTTTGCGCGGTTTCTCAATATTACAAAAGATAAATGGTCAGAATAGTTTTTATATTTAATATATTTTTTATGGTATTTGTGTTTTTCTTTTATGAGCTTAACAAGTGCAGTATATACCATATTGGATATTTGTGCCCAAAAGAGCCTCTTTTCATTGAAACATACTCATCTCAAAGTGTGCTGAGTAAACTATAAAACTTAGTTGTGCAGTCCTCCAATGAAAGCGCCGAAAAAAAGTGCACCCAATCAACCCCGTCAAGCTTTATACACATAGAATCATAATCGCCTTTTTTATATAGGTAAGTAATGCGTGGAGCTGATTTTAAAGGTATATCTTTTTGTGTTTTTAACGCTATGCTGATTGTCGGGTGGTGGGTATCAATAGGTACTAAGGAGTCGGGATTATTTGAAACTTGTAGGCTAATGTCACAGAAAAATAAATCTAATATTCTATTACCTGCGTTTTTAACGTAATTATACTGTAAAAGATTACATGTATTAATATTATCAAAAAAGGTAATTTGGTGTGTGCCTATAATATCGTAGGTATAAGACTAGCCCCATCAGAAGCTGGAAGCCAGACTATATTTGACATATTAAAATCGCCCAATAGTAAAAAGTGATCATCAGGGCGATTCAAAATGATGTCGGTGCACCTTTTAGAAAAATTTTCAAGTTGTGTTGTTATTGAGTTACTCATACCTTGCATACAAATATAAACACAGCATAGATGCAATTAGTAAGCGCGCATACTGATAGTTATCCAGACATCCTCAGCCGACGAACACCACTCATTTTGTCCGGCCACCGTCAGCTCACGTTTAATAGCTACCAACACCCCACCGCCCAACGCTTGACCCGTAATCGCATAATTTCTATCGCGTCTCCACACCAAGTATCTATTATCAAAAAGTTCACTATTAAGAATACTATCCGTTAGCCAGGTTTCGGTAATTACTACAATGTCATAAGAGTTACACTGAATATTTCTATAGAATGTGCTTGTTTTCGTGCGCAGGCCCCTTACATTCTGGTAATATATATTTATTTATTTTTTATTTATTCGTTTATTATCAGGCAACGCAGGCCCATAGATAAATACCTTACAGACTTACATACATACAATAATAAAATTTTGTTAGTAAATATGAAAACTTATAGTTACTATGTTAGTAAATTAATATTAGGACATTTTCTGTGTCGTATCGGTGGCACTTATAGGTATTTTTCCACGAAAACGTCTATAAACCACTCCATTCGGCCAGAAGTCCTCCTTCATGAAGGCATCCAACTTTGCTGATGGGACTCGCACCACAAATGCTTTGAAGCTGGTGTTGTGGCGCGACTGCAACTGCTCCACCCGCAAAAGGAAGTTGGTCTTCGTTTGGATGTAGTCTGCAATCTCCTGCGCGGTAGTAGTGTAGTGCAGGCGAGACAGATACATGGCCGTGGTCGGCGTCGCAGCACGCAGCAGAAAGTTGGGTCCTGTCGGTGCGGTGCCGCGACGGTTCTGGCTCACACGACGCGCGTTCTTGCGCCGGACCACAGTGAAATCATCTTCAATATGGTCCGGGACAACGGCTCGCGGAGCCACGGCTGTAGCTGCAACTACGGTAGCATAATCCCTGCGACAGCTGACAGGCGCACACGCCGGCGCCACAGGCACGCGCGGCGCCGCAGTAGGCGGCGCGGGCGGCGGCGTCAGCGTGACACCGGCAGCGGCGAGGGGCGCGGGGGGCGCCGCCTGCGCTCGGCTCCGTTCGGGTCGTGGCGTAGACAGCAACGTCGAAACTGCAGACTTGCAACTCGATGTTGGTGTGCTCGTATCGAGGCAAGCCCCACGTCGAATGTTGACATTTGAGCCCGCGATCGATGACCTACTTACCGCGAGTGATTCGCGTAAATCATTGACTTCTTTACGCAATTCACACACGGTATTTTCTGATGCCTGGAATTTTCGCATTACCTCCGCCAAGCTAATATATATTATAAATAGTCACGTGTTGTTACAGATCGCCCCAATATGACCCAGATAACATCGGGTCATATTGCCACATAGCCAATACCAATCAAAATTCAAATTAAAAATTATTTATTCAATTTAGGCTACAATAATATTGAGCACTTATGAATGTCGCTATGTCATCGATTCGTAAGCCATAACAGACTATGGGGCGGGAGCCTTGTTCTGAGAAGAACTGGCAAGAAACTCAGCAAGGGCATTTCTTTTCTCCCTTTCTTTTACAGCATTAATACAAATTGAAAAATGCCCTCCCTATCATAGAAAGACATTTTCCAATACAAGATAAACAACGTTACACGCAACATAAATGAGTAGGTACCTATTGTCTGTAAGGCACAAGGCTATCATACCAGCATAAAATTAATTAGATATAAAGAAAATGGACTAAGAAAATATAATGGGAATATTTAATTACAACCAGGCTGTTTTGTCTTCTAAATATTCCTTGACTGTTTAATAACCTTTCTTAAGTAAACAAGATTTTACGTTATTTTATTACAGTAAAAATTGTGGGCTTGTTCTCATAATATTTACCTTAACAAAATATTAATTCGCAAATAATTATATTCTCAAAATATTACATAACGCACAATCACAGACAAAGTGATTTCTGAACTATTTTTAACAACCAGTGGATACAAACTATTACTCAAGATATATTTAGCTGTTATGGTGAAAAGAACCGCACTACGAACGGAGTTGAAGGATGGCACAGAAGAATAAATTCTCGAATTCCATCTAAACCAACCATTTTCCAGTTTTTAGCGTCATTAAAATCAGAAGCTCAAATTAATTCAAAATAAAAGGTTGTTAAGAAGTGCTTTTCCCTGTCCTGATAAAAAAAGATCTTTAAAATATATTGACAAAGATAAAAAAATTAATTGCATAAGGCGAGGAATCCCGAGCGCTTCTCTCTCGCTCTCTCGACGGTACGACGGTAAGGGACATAGAATATATAACAGCGAAGCGGCGCGAATAGGCGACTATAGACTCATAGGTTTTTGCCAAAAATCAAAAATTATTTTTAAATTTTTTAACTTATAACGGCCGGATTGCCTCACCTATTCAAAGACAATTATTTTCGTATATTTTTCATTAACTAAAACCAAGTATAATGCAAGTAATACGATAGTTGAATTACGATTAGACGGATGTTTGAAATTTTATTTGATGCAGTAAAGTATCACTAATAGAATATTTAATGGCCGGAATGACTAGATAAAAGCCTGTGGAATAATATATATTTTTTTCCAAATTTTGAGTACTTGTGATTGGCGAGTAATCCATAATTTAAAATACCCTATTTTCGCGAATTTCGGAAATCCCAGCCTTAATAACAGACTGTTTATCAAACAAAATCACATTAGTCGAATGCTTAAATAAGTTAGTTTCGTTAAATCACATTGCCATAAATTGTTTAATAAGTAAAATAATAATTTTGTTTGCTTTTTATTAAAATAAATTCAATTTTATTATTCACTGTGTTTGTTTGCACTTCTAATATTTTGAGAATATAATCATTTGCGAATATAATATTTTGCTAATGTAATATTATGAGAACAAGCCCAATTGTGGCATCGCATGCCGGGTGGGATACAGCTAGTAGTATGTAGCGTTCCTTCGTGGGTGCGCAGGTGGTGTCCCCCGCCGGGCTGCAGGCGTGCGCGGAGAAGCCCCTGTGCGTGGTGTCGGTGCTGCCGCACATCCTGGACTGCGGCGCGGCGTGCCGCACCCAGTACCTGGCGGTGCTCACGCGGCTCGGCGACAAGTACAAGGCCAAGATGTGGGGGTGAGTGGGGGCGGCGAGCCTATTGCTTATATAGCATAACATAATCATTTATTTGCACACATAGTCTAAAATCCGAGTATAGAACCGACCTTCACCGGGTGGGCCGGTTAATAGATGAAAAGTATTTTGTATCAAATTTAATATGTTAAAAAATATATAGCGAGTGGGTTGGCTGAAAAATTTCAGTCCAGTACCTTTTTTGATTAATTTAATATACATATTTTTTTTACATTCCACTGGTTTGGATAATAGATAAACGTTGTATACTCGGATCCTCTACTAACATGTTTAGACGGGATTTAACGCAAAACTACGAAATAATCTAGTTTATTTAGCTACAACACACGAGACAGTTACAACAATAACAGTATAACATTATAGATTAATAAGTTTTTATTAATCTGTTTTTTTTTTTAAAGTGTTTACTTATTCTAAGTAATAGCACATTATTGTCTCACAGCCGCAGCTAAGCAGGTAGGCAATTCAGCATTATGTCCAATGGAGCCTGACGCTGGTTTTGAAGGCTCCTTCAACATTTTTTTTGTCATATGGAAGCCAATAAGTAATAAAAACAGTTAAAGGGTTGGCTAAGGTATCGCTGTGCCCGCAGTTGGGTGTGGGCGGAGGCGGGCGCGCAGCCGGCGCTGGAGGAGGCGCTGGAGCTGGGCGGGTTCGGGTACCCCGCGCTGGCCGTCGTCAATGCGAAGAAGCTCAAGTTCTCGACGCTGAGAGGCTCTTTCTCCGAGACGGGCATCAACGAATTCCTCAGGTAACTTAGCACTTACTGTAGCATTCTTATTCCTAGCACTTAAGGTTCAATATTCGGTAGCAACATAGCTGCTATTGCCTTCAAACTGTAACTAAGCTTCACTGTGCCTGGAGGCGCTAGCGCTTCCAACGCCAAAAAGCTCTAATTGTCGACGCTGAAAGGCTCCTTCACCGAGACGGGCATCAACGAGTTCCTCAGATAACTTAGCACTTACTGTAGCAATCTTATTCCTAGCAATTAGGGTTCAATATTCGGTAGCAACTTAGCTGCCAATGCCTTCAAACGGTAACTAAATGTCGCTATGCCTGGAGGCGCTGGAGCTGGGCGGATTTAGGTACCCCGCTCTAGCCGTTGTTAACGCCAAGAAGCTCAAGTTCTCGACACTAAGAGTCTCCTTCTCCGAGACGGGCATCACCGATTCCTCAGATAGCTTATCACTTAATGTAGCATTCTTATTCCTAGCACTTAGGGTTCAATATTCGGTAGCAACATAGTTGCTATTGCCTTCAAACTGTAACTAAGCTTCACTGTGTCTGAAGGCACTAGCGCTTCCAACGCCAAAAATCTCAAATTGTCGACGCTGAGAGGCTCCTTCAGGGAACGTAGCACTTACTATAGAAATCTTATTCCCAGCACATAGGGCTAGGCACTAGGGTAGGGTAAGGCGCTGGAGCTGGACGAGTTCAGGTAGCCTGCGCTAGCCGTCGTTAACGCCAAGAAGCTCAAGTTCTCTGTACTGAGAAGCTCCTTCTGGGAGACAGGCATCAACGGGTTCCTCAGATATCATATTTAGTAATGTTATTCGCAAATTTTCAATATAACTAATTGTCGCTGCGTCTGGAGACACTGGAACTTCTAGCGCCGGCTCAAGTTATTTACGCTGAGAGGCTCCCTTCTCGGAACAGGTATTAACGAGGTCCTCAGGTATTAAATTTGCACTTACTGTAGCCTATTTATTTATTTAACCGCCTGTGGTTTAGTGGCTAAGTCTTATCCTATTTTAGACCCAAGGGTCCCTGTTTCGAATCCTAGCGGGGTGTACATATTAGAGTTCTTGGTTTGGTTGCTGGTAGGGCTTGTTAAGTCCGCCTGGCTAGCTACCACCATCTTACAACAATGTTAATAGCATTGTTGTGTTCTGACAGCTTAGAGATAAGAGAGCCAGTTCCTCAGTGGTTGAAGATTCCGGATGAAGCGTGCTTTCACCTTCCGCATCTGCACTGAATCTGTACAGATTTTATTGTTGAAAAACATTTCCTGACAAGTTCTTGATGTTTTCGGTACGGTATTGTTCATTCGATATTGTATAGTCGCGTCAACATGACGTCTTCAGAAGATGATGTGTAAGTGAGGCGCGCGGTGGAGCTTGCGGGGGTGAGACGGGAAGACCGGCTGTTATGTAGAAAGGAAGAGGTTTGTCGGCTGATAATGAATAGCCCTCTCACCTAACAGCTAAGAGAAGTGGGAGTGGCTGAAAACCAGCGCTTACTGGGAGCATCTCCTCAAGTAAGCTTAGATGCTGAGCTACCTCCAATTGCTTTCACCTTAAAATGTTTAATATGTACAGTTACAGTGTTGTTTAATGTTTAAGTGTTGCATTATTATTTTTTGTGTGAAAATAGCAATAGGTTATTATTATTCTTATTCTGACAATAATATATTTGACGAACTCCTCGGTAGAGTGGTTTGTACACCGGTTTTCATGGTGTCGCCATCTCTGAGGTCCCGGGTACGATCCCCGGTCGGGTCAATTTAGAAATTATTGTTTTTCTAATTTGTCTCGGGTCTGGGTGTTTTCTAGTAAGTATAATAAGTATGTATTTAAATATTTTAAGTATGTTTATCCGTTGTCTAGTAACTATTTAACGAGTTTCTTATAGAAGCTTTGGTGACCCGCCTGCTTGTTTGCCTCCCTCTTAAAAAAAAAAAAAAGCTTCTCTTGGGCTAGATAATTGGTGTGAGTGTAGGAAAGTTTATTTACTTATTATTTTATTTCATTTATTGCTGTAGAAGATATTTACATCGTCGCGGTGAATGATAAAAAGTTAAGAGATATAAGTAATCCTAATATTAGTTGGTTCGTACATATTATGACTATGTTGACTGAGCACCTGCAAATCCAGATAGCTTATCTGCATTTATTTCTCAGAGTTCTGTTAACTAATTCTGCTAGGAGGTTGGTGAATGTTTCATGATTTTCGCAATTTAGGTTGTAATATTTTTTTTTAGTTATTTACTTCCCTGACTGGTGAGTCACATGTGATACATATAACAATTGATTTTGTATTGTTAATAATTTATGGATACAGTAGTTGTTAACCCTTTAACGGGCACAGTATGTTAAAATTTTTCATTGGTTTTCGACCTTATCACAATTGCATAAAGTTCAAAATATGGTGGCAATATATGTGCCACTGCCATATAAAGGGTTAACTTTTAACCGTGTCGCGTATCGGTATAAGAATATTACCACCCCCCGGGGCACCTCTTCCGGGGCAAAAATCTACAATTTGTACGCAAATGAGAATTTGTAGACAAGATCAGAAAGAGGGCAAGTGCCGAATAGACCGTCGTAAAAGGCGACTAACGGACTAAAGACTGCACATACATCCAGCAGCATAGAGCGGCGATGGGCTCACTACCTGTCACGCTGAGCACATGTGCAGTCGGTATTTGGTGAAAAGTGGACTATGGTAGAGGACTGCATTTGCTGTCCTCATTGCCTAGTTTCTGACTAACCCGTTGGGGATAATAGTCGTGATTATATGTACTTATGTAGGTATCATTTGGATCCAGTGTAGAATTGCGTACGCTTCAGCGAACGATATGTTTGTCTTGATTTGTAAGCTTTAGCACTGTCGTTGGTAACAGGTACGCTGCCGGCTTGTTTATAGAGATTTCTTGGTTTTTTTTGTAAAATACCTGTTATAGATGTCACGTGATGCTATCTCTGTATTTGGGTGGTTATCTGAAATTTGGTTAACTTGGTGTTAGCATCAATTTTCACAAAATTATAAAAAAAATATCCAATATTTGAAACTACTAAGCGATGTTATAAAGTCCATTTATTTCGGTCACTCATTTTGATATATATCATAATATTCTTTATTTCCAAAAATTGACATTTCTTACTCCAAATATCAGGCCCTAGCCATGTAAGATCTCCCGAATTTAGTGTTCATTTCAATGTAATTATAATTCTATAAGAATAATTTGATCAAACTCTATTGAAATTCGTTTACTATTACATTACTAACATTGTCATTTCGATTTAATTATTAATAACAATATTTTTCATCACATTATTTCAAGTCAAAAAGAGTAAGCGATAAAAAATATCATGCCCTAGTCATTTACGAAATTAAAAAATACGCGGCATCCAAGCATATGGCTTTTTAAAGGCTCAATACGATAGAATCGGTGTGAAGTTAGTAGCAAACACGACCCAAGCCGCGGCAGCCATTTTGTTATTAGTGCGGTCGCCGACTTTGCTGCGGAAATACGTGCTGTGCCAGTCAAACTCTCAGGCCCTAGGGAAAACGACTTAAAGATAGTTAATTACTAATTGATATCATTACTTATTCTAAATATGAGTTTGGTCTGCCTTGTTATTTTGACAACCTAAATGGTTTTGATTTTGATTTTAAATAATAGGTTTCATTTGATTTTGTTTCGTTTCGTCAGTCCCTAGACCGTCAGGCCCTAGTCGTAATAGTGACTAGGGCTAAGGGTGACTACTAGGGGTGACTAAAAATATCAAGTAAAGTGACTGGCCCTTTTAGTTGCTGCAGCAAAGTAGATGTTATACCCTCAGCATAGAATATAAACGGTTCTGAATTTTAACTAAAAACACCAATTTCAAAATTACTTCAGAAGTTAACCAAATTTCAGATAACCACCCATTTATATTTGTACATTTTGGACTTGAGTCTAAAAGTCCGGCCATATCTGGACTATACCGGACGGATGTTAACCCTACGATTAGTTGACGTGCAATTTGTTGCAGGGACCTGTCGTTCGGGCGCGGGCAGACTGCGCCGGTGAAGGGCGCGGAGATGCCCAAAGTGCTCGAGACGGAGCCCTGGGACGGCAAAGACGGGGAACTGCCCCAAGAAGAGGACATTGACCTCTCGGACGTTGACCTCGAGAAGGACGAGCTATAAGAGTTTACTTAGTCTCAAGTCTGATTTAAAGTAAGTGTGGAGAATCAACAGCCATTACAGATACTTAACTTAGGTTCCCGATTCGATCAGAATTTGGGATACTTGAATTTATATTAATAATTTATATTCCAACAATAGAAAATATCTCTATAGGCTGTCACAATGAAATGGGCTGAGAAATCATCCCCTAATTTTACCTTATTTATAAATCGATGAAGTATATCTGCTCTATTAATCGATCTAGTCTAATTTGTAAGCCTAATAGAAATATTAAATATCTTGTGATGCCGAAAGTCGTCCTAATTTGTGTGTAGTGTTTGGATTGAGCTCATATTGTGTTCCGATCGACACTAGCTACTTTAAATATACCGAGTAATTACATTAACGTTAGTGTAAGTAAATTTTGAAGTGTATACAGATGATAGATTACTGAAGCAGTCGAGTTGTTCCATAATCTGAAATGATAAAGTTGATTCTTGTAGTATCTTTATAGGATTAACATAAGTTTTATTTTTTATATAATTTATTTATTTATCATATTCGTGAAAGATCACAAATGCTATTTTTTGCAAGTTTTATATTTACTAATTCTTAAAGTAAATAATGAATTGTTGAATGAATGTAATTTTTACTTACTTATGAAAAGTCTTTTGATACTAATCACTTAAATACTAGAACTACAAAATAAAATATATATTGTATGTGTTTATAATTAAAATGTATTTTAACAAAAGTGATCTTGTAATGTGGCATTGTTACAATTCTTCCAGTTAGTACCTAATGCATTTATTATAAGAGACCCGTATGATTTAGATTCCGTAAAGTCATAACATTCTAACAGTAAATAAAAAATTACAGTAAAAACGGACGTGTTTTTATTTATTTCTACCGTATAATCTCGATGTTATCGACTTATCTTCATAAGTGTAAACGCCGTATGGAGGGAAAATAACTGCACTTTTGGTTGTATATTAGGTATCGCTTTATAGCAATGCTGATTGTATATTTGCAGAGCGAAGGCCACTCTGGGCTTTCGCTATCCCATAAAAACTTCCAAATGAGATGGCATGATATAGAAAAATACAGAGATCAAAATAGTAGAAAAAATATTTTAAAATCTTTTATTTAGCTTAATTTATGCAGTTTAAAGTCCACTACCTATAGAAAGTAAAAATAGAATAAACGTATTTTTAAATGTGTTTTCTACTATTTCGATCTCTTTATTTTACTTTAGCATGCACAGTCGTCGCTTAAAGGTAGGCGTCCATTGCAGCGGATCGGGCCGGGGCGGGTCGGTCCGGGCCGCATCGCATAAAAATCCGCCTGGCGAGCGGCTCACTTCGCGCTGCGGCCCGCCCCGCCCCGACCCGCCGCTAGTGGACGCTATTTCATAATAAACACAGGCAGGCGGATTTTTGCGTTGCGATGCGCCCCGGCCCGATCCGCCTAGTGGACGCGAGCCTTTATGATTCGATTGTAGTTTGAAGTTGTATGGCATACCAAAATAGGGGTTACCGTGCTTATTCCACGATGGGGAGCTCTCTCATTATTTTGGACTGCATCGGCTGCTTACACCATCAGGCAGGATGCAGTCACTATGACGAGTCAAATTAAAAAAAAAATATGTGAAAACCCTTTTAATAAAAAATCACATCATTACATAAAAAGTATATTGTACCTTTGTTTGCTACACTATGGGCTACTTACAGATTTCGTGTCACTAAACATCGCATTGTCGACCGTTAGTCGGTATTTGCAAGGCCATTCTGTGCAAACATTGACACTAGAGATGTAGGTCAACCTCATTTTTATTTATTACATGAAACGTAGCCCATTTTGTTACTACTATTTTAGTAACGTACGCCTCGGTGGCCGAGTGGTGGCTTAGCGCTCGGCTTGATATCCGGAGATCCCGGGTTTAATTCCCATGTCTGCCAGTGTTTCGAATTTTTGATGCGAAGCCCGGGTTTGTGATAGCAACTTGCATTTGGCAAGCGAAATGATTAGGCTAATACCCATCAATTGCAGCTATGACTTGATTTAAAAATTTTAAAGAAGCCTTTGCCCTGCAGTCCTCCATTCCTCCATTGAGAAATAACGATTTTTAAATATAATAAGAATAATGCATGCGTTCCACTGGCAAGAATGCATTAATATTACTTTAAATACCTACACTAAAGTAAAGGGATAAAAAATTAAAAAAAATATTTGTAGAATATGTTAAATATTTATTTGAGCATCGGAATACATGTTTCTAAGAGTACAACAAAATTTGTGATAACTACAGGTAGGTACAGTAACTAGCTTGCTAAGCAAAATGCTAAGGGTTCGCATTTTACTTAGCTAAGGGTTCAAAATGCTAAACGCTTACCCTTACAATTTGATGATAGCTTGATAAATACTACAAGATATGGTTTTTATCATGTGGGTTAAATACTGTTTAAACTAAAAATTTAGGGCAAGTTTGTGTTTATTAAGTTTACAGGCAAACATTGTTGATCATAAAAAGACATGGCTTCTATGAAACTAGCTACAGAAACTGCATCTACTAAACTAACTCACTAACCTTAAATATATCGAGATTGGAAGTCTATTTATACACAACTAAGGGATGATTTATATTAGAGCGGGCTGTGCACGGGGTGCTCTAATATAAATCATCCCTAAAGGTCAGGTAAAATTATTTTTTACTATTGGATAGCTTCAAATTCAAAAAATTCGAATAGCCTTATTCATTATCATTACTCTCTTAATTACAAACAATTATTTAACAAAATATAAATAATCTAATGTGATTCATGGAAAGAGTAGTCAGAACACTTGTATTTAGTGGGTATACAATTGAAAAACATGAAATACCACTTTGAACCAAAGGTTGCTGCATTGTTTCCACAAACATCAGAATGGGTTTTTTGAACTACATGATACCAATATGTTAGTTAGACATAGTATGTATGTTGAACGCAAAACAACAACCCATTGTGTATAACTGTGTCACCCATGTGGGCGACATATATCTGTGTCACATAGGTACCTAAGTATCTATTAGAGTAATGTTACTAAAGAAACAAAATTGTTAATTTGTATGAGATGTACTGTTCTTAGATAATTCAGTGTGCTCTTGATGAATGCTGACCAATTATAAGATTTTTCTTTCAATGCCTATAATGGAAGTTACACAATAGACACCCTGTTCTATTCTATAAATTAGATCTCTTTTAACTTATTCGAGAAAACATTCTTTAATGTTTACAGATACCGATATTTATATTTTTACAATATAGAATTTTAACCAAGAAAGACACTACTCTAAAGTAAATCATGACTATTAAGATAACATTATTTTATGTGCCAGGAATGCAACAGCAATGGCACTTTGGTGAGGTCATCTGGGAGCTTATCTATAACTAAACTACTATCAGTCAATTGTGTTGATTTCACAGTACGTAAAACTACTTAAATTTCTATGGAACACATCTATGCCCTTATATTCTAAAGTATACTGATTTGTTTGTTACATTGGTCCAAATACAGTCTTGTATTTTTAATAGCTTATAATATCATGCTTCAATTACCTCTAAAATATATCATGTGTCACTAACAGAAAGGCACTTCTTTTAAGATTTGTACCTACTTATTTTCTAATTTTTTTCATAATTTTCTCTCTGAGTTACATGTTACTTACAAAGGCTGTTCCATATAATATAGACATACAGCTTACTTTTTATAAATGTATAAAATAAAAATGCAATACTGTACAGCTCAAAATGGATACTCCATTCCATAGGTCCACATACCTTTAAAAACATTACATTCACTAAGCATATGATATGTTGGATATATTCAAATAATGTAAAATGCATATGGGCATTTATTTAGGCTGCACTGGGTAATCCTATCATATCATACTTCCTCTGTTTCTTACACAAAATAGGGTAACACAAAGTGAAGTAATAAAAGCCCATTCCTGCCATTATTATGGAGATAATCACGGCTACGATGCCCCAAGCTGATATTCCAAGCCCTCGTCTAGTGGCATTCTGTGCTGGTATTCCAGAAGAGGTCCCGGCGAAAGTCTTTGGAGAATTATCTTTGTCTGCTTTATTGTAGCTATATTTTCCACCACGTGAGCTCCGTAGAGCTGTGCTGAACATCAATAATTGATTTATCACTGAAAAAGAGCATAACACTTGTCAGAAACGAGAGGCAAGCAAATAAAATTCAGTAGATCAAAGACAACATTCTTAGAGGTATATATTTGCACACCTTCAAAAATAGTTCATTTCACTTACCCAGAAAAACCAGCATAACACGAATTGTAGTATGAATCATGTTTATATAAAATTTTCTCTAATTTTGTAAATTCAATGTTTTACTTAACGTGTGAAAATAACAAGTAATAACCTATCTATCGATTTTGTATTAGCAAGATTTGTTCACGAAGATATGGATTTCGTAGAATAACCTTCGTTGGCTTCGTAAAGTCTACGAAAACCTACCGAAAAAGAAAACTAAAAAAATCACAATTATTTCATGGTATATATACCTAATAATTTTTTTTAGTTTTCTACTAAAATCTTATTTGGTACAAGCTGAGGGATTTAGCTAATTCATCCTTATTTTAGGTAAATATATTATAAATACTGATAGAATACTTATTATATTTTTAATGATATTATTACTATTATGATAATTTATTCGTGTCGCATGTCGCTGAAAGAATACTAACACCCCTTCTCTTCCCTTGGCCCTTGGGTGTCGTAAAAGACGAGATTTTAGGTTTATGTCTGTTGTTCCGAAATAAAATAGATAAAATAAAAAAAACAAATGTGCTTCAGTATGCACAAAAAGCTATCAGACCACAGACTTATTAGAGAGTATCAGACTAAGGGTAGATTCGACCAAACTGGAATAAGGTCTTACACTTAGATTAAACGCCGAATTTGTATAGATTAATCTCGGAGTAAGTCTTATTCCAGTTTGGTCGAATCCACCCTAAGTAGAGATGCTAAATAAGCACACTAAATTGTAGCTATTTTAAAACCGTCAAAACAAGCTCGTAGACAAGTGGCAAACGCTGACCCCTGTCTATTCATAATTTGTCGTACATTGCTGTGTACTGTGTTAAGAAGAAGGTGCATTATGTTGTAATATTCTCTATTACCTTTGTACTTAATTATTTTACGTTGCAACTTACAGCAACTGTTGTTGATAGTGGACTCTTATACAAATTGTCATGAACATAAACTGGTTTTACTTGTAATTCTCTAAAGTGGTAGCAGAGAACATGGAACACGCAATATTAAACGCGAGCAAAGTTCAAATCGGGAATTCTGATTCCAATAACTATAAAACACTGAGATTTAAAATACTAATTGTCTTAAAACTTTTCGGACATAAGTTTCACACTCGCCGGGAGAGTGTGAAACTTAAGTCCGAAAAGTAGTTGTCCGATTGACTTTTGACCTACTGAACGTTTGTTCGACAAAAGTGGTCGATAGAACTATTGACCGACAACATTTTTGTCCGATAAAATAAGTTGTCCGACAAACAGTGTGGTGAAACCACCGTTTTGCCTCCACGTCATCGTAATCGGTAGTCTGATTGCCTTCTGAGCAAAAGGTCCTGGGTTTGAATCCCAATAGGGAGAAAATGAATGGTGCTGTGTGTCTGAATTATTAATCAAAATCATTAGAGCAACTCTTTGTCGGACAACTTATTTTGTCGGACTAAAATGTCGTCGGTCAATAGTTCTGTAGACCAGTCGTTTGTCGGACAAATGTTTAGTAGATCAAAAGTCAATCGGACAACTACTTTTCGGACTTAAGTTTTACACTCATGCCGGAAGGTATGAATATCCTCGAAGGTAAGATCTTCAAGATTTCGAAAATTTGAACAGTGTGATTACGATTTTGTTCACGACAAACATTACCCATGACATCCTGCCAAAAGTTGTGCGCTTTGATTATGCGAAAGATATGTGGGACGAACTAGAGAGTATCCTTGGAGGTACGTGTGTAGACACGACCTACGACCTATGCCTGAGATTTTTCAGCTACAAAAAGGACCCAAATCATGACATAATTAGCCATGTGTCAGCTTTATAAAACATTTGGAGTGAATTGTGTACGGAGCTACAAAGTGAGGCGAAATTACCGGAAATTCTCCTAATGTGTAAAATCCTAGACACCTCGGACCAAATGGTCCGAGCTAGACACCCTACCTTCCACCTGTTAATTTCAAAGAAGGAACGCTCTGTCGAAAATCTGACAAGTCAGTTATGCGCACACGAAAGAGTTCTACGTCAGAATTACACGGTCACAGACGAAACTAATGCAGAAGCCCTATTCACGAAGATGAACAAAGGCAAGAAGAGAAACTATCCCAAAGAGCTTAAAATGTAATGGGCGATTTTCCGAGATCCAAAAAAAAAAGAAATTGGTTCGTAAATGACTTCATAGATGGCGCTTAGCATAGATTAGTATGGCGCTTAGTAAAAGGCGAGTCCATGAAGAACACGTGCATGGCTACGTAATATTTATTCCATTCCAAAATAGAAATAGGTCCTGGAGATCCTGAATAAAAATTTGTAAGTACTATTTTTTTATGTTTTTGATAGACAAGCAAAAGTGTAGAATATATTACAGCCCTTGGGTAGGAACGAGTCGGCTTTCATAAAACGCCATCTATCGAGTATTTTGGAACTAATTTTTATTTTTTAATTTGGGCTGTCAGAAAATCGCCCATTATTGTAAAGTAAAGGGCCATAGAGGCAGAAGTTGCAAGAAGTGGATTGAAGACGGAAGACCGCCAAAGGAATCACAGACTGTAAACATGAATCTGACAGTAATGGCAGTACATTCGGCAGAAGGATTTGGCGAAACCACAGACATAATTATATGTCTGTGGGCGAAACAAAGGATCTAGAAAATTGGTACGCGGACAATGGTGCGACCAGTCACGTGACTAATAGAGGATACCCTCGGACCAATTTGGTCCGAGAGGATACCTGTTTCAAAGCTTCAAGTACTTCAAAAGCCAGCATACTGTGACTGGCGCAAATAGCCAAATAAAAAAAATAAAGGATGTTTGGTATGTACCCAGTATTAGCAGAAATTTATTCTCAGTACTTGCTATGCATGATATATCGGACAGGAGTGTCTTTGACTCTACTATATTAACATATACTCTCAAAATGGATGGACAGACAAAACTGATTGCCACCCGCAGCGAGTGTGGGGGACTATTCAAGCTGAAACTCAGATGTCTGAAACCAACTCTACAGGTGAATCAGCTGTCCACAACTTCAAATCTGTTACAGCTTTATCATGAAAGATTTGGTCACCAAAATAAGAGTTATGTGAAGAAACTGATAGAAAGGGAGCTCAAAATTAAAGTCCAAGCAACCAAGGAACTCTGTGAAGGATGCATTTATGGTAAATCTCGCAGATTAAAGTTTGAAACCAGGCAGAAAGCATCCCAACCCGGAGAATTGGTATAAGCTGACGTCTGTGGACCCTTTCCGTATTCTATCACAAAGATGAGGTATTTTATCCTTTTCAAGGATGATTACACGAGGTACAGATTTGTGTATTTCATGAGAGAGAAAGCTGAAGTTCATGCAAAGCTATTGCTTATGCTAGCTGAAGTGAAAGCAGCTGGAGTTGTCATAAAATAACTATTAAGCGACAATGGCGGAGAGTTTGCCAACACCAAAATAGAAGGTACTCTCAAAAAGGAAGGCATTGCTCAAAGATTGACAATGCCCTACACTCCAGAGCAAAATCCGACGGAGAGGGAGAACAGGACTGTTGTGGAGATGGCGCGAAGTCTGATGTGTGCACATGCCAAGATTCCTACTGGACTTTGGGATGAAATGGTATTAGCAGCGGTGTATATCTTGAATAGAAGTGGTCCTATTTGCATAGATGATAAGTCACCGTACAAGCTATAGCACCACAAGAAGCCTAGACTGAGTCATATGAGAATGTTAGGATCTCACTGTTATCCACATGTTCCCAAGCAACAAAGAAGGAAGTTTATAAAAAGGCCCTTTTTTATCCAACTTCCTTCCTCCAAAATTGATCGGCTACGACTCTGACGATGGTTACCGTATATGGGACAGTGACTCATTCAAGTTGATTCGGTCAAGAGATGTCACCTTCGACGAGAATCCTCTATCGGGTCACCTAGAAAAAACGGAGAAGCCTGATTCCTCTCAGAGCAAAGCTGCTGATAAAAGGTCTGACTGCCTATTTGACTTCGTTGTGCCTGAAAATGTAAAACACGTCCCGGCTGAGATGAGCGATGACCAGCAGCCATCTACTTGTCATGGTGGAGGAGGTACAAGCATGACGTCATCAAGTCAGCAAGATCAACATTCTTCTGAACCATCATATTCAGAAAATGATCACGAGACTTATACATTTCTAGAGGCGGAAGAGACTATTGATGACCCATAATACCTGAGCAAGAGATTAATCATACGATGGAAGCAGACCAAGAAGTCAATGATGCAAATGAACCAGAAATAGAAGGTCGACTGTCTGCATTTAAAATGGAGGCGGAAAGCAAGAGGACGCTACGACAGCGGTCAAATCTTAAGCCACCAGCTAAATATAAAGACTTTGTCTGCAATGTTTGCTTCAACGTTAATTCTGTTAACGATGAACCTCTAGCGGAACCAAACACGTTCCAAGAAGCTATGGCATGCAAGGATTCTCATCAATGGCATAAAGCAATGGATAACGAGATCAATTCTCTTAGAGAAAATCAAACCTGAGAAATGGCAAATTTACCAAAGGGACGAAAAGTTACCTCTAGCAAGTGGCTTTTTAAGATTAAAACAAACCCGGATGGTTCTGTTGAGAAATATAAAGCCCGCCTTGTAATACGGGGTTATTCACAGAAGAAGCGACTGGATTACAACGAAACTTTCAGCCCTGTAGCGAAGACAAGCACAATAAGAGCGCTAACCGCTACAGCTGCTCTAGAAAAATTTTCACTGTTCAATTCGATGTGTCAACCGCTTTTCTCTACGGGACGTTAAAAGAAGAAATTTATATGAAGCCTCCTGAAGGGTATTCAAATGATGATGGAAAAGTATGCAGGCTTAAACGCAGTCTTTATGACCTCAAACAAGCGCCGCGCTGCTGGAACTCCACCATAACAGAATACATCCTAGAACTTGGTTTCAAACAGAGTGAAAGCGACCCATGTCTGTTTAAAAGAGGAGAAGGAAAGCACAAGCTATTACTAGCTTTATATGTTGACGACGGACTCATTGCGTCTGCAAATTCGGATGAAAAAGAGAAGTTTTTAAATGAGATGAGACAACGTTTCAAGTTAACGACAAAATTTGGCTCGTAATTTCTTGGAATAGAAATACAACGCAAAGCGGTACAATTAAAATCAATCAAAAGGGATATGCAAAACGGCTATTACAAAGATTCGGTATGCAAGACTGCAAAGCTGCGGTAACTCCAATAGTCAAGGATGTCATGTTAGCTATAAAGGACATCGATGAAGGCCAGAACTTCCCTTATAGACAAGCCGTTGGTGCTCTCTCCTACCTGATGGTTGGCACTAGACCTGACTTAGCGTATGCGGTCGGCATGGTGACTCGCAAGATCGATTGACATAGCAAGCCTACGCTACATGACATAGCAAGAGTAAAGCGAATCTTTCGCTATGTTAAAGGTACCATGGAATACGGTATTACTTACAAAACTTCCATTGCACGCCAAGGCTTAAGGTGCTACAGTGACGCCGATCACGAAGGTGATGAATCCACTGGACGCTTCACAAGCGGCATGTTATGCCTTTAAGCAACGGTGCTATAGATTAATGTTTTTTTTATATTTTAGCGTTTTATTAACGCTTTAATATACTTAAGCAAAATTTTAAACACTGAAAAAAGACGACCACCTCAGGCGGGAATCGAACCACGCACCTTCCGCATTCCGGGCGGTTGCCTTAACCACTTGGCTACCGAGGTCTGGCTTTCAACCGTCGAAATTTGTCAGTGCTTGATGCTTATGTTTTTAGTCAACATTGCTTTATCAAATCTTAGAAGTTTTCACCTCTGAGATCCGAAAGAAATATTTTTACAAATATTTGAACATTCGGTTAAGATGAAACTGCGTTTATAGATTAGTGTTTTTTTATATTTTAGCGTTTTATTAAAGCTTAAATATACTTAAGTAAAATTTTAAACACTGAAAAAAGACGACAACCTCAGGCGGGAATAGAACCACGCACCTTCCGCATTCCGGGCGGCTGCCTTAACCACTTGGCTACCGAGGTCTGGCTTTCAACCGTCGCAATTTGTCAGTGCTTGATGCTTATGTTTTCAGTCAACATTGCTTTATCAAATCTTAGAAGTTTTCACCTCTGAGATCCGAAAGAAATATTTTTACAAATATTTGAACATTCGGAAGATGAAGCTGCGTTTATAGATTAATGTTTTTTTATATATTTTAGCGTTTTATTAACGCTTAAATACACTTAAGTAAAATTTTAAACACTGAAAAGAGACGACAAAGAATGCGGAAGGTGCGTGGTTCGATTCCCGCCTGAGGGTGTCGTCTTTTTTTTCAGTGTTTAAAATTTTACTTAAGTATATTTAAGCGTTAATAAAACGCTAAAATATAAAATATAAAAAAAACATTAATTTATAAACGCAGCTTCATCTTAACCGAATGTTCAAATTTTTGTAAAAATATTTCTTTCGGATCTCAGAGGTGAAAACTTCTAAGATTTGATGAAGCCATGTTGACTAAAAAACATAAGCATCAAGCACTGACAAATTTCGACGGTTGAAAGCCAGACCTCGGTAGCCAAGTGGTTAAGGCAGCCGCCCGGAATGCGGAAGGTGCGTGGTTCGATTCCCGCCTGAGGTTGTCGTCTTTTTTCAGTGTTTAAAATTTTACTTAAAGATGCTATAGCATGGGAAAGTAAGCGTCAATCATCTGTCGCTATATCATCCACAGAAACTGAAATAGTTGCAGCCAGCGAAGCCGCTAGAGAGGTAATATGGCTCAAACATATAATAAACTTTATGAAGACTGAGGACAACCTCAGTCTCACAAGAAAGAGATCACCTCATTCTACATAGACAGTGAATCCGCAATAAGATTAGCTCAGGCACCGTCCTATGAGACACATCATAGAACGAAGCACTGTTTAAGCCTCGACTACAAGAACTCTGCAAGCTATCCGGAGCCTACCTTAGAGCATTCAACCAACTGAATGCTCTAAGGAGCCTACATATGAAGATACAACTACAGTTGTCTTGAGGAAAGAGGATGTTAAGAAGAAGGTGTATTATGTATGTTGTATTATTCTCTATTACCTTTGTTCTTAATTATTTTACGTTTCCTAGCAACTGTTGTTGATAGTGAACTCTCAATACAAAGTGTCATGAACAGAATATTTGTTTTATTTGTATTTCTCTAAAGTACTTACTGCTGGGGGCGATCACGCTAAATAATCTTCAACCAAACCACAAATGAACTTCAACCATTAGCCCTACTTTTAAAGTGCTATATATTTGACACACGAGCGGTACGGCTACGGTTCAGTTGTAGTTTGGTTGAGTTTATTTGGCGTGATCGCAATATAGCAGCGCGCGCGCATTGTAACGATGAATTGCGAATAGACAGGGGGTGAACGTTTGCCTCTTGTCTAGGGGGGCAGTTCGTGTAATAAGCATATCCGCTTCAGTCACGTTCACACATTCACAAGCCAAGCGTTTTGTTCTATAAGCTGCTGTTATACCATTCATTTAGGATGTAATGCATGCAATTTAGCAGCGAGACCAATCATTCATCTAAGATTAAAACACTACATGAACTTTAGAATTATTGTTTAATAATCACTGAATTATTTCTATTTTAATAATATCTCAGAACACAGCTTGCCAAAGTATTTTTTTATAGGCAACATATGTATGTTCTACCTATTTCCGGCGACTTCTTGGCGGGAAAGTGAAGCGTCATCATGTGCATGTCTGTAGTTTTGTCTTATTTTCTAAAATTGGTGTTTTGTCGAATATTAATATGAGATAATGGTGGATTATTAACCGTTAAGTGTTCGTGAACGTGCATGAGTGTTGGCAAATGAAACAAAACAGGGCAACATCACTTTTCAAATTCTCTCAAGAAGTCCGTGTGAGATTTCAGTAAAGTCCCACATCTTTACTGCAACTCAAGGGATTTGGGGGAATATCATTCATCACTCATTATTATCATAAAAGCTTTTAAATGAACTTTATTATTTTGACTGAAGGACTAGTATCCATGGTCAAGAAACAAATTATCAAAAAAATATCATCTATTTCCGGCCTAAAGTAGTAAATGCTGGCGTGGACTTCCGCCAGTGAAAGATCGGCGACGTTGTCAAATGTCAAAAAAAAGTCTAACAATGCCGGCGATGGCTAAAATACAGTTTTGTTTTCTTTTCATATTATACATTGCTAGCAAATGCGAAACTGTTAGTGTAGAGAATATATCTACTGATATTAAGTTGAAAAATGTTGATCGAACGATAGACCTCTCGTCGCAACTGGTAAGAATCACATCAAAAATAACCTTGGAAAATATTGGGAAAACGCCGGTTAAAAATTTCCTCTTGGCAGTTGAGGCTTCAGCGAAGAATAATCTAGCCTTTTTAGGTGCTAAGGACAGTACCAACAAAGAACTACGTGTTGTGGAAGCCACAGTCAAGGGCCACGACGACGCTAAATTTTGGCGTGTTGATCTGAAAGATGGATTGACTGCCGGTTCTACAGTCGTGATCAGTGCTGAAACGGTGTTCACTAAAGCTCTGCAGCCCTACCCAACTTCGATTACACAGCAGGAAGACCAGCTTGTCAAATATACTGGAAATTTATACTTGTATTCTCCTTACCCAGTCTCGTCACAAAAATCTAATGTTATCGTGAACACTAAGAGCATTGAATCGTTTACGAAAGTCAAACCATTCACGCAGCAAGATGGTGCCATTCAATATGGACCATATCCCAATATTGTTCCATTCAGTGAGAAGGAATTGAGTGTACATTATAAAAACAATTCTCCATTCCTAACAGTCACTCGTATTGAAAGATTGATTGAGGTGTCGCATTGGGGAAACATAGCCATTGAAGAGTTGATTGAGGTTGAACACACAGGTGCAAAGTTGAAGGGCCCATTCTCCCGGTATGACTACCAACAGGACCATCATAGTGGTCCAGCCAGTGTAAGATCATACAAAACCTTGTTACCAGCTTCAGCATCAGATGTTTACTACCGTGACACAAATGGTAACATCTCAACTTCCAATATGAAGTTGAAGAAAGATTCTGTTGAATTAGACCTCAGGCCCAGATACCCGCTGTTTGGTGGATGGAGGACCCACTACACGCTGGGCTACAACATACCCAGCTATGAATACCTGTACCATTCTGGCAATGAGTACCTGCTGAAGATGAGAGTCATTGACCACATATTTGATGACATGCAAGTTGATAAGTTAACTACTAAAATTATTTTGCCTGAAGGATCCACCGGCATCAAGCTTAATATCCCATACTCTGTTAACAGATTGCCTGACCATTTACATTTCACATATTTGGATACCAAGGGTCGTCCAGTCATAACATTCACAAAGACCAACCTTGTTGAAAATCACATTCAAGATTTCCAACTGCGTTATTCATTCCCTCGCCTGCTGATGTTACAAGAACCACTATTGGTGGTTGGATTCCTGTATGCATTATTCTTGTGCGTTATTATATATGTAAGATTAGATTTTTCTATTCATAAGTCTGAGCACCAACATAAGGATTAACTTATAATTAGATATATATATCTTTTAATATAATATTACTGTATGTTTTCAGCAATCTAGTTCTCTTTTGCAATTTATGTTGTCGAAAATGATTGTGTGCAGAAATAAAGTAATTTTAATTTAAGTGATCTTTTATTTATATAAACCAACTCACCAGAGTGACAGACAGAGTGCATTATGGTTTCAAAAATGGACACTACATTACATCTCAATCAAGAATGTTTTGCAAATATTTCCTAGTGGCATATTATAGCTAGTAAACTTTATTTGGCAAATGTAATGTTAATAATTTAAAAGCAACATGTTAAATGTAAATATATTTATTTGTTATAAACTACAAAATTACTAGCATGAGATATACACAACACAAGGAAATATAAGTACTACCTATATACAACAATCAAACAATATCATTAATGATGTGCATACTTCAAAGGTTTTAGCTTCATTGATTGTACAGTCACGAGCAAAAATATGTAAACAATTGTAACTCTTATTACGATGGAATAAGAATGTAAGTGCATACATATTGGTGCTCATGACTGTACATCAAAGAACAGTAGATTTCACACATCAGTTAGCTTTACAACTACAAAACTTAATCCATTTAATTCAGTAAAACAATTTTCTTTACTCTTGTCACAAAATTATACATTTTTTGCATAATGGAGGGCTTTAAATAGTAATGGGATTTCAAAATAACACATGTGGTTTATATTATTTTAAGGTTTTTGTGTTGTCTATAGTTTTAAAATTCGAAGTTGTTTGTCCATCTACTGTACAAAGGGTTCGAAAAACCCTTACAGGAAAATCAAGTTCAAATATGAACTTTAAAAATTAAAATATCTGACTTTATTTCAAAGAAAATTAACCCTACTCCAAATAAGAGGTTGTATTGAGCGACAGAATTTACTCGAAAATGTGCTTTATACACCGTATTCCGAGAGTTTAAATCTGAGCACCACCGGCGCGCTGGTGCACGGCAGGATGGCGAGCTCCGTGACCACGGCGGTGACGAGGCTGGGCGGCGTGACGTCATAGGTCAGGTTCAGCGGCGTCAGGTTGGGGTTCGAGCGCCAGTCCTTGAGGGGCGAGTTGCTGTCAGACTTGTCGATGAGCGCGTCGGGGTCACCTGAAATATATTTTCTTTTTTATTGAGTAATTTTAGCAATTGCAAAATTGCAAACAAAACAAAGCAATTGTAGAGTTAACTCGATGTTGGCCTGTGACTTGTCAATCTACGCTGCCTCACTGCAAGCAGTGAGGCAGCGTATAGGCTGTTTAGATAAATGACAATACCAATATGTAAAAATAAAAAGATATTTAGAGAAATTAGGAAAAGAACATACATTTAGGCGCCTGTTTCACCTATCCCTACCAGCAAGGACGATATATTATTTGTCTATGCTACCAGGCTATCTCCACTAGTATAGGGATAGGTGGATTTTTTTTCGCTTCTTCCACCTGTCCCCACTGGTAGAGTATAGTGGAGATACGTGGAAATATTATGGCTTTTTATCTCCACTGGTCGCAGAATGTACCTTTCGCATAATGCACCCCATGCGCAAAACGTCCCTTTCGCAAAATGTACCTTACGCAAAATGCACCTTACGCAAAATAAACCTTTCGCAAAATGTACCTTTCTCAAAATGCACCATTCGCAAAATGTACCTTTCGCAAAATGCACCTTTCGCAAAACGTACCTTTTTTTCACATTAACCCGTATAGTCCGTCAGTCGCATTATGCGACACCCAAGGGAAGAGATGGAGAGACTGCACATGCATCCAACAGCATAGAGCGGCGATGGGCTTATCAAAATAATACTACCAACCCCTTTCTTCCCTTGAGTGTCGTAAAAGCCACTAACGGGTTAATTTTTTCTAAAATAAACTATTTCATATTGTATTGTTTAAACTGGAAGATGGCCATAGTAATTCGGTAATTAAAGGACACAACCGTATCGAGTCTGGGCTCGTATGATTCGTCTTGTCGAGTACGTTGGGCTAGATGATGATGGAGCTGGAAGATGACCATAGGAACTCGGGAAAATAAGTTCGTTCGTTCGTTCGTTCCGTTTGTTATGAATGTGGGTTCTGTCTTTGATTAGATGGATTAGATGGATGCCTCAATGCCAAGGTGAGCACGTGTCAAGGGCTAAATAGTATGAGGGTGTATAAACATATCATATCGCTAACGTTGCGACTCAGTGTACCAGGGCGAACCCTGTTGTATACCCCAACAAAAATACTAAAAAGTTAAAAATTAAATTTTAAAAAAACTTTTTTAAAACCAGCATTTTTATTTGTATATACTTACCTATTTATTTACTTATTATTTCAATAGAATTATTTTTTAAATAGTTTTTGTTGGACAGATAGATGAGCTCTATTATTAGTACGACTTTGTAATATTTTAAATTATTATAAATTTTAAATGATAAATACAAATATCAATGACAACTTTTGCCTTTTCATTACCTGTAGCACACTACACTGTAAAAGGGTTAATGTAGAAAAAAAAGGTACGTTTTGCGAAAGGTGCATTTTGCGAAAGGTGCATTTTGCGAAAGGTACATTTTGCGAAAGGTGCAGTACATTTTGCGAAAGGTGTATTTTGCGAAAGGTATATTTTGCGAAAGGGACGTTTTGCGCATGTGGTGCATTATGCGAAAGGTACATTCTGCGACTGAACCGTCGCGTAGCGGCCTAATAAAAGAATACTACCACTCCCTTTCTACCCTTGGGTGTCGTAAAATGCGACTAACGGACTAAGGACTGCCCATACTTCCAACAGCATAGAGCGGCAATGGGTTCATAACCTGTCACGTTGGGCATATGTGCAGTTATAACTTGGCGAAACGTGTAGTGGACTGCTTCTGCGGTCCTCATTGCCTAGTCTCCGACTAATCCTTTGGGGATAAGTCGTGAATCTATGTATAGTCCCGGTCCCTGTCCGAGTCCCTGGTAGGGATATGTAGTATGTATCTAAGTGAATAAAAATCACTTGCCGAAAATGCGCCTGTTCCACCTATCCCTACCATGGTATCTCCACTGGTGGATAGGTGGATTTTTTTCCACTTGTCCCCACTGGTAGAGATAGGTGAAAAAAAAATCCATAATATCTCTACTAGATATATGAACTTATTTTTCCATTATTCCCTACTAGTAGGGCCAAGTGGACGTCTTATCTATCCCCTATTCCATCTAGCCCTACTACCACATCCCTACTGGTAGGGAAATGTGGATTTTTTCCCTTTCTTTTCTAGGATGTTTTTCCACTTATCCCTCTTAGGACGCAATTCCGTAGGTACAGACGTAACTTTTTCTAACTAACCTACTGCCCAAGCAGCACACAAGCGTTTACAACATTAATTTACCAGCTCCTTTAGAACTTAAGGTCCTTTAAAAGACGTACAAGAGTGTCAAAAGATACTTTCATATTTATGAGAGAGATATTTGAGTTATTATACAGCTCAAGCTGTATAAAATTAGTTTTAAGGGATCTGCGGAATCTTAAGGTTTTAAAACAGATTATTAAAACTCTGCTATAGAAGTTTAAGAGTTTTGTGACACTTTAAGCTAGCTTTATCGTTAAAGCTGTATAGAGGCTGGTTTTTGTATGTGATCTGATCACTTACTTACTACTGAACTAAGCGTTATTATGGTATCACTCGATACTTGTTTCTGTACAATGGTGTATGCAACCTCCATTATAAAACTTAATCTTATAGCGTAATTAGGCACTCTTGTAAATACAGTGGTTTTAAAACAACTGTCTACAAGAGTGCTTTAAAACTAAAAAAATAAACTACATCAATAGTACAGCTTTAGCCCACTTTACTGACAGAGTCGTCACGATTGCATCATGTGTTTGCTGAAGCTCGCATTTATAATGTGGAAAAAAAGAAAAAGATGGACGACAGACGACTTGAGAACCTCCTCCTTTTTCTACGTCGGTTAATAACGAAATATAAATAAACCAAATGACAGTAATTATTTATAATATTTTAAATTTGACAACCTACAGTTAAGCGCCAATTCCATCGACGTCCAACGAAGGTTCTGTAGGAAAAACAATAATTGGTGTCGAATGTTTGAATTTAGTTAAAACTTTGGAACCTGATTAACAACGTAATAATGATGATGACAAATTTTCAAAAAATATGTAGTTTCGCCAGTGAATAAAAGAATGGGCTACAGAAAAAAAAATATATTTATTTAACCGCCTCTGCGGTTTAGTGGCTAAGCCACCGGTTTTAGACCAAGAGGTCAAGGTTTCGATTCCAAGCGGGGTGTACATCTTAGTGTGCTCGGTTTGGTTGGTGGTAGGGCTGTTAAGTCCGCCTGGCTAGCTACCACCATCTTATCTAAGTCTGTCGCCATAACAACGATGTTTACAGCATTGTTGTGTTCCGACAGTTTGAGATAAGATAACCAGTTCCTCAGTGGTTGAAGATTCCGGGTGAAGCGCGCTTCCACCTTCGGCCTTATCGTCACTTACTATCAGGTAAGATAAAGGCCAAGCGCTAACCCGTTGTGGATTTAAAAAAAACTCAAATAGCTCTAAACGATTTAGCGCCACATGACGCTAGAACTATTTTAGGCACTATCAAACAAATACGTATCAAAACGATTGAACAAGGTTGAACAATGTTACAACTAAAATTACTTTAAATTCCAATTTTGATGGTCTCCCAATATTTAGAAGCTCAAATAAAGAGTTTTGGCCAATTTTGTCCACTATATTTGAAAGACCAGATATTAAGCCGTTTGTAATTGGAATTTATTTTGGTGTTGGAAAACCAAACAAATTGACCAATATTTAGATGATTTTGTGTACGAAATGGAACACTTAATTAAAAACGGGATATATATAGAAAATGTGAAAAAGAAAGTATCTGTTGCAATAACATGTTTTATTTGATTAAATGTTATTTTGATTGTCTGCAAGAACATTTATTATTTGTCTAATATATTATTTTGATTATCTAAAATTTATTTTAGATAATTTCCAATCTGATTTACTTCGTGATCTTCTGGGTTTGAAAAGGGGTTTGAGATTCAAACTCATTACGATGGGGGTTGACAGAAATTGTTGCCAGCTCGCACTCGTCTATATATTGAATAACATATTTATCAGCAGTTGTTACTTCTGGAAGTATCTGTGTGAATATTGTTGCAGTAGGTGAAGTTAATGATTTCTCTTGTTGATTAACAATCTGGAACCAATCGTAGAATAAATTAAATATTATATTTTAATTTTTAATTACCACTTTAAATTCAATTACATTTCATTGTTCAATTTTTAAAATAAAACTCAGGGATAATCAATTCTTACACGGATCTCTAAACAGAATTATAATTTCTCTACCCAGATCTCATATACAGCCTAAATAATAATAAAAAACACTAATAAAGCTGGTTAAAAACTAAGAGATGTATTATGCAATCCATATCCGCCGTAGTACAGCTAGTAAGACTTTAGTACCCTCCTAATATTATCTAAGCTGTATAACAAAATGTCGCCATTTTAGAACGAATGAAAAAAGATATTCAAATATAATTAAACCAATGTTTGTTAATAGTTTGAACCGTTTCATGATTATCAGCTACAAAATTTTGTCGCTGTGTCCTACAATCTATTATTTTAAATATAATTTATATTATTACCTTAAAAACAAACACTTACTTACCCGTGTTTAATAATCTTCTTTATGTTTTTGTATAGTTTTACTGGCGCGTTAAAATATTGCCAATAACCAACCACACATTGACAATAAAATTGGATTTGCACTTTGTTTTACCAATTAACACCATCAGATTCCTAAGATTTATCAATACTTGGGATTGCACTTTGAAATATGAACATCATGCGTCATAATTATTATATTATTCTTGTACGACATGTTTCTCTTTTATTTTCATAATTTTCTAATTCACTTATAACTCATATTTAAAACTTTTATCTTTATAAAATATTATTTGGAGTGTAGTTGCTTTTCCTTACACCGAATAACATCTCTTAAACAGCTACTAAACAGCTTCTGCTTTGCTTCTACAGCTACTATACAGCTATACTAACGCGAAAAGATTTATAATATGGGCCCTTTTTGAGCTAATAAGGTCTGTATAATCGCTTATACAGCCTTTTTACAGCCTCAATATGCAGCTGTAAGTATAAAAATAAGTTCAAATACAGCTTTTGTACAGCTTGATATGCTACTTGGGTGGTTCGCACATCTGGTAGGGACAAATGGAACTTAAGAAAATAGAATTAGAATTTACATCCTATGAGATCTGAATGAAAATATTTACAATATTTTAAACATTCAGTTAAGTTAGGACTGCTTTATAGATTCGTAATATTTGATTATTTGCGTTAATAACGCTCAAATGAACTCGAAGATAACGAAACAAAAATCAGAAGGACAAACGAGCAAAATGCCCTTGAGGCATTAACGACATAAAAGTAAAACAACCTACTAGAAACACTCTGATATCTGAAATAGTCATATAAGTAGAGCGTCTGATATGAAAAACTAGGCTATAAAGTACATTCAAGTGCATTAAATTCATTGTATTGTATAGGTGTGCTGTGTAAAATCTACTATGTTACTCCAGATAAATATTCCATTAAACACTTGACCGTCATTAGAAGCTTATAATATTGAGATAGGCATATCCGTTTCCCGTCGTATTTTCCTTCTCTTTCTTCCGGTATATCGCTGTCTCTCTCGCTCATCCCACTCAGTGGCGTCACCAGGTGGCGCGGTGGGGGAACCAGCAGATTTCACACCCGTGCCCATTTGTTCATCATTGGCGTGAAATTTCCCGTCGGCGTAACTTGTGCACTACATAGTGATCAAGTGACAAAGAAATAGAATTATTTTTATTTAAACTGCAACACAGTTCTCGTGAGTTTCTACAATACACGTGAGTACTTAGAATAGTTACTTAACTTAACGGTGTTACCGTTCGCTGAATTTATAATTTAAACTTATCTGGTATATCAAACTTTTTATTTTACCCGCCAGAGATGTAGATACACCTTTTCTTTTAAGATAAGAAAGCATTCGAGTAAAGATAGTATTTTTAAAAGTGTTTTTTTGTGTTTAATACGTGGTATCTACCCTCCAGGCACTTTTTCTTTTTATTTTAGATAAGAAACCGATAATTAGTGCTTACATTAGATAATGAGAAAAATGAATTGTAGCTAAGCGGCTAAAGCTAGTCCTTCTAACAATCCCGAGTTCGAGTTAGTCGTCATCGTTCAAAGAAGCATGGTCATCGTACCTACCCGCCTTTCATGACGATAACGACAATGTGTCTGCTTTATCGGGCGTTAGAGGAAATCTTACAACGATTGTTGCACCTCGCAGGTGTTACCAATACTGACTAAAACAGTTAACAATTTAAATATACCGTGTAGTTTGATTTTTGATTTTAAAAGTAAACTAAAAGAGCCAGCTAGGCCTTAAGCACCAATATTGATAAATTGGTGCACAACCAATAACTTTTGGTATTTTAAAACTAAAAAGATATTTTTAATAATTTTCTGCGCAGTTTACTAGTTGGTCGCAAACATCTGATGCCTCTCATAAAGGTCTTATTTTCAGTGGTGATTAGGTTGTAGACTGAAACTATAAATATACGAAAAGAGGATAGGTACTCATAAAAATGTAAAAGACCCTCTAATGCTTGCTACTTTGAATAAGATTCTACCTTCAAACACACATTTGTTTAATTCTGAACAGATTACAGTTGCATTAAAAAAAAAAAATTGTCCTGTTAGAAAACTTTTTGGCCAGTTATTAAATACTAGTACTGGGAATGCCTCGCAAGTAAAACCTGTACTAACAACAAACGGTTACCTTTCGCAAGGGCAAACTTCTTATAGTGTACCATCACGTTGTTCTTCTGGTTCATGGGACAGACACACGCACAGCATGCTGTGAACCGCCCTCGCAGGGGGCTTACCAAAATTAATGTCCTCCGCCAGGACATACTTATGGCAGCCACGAACCATATCGTGGCTATATACGAGTATGCCCGCCCTCGCAGGGCGCTTACCAAAATCAATGTCCTTCGCAAGGACATACTTATGGCAGCCACGAACCATATCGTGGCAATAATCTGCCCGCCCTCGCAGGGCGCTTACCAAAATCAATGGTTATTACATGAGTGTTCGCGGTTTTGCGAGAAGATGCATATATGTTAATATAATGCTAAATGTACCTTATTTCATTTAATTTGATTTTGAATAATATTTTTAATTATTGTAATTGGTATTTAACCGTTTTAATAAAATTTAATAAATAAATGTCCTCCGCAAGGGCATGCTTATGCGGTTATGCCAGCACGAACCATACCGTAGCTATAAACCGCCCTCGCAGGGCGCTTACCAAAATCAATGGTAATATTACTTGAGTGTTTGCGGTTTTTGCGAGATGATGCATGTATGTTAATGTTATGCTAAATGTCCCTTATTTTATTTGAATTTGAATAATACGTTTAATTGTTGTAAATGGTTATGTAACCGTTTTTAATTAAATTAAATAATAAATGTCCTCCGCAAGGACAGGCTTATGCCAGCCACAAACCACATTGTGGCTATGAACCGCTCTCGCAGGCGCTTACCAAAAACAATGTTCTCCGTAAGGACATGCTTATGCCAGCCACGAACCACATTGTGGCTATGGACCGCCCTCGCAGGGCGCTTACCAAAAACTATGTATTCCGCAAGGACATGCTTATGCCAGCCACAAACCACATCGTGGCTATGAACCGCCCTCGCAGGGCGCTTACCAAAATCAATGTCCTCCGTAAGGACATGCTTATGCCAGCCACGAACCACATCATGGCTATGAACCGCCCTCGCAGGGCGCTTAACAAAAACAATGTCCTCAGCAAGGACATACTTATGCCAGCCACGAACCACATCGTAGCTGTAATATAAACAACGGAGGCTCTTCTTACTTTCTATCCCCAGGATCATAGGCTTGGCAGCTTTATCAATCAGGACAAAAACGTCCATCTTCTCTGCTAACAGAGGTAACAAAAGACGTAGACAATGACGCTCCGAAATTTCGAGCCGGTTAATTTGCACTTTATCGACACCGTTGGGACTAAATAGGTGCTCCATGTTTTCTATCATAACACAAAGGTATCGAATACCGTTTTATCTGAAGCCATCGCTCAAGGTTCCAAACGTTACAATCGACAGTTGTTACACGCTTGTATCGGACAAAATGTCTGCAATGCTGACACAGATGAAGGAACAGGTTTCTAGAAACAGTAAGTTTTATTTTCCAAACTTCGTTTTAACCCAGTTCTTAGTACCAAAGAGCACTCAAGAAAGGTCACTCCGTCCAAATTTTTAACCTGAAGTCGTTAAATTATTATATGAATTCCGGACTGTGTACGGCCAAGAGACGAGATGTACAAATTACTTTTCTCAGACCTAGGTACTACCATCTGACTATAGCCAAATCCCACAATGGTTTCTTCGTCTGTTCTACAAAGGCGAATTACTAAAAATTATATGCCTTCCATTTGAGATGAGCACGGCAATGTTTTCTTAGACTATATCTTATAGACATAAAGACCAGATGGTTCTGTCCAGACATGCTAACATTGTAATAGAAACACTTACTTATTTTGGTGTCCACATAAACTTCAAAAAGTCTGTTTGACCGCTCTCGCAGGGCGCTTACCAAAATCAATGTCTTCCGCAAGGACATACTAGGATACATGGAGGAATCACAAGCGTCCATACATACCTACATATACTCATGACTGTTATCCCCGAAGGGTTAGTCAGAGACCAAACAATGAGGACCGCAAAAGCAGTCCTCTGCCATAGTCTACGTTTCACCAAATGATAACTGCACATGTACGTGACAAGTGATGAGCCTATCGCCGCTCTATACTGTTGGATGTATGTGCAATCTATGGTCCGTTAGTCGCCTTTTACGATACCTAAGAGAAGAAATTGGGCGGTAAAATAGACTCTACCTTACGATGTAGTTAAATGTATTGGTAGCTAAAAATTATCAGAAACACCAATACATATTACCTCCACCAACATTCTTTTTGACAACCGTTGCTTCAGGATTGGGGGGGTCACAACTCAACAATTCTGCCCTATCGGGAAGGTGGAGTGCATCCGAACAAAAGCTGCACTGCAATCAAAAAGAAAAGCGGGCTGTTCTAAGTCTTAGAATTACAAGCATCGAACACGAAACCTGCGACAATTTTATTTTAATCCTCCAAATTGCCAACCAACAAATGACCACCAACCAAATTGTGGTCAAAATTCATTACATTCCAGGGAAATTGAACAGCCATGCAGATGAACTGTCTCGACATAGCCAAGCTCTAGAGTGGCATCTACTGCCAGAATTCACACAAACGATATTCGCGAAGTGGGCCTGGCCAGTAATTCACCTGTTTGTATCCAAGAACGCTCGAGTAGTGGGTAAACTATGCAGATTTATCTCAATGATTACGAAGCGATGTTTCACAATGCTTTCAGCCTGAAGTAGAACGCTTCCCTCTGCCTTGGAAATTCGCACCACCTTCCCTCATCCCCCGGGTGCTAGCACACCTCAACAGGAATTTATCTGATTGTGGTACCCATTGCTGCCTCATGCACAGTATGGAATTCGAAACGTAGACGCCTGGTAGACATAACCACAGGCCTGCCAACCCCCAAGGTTCAAGACATGACGTTGAAATTTGGTGTGCTTAAATGATATATCGTTATGGAACCACAAGCAAATTTCCCTACTCAAGCGTCCGGTTATTATAAAACCATATGAGCACTTGTGCTTGGTCCAGTAGTACAGGAAGGGCGTTAGCAGCAGCAGCGGCGCCATCCACACGCGGAACGCGTACCAAATGGGTCTAGTCAGTCCAGTTTTTGGCAGATTTACACTTAATATTTTAAATCTTTCTTACAATACTATACACTACCATAAATTGTCGTTTCTACTTTATGCAGCGCACAATTGTATGGAAATCTTAGTGACGAGGTAATAGTTAAACATGTTTTTAAAATCAATCTCAATTAAACATTTAAAAACAACAAAACCTCCTTTTTCCAGGTTTTAGTAATATTAGTCTGTAGACTTTTGTAATGTATTTCAAACCTAGAATCAACTAGTTCGTAACACTGCAATATTATTGTCGCATTGCTCCTTTGTTACCTTGCTGTGGACACCAAACATTATTTTGTTCAGGACAATGCAGTAATATTATGGCGACAGTTTGGGTCAAAAACTGACTGTAGGGACTACAGACAAACAAGCTAGAAATTGCTACTGGTTAAAAGGATCAATAAATATTGTACAAAATGGCTAAACTAATTTATTTAAAACTTCGAGTGGTTCACCTGTCACCTGTTTCATGCACTGTGGTAGCTAGATGTATATTACAGCCACACCTGGTTGTGTTTTGCTCCGCTGTAGCATCTACAAACTAGATTGATAAGATTTACCCATTGAGGATATACTAACTATTGGTAATTGGAGATTAGTTACTTAATACTTTTCACAAGGTTTATTGTCGTGAAATATTGATTCAGGCGTCACGAAGTTTTTCATTTTTTATTTTTACCCTGTAAAGTGATTGAAATCAAATAGTAAACAATATTTATTTCCTAATAATAATGTTCGTTTACATGGTTTACAAGCTAAATTATTATATTATATATATATATATTTTTCATCAATGACTGGCCAATTATTTTCTTACATGACTTAAATTGTAAATAATTAGTACTTAATTTATAACTTTTTGTTTAAACCATAATCATATGATTAACTCTCTCGCACTTATAGTTTAATTTATTTCTCACATTGGCGTTTTCACCAGGCGATAACAAACAGGTCTCAATATTATAAGCTTCTAATGACGGTCAAGTGTTTAATAGACGCGTTTTACCTGAAATAAAACGCATATTAAATACTTACCTCATTAGAAGCTTAGTTTTTATTTCCGCCTGGTGCTTATTGCATATTTCGACGCAATGATGAACAAATGGGCACGGGTGTGAAATCTGCTGGTTCCCCCACCGCGCCACCTGGTGACGCCACTGAGTGGGATGAGCGAGAGAGACAGCGATATACCGGAAGAAAGAGAAGGAAAATACGACGGGACACGGATATGCCTATCTCAATATTATAAGCTTCTAATGAGGTAAGTATTTAATATGCGTTTTATTTCAGGTAAAACGCGTCTATTGTTTTCCTTATTATAAAAAAATTAACGCACTATATTTAGGGTCAAAAACGTAGGAAGAACGATCCTATTTTTAATTAAAAAATATAAATGGGCAAACAAGATTAAAATGAAAAAAATGCCTTTAAAACGTGTATCTCACCTCAAATGCGTTATTTTCGGAGACAATTGACATAACAAGAAAACGCTTCGTGGTCAGTAGAGATAGGTGGAATCGGAATCGGTTCAGTCGCAGAATGTACCTGCCGCTTTTTGCAGTTTTCTTACTTCTCCGCGACATTTATCTTTTTCCAGTCAGTTGATGAGTTGTCATTGTGATTTGGACAGGACAACGTCTGTCGGGTCTACTAGGGCTGCGTCCGTCGCTTCACTCGAGTGCACTCGAGCGCACTCCGGCGCGCGCTCTAACTGTTCCGTGGCTTGGTGAAATTTTACTCTGATGGCTGTCAGAGCGTAGTTTCATCCGTTCAGTGGCTCAGAGCGCAGCAACCAAACAACCATCAATTCGAATGGTTATTTTTCACTCTGACAGCTATTTGACGTTTATATACTTGCACATACGAAGGCCCACTTTAAAAACGCGCACTTGCCACTGCCTAAAACTTTCGAAATTTCGCGCCCACATTCACCTTGGCCCTATATTAAATGTGCAATAGCGCCAAATCCCTTCCGCGCCGCCATTTTGTTACAACTCGCTCATTTCTCTCTGGACGCCGTTGATGTCGCATGTTTATAACCTCGTTGTGATTGTTTTTGCCATTTTTTCCACAAATAGAGTCATTTTCGAGTGATTCTATCATCATATTGTTCAATAATCATTGGAGAATAAAATACAATGGTAAGTTTACCGATTATTTAGTTATTTGTGATTTTATGTAAATTTTTCCGCCACTATGAAAAATCCGTAGTATGGCCATAGGGCCTACATAGGGGCCTATGGGCTTTACTAAATCTATTAAAATGGCAAATTATGCGCTTGGATTGTAAATACTTAAGTATAAATAAAACGAAATTGGTTTGTTTAGTTTATTTTTTTCATGCAAACTAGTGAAGGTATTTTAAAATAGACACAATATCGTCGATTTGAACTCGCATTTTATATTTTATATATTTATTAATGAGAATTTTAGTGTTAACTAGTATTTGTTTTTCTTTTATTAGATCATGGATCTACATCCACAACCAAAGAAAAAAGAGACCTTTGGACTGAAGGGGATTTTTTAATTAAAAAGTTGTTCCTAAAGCTAAAGAAAATAAGTAATTCTATAGCTCTAGTAAGGCCCACTTAAAATTTTAATGGCAAATGAGGACTGAATATTTAGATTCTTGAATTAATAGTGTCTAGAGTTTCGATTTTGTCATCAGAAATAATTGTTTTTTTATTGATTTAGAGCAGAATTTTACTTTTATGACTATTTTAGTTTTTCGTACATGGGTCAAGGCCCAGTGTGCAATTTTTTATTATATCTCTAAAAATATAGGATGAATAACTTATATTTTAAAACTGCTTAACGTGATTTGTGTATAATTTTTTTAGGAATATTAGGTAGATTTTGAGTAAAAGTTAGTCATAAACGGACCCACTACAGTGTTTTAAAAAACCTTATTTAATATGGTTTTTCGTAAGAAAATTGTAATTTTTTGATTATTTTTAGAAGGATAATTAAACATTACAAATAGTTGTTTATCAAACCTTTAAAACATATTATATTATTGAGATTTTTAATAAGGTGGGCCTTCCTACGTGCCAGTACTAAAGTGTCAAAGTTTGCAATTTAAGTCAAAACGTCTAGAAAAAGTCCGCCGGTTTGCTTCGTTTGTTATTCCACTTTTATGCTATAAAAGTGGAAAAAATAGAGACTGAAGAAGTATTTTCTCTCGTTTTGGGCAGGAATACTTCAGAGCAGGTTATAAAAACAACTCGATCGTACCGTGGCTCGACTACAACTCAAACGGGTTAAACTTTAACCAAACATCTACACCCAAAACGACGGAACGCACTCTAGTATTTTAATAGAAAAGCAGCACCCACCGATCTCGTTGTACACGAACGCGTCGGTCTGCACCCGCTCGGAGAACTTGTGCGTCTCGCACGCCACCAGCACGGGCGTGTTATGAGCGTGCGCCACC
The DNA here is from genome assembly GCA_963921215.1 of Scoparia ambigualis. Classification (NCBI taxonomy): domain Eukaryota; kingdom Metazoa; phylum Arthropoda; class Insecta; order Lepidoptera; family Crambidae; genus Scoparia; species Scoparia ambigualis. Next base: position 5,536,713 of record OY992504.1, read on the forward strand.
AGCGCCGCCTGCGCCGTGCCCGCCGCCGCCAGCACCGAGCCGTTCACCAGCAGCGCGCTGGCGCCCAGCAGCACCTTGCTCACCTAACACACCATTACGGTTTAGGCGCATAATGTCCAATTCGCAAAATGTCCAGCGGTCGCAAAATGTGTCAAGTTATTATTTTTTAAATCAATTTTATTTTTGTCTTATTTCTTTCAAATTACATGCATTATAAAATCTAAAATTGATTTAAAAAATAATAACTTGACACATTTTGCGACCGCTGGACATTTTGCGAATTGGACATTATGCGCCTAAACCACCATTACTTCTTTAGCGAAAATGCGAAAGGAGAGCTATCGATTCACTCGGTCACTTATTCCTCGTCAGCTTCGTGAATCTTCCAGATATCGCCATCAATAATCAAATACTACAAACACACACCTTCACACGCACACGTACGTGCGTACTACGCACACATAAATAAACATGTTAATTTTTTGCTTTAGGTTATATTTATTATTGTATGTATGTTGGTCTGTAAGGCTGGTTTCACAGTCACGCGTTTGACCAGCGCCGGCCACACGCGCGCGGTTACAATTACACTAGATTGTAGGTTGCGTTTCATAGTCATCAGTCATCACGCAGTTCAAACGCGCAACTACTATGTAGTGTAGCGCGCGCGTGTGGCCGGCGCTGGTCAAAGGCGTGACTGTGAAACCAGCCTAAGGTATTTATGTTGCTGGTTCATTGTCGCCTGAAATAAATGAATAAATAAAAATAAAAATACCTACTTAGTATTTCCCCGATTACACCAAGTATGTTTTACCTCTCAAAGAACAAAGAAGGCTACCTAGCTACGAACCACTACTCAGGAGTGATATTGTCAATGCGCTGAACTCCCTAAGCGTAATTCATGAATGTGCACGGCACGCGAGCGGCCATCAGTCTTGCGACTTTTTTATGTGTAAAGGAGGCAAACGAGCAGGCAGGTCGCAGATGCGGTGCGGCCTTGAGGTAGAAGTAGGACCTTTGAGGATGGAGTAGAAATTGTGAGAGGAGCGGGTAGAGGGGAGGGATAGGCCCGTGGGGAGAGGGGTTGTCCTCATACTGTGTAGAACAGTATCTAAATAGGCGATGGTAAAAGCGCCAGCAGGTCAACCTACCACAAAATGTGTAAACTCAGACTTCTTGAGGTATGAGAGCGCGGTGACGTCGGCGTAATATCAAGGCACGCCCGCGGTAGTGAGCCGGTGATCTAGAGGCGATGGTACTCACCGACTTCATGAGGTATGAGAGCGCAGTGACATCAGCGTATTGGCACGGTAAGCCGGCGCAGCATCTTTTGACTGCCCACTCAAAGTGCTAGTCCAGACCTTGAGGATGAGGATGGTATCTACATGGTAGTATCTAAATGGTTAAAGTTACTCGCGTCCGTAGGTCTACCCTTGATACCCTACACGTGCCCGTGCTAAATGAGTGACACTGACTGAGAGAGCCACGCTGCGTTGCAGGACGCAATGGGCCGGCTCGCCCGGGGTAATACCACCTTCTCACGAATATTCGGCGTGGAATATTGGCACTTGTTGCCGTTGTGTTTCGTCCGGCCAGCGAGGGTTCCGATGGCCCTCCCCCTGCCTCTTACAATTCCTATTCCTTCCTTAAGAGGAAACACTACGTCGACGTGGCATGCAAAATTCTCATACAAAACACAGCAAAACGACGTTTCGTAGTCCCCTGTTTCCTCCTTCAGAACTGGACCAATATTTATTACTTTTTCAGGATAGGTTAAAGAAAGAGATTTTCTATGTCTGTATGTTTGATTTTTTTGCATTAAGTCATTTATTTTATAACCAGGAGCCTTCAAAATTTAGCGAAATCACTCCGTTTTAAGGCGTCTTCAGAAACATTATGTGGCTGGTTTAAAAAAAAAATCAAACATACAGACATAGAAAATCTCTTTCTTTAACCGATGCTGAAAAAGTAATAAAAATTGGTCCAGTTCTGAAGGAGGAAACCGGCGACTACGAAACGTCGTTTTTCTGTGTTTTGTATGAGAATTTTGCATGCCACTTCGACGTAGTGTTCCCTCTTAAAGGTCGGCAACGTGATTATCCTCCATCAGGTGACCCGCCTGCTAGTTTACCTCGTTCATTTACCTATAAAAAAAAATCGTCTATGTTTCTCACCGACTTCATGACGTATGAGAGCGCGGTGACGTCGGCGTAGTGGCACGGCACCCGCGCGGCGGTGAGCCGGCGCAGCATCTCGCGGCCGCCGCCGTGCACGCGGCTGCCCACCACCAGCGCGCGGAACGGCACGCCCGCCGCGCGCGCCTCGCGCAGGATGCGCTCGATCAGCGACGAGCTGCGCACGAGTTACATATTCTGTTTACTGCTACCAAACATGGCTTCTTGGCGGGAAAGTGAAGCGTCATGTCGGCAGTTTTGTTTTATTTTCTAACATTTGTGTGTTTTCGAATATTAATGTGTAATAATAGTGGATTATTAACCGTTAGGTGTTTGTGAACGTGCATGAGTGTTGGCAAATGAAACAGAACAGTGCAACATCACTTTTCAAATTCTCTCAAGTAGTCCGCGTGAGACCTCAGTAAAGTCCCACATCTTTACTGAGGACTCAAGGGGTTTGGGGAACATCATTTATCATTCATCTTAATCACCCCTCATTATCATCAAGGGAAAAAACAAATAAAAAACGAATGACTAGGCAGTATGGCTCTGACCTTAGCCTGTTCCTTCATGGAACAAATATATATATAAAAAAAAAGCTACCAATCATTTAACTTTATGAATAAAATTATTATTTTTCTCTTTATTAACCAGTAATCTTAAAAAAAACGTTTTCACTTTATGTACATAAGTTACTTATACAATGTGATAGGGGTGGTACTTCTAACCCGTTAAGGCTAAGTACTACATCTAAATTCATCGACAAAAAATATAATACCCCCTCTCTTCCCTTGGGTGTCGTAAAAGGCGACTAACGGACTACAGACTGCACATACATCCAACAGCATAGAGCGGCGATGGGCTCACCACCTGTCACGCTGAGCACATGTGCAGTCGCTATTTGGTGAAAAGTGGACTATGGCAGAGGACTGCTCTTGCGGTCCTCATTGCCTATGGTCTCTGACAACCCTTCGGGGATAAAAGTCGTAATTATATGTATGTATATTTAATAACAAATACATAATTATTTAGGTACAGTCGCCGTCAGATATTTTGTAGCAGACAAGGTGACCAACTACTTCTGAAGAGTTTAAAATGTCAATAAGTTCCATACACTACAATTTATCAATTAATATCTGAACACACATTTAACGAACAATATCTGAACACTCATAACATCAAGTGTATCTACGCAGATACCTAAACATTGGGCTTAAAATAGATATTGGTTTTTTAATTAAATCAATAATTCCTAATATATTTTTATTTATAACAACATAAATAAAATTTTAGTATTTTGTGTAACCTCCTTCTTTAACCGTTTCCGCATGGAACCAATAACCTTCTCACAAAAATTTCGTCCTCTGAAAGATTCAAAACATTGTTGCATGTCGTCATAATGCTTCTTTTGTTCGACATTGATTCCCATCCCACTCTTGCACCATTTTACCCCAAAAGTTTTCGATGGGATTGAGGTCTGGACTTTTTGGCGGTAGTTTGATTAAAGTAAGCTCTCTCTGTTCATTAATCCATGTTTGTACAGTATTGTTATGTATCGAGCTGTTGACTTGTTTTATTTGCGTAATACACTTGACGTTATGAGTGTTCAGATATTATTGGTTAGTTGAGCGTTCAAAATTTAATGAATAGCATCTGCTCAGAAAATAATGAATAAATGAATCTTCAGATATTAATGGTAACTTGTAGTGAATGGAACTTATTGACATTTTAAACTGTTCAGAAGTATTTGGCCACCTTGTCTGCTACAAAATATCTGACGGCGACTGTACAATACAAAATATTATAATAAAACTTAACCTAGGCTGCCACCGGCAGCGGAGATAGACCCAAGCTATCGGTGGTTAGGGCTGTTATTATTATATAAGCCTATATTGTCCTACAGTTGGGCAAAGGCCTCCCTTCCCTCTTTCTAATATTTGCGGTGTGTTGCTGGTGTTGGCCAATCCTTCGCTCGTTCTTTCTACGAAACTTGTTTAAAATGAATCGTTCTGGATCGCATAACTATTGAGTACATATTGAAGTAGCGGTTGCAGCGCGGCAGAAGCGCAAGTAGCGGATATGAATATGACAGACGCGCGCGAGTAGCGGATATGGATATGACAGACGCATGTGGGTAGCGGATATGGATATGGCGCGACCAGCGCTGCAGCCATTGTAGTATGACGGAGTCCGCACAGCCGCGCGACAAAAACGCATTTAAAAATATGTTTTTTGCCATCTACTTGATTTCCCGGTTTAAATCGGTTGACAAGATAGGTCAACCCATTGGCGCCTCTAAATGGATAAGACACCGTGAGTTGTGAGACGTTGCTATCTTAACAACAACGCCAACGTGTGTACATACTCGAGCAGTGATAATAATAGATGTAGTTGCAAAATTCGTCGTAATAGTCTCAAGTGCTCAGACTGGCTCAATAGCCAATTGACACCGATATATGCGATACGTGTAAAGGGTCCTTCGCAAATCATTGATGCACATCTCTAAGTTAAAACTAGTTAATAGATATAGTTACAAAACTGTTAAGAGGGTTTACGCCGATCGGTTTCCCATACAAACTTCCAAGTTCTTAAAAACCAATTAGTGAATTTTAATAAAACTTTGCATGCTTAAGTACAATACAGGGATTTTAATAGTTTGTTGAAAACATTTAAAAAAAACGTTTATTTAGCTGAGTTATTGCGACTTTAAACTTTCTATAGTGGACTTTAAATTGCAAAATAAGTCAGCCAAATAAACGTTTTATAAAAATGTTTTCAACAATACTTAGATCCCTGTAAAAATACTCATTAAAATTAACTCATTGGTTTTTAAACATTTGAACTTGGAAGTTTGTATGGAAAATCGAACGGCATAAATCCTGTAAATGTATATAGTGGAAAAACATGTCGTTGTATAGATACGTATGTAAGTCATTTGTTTTTTTTTAAATTTATTTTCGCTCACACCAATATCTTGCCCAAGATAAGCTTCTTATGAAGCACGTTCATACGATTAAACTAGATAAAGGATAAATAGACATAAACAAAGAAAATCACCCAGACCAGAAATCAAAACCAAAATTGACCCGACTCGGAATTGAACCCGGGACCTCAGAGATGACACTCACTTTTCTCTCCTTCCCATTCTTCTGGCTTTGTTCATTCGTCCTTCTATATTCAATCCATACTCCTGTGGAACGCGCTACCTCGGGAAATCAGGATGGCTACGAGTCGTGACGCATTCAAAAAGAAAGTACACATGCTCCTGTTTGATAAAACCTTGGCAGAATCGTCTCAGTAACGTCCTAGCTATTATATATTATGTAGTGTATGTAGGTATGTTTATATTTTTATATAATTATTTATTTATTTGTGAATTTGTATATGTATGTTTATTTTTAGTATGTTATTTAGAAGTTAAAAATTACTTTCACACTCTCTTCCACTTTTTGTTACCGGAAATGCACCTACTATGTTATCTCTGCACCACCCTAAGGTTGACTGGTAGAAAATGCCTTAGGCATTAAGTCCGCCATGTAATATTATAATGTTGCAAAAGTTTAAATAAATAAAAAATAGACACTACGCCAGACCCGGTGTGTTAATCACTCGACCACGGAGGTTTGCAATTTTAAAATATTAAATTGAAAAACAGTAAACGGTTCCCGCGTTTTACACATTAGGTAGGTAAGTATTTACCTATTTCATTTAAAAACAATTTTGTTTTAGGATATGGATAGTGTAGACTTTAAGCAAGCACCACAAAAGAGAAAACGAGAAAAACTACCGCATTGAACCACCGGCCCCTAGTGACAAATTCAACTCACCTCAGTTGCAATAAATTTTTGTAATAGATTTTCGTAATTAACTGTTAATTTATTAAAATACTGCGTTTTCTAAGCATTCCGTACGTATATAAAGTTTTGATATAGCCTGAGTAGTTGTTTAGTTCTAATTTTTTTTGTCAGCTCAGTCAGGGTTCGTATTCTTCTGTACACTCTTCTAGCAGCTCTGGAAACAGCTGGACGCTGGGCGCCATGTTGTATATAGGGGCTCGGACGCTTAAGTGGATAGATAAGTACTGTTTTCTGTTATTTCTGATAGTGTAGATTTAGAATATTATTTACTTTTTAAGTTTATTTTTAATTCCTTGTATTTTTTCATTTTAGTAGGTATTGTTTTTTTTTTATATGGCAGAAGGAGGCAAACGAGCAAGCGGGTCACCTGATGGAAAGTAATCACCGTCGCCCATGGACACCCGCAAAACCAGAGGAATCGCAGGCGCGTTGCCGGCCTTTAAGAGGGTTTACGCCATTCGGTTTCCCATACAAACTTCCAAGTCGAAATTTTTAAAAACTAATAAGCCAATTTTGATGAAACACTGCATGCTGAAGTGAAACACAAGGATCTAAATTGTTTGTTAGAAACATTTTAAAAAAATGTTTATTTAACTGAGTTATTGCGATTTTTAACTTTCTATAGTGGAGTTTAAATCGCAATATCTCAGCTACAAAAACGTTTTTTAAAAATGTTTTCAACGAACTACTTAGATCCCTGTGTTTTACTTTAGCATGAAAAGTTACATCAAAATTGGCTTATTGGTTTTTAAAAATTTCGACTTGGAAGTTTGTATGGAAAACCAAAATGCGTAAACCATCTTAATTTGAATTTTATTAGTAAATAAATAAAGCTAAAGCCCTACTCTCTAAGCGCATCCGAGACTTCGTCTACCCGTAATTCGTCGTAAACGGCTGTACGATGAAGTATAACTCACCAGCCGTAGGTGAGTATGAGGCGTAACTCACCAGCCGTAGGTGAGTTTGAGGCGTAACTCACCAGCCGCAGGTGAGTATGAGGCGTAACTCACCAGCCGTAGGTGAGTATGAGGCCTAACTCACCAGCCGGAGGTGAGTATGAGGCGTAAATCACCAGCCGTAGGTGAGTATGAGGCGTAACTCACCAGCCGTAGGTGAGTATGAGGCGTAACTCACCAGCCGTAGGTGAGTATGAGGCGTAACTCACCAGCCGTAGGTGAGTATAAGGCGTAACTCACCAGCCGTAGGTGAGTATGAGGCGTAACTCACCAGCCGTAGATGAGTATGAGGCGTAACTCACCAGCCGTAGGTGAGTATGAGGCGTAACTCACCAGCCGTAGGTGAGTATGAGGCGTAACTCACCAGCCGTAGGTGAGTATGAGGCGTAACTCACCAGCCGTAAGTGAGTATGAGGTCGCCGCTGCAGATCTTGGCGCGCACGGCCAGGCTGATGGCCTCGCCCGCCATGTCGATCTGCTCGCGGATGTAGCGGTCGATCTCCTCTTGGAGGGTCTTCTTCGCCTGCGCGACAAATTTAATACTACATGTACAGTCACCAGCATTAAGATGTGATGTGCAAAAATATCTGATCATTGGTGGAAGGCATACATATAGGCATATAATGTCTTCCACCAATGATCAGATATTTATGCAGGGCGTCGATGGTCACATCTTGATGCTGGTGACTGTACATTGATTACGACTATTATCTCCGAAGGGTTAGTCAGAGACTAGGCAATGAGGACCGCAAAAGCAGTCCTTTGCCATAGTCTGCATTTCACCAAACAACTGTACATGTGCTCAGCTTAACAGGCGGTGAGCCCGTCGCCGCTCTATGCTGTTGGTTGTTATGTGCAGTCTTTAGACCGTTAGTCGCCTTTTACAACACTCAAGAGAAGAAATGGGTTGGTAGTATTCTTTTAACCCTTTCGAAGGCAATGGCAGCTATATTGCCACTAAATATTGAACCTTACGATCTTGGAATAAGGTTGAAACGCAATGAAAAAAAAAACAACTGTACTGCCCGCGAAACGATTAATAATAAACTGGCACCACACATTTCTTTCCATGTGTATCATCATCATTACATTTATAAAGTTAAATCGCCGTTTTCTCCTTCTAAACCACGCAATGCCTATTTTAGTAATAAAAAAGTGATAACTGAGAATGGTTTTTTGTTCACAATTTGGAGACATTTTGTACAAAATGGCTGAAGTATGACGGTGTTTCTAAGTTAGCGTATCCTTACAAAAATAAGTCGCCACCACACCATCTCCATCCATGTATTCATTAACCCTTTTACTGGTACGGCATTAAATATTTTTTATTCACTTTCCATCCTATTACCACTGAATAAGGTTCAAATCCCGGTGGCATCTACAATATTTATTTTTATCTATGCACATAATTTTAAAATCTTAGTTTAACTTAATCTAGAGCTAGAGAGATTTAATTTAATTTGTTTAAAGTAAAAAATAAAGAAACTAAAATTGATCAAACATATCCACAAAAATGCCGTTAATCATGGTCAATCGCCCGGGACCGCGCAATTGAACTCTGACACATTATTACGAAACATTTACATTACATTATTACCAAAGGATACCTAGGCTAGGTTACCTTTACGTTACATGTGACCTTTCGTTCGCCCGGTACCCACAAGTTTTTGGGTCTCTATCAGAATACCCACGTTGTAAAATGACAATATCGACCAAACGTCTTGATATTAAAACGCCATTGTTACTAAATAGACATGAACGCTAAACGCCTTAGTAGCAAAACGTGGTCGCCGGACCAATTAAATAAATAATGAATAATAAATAAATTTCAAATAAATGAAAATGATGTCTATTAACGCTACTGATTAATATAAAAAAAATAAGGGCACATATAAAAAAAAATCCTGTTTATCGCCATTAGGTTTAAAAAAGCTACACCAACGTACGTCAAACTCGTCGACGTTGTTCGGCAGCTGTGCGAGGTGGTGCCGGAAGTACTTGACGGCGTTGGCCTGCGAGGCGCTGGGCTGCCGCAGCCGCCACAGGTGCCGCAGGCTGGCGCCCAGCGTGGCCTCCAGGCCGCGCGCGAACTCCGTCTTGGCAGGCAACGAGTAGTCGCGGACCATCTTGAATGCAAGTTTACTACAATTATTACACCGAAAAAGCTTTATTTAAAAGAAAAAAAAAACATATTTTTCTTCATTCATTTCAAATTTTGTGCGAAAACGGTTGATCACGTGACATTTAGCCCTGTGTCGTAACACCACAATCTTGAAATCTGACAGATACTTTTTGTTTATTTTGAGAAATGTGACGTCACATAAAGCTTAATCATGGCCGCCCGTGCTTCGGGTCTTGTAATCCACAGATAAAAAATCGCCAATTTTATTTTGTAAAAATAAAATATTGAGAAAGGACCATTGGGGATTTTGTATGAACTCCGTCCCCACCCTACAACAGTCATGGGATACGTGTCAATTTGTTCATTGGGACCCAAAGTAGCCTAAAGTACCTGTGTTAGTTGCAAAAAGTATTTGGTTTATTTATAATAAAAAAACTTTTATTGTTTTCTTGCTTTAGTTGGAGTTGCTCGAGTGTGTCATGCTCTCTCAAACTGTCTTTGCGGTGGTGGCATGTGCGTCGGGTAGTTACGTTCCCTAAAACATGGTTGAGCGAAGCGATGGCTGATTTACATGTCATACTCGTGAACGGGTGTCGCCTGTGGAGTCTGGTCTGCTCTTGCAATCTTATTTTGTTGGAAAAAAAATAATTCAATAACAATATATTTTTTATAACCTAAATCCCGCGTATTTGAAGAACGTCGCCATCGTAAAAAAATATCTTCCTTCCCTTCAAATGACACTAATTTCAAATATCGATGGCTTAGAGCACACATGTACTAATTACAAAAACTAGATTTTTCAGGAGAGCATTTTAAAGTTTAAGCATGAATAATACCAGAACTGTGTATGATATGGAATTCAAATTACGTTTATTCATAAGACTTTTTCTTTGGTTCTACAAATAAGTAGATTTCATAACCGAATTACATCAATAACAAAATCACCTGAATTTCTAGATAACCCCCTCACTTAGTACATTTGAACCCTTAAATTTAGTAATTTGAATGCACGAATGTACTAAGTGGGGCGTGGTCAATATTCTAGTAGATAAACAGGTACTTATCAATATTAAAATATTTATTAAATACCACAGAATACTGACTCAAGATATTTTGTGCAGGTTAGAACATAAAATAATTATAATATTATTAAATAGGAAATCAATAAAACATTGCATAGTAGGTAAGTAATAATTTATTAAAGTTCTACAACATTTAATTAATTATTAAGAATAGTATAGGTACCTACCTAAATCAGTCTTTCTTAAAGACTAACAAAATTAGGGAAAGTACTTATTTAAAATCAGTAACTAGTCTTAGAATAAGGTAGGTTATTAATAATACTCTCATCCTGATTCTTAACTTCATAATCAGATGTTTCAGTGTCAGTGATATTGATATTAGGAATATTTGCAGAACTGGATGGAAAGTCTCTATAGTATTTCCCATAGTCTCATGGGATCACACCATCCTTTAAAGAGTAAGAAGATCTTTTTTCTTACATTGTGAAATGGGGAGCACCAAATTTGTATGCTCTTTTCAGGTTTTTTTTATGTTACTGAAGTCTTTCTTTTTTCCTCCATTTCTTAGCTTGCAAATATTGATTTCTTCCAAATCTGAATCGTTTAAGTCGTTAACAAAGAATCGCCTACTTCAATATTTTATAAATTAAAATATCGAAGTAGGCGATTCTTTGTTTACCCGAAGCCACTTAATTTTAAACCATTTCAGTCTCATTTTTGTAAGTATTTAAAGTTTTTTTCAAATGCCTTTATGTCATAGAAATCGTCATGTTTCATAATATTAACATCATAATGTTTTGGTTTGATCCTGGCAGAACCCATTATCAAATATAAAATAGTTAGATTATACTATGAGAGTTTTCGTAAATAATATATTTTGCAATCACCGGTAAGGCGTATAGAAAGAACAGCTTGTAGGTCGAATTCATTTGCTCTAAAAGCACCATCTGTGTTTAAACATATTTTTTTGTCTTCTATTTTCATATCCAAAGAGTCTTTTTCGCGTTTTTTGTGTGCATCATATTCTTCTTGTAAACTAGCCTTTTCATTTGATCGCTTATACACATTGCAGGGCTTATAAAATGCTAGTTTTGGCTCATAGAAGTGAAAAATCCTGTGGTATATAATACGGGAGTTATTTGTTTATCTGGCCAAAAAATTTCTCTGTAAATTTTGTACATGCGAGATACGTTCAGATTCAGATCACTCTTTAAATATAATTTTTTGGAGTCTTTGCGACAATAATAAGACTCAATTCGAGAGTACTGGTCAATATTGCTCTTTCACAAATTTCGTAGCCTAGGGAAGTTATATTTGCGGGAATTTTACCTTTTCGATTGTCAGTGCCAACATAAGAGCCTGCATGTCCTCTATTTTTGAAACAAATATTAATAATACTTGTGCTAATATCGAACGTGTTACAAAAAATTTTTTGGCAAACACGGTGTTTTCTTAAATTGGTGAAAAAGCCAGTATGAACGTGACATTGACCGATTTTTCTTAGCCTTCGTGCATACACGTAAAAATTACGCGCCAAGACGATTATCGAAAGCACACTTAACTTAATATGTCGTTAGTTGAGCATTTCAAGAAACAAAACAAAAATGAGTTATAGAAATGTGATTTTCAATGATTTTGTAAACATCTGTACAGTTATTTTTTTTATCATAGCGACTTAGCACATTTGTGCACTTAAAAACAGTTGCAAGCATTAGATTTGTTATTGTATTAACTGCACTTACAACATTTGGATTGTCTGTAATATATAAAATTACATATCGTAAATGTACTTAATATTTTTGTGCGTTAACTAGTACCGCGGAAGGGAATCTTAAAATCACTTAAGGAGTTTTCGTAGCAGATTAGTAAAAATAAAGGATTTTAATACTTTTGGACAAAACCGAAGCCTACTTGATACAACCGTGACACTAGGTTTTTGATAGAGAGAGATGGAATATCGACACGTGGGTAAGTGCAAACGGTAGAGCACGTCAATTAATACAGTTGGCAGTCAAAAAGTAAAAATCGCGATTTTTGTAGTTAGTACATTTGTGCACTAAGCCATCGATATGTTGGATGGTGGGGACAAAATTTCCAATGGTGCTTTTCTTAATAAAAAAAATTAACGGATAATTGTTTTTAAATTATAAACATCAATTATAAAAATATATATAAACCGACATATTTCATATTTTGTTGTTACAACGATCAACAATACAACACAACTGTCAAATAGCCAATTGTATTTAGTCCATGTACAAATAGCAGCTTTTTTGATTAATGCTAATTGTGGCCACTTTAGGTAATAATCAAAATAGTTTCTACTTGCACATGTGTTGCACATAGATGATATACTTACACAATGTTTCTCAAAAATATCTAAAGATGTTTCTTTAGTGCACTACAGCGTTTTTTGTGAATTTAGTTCTAATTTCATTATAAATAAGGAAAAACTCAATGAGGGCAGCACTGTCGCGACTGCGCACCTTTAACCTTTGATTATTACAAAAAAAGAGGAATATAATGGTACCCGCGTAAACGTCCGTCCTACAAAATTGAAGTTCAATGGCCCTGCTACGTTTCAGTCTCCAATAGAACAATCTCAGACGAATCAAAGGAGGAATGCACGATTTTATGAAAGCAAATGAGATCGTATCTTTTTTGGCGGGCACGTAACGATCGTACTAAATAAAAACCTTAAGCTCTTAAAAGACCGACCAATATCACATAACACTAATATTATAAAGGCGAAATTTTGTGAGTATGTATGTTTGTTACTCTTTCACGTAAAAACTACTGAATGGATTTGGATGAAATTCGGCATACAGATAATTTATAACCTGGATTAACACATAGGATACTTTTTATCCCGATATTCCCACGGGAACGGGAACCACGCGGGTAAAACAGCAAGCGGCAGCTAGTTATTCTATAAATTTTAAGCAGGGCTTTTGCACTCTTCAATAACATCAACGTGAACGGTAAAATATGGGGACGAAATTGAACAGCTGTATTCATGCACACTTCTAACTAAACTAAAGAAAAAGAACAGCACACACACTACAAGGTTTCTTACAATTTTTATAAATACACTATTATATAGATCAGATAACTAAGATTGTACGCGTACAGAAGAGAAGAACCGGATAATCGACAGACCAAGTCAAAGAAAAAATTGGAAATGCCACGTTATACGGGTTGTTCACGCGGACAAAGTCGCGGGCGGGCCGCTAGTACATTTATAATTAATGGGCTTACCTGCTTTAAAGCATCTAACAGTGCAATACATCTGGCATTGGAACCGGAAATAACTCGCGTCGCTAGCTGAACTCCTAACTTGATGATGGCTGGGTGTAGACTGAAAGTATTTATTTTGTTAAATACATTTATTTTTGTTTCAAATATATTATATTGATTGATGCAAATACGTAAATAAACTTTAAGGATTCTCATTCTACGGTGCGCTCTTAAAAAAAAATTAGTTATTACTATTATGTTGTTGTAATAATATTGACAAAACATAATTATCAGCTTACTTAGAATTGATAGGAATATTCAACAAAGCCTCTTTGTCATGCGGCATGTCTAAATGTTGGAACCAGTTCACTCTATTTTCACTCTGTGTTTTTGGCTTAGTTTTCTCGACCGATTTCGCTTTTGGTACCTTTACCTGCAATCATTTACATAACATAATATAAAAAACTAAATTGTAAACAAAATTATATACTCTTAACATAACGGCCGAAACTACGTAAGGGCGCATTTTCATTGGTCGTTGGCACCCGCATGCGGGGTGCGGGAAGATTTTTGGAACGCATGCCACAGGGGGCCCACAGTTTTTATACTACATTCGAATCGAAAGGCTTTCTCCTTATTTCTGAATACCTTAAAAACCTATTGGCAGTTGTAAACCATGAAACCGTCGGTTCTACCGACTTCGGACTAACGACCGACGTTTCGACCAATTAATTAGCGAGTGCCACAGGGGCACTTGAAACACACGCGCGTTACATGGACACACCTTTGTATGGTCCGGTGCGGGTACCCGCTACCCTTTCAGGCCCGTCGAAAACGATTGTGCATTTTCACGTACATTTTCACATCAAAAATTCCCGCGCTTCGGCAAATCAACTTTGCCGCACGAGACCCGCGCGTAACGATAGTGCATGAATCTCGCTTCGCGCTGATTATTGTTTCTCGTACATTTTTCATTCATTTTTTCCTTTCAAGCCCAAAACTTATTCACAAAAAGTTTTGGGCTTGAAATGGTTAATATAATTGGCTTAGAATTCGTTACGACCCGGCCACGACCTTGCCGCTGTGAGTGGAGAGGCGAGCGGATTCTCTGACTATTGCGCGTTGTACTACGGAAGTCTCAACTAATGCTTATAGGAAGGACGCAATGAACAAAGTATCCACTCGCCGCTCCGCTCACAGCGGCAGGTCGTGGCCGAGTCGTTAACCAGCGTGGTCCCATACAAAAGTGCGTCCGTCGCGTGTCCCTGCGCAACTGTATCCGCCTTCGTGTGACGGGGGCCCATCGCGGGCGCCCGCTTAAAGCAGTTTCAGACCTTAAAACCTTGTAAGTACATTGTGAGTAATTTAATTGAGTATAGCGAGTACCTTGCTTTGCTACTTTGCTTAGTTAGAAGTAGTTAAAACGAATTTAAAAACAACTAGAAAAGCTAAGTATCGCTTTACAACTAATTACTCGCCTAGTATGCACCAGGCATAAGGCTGATCACAAGATAGTAAATAAAAGATAATTTAAAAATGTAGGTACATGAACATACTTCCTTAGTTGGTTCTGAGACTGGTGGTTTACTCTTAGGTTCCTCCTTAGGTGATGGAGCTACCTTCTGTGTAATAACCTGTTTGGCTGCTCTCTGTGCCTCTTGCTTGGCTCTTCTTTCTGCCTTTAATTCAGCTTTGCTTTTAGCACTTTCATCTGCCTGCACCTAAAATAAAATAAACTAATAACTCACTGACTTTTATCATAATTTGAAATTATATATGTTTTATTATCATTAAAACTATTAGACCTTTTGTTTTCAGTTCAAAAGTAAAGATTAAAATAAACATTTGATTTTAACTTTAAGTTTAAAATGGAGTAGCTAATTGCAAATCATTTAGATTCCATAAAGTTTGACCTTTCGAGGATCCATGCTGATAGCCTGGACCTTGGCTGTAACATCTTGCATTTCTTTAGCAACACTCACAATATCCTTTAATGTTTCCACCACATCCTGAACAGTCATCTCTGCAGCTGCTGGCACCTCACCACTACCTTCTTTTTTCTTCTTAGTTTGCTTGGCAGCTTTCTTTACAGCTCTTTCAAGATTAATTTGATCTCTTGATTTGTTTCCTTCTGATTTTACTTCATCAGCTTTAATTGAAACTCTGTCTACCTCATCTTTGCTCTTAGGGGATTCTTTAGAAGCAATGGCTAGAGGAGGGTCTACATTAATAGTATTTTTTGTTGCAACAGAAATCTTATCAGAAGGGCTTCTTTTCTTTTCTTCACTACTGACTTGGACATGAGAAGGGGATTCATTTGTTAGTTCAATATGGGCTCCTTCTTTGTTTTTTGCTTTGAGTTTAGCTAATTTCTTAGCTTCTCTAGCTGCTTTTATATCTTCCCTAGATTTTTTCTCATTATTTGACGACATTTCTATATTAAAATGTTGCTTATTTGTTTGATTGACAGTATTGGGTACTTTCGGGAGATTTACCTTCAATATTCTATTTGGATCACTATTATTATTATCTAGTATATCGGAGTGTTTTGTGTTATTTTCCTGGTGAGTTAAATGGCTTTTACCAATAAAAACTGCTTGTAACTTCTTTCTTCTAATTCTTCGTTTTTTAGATGATGTGTACACCAGGCTGCTATTGCTTGTACTAATCTAGAACATTTTACAAATCATTTTTTTACATTTTAATTAATTCATAATAATATTCAACTTTTTGAAATCTAACAGATACAGGAGGGAAACATTTACAAAACTATGAATTAATAATGTAAAATCTTGATAATTCGAAATATCCATGCAATCTAGATAAAAGAACACATGAGACATATATTATCAACTCAAAAAACCTATGTGCAGAAATGACAAAAAAATTTCGATCTCCTATACAAAACAGACAAAACAGAGAGCAGCTGACGACAATAGTATGGCAGGTCGAATTTTTTTGTCATTTTTGCACAAAAGTTTCTTGGGCAAAGTTCATGGGTGGAACTCACCCTTAATTTCATTAAAATGAATAAAAATTAAGGGTGTATACAGACAGATGTAGGGTAATTTGGGAAACATTAACAACCTTTTGAAATTTTGTTCAAGTCTAAACTAAACAAACAACATTCCTCTAGAAACTTGTCATAAATTGATAAAAATGCACATGGGCACATGGAGTGATGAAATATTTAAGTCTTTCAAGTTCTATAACTAAAGTATATTAATTAATAGAAAACAACATAATTATCAAAGACCAGTCTGCCCCAAATGATTTAATATTGACAGTTATTAAGAGAGGAGACTATAAATAAAATAGTTAAGGTTCTTATTTTAAGTTGCATTCTCAACTTTTCAACTAATTTAAAATAAAATCAAAACCAAGCAAAAATTTCAAATTGAAAGACACCATTAAATATAAGCGAGAGCAGAATACAAGACATGTTGCTGCCGAGCATGCAAGACCTCTCTTGAGAAATTTGTAAAGACAGTATAAATCATTATTATATACATTATATATATTATAGCACTTCGCATTTTTTCAATACAAGCTGCTTTTATGAGGCTCTGCACTCTCACCGGTGATATATTATGGTGTCCCTAATGTTTTTCTTTTTTTTTTCTTATAGAAACACCTAATGCTAAATAGCCTAGTATTTTATTGATACCACTGGTCATGTTCACGTAACATATCTATTTACGTTTGTTTTACTATCCCATTTTTAACATGTTAAAATTATATTACTTTAAGAAACCACAGTTAGCTAAAATGAAGTAAATTATTTGATTGGGATCATATTTCCCTAACTTTCAAAGATAACCTCAACAGGATGCAAATTATCACAGGGCACTATATCAACTGAATGTCATAACGCCTACCTCAGCAGGGCTCATTGCTGCTATTCCTTGGCAACGCTATAAATTAAAATTGAATAAAAACGTGTTTAATGCGAAATATCTTAATTTTAGTTACGTGTGAGATTTGCTTACCTCTAGATAGCTAAGGATAGAAAATTCTATTCAAAAATTTAATACAAAATCTACAATATTAATAACTGGAAAAATAGTAGACTTTAATTACTAATTGTTGCAAGAAAATTTGTAAAGTTTCATTAGCATTAGCAATATTAGCAATTTAATAACCAATCCAACATCCTTTGAGTTTGAGATTTGTTGACACATTGATTTGATTGACAGTTGACATTGACAGTGACATGGCAGAACACAGCTGGCAGCGTTTTGTTCTCAGAACATTAAATAGTTATTGTGCTGAGGTTTTGTTTAGTTCATGCAAGACTTGTAAAAACATTTTTACATTTGAACTTGATTAGGTGTATATTAACCCTTAACCGGAATCGCTATTTTGACCAACGTAACTGGAATCATGGGTCCAAATCGACCCATCAATTAAAATGTAATGTATTTTGAAAAATACATATAACTAACACTTGAATTAGGTATAGGGATATTAAAACAAGTTTTATGAAATATATAAATCAACTTTTATTTCTCAACATCACTAAATTATATACTTTTTTAACATAGAGATCATAGGTTACAAATTTGGTACCAATTTTTGGCCTCCTTCTTTGACATCTTAAAAAGTACAAAAAAAATTAAAATAAAAACAATCTTATAATTCTACAGGGCTTTAGGTATCTTCCCGTTAACAAAAAACTAAATTATCTATTATATCACTGAAAAACAAAAAAAATGACAGCCTATTATATAGGTATAAAAAATATTAATCAATAATCAGCCTTTTTTTCTATTATGTATGGCATTTGCTACACAACGATTTTTTCAGTATGTGAAGCTTACATATAAACTTGCAGCAACTGTCACATTTTTGCGATTGTTTATTATCAATTTTAGGACCACACAAATAACATCTTCCTCTTTTACGTGACCCACTAGGAGTCGAAGTTTCATTTTCTTGATGTGAGTCATTCTGCAATACATCAGCCGCTGATGGTCCCAAGAAATTGTCAATTCTCAACTTCAAATCTATTGAGAATGATGAATAAACTGCTCTTCTTTCTATAATGAATGGCCTTATCAAACCTTGTCCTATTTCTTTTATGTAGTGTCTGCGTTTCATGCGTTTTCCGTTATTAGATGCCTTCCATAAAACGAATCCATTTGCACTTGCAATATTCAATATTGCCGAAAAAACTGTGCATGGCCACCGTTGGGTTCTTCTGGAAACTGAATAGTTGGCACATTTTTGGTCCAGTGCATCAACACCACCTTTTGTGCTGTTGTAAAAGGTAATAATTTCTGGTTTCCCACTGATTTCGTCTATTGAATTGTCATGGTGCATTGATGAAATCATCACCACGCTTTGATTTTTTTTTGGTACATACGATGCCAGTGTTTTGTCCTTTACAAAACCAAATAACGTAGATCCTACTTCTCGTTGTTTTTTTGGTAAAAAATCAGGTGGTATTTCCCGTTTATTTTTGCGCATTGTTCCAACGTATGTCAAATTATGTTCAGTAAGTTTGTCAACCAGCTCTACAGAAGAAAACCAGTTATCGGCAGTTATATTTCTATTTGTACCAAATAATGGTTCTGCAAGTTTTAGCACATTTTGGGTTGGAATAGAAAGTTGGTTTCTTCTGTTAGAGTCTGTCGATTTTCCCGTATATATGAAAGCATTATACAAGTAGTGCGTTTTAGCGTCACAAAGGCACATAATCTTGATGCCATATTTGGCCGGTTTGGATTTCATATATATTCTGAAAAAACATTTTCCTCTAAAAGGACAAAGCATTTCATCAATTGTAACATACTCTGAGCAACTATAGTTTTTTTTACAATTGGCAATGAAACTTTCAAACACTTCAGTTATTAGAGCAGCGCGATCATTAGTTCTCCTTTCTTCCCTAGAAGTCACATCATCAAATCTCAAAGCAGACAACAGAAACATAAAACGTTTTACGTTCATCGTAATTCTGAAGATATCTCTGCCTGTTCCATCAGTAGCCCATAAGCTTTCGATGTCTTCATGGCCGGATTTGAAAACGCCTGATAACAGCAACAACCCAAAGAATGCTTTCATTTCTAAAATAGTTACATGACTAGTATACGTCGCTTTAGTTTTATATTTTTGCAAGTATTCTGTTATTTTTTGGTTTGTGTGACTGCATATAGTCTGGATCATTTCATCTGGAATTAGCAACTGCCATGAGTCGATAGCAGACAAGTGTTGTTTATCACGAGCTGGGCCTACGATACCAGGTAGGTGAGTTATAATATTATGGCTTCTAATTCTGGAGCTACTAGGCGGTGTTTTAGACCACTTATATCTATTCTTGCCTCTGTAATAATTCCTGGAAGACTGTGAATTATCTTCTTCTACACTTTCTTCTACGACATTGTGGTCAGATGAAGTGTCACTTGAATGTGAAGCGGACTCATCTTCCAGATTTCCATTATCGCTTATGATATCTTCATCACAAGCTTCGAAATCACTTAAAGGTTCTGGTTCTGAGTCAAATTCATCCAACAACAGTTCCTCGATATCGTTTACCGTGAGATTACGCGCCATCGTTGCAAGAAGTATCTAAAACAATACAAAATAATATTAAGAAAAAAATACTTAACTGGAATCGTGGGTCCAATTGGACCCGAAGTCGACCCGTACCTCCAGTTCCAGTGAATTCCAAGCGCCGCGCGTCCGGCACCCGCCGCAGCTAGCGACGTAATGACATTAGCTTGGCGCGCAAAAATGTAGCTGCGCGCGATTAAAATTTAAACGGTTTTTTTGACGTTGTCGGGTCCAAATGGACCCACGATTCCGGTTAAGGGTTAAAAATGGGTTGAAAAGTCAGTATCTAAAATGTATATTGGGTACCTACCTATGTATCATAAACTTATAATATAAGGAATGTATTTTAAGAAATGCAAAGAACGACTGTTTATATCTTAGAGCATTCAACCAACGAATGAACTAAGGTTAATATAAATTATATAACCATACATTCCGTACCAACGCGTCAATTCTGCGGATACTTCAGATAAATATTACATACCTACAATCCACCATCTTTCTCCTCAGAATATCGGTGTTTTTCGGCCCTCTCGCTGGAATAGATGGTGACCAAGAATCTTTAATATAGCGTATCGGTTGCGTTTATGATCGTGACAGATAATGCTGCGTCCGCACGCTTGGCACTAGCAGCAAACACCAAACCTCTACAAACGTTTGGATTTGTGATTTAAACGCTCTATCCATACGTTTGAATTTGTGACGGCTTGTTAAGGTTTGCCAAGCGTGTGGTCACGGCATAAAGTTTGCTGCAAATGACCAATAGGGCGCAGCCTTACGAAGAATGGTGTGGTCTGGTCAAAATTACAGATGTGAAGCCGGTTACTAACATCTCTAGCCTAGCGGCTAGAAACGGCTTTATTGGCTTATTATCATTTTTAACGATAACTAGCGGCTGGAAACGGCTGCTTACGTTTCATTGATATATTTACATGATTTTGTTATTAGTTTCCGGTGTTTCTCTTTTGATTTATTTATTATTTATAAGAGGATACATCTAACATAAATAGACATAAATAAAGATATCTGCAAATGTATTAAGTGTTAAAAACTGAAAATTCTCATACAAAATATGACACAGCAGTATAATAGGACTATTTTAATAATTTAATTGTGAAACAAGTATATGTCCATGAAATAAGTGTGGACAGATACCTAGCAATAGCAGAGAGGTGTCACTCCGTAGTGTAAGTACGTTCGGCCGGGGCGCCTCCTAGGCAGGCCGCCTAGGCGTATGGCAGTAAAGGTTGCCGCGAGCCGACGCACCGAACATCGAGCGAGCGCCGGGCGCCGAGTCGTTTAACTCGTAACCCCTGCGCGCGTGATTAAACCCTACGCTCTGTGACGTCATGACGTCAAATCCATATCGAGTCAGCGTTGCTTAACGGAATATGAACGCTCGGGTCATACGATAAGTTTTAATTTCGCATGAAAGTCGTTAGAGAGTGAACCTTATGTACGTAGTACTATTAATTTTTGTTTTTCTGTGCCATTACTTTCACACGCGCGACGGGCGGCCGGCGGCGGCGCATAGGCACGAGCTGGCGCGGCGCGACTTGTGATATCTCGCGCCGGTCGTGAGAAGCCAGCTTTAAAATGATGATTAGATCCAAAGAAAACTAATTTAGCTACCTTTATTCTTATAATTTTCATACACCACCACTATAGTTTTAAAAGAGCGGCTTGTAAGGTGGTAGTTACCAAAACCAGGGGCTAGAAACGATTAACCAGCCGCTTGATACCGGGTAGATAGGTACTCGTCTTGAGCATCGAAAAAAAGCGTTTTTTATTACATTTTTGTTGTTTATTACATTTTTATTGTTAAACTCCTTTTTTATATAGTAGCACTCTTATTATGTTGTTAGTTTTTTTTTAAATTAATATGGAAGACAACTTTTATACCTACCTACTAATTTACTTAATTCAGAGACGAACAGAAAGAAGTAGTGTATGAAAATTATAAGAATAAGGGTACTTAGCTAAATTAGTTTAATAAAGATCTAAATCGTCATGATAAACCAACAACAAGCTGGTTTACAGTTGTAAACCAGCGGCTTGTAAGCAGGAAGTTACCGTAGCCAGCGGCTAGAAACGAATAACCAGCCGCTTGTTACCGGGTAAATACCCGACTTAGCGTCGAAAATAAAAATGATTTTTATTAAATTTTTAATTGTTAAACTAGGCGGGCAGCTCAGAATAGACGATACGATATAATAATATGATAACGATATGCGGCGTCCACCCACATAGACTAACAGAGACTAAGAAAAATAAAATTGATTGTTAAACCCTTATTTTCGTTAACAGTAGCACTTATTATGTTCTGGATTTTTTTTTAAATAAACAGGGTAGACACCGTTTATACCTACTAATTTACTTAATTCAGAGACGAACAGGAAACTAAAACAACGTTTGTGTTTAGGTGGTTTTATAGATGACTTGTTTGGCTTATTATCATTTCTAGCGATAACTAGCGGCTGGAAATTATTATTGATATAGATAGATGATATTATTTTTATTGATATATTCACATGATTTAGTTTTTTGTTCTTGTTGTTTCCCTTCTGATATTTTCTATAGGATCGTTTTTTTTTCGTTGCTCAAGACGGGTACCTATCTACCCGGTATCTAGTACTATTATACTGCTGTGTCATATTTTGTATGAGAATTTTCCGTTTTTATCCCATAATACATATGCAAATGTCATTATATTTATGTTAAATGTATCCTCTAATAAATAAATCAAAAGAGAAACACCAAAAACTAAAAACAAAATCATGTGAATATATCAATGAAACATAAGCAGCCGTTTCCAGCCGCTAGTTATCGCTAGAAATGATAATAAGCCAAAAAAGCCGTTACTAGCTGTTAGGCTAGAAATTTTAGTAACCGGCTTCACATCTATCACGCTCTACTTTGCGCATGTCGCTTAACTCGTAATCCCTGCGCGCGCGCGTAAACCCTACGTTCTGTGACGTCATGACGTCAAATCGATATCGAGTCAGCGTTGCTTAGTGGAATTAAGAACGCTCGGGTTACACGATAAGTTTCAATTTCGCGTGTGAAAGTCTTTAGAGAGTGAACCTTCTGTACTGTAGTACCAGGGGGGTGTACTTCGCAGCTTAGGTACATTCGGCCGGCGCGCCTCCCAGGCAGGCCGCCTAGGCGTATGGCAGTAAAGGTTGCCGCGAGCCGACGCAAGCTCCACGTCGCGCGTCGTCGCTAAGCTCGTAATCCCTGCGCGCGCGCGTAAACCCTACGCTCTGTGACGTCATGACGTCAAATCGATATTGAGTCAGCGTTGCTTAACGTAATATGAACGCTCGGGTCACACGATAAGTTTCAATTTCGCGTGTGAAAGTCGGTAGAGAGTGAACCTTCTGTACTGTAGTACTATTAGCTATTCTGTGCTGTAGCTCGAAGACAAGATAATTAGTGATATCGTGTGTAATCTCTTAAACACATAGGTAGATTAGATACTTACTTACCTATTTATTTAATAGTAAGTCAATAATATGATACATACGTACTATGTACTAGATTAGAAATGAGCATTTTTGAATAAATGAAAGTATTTTGTGTTTCAGAAATATTTTATTTATTTGTGGAATTAATAACATGTAGCTTACCTAAATCATAGACCATTAATAAATGCAATATAGTGGTCCCTATAGTTTTAAATAATAACTTTAAAAATGCAAATCAATACTACTTAAGTATTCAAATTCTGCAGTGATGCAAAACGCTTAAACCCCTTAAGGCACCGTAGAACCAGACACTATTTCGCGACCGCCGGCGGTCTTATGATCCTTGACCTATTAAAATGACGAATTCCTACAGTGGAATAGTATAATTTATGAGCACTTTTATTATAGGTAACTTTGATACTTATAGATTTAAATAACATACACACAATTAAAATCTTGAAAAAGTGCACAGGCAACATTAATAAAATATAAATTAAAATCTTGGTTGGTGCATTCGAAAGCGGAAACTTTGGATAACTGAGGAAAATGCACGTAAAGTAGGTACAGAGGCGGACTAATGCGAATATACCATCCTAAAATCTTACGATAACGTTACGACACTCTTCATTGGCCCTGCCCTAACACTAAAAGCATAGTAGAATAGAAGCATAGTATAAAAATAAGCTAAATTATACTGTGATAGAAGCGATCTATAAAATATAGTAGGTATGTTTATACCGTGAACTAATATAATACATAATACTATTATTAGTCCATGGTTTATACAAAGTAAACTAGGGCTAGACATCAAAACAAAAAATATTAATTATATGAATTAGATTAGGCGCCCAACATACACCTACCTACCTAATTACCTACTAGTTATTTATTCAATATTCACTATTAATTGACTTTTACATTTATAGGAAGACTTCAATATTGTATAGGTTCCTAACTGTAATACTTATACACCTACGTCCTTTATGATACGTTTACAATTAAAATGATTTATTTGTAAATTATGGCACCATGATTCGGAGCGGTCGCAAACACGTAACTGTGTGCAATTTCCTTATCGATGTTACAAAACTGCACATAAAACTTATCAATAAGTGTTTCAATGTAATCATTAACCATATCTTTTGGACATAACGCAACGATGCAGCCCCCCCAACCCGCCCCCGTCAAACGAGAATGGACGTTCATTTGTTTGGAGATATCCACGAGGCGGTCCAGGTTACCATGCGAGCACTCATACAGATTCTTCAGGCTTTCGTGACTCGCCGACATGAGTTTACCGAGAACGTTTAGATTATCAAATGTATTTGCAACACCGTTTCCATTGGTAGCCGCCGATCCATTTTTACCGTTTTGACAGTTTTGTGGGTCTTTCGAGTAATGTCCACATACTCCTCTAAAAGTTTCAACACGCTTTGCCTCTTCATATACGTGGAGAGCTCTTTGTCTTAGCTTAAATTCGGTCAAATGCTTCGTATTTGGTGTTAAATATATATTATCCATTTCCTGTTCTGTTACATTTAAAATGTCACGTATTTCATCCTTCGTGTATAGATTTTTTGTCAAAACTTGGTCAACAAGCAGTGCCATTTCTTCTAAATTTTTATTCAAATTATTTTGTACTTCACTGAGTGTTACGATCTTGTTATCAACGGCAACGCCATTGGATGCTCCTAGTAGTTTAGCTGCTAGTCTACATTCTATGACCCGTCTGTTAAAATCATTAGTTGCCGCTTTGTTAGCTTCAGCCAAGCTATGAGCCACAACAAAAACAGCATTTTCTGGGAGTGCCACGGGTTGAGCTTTGAGAGGGTTAAATGTGATGTACTGAGCACTATATTTTTCAGCCAGGAATGCTATAGCTTGGTCCATTCCACCACCTTGAGTGCCGATGTATCTCTCGCTTTTCGCACACAAAGATGCTATGGCAGTTTTGTTTAAAGGCGCGTTCTGGGCGTAGAGGAAAGAGAGGCACGCGGCACTTACTAAAGCCGAAGAGCTGGACAACCCAGATGCCGGCGGTATGTTACCGTCGACTAAGAGCTGCAACCCATTAAATTCTCTGCTATCTAAACACTCCAAAGCACCCTTAACGCCACAAAGTACATAATTGTACCAATGGGGTTTTCCTTCAGAGTCTGGCTCAATTTTGATTTCTTGAAACACTCTTAGGGTTGTGTAATATTTATTGTATTTTGTATTGGAGTTCCTTATGTGCAAGTCCTTTTGTTTTATGGTTTTCCCAGCGATTAATATGTCTTGTTCTAAGGCCAAGGGTAACACCGGATAACCACAGTAATCGATATGTTCACCAATAATATTGACTCGGCCCGGCACTTTGACAATGAAAAGTGGATCACTGCCATATTCTTCCTTGAACAGTTTCCCAAGATTATTAATTCTTTTGTCATCGTTAGGAATCACTGTTATAGGCACGTCTCCACTTTCAACGTCGTCACTCATTTTTCTTTAGTATTTCCAGAAAATTACTAAAATTCAACTCAACACTGCCGAAGCGTACGCGACACTGAATACGTATTGTTTTTATTGTTCTTATCAAGAGCGACAGTGTATGTATAAGTGCTTCACCGAACATATACACATAACGTGCATTTCGTTTCACATAAACTGACCGAGCAAGCAATGGCACAGCTCTCAATGCTTCGCACGGCGCGCACTAAACGGACGTATACACCCACTCGTACCGCGAGTCCGCGATTAGGGAAATTTATCAAATTGTACGTATACTAACTGTAATTACGGTATTCTAACCTAAGTATTTTTATTTGTGTTATTTCTTTGTTCTTCAGTCCATCTGACAGTTTTAATACAAAGGAAAGCTATATGTTTAAACCATTACTAAATCACTTAAACCGTACAATCTATAAATAACGACACGTGTTCCATCGCATCTGGTGGTATGAAGGAACATGAAAATATGTTAGCGTTATCGATTCCGGCGAGACGGCGACGCTTCCGAAGTATTTACCGTTGTACGCACACATAAACCTATCCATGTGTGGCAATCAGTGGCAAGTGTTTGAATCAGGTTTCGAAAACAAGATTCATTTGTCTAGCGGTAACATGCCTACCTACTTCTTTCCTCTACATGCTCAGTATAACGCAACCCACGGTCCCGGGTTCGAATCCCGGTAGGGGCAAATGTTTGTGTGGTGAGCACGAGCATTTGTAACCGAACCATGGATGTTTATTGGTATTTTATGTATGCATGTTTATCCGTTATTCAGTCACCATAGTTCGGGCTATGCTTAGTTTGGGGCTGAATGATTGGTGTGACAGTTGTATTATTATTATTATAATAGCAGTATTTTATTAATGAAACAGTAAAATCTTTTTTTTTGTTAAGGATAATGAAGTTAGCAGGTAGGTAGGTACATCCCGCCCCCCGTGATTTTCAATTATTTTCTTGCATACGAACCTTGTCCTAACAACAAAAAGAGAATTAGCCAAATATGTGCAGCCGTTCACAACACAAGTGATGCGCGAACCTACATTTGTGGCAATAGATTTTTATTTATATTAAGTTTAGTTAATCGAGAAATAAAAATATTAATAATGCAATGCTTTACCTTAAGTAAATAGGGAAAGTAAAGTAATAGCTGCTACTACGACTTAGGTAGATACTCGTAGAAGAACACTTATCTAACCTAACAATAAATTTCTAAATACGAAATCGAGTCAGAATGCTGTATGTATTTATTTATTCTAGTCATCCGATTTTTATAGCATTTGACTGGGTCAAGGAATCGGAGGCCATGAGTTCGAGTCTCATCTGAGGCAGTTGCAATTTTCAAGTAGTTACTGTAACTTAGCAATTTAGCATTTTGGAATTAACATCGTTTTTTATAATATAGGTACCTATAACTATGGATTATGAACTTGGGTACCTACAACTTGTTCTACATAATTTTATGTACGATGTCAGATGTTTTCGTGATTTTTATTGTGGTTTAGAGTTTTGCATTGGAATGGGGTATTGTGTAATTAAATATCATCATAATCATCAGCCTATAAACGTCCCACAGCATGGACACTAGCACCTGTAAAGATTGGGCCATGCAATAACCCACCAAACTGGCCCAATGGCACAGAATAAATAATAGTACTACCAATGGGTTCTTTTTATTTTTTACAAGCGGCCCGCCCGCAACTTCGACCGCGTGAACAACCTGTATGACCTGTATCCCGTGACAATTTCATAAAATTTTCCTTTCACACAATCTAGACCTGACAATTTACGAACACAACTAAACCATTTAGTTATTACGTACAAACCATTTTCTATACTAATATAGGAAAGATTTGATTGTTTGTTTGTTTGGATTGAATAGGCTCCGAAACTATTAGAGCGATTTGAAAAATTCCTTCACCGTTGGGAAGCTACACTTTCTCCGGGTGACATAGCTTAAGTTATCATTTTTTTTTTAAATTCGTCACAGTGTACTTTTTTTATATTCGTCACGTGGTACGGGGTCCACGCGGACGAAGTCGCGAGCGGTCCGCTAGTTTATTAATAGGTATAGAAGAAAGATAGATTTTTTTAACCGCTGCGCAATCGAGCTCAGCCTTGTATGAACTGCTAGTCTGTGACTGTCTATTGATTTAACGTCTTCCCGCTACATTCACTTGGTCCAATTGTTAATACAATTACAAAGTAAACAAGAGCCTTGCGGTAATAGTACGGTTGACAGCAAAGCAACCCCTCAAAGTATTAGCCACTACAAACCAACCAATTTTTAAGCTTTAAAACAAACATCGATTAAATAGCTATCAGTTACATTCTATCTACTTAAACCAACTCTTGAAAGTGTGTAAGTTTATTCGTAGCAATATTATAAATAAGTACCTACCACTTATTGATAGACATCACATTTATACATACATAATTATCCCGAAGGGTTAGTCAGAGACTATATAAGCATGGCAAAAGGACCGCAAAAGCGTCCTCGACCATACCTAGCAACTATTATTTATTCTGTGACCATAGTCCACTTTTCACCAAATAGCGACTGCGTGTGCTCAGTCAGCGTGACAGTTGGAGAGCCCATCGCCGCTCTATGTTGTTGGAGTCTTTAGTTCGTTAGTCGCCTTTTGCGACACGCAAGGGAAAATATTCTTTCCAGCTATAATTTTAAATAATGAGGTTATGTCGTGGTAAGGAATGGGCTATACCTTGTGTGCGGTTATAAGTAGGATTAACGTGCCAAAGTATTAACATAGACAAATAATGGTACCCGACTATAGTTTATCAAATCGATGATTTTGTTAAGTTATCCTTTGTATTTCATTTCTTAAAAATTTAAACAATATCTACACACAGTTAAGTACTTAAGTATCATAGTACTGAAGTCAGATAAAACAAAACACAATCAAATACTTATAGATAACTTCAGACGTAGCCTACCACCGTACGGACAGTTATCTAGTAATGTATTTTTCATTCCTGATACTCGGAAAGTAGGTAAGAAGTTGCCTGAGGAGCACCCGCTGGGGAAAAGTACTACTTTCCACCCGGAAAGTAGTACTTTGCCGCCCTCGGGAGAATAGTTTTTCTGACGTAATTGTAGTTCATTATTAAAATAATAATAGCAACACATCTCTTCCCTTGTGTGTCGTAAAAAGCGACTAACGGACCAAAGACTGCACATACATCCTACAGCATAAAGTGGCAATGGGCTCACCAAAATAATACTACCAACCCCTCTTTTCCCTTCGGTGTCGTAAAAGCGACTAACGGACTAAAGACATTCATGTTTTTGTTTTTACTTTCCAAAAAATCGTAATGAAAAGCAGTGTTTATTATTATATATATTTATCTTACTTAAATATTTAAAATTAAATCTACCTAAGTGTCACAGGAAAGTTTTGGCTGGGAAGACACAGGTAGAAAATTAAACCGGAAGAATAGATTACAGTGATTACTTTAACATTGACCGGAAATCTAAAATATCAAACATGGTCATAATTTCGCAGACCAAATATAAATTGAATTGATGAGTTTACAGTCGTTCCATTTTGTTATGTAACTCCTAACATTTAAAAAACAAACACCGGCATTTTCGAGAAGAGGGAGCAAAAGGGACAAAGCGAACATAATTTTGGTATATTATGCTCGCTCAACCCAATTTAGGAGCTCGATGGCGCAGCGGCTAGCGCGTTTTGCCTGCAATCTTGCCCGCTAAGCAACTTTCGCATTGCTGGGTCGCTGGATGGGAGACCAAAGAAACATCTCGAGCTCCTCCGTGCTTCGGAAGACACGTTAAGTAAGCCGTTGGTCCCGGTTGTTGTCGTAAGATGACAGTCGTTAAAACCCACCAACCCGCATTGAGCCAGCGTGGTTGGTTATGTATGGCCCAATATCCTCACGTGCTATTATCCAAGTGGGAGGCCTGTGCCCAGCAGTGGGACGTTTATAGGCTGATGATGATGATGATGACGATGTTTGAGAAAGTGCGGGTGTATGTTTGTCAATATTAATCTCGTCTCATGTAAACTCATGTAAACTATTGGACACGTATATTGATGAGCAGTCATCACATTATGTAACCTTTACAACTGTTCGACCACATAGCAAACATTTTAATTTTCAGATTTTCAACTGATCCGGTAGAAAGAAGTCGTTGTCGAAATATTTAACTATAAGGTTTCAACATAATAAGAAATTAGAGAACATGAAAAATGATGTAACATCCAAACGAAAATACAAAGAGAACGCCATTAAGTAATTGTTTTGATTTTAATTTAAAATAATTAAATTTCTAATTAAAAAATCTAAGTATTTTGATTAAGTATTAAATGTAAATCATCCTGCCTGTTGCTTCTATTTCGTCCCTATTATAAACATATCACACGCAAGCAGCCTTCCATTAGCGCATTATTTTGTTGTACTCGCCCTCGCCTTCAATCATCCATTTATTCATATCTAATTTCAAAAGTTATGTTATGTTATGAATCATTTTAAAATTGTATTGTGCATAAATATTTTTTCCCTACTTTATCAGAAATTAGCCATTCGCTGGCAACCATTCGCGCTAGTGTCAGTCATACGCCGCTGTCACGCACACTTTAAATTCAATACAAAAACCGGGCGGATTTTGAGAAGCGTTTGTACCGCGATGCTCCGTCTAGACATGTATATAGTCAAAGGAGCAAAGATCGCTTGATGATAAGACCTCATTGTTTAGTACATGTACGCAGAGCTTGACAGCGAAAGATGTTTGGGAAGCTTTAAGGAGTGCATTTGAGGACAAAGGTCTTAACAATCGCTGCCGGCTGCTTTCAAAGCTAGCAAGCATGAAGCTGGAGCAATTCCCATCAGTTAGGAAATATGTCACATCTGTGATGATGGTATCTCAGGAACTTCTTCTTCTTCTTCTTCTTCAGCGTATCATCGTCCACTGCTAGACGTACGTCTTTCCAGTCCTACTCCAACCAGCCCGATCGCCAGAGAATCTAGTCCAGATCGGGCCTGCGACTGCCTTGATGTCATCGGTCTAACGAGCTGGAGGTCTGCCGATGCTCCGCTTCCCCGTTCTTGGTCTCTAGAATAGAACGCAGTTTTCCATCTCTCATCATCACGGTGACAGAGATGACCGGCCCAAGCCCACTTCATCCTTGCAACTCGGTTCCCGATATCGGTCACCTTTGTGCGGTGTCTTATAGTGTCATTCCTCACTCTGTCGCGCATGGTTAATCCCAGCATACTGCGTTCCATCTTTCTCTGGGCGACTTTGAGTCTCCGAACTTGTATTAAAGAGACCAAGGTCTTTAGTGACTGTGGGATATCAGACCGGAACACAGTCTTTAGCTTTCCGAAGGCTGTCCATCCAAGCTGAATTCTACGGCTTATTTCTTTGGCTAACGAGTCCTTTCCGAGCCTTATGAGTTGCCCAAGGTAAACATACTCGGATACTTGTTCTATCCCTCGGCCGCCCAGTGTGATCGGGTCATTTGTCAGATCAGCTATAGCCATAACCTTGGTCTTTCTCATGTTCATCTTCAGTCCGACTCGTAAGGAAGCGATATAAAGGTCTTCCAGCATGTCTTGCAGGTGGTGTTCGTATTCTGCGATTATTACAATGTCGTCGGCAAAACGAAGATGGTTAAGATACATGCCGTTGATATCTATACCTTTCCCATACCAATCTAAGGTCTTAAATAAGTCTTCAAGGGCGCTAGTAAAAAGTTTAGGAGATATAATATCCCCTTGCCGGACCCCTCTATAGGTGGAGATAGGGTCAGTATTTTCTCGCAGCTGTATCTTCATGGTTGCAGGCTTATACAGGTTTTGTAAGATCTGAATGTATCGGTAGTCAACCCGACATCTCTTGAGGGAGTGAAACACAGCCCAGTGTTCTACAGAGACAAAAGCCTTTTCGTAGTCAACATAGGCGAGAAACAGTGGCTTGTTATATTCATTTGCCTTTTGAATTACTTGCCTTAAGGTGAATATGTGGTCGACTGTGCCAAAGCCTCTTCTGAACCCTGCCTGCTCCCTGAGTTGTTGCTCGTCTAAGCGCTGAGTCAGCCGTGTGGTAAGAACTCTTGAAAAAACCTTGTATACCTGACTTAGCAGCAGTGATATTGGGCTATAGTTTTGTAAAAGGGCCTTGTCGCCTTTTTTGTAGAAAAGCGCCACTATAGAATCCTTCCAGTCTGAGGGTACTTCACCAGTAAAGAGGACTTCGTTAAATAGCATCCTTAGTTCTGCCACCACTGCACTTCCACCTGCTTTTAAGAGTTTTAAGAGTTCTAAAGTGATACCATCTTCGCCAGGTGCCTTGTTTTTCTTGAGACGTTTTAAAGCTTGTTTGACCTCATACGAGCTGAATTCTGGTAAGTCTTCGGTAAAGTGTTTTCGTAGAGGTGCACGCCTGTCTCTTCGTTCCGTATCGCAAGGTTCGATATGGTTGGATGTATATAGATCTGTAAAGAACGTCTCGGTAATCTTGCGGATGTCAATTGAAAAGTGCAGCAAAATTTAAAAGCCCGCTTATTTTGACTTCCCGCCAAAAAGTCCTTCACCTTTCGGTGAACTCTTGGGTGGCCATCTCATAAATCTTAATTTGCCCGTGTTTCATAAAAGTTAAGTACCTACTGATATTATTAGCTAATTGAATATCAAAATAATACTTTTATTGATAATTCCCAATATGACTCTAATAATACCTGTCGGAACTTTGATTCTTCGAAATTGCAATCGAAGCTGCAATATGAGTCATCTAAAAATCCTGATCCTGGTTTTTTATGAATAATAAAAATGTTATAAGAATCATGCATCAGAATATAGCAGGTTTGTTAAGTAAAAGGGAACAGTTTGAAATTATTTTACATGAATTATCTGTTAAATATAGCCAATCAATTGATTTAATATGTCTTTCGGAAACTTTTATCCAGCTAAATCATGAGTTAAATATAAAGTTAAAAAACTACAATCTAGGTTCTGTTTTCTGTAGGTTAAAGCAAAAGCGAGGTGGTGTATGTATACTATACCATAACTCTGTTGAAATTAGGCAACTACCATTTGTTAAGGACTTGTCATCAGAGTTGACTTTCGAATGTTGTGGTGTAGAAATAATAAATTATAAAATAATCTTAGTATGTATTTACAGAATTCCTGGGTCTGACACTCGCACTTTTTTTGACAGACTGTCTATTTTGTTAACCAAATTAAATCGAAAAACAAAAAAATCTGTGATCCTGACCGGAGATTGGAACATTGACACCTTAAAAAATACAAAGCTATCACGCGAGTTAAAGGAATTATTACAGAGCTATAACCTAGAGTTACACATTAATGCACCTACTCGACGGCAGTCCTGCTTGGATCAATTCGCCAGCAACATCAAGGAAGCACAAGGTTGTGCGGTGCCAGTCTACCTGTCGGATCATGAAACAGCACAAATACTGACTGTGCCGGTTAATGAACGAGTAAAATCCCTCCAATATTTTTATAAAACAATAAGAGACTTTGAACCAGAAAACATAGATAAATTCAAACAGTGTGTATCGAATTATTCTTGGTTGGATGTGTATGATTGTTATGATATGGAGAGGGCTTTTGATTATTTTCATACCGAGCTATGTCTCCTTTACAACCTCTGTTTTCCAAAATTTAAGGTTAAAGAAATTAAAAAAAAAACGAACGTTACTTGGTTGACAAGGGGTCTGAAGACCTCCTGTGTAACTAAGAGAAAATTGCGTTTATCATTCTATAAAAATAAATCTGATATTGTTAAAACTAAATATAGAAATTATTCAAAATTATTGAAAAAATGTATAACAGTAGCACAAAAGTCTAAAAATGACGAATATCTTACTTTGGCAAAAAACAAATGTAAAGCCACGTGGAACATTATAAATGATAATCATCAAAAATGTGTTAATATAAATACAATAGACCATTTGACATTTAATAACAATGAAATAATTAATGATACCGAACAAATTGCATCTATATTTAATAATCATTTTATTAACATCCCAAAAATTTGCCCAGATTCTGACTTGAAAAACTATCCCGGAATAATAAAAAACTGTGTTGCGACTCTTTTCTTGACACCCACTGACGATGTTGAGATAAAAAAAGTTATCAAATCTTTAAATAATACTAACGCTACCGGATATGATGAACTGAGTACTAAAATAATTAAAACATGCGTGAATGAGCTGTCCCCGCTATTGACGTATTTAGTAAATTTATCTTTTGCCACCGGTGTTTTTCCATCTTCTCTCAAAATTTCCGTAGTAAAGCCCTTGTACAAAAGTGGAGCAAAGGATGATATAAGTAACTATAGGCCAATTACACTCATCCCTGTACTATCAAAACTCTTTGAAAAAATATTTTATATTAGATTGACATCTTTTTGCACGAAATTCAAAATTATACACCCAGCGCAACATGGTTTCCAAAAGAGAAAGTCTACATCTACGGCATGTTACCATATTATCCATTACATTTCATCTTTGATGGACAAGCGCATTCCAGTTTCCATGATTCTATTTGATCTTAGTAGAGCCTTTGACCATGTTTGTCACACGACTCTGCTTAGAAAATTAGAAGCTTATGGAATACGTGGGCATGCACATGATTGGATTAAAACTTATCTTGATAATAGAGTACAAAGAGTAGAACTAAGCAAAATTGACAAATCTTTACATTTATCGTGTTATCACTCTAAGTACTCTAAAAATAACTACGGCGTCCCCCAAGGAAACATTCTTGGACCTCTGTTATTCATTCTATATGTAAATGATCTCCCATCTATCACTGAGTATCGATGCACGCTGTTTGCAGATGACATTTCAATAATAATTAATAAAACTCCAAACTCCGACTTTGAATTTGAAATAAATAACACAATTATTAATGTAATAAATTGGCTTTCTCATAACAATCTATTGATTAACATAACTAAAACTAAATATTTACAATTTTATAACAAAAATGGACATCCACAAAATGTTTCTGTCACGCATGATGGTAAACAAATCGCAGAGTGCTCTTCTGCTATATTTCTTGGCTTTGATTTAGACGTTCATTTGACGTGGAAAGAACATGTCGCAAGTGTTTGCCAGAGGATAAATAGATTTACATACGCTTTGTATCGCCTCTCGAAACTTAGTAATCAAAAGACAGCGCTTACTGCTTATCATGGTCACGTATGCGCTACTTTAAGATACGGCCTTGTTTTATGGGGAAACTCGGTCGATATTAACCGAGCCTTTTTAATTCAGAAAAAGTGTCTTAGGGCTATGTGTGGTGTTGGACCCATGGATTCTTGTAGGCCGCTATTTAAAAACCTAAATTTATTGACATTGCCGTCTTTATATATTTTTGAAGTGTGTGTGTTTACCAAAAATAACTTACATTTGTATAAACAAAAGCATGACGTATGTACATTTTCAACTAGGTATCCGAATCGGTTGGTGCTGCCATCGTGCGCAACTACCAGTTGTCAAAGAAATTGTTTTGTAATGTCTATTAAATTGTATAATAAGCTACCGAATGACATGAAAGACATGCCCATCAAAAAATTCAAATCTTCCCTATATGAGTTACTGAGTAAGAAATGTTTTTATAGTGTTAATGAATTTATTATGTGCAAAATTTGAATACTATTTTTTAATTATAACAATTTTTATTATTTTCTTTAACTTTTATTGATTATTGTTTTATGTTGTTTTGTTATTTTACTTTATTTAATTGATGTAATTTGGTTTTTTTTCATTTGATTATTGTTTTATTTTATTTTATTTTATTGATTGTAATTTTTAATACTTCTCTCTCTCTATATTTGCATACCAATTTTTGGTTAAGTATGAGATGCTAAATGGATGTAAGAACTTGTTCCTACCATATTTAATGCAATAAAGAGTTATCTATCTATCTATCTATCTATCTTTATTTGACACATTAAATAATAATATTAGTAAGCATTTTTCTGTTTAATAAACTATTTGACAACACTAATAATAATATGGACTCTTTTACGTCACTAATATCATTAGACGTGAAACTATGAGTACTATTTTTACGTTAAATCTACTCTAAAATGGAATCCAAGATGAAAAACTTATACAAAGGGGCTATTATGCAACCACTACAATTAAATAAAACGTAAAAAATGGTTCGCAAAAATTATAATTATGCTGTACACAGATACATAGAGTCTGACCAACAAAACGTGACGCGGTCTATTTTCAAAAGTTTTATTATGGTAACATTTTTAAGCTGTCAAACGATTGTGTTAGTTTTGTGTACTTGAATTTATCATTTTGATACTTAACATACCTTCTTTTATTGTTCTCGTTCTCGTCTATTATTTTTCTCTAAAAACTACATAGGTATACTACAATAGTAAACAATTCTAGGTTAATTCTGTATACATAGGTACCTACTTATTTTTTTCCTTTCATTCAAAATAAATGACCTAAGTTGACTCTCTAACCGATTTTTGTTTATCGTATAGACACTTCAAGTACTAGTGAGACAAAACTAAAAATTAAAGAGATTAGAGAGAGAGAGAACGTCGTTTTTTCAGAGTATAATTGATGGTTAAACAAACTTACCTGATGTGAAGTTTGACCGTAATTGTACGAGACGTTGCATCCGAAGAGATTTATATTCACAAGGTAGTCCACTCTTCAATGTACCAGGCATCCAACACATATTAAGAGGCCTATTACATCTCGACTGTAATTTTTGCGTAAATTGGCCAACTTTGGCGCTATGGATCTCGAAATCAAAAATACATTAACAATTTTGACTTATATAATAGTGTAGAATAGCTATTGGCATAGTGCGTAGCGGCCTCGCTTTTTGTAAACTTTGCTTAACTTATTAATTAAACCCAAAATTGCAGAGAAAGATTTTCATAAAATGCGCAGAGGCACTTTTTTGAGCTCATCGATTGAACTACTGTTTTATGCAAATGAAATAAAAAAAAATAGAATGTTATCTCTTATATAGTCGTATAGGGCATAGCGGCCTCAGAATTTTTAGATAACATTGATTTTACATAGAAAAAAATCTTATTCTAAACCAAAAAACTTCGAAAATCTCTTCAAGTTAACTGTGAATTTCTCTTATCTACGATAATATTATTGAGCAAAATTTATACCAGAATAATTGTTACTTCATGAGAAATAAAGATTTTATAATTTGAATCATGAATTTATTATTCTATTTCGATAAAAACGATAAATACAACTGCAAAATTACTACAAAATGCGATGCGCCGGCCGTCCGCACTTCAGTACTGCGCGAGCGCTTCTCAGCGTTGGACCTGTGTCGAATTTCTTCGCGCCAATATCGATCGATCGAGCGGCAGCGCATGTATAGTGCGACTACCAAGTTTGATCACATAAGTATAATTTTACACGTTTTTATTTAGTTTCACCTGTCCGTTTGTCATCAAATCTTGCAAATTAAATTTGATCCACTTTCCGGTTACCGATTGAGCTGAAATTTTGCATACATGTGTAAATCGCGTGACAATGCAATATTATGATGACATTTTTTTTTTTTTATACTAAGCCCGGCAAATGACCCCACTCCACCTGATGTTAAGTGGAAATGAGGTCCAGGCGCGAGGACAACTGGTGCAGCGTAAGAGACGTAGCATCAGTCATCCTCACTCTGCCGGCCCACAAAGTGCTTCTTCACGCCTCGTTTGAAGGACCCTATGTCATAGGTAGGAGGGAATACGTGTGCTCGTAGACTATTCCATCTTTTGGAAGTGCGGCAAAAAAACGAGTCACCAAATTTCTTTGTGCGAGATGGAATGTTAGAGACTGTAAATTGGTGACTCCGCAGAGCAGCACGCGTACTCCTATGGAGGAAGGGAGAAGGAGGGATGAGGTCAAAGAGTTCTTCAGAGCACTCGCCATGGTATAAACGGTAAAAGACGCTGAGTGACGCAATATCTCTACGCAATTGCAAAGGCTCGAGAGTTTTAGTGACCTCTGCATTGCCGATAATGCGCACAGCGCGGCGCTGCAATCTGTCCAAGGCATCGAGAAGGTACTTTGCGGAGCCGTCCCAAAGGTGAGAGCAATACTCCACGCAAGACCGCACCTGTGTCTTGTACAATAGACACAACTGATCAGGCGTGAAGAATCGCCGCACCTTGTTCAGGACACCGAGTTTACGTGAGGCATTTTTAATCACGGTTTCGATGTAGTCCTTTTGGTTCAGATCGCAGCGGATATCCATACCGAGCATGTTAATACTGCTCTGCAGGCCTAGAGATGTACCCTGAAGAGAGGGAAGGGGAAGGAATGGCGACTTTTTCGCTGTGAACGCGCACACCTGTGTTTTCTTGGCATTGAACTCCACCAGATTATCGGAGCCCCATTTAGAAATGAGGTCCAACACCCGATCGAGCTCAATGACAAGATTTGCTCGCTTCATTTCGGTGTCTACCCGCCCGGCCGGCCGTTGGGTGCCCGTTATATCACCCATGCACTGTGCTATCATCTGCATAGCAATGAATGTTTCCAAGAGGAAGCATGTCATTGATATGCAGAAGGAACAGCGTGGGGGATAGAACGGAGCCTTGAGGAACACCAGCGTTCACTGATATGAACCGCGAAGCGCATCCATCCGAAAGGACACGGATTCTACGCTCATGCAGGAAGCTGGCAATCCAGGTACAGAACTGAGCGGGCAAACCGTATGCCGGGAGCTTGGAGAGAAGAGCTTTGTGCCAGACCCGATCAAAAGCCTTGGCTATGTCAAGGCTAACTGTCAGTGACTCGCCACGCTTGTCAATAGCCTCACCCCAGAGATGTGTGACGTACGCTAGAAGATCACCCGTTGACCGTTTTGGCCGAAACCCATATTGACGATCGTGAATTAGGGAGTGATCTTCTAGGTATCGAATAAGCTGTTTGTTCAATATTCGTTCTAGGATCTTACACAACACTGAAGTTACGGCTATAGGGCGGTAATTAGTCGGATCTGACCGATCTCCTTTTTTAGGGATCGGTTGCACATTAGCTTCTCTCCAAGATTCCGGCACACAACCCGAAGAGAGCGAGAGACGGTACAGACGCGTTAACACAGGGGACAACTCCGCTGCACACATTTTCAGAACTATTGCTGGGATGCCATCAGGACCGTTAGCTTTCCGGACATCGATTGACTGCATTTCCGCACGGACATCACACTGCCTGATTTTAATATAAGACATTGTGTGGCCACAGTGAGGAATTGAGGGTGGCTGTGCATCACAGTCATCGATCCGGGAGTTAGCCGCAAAGAGTTTGGCCAGGAGATCGACCTTTTCCTGCGGCTTGTGAGCTAAAGTTCCGTCAAGACATCTCAGTGGTGGCAGCGAGGGTTGGCAGAAGTTGGATTGCACGGCTTTGGCCAGACGCCAGTAGCTACGGCTGCCCGTAGGATGCGTCAGGAGTTCTTGGCCTACTCGTGCAACGCGCTGGGCATCCGCTCTAATGTAGGCCCTCTTACACGACTTGGTGGCATTATTATAGGCTGCTTTTAGCGAGCGAGTTTCGGGAGCCCCATGAGCTTTACCTCTGATCCAAGCGCGGTATGCCGTCTGTTTGCTCTCAACAGCGCTGGCACACTCGCGATTGAACCAGCGGTTGCGTCTGCCTTTGCTGATGACATAGGAGTGTGGAATATAGTATTCCATTCCTAATACTATGTCATCAGCAACGGCAGTGGCGCTAGCGGTCGGGTCCTTCGCACTAAAGCAGCGCTGCCTCCAAGGGACGGATGCAAAATACTCCCGCATCCCGTCCCAGTCTGGCCAAATCTGGCGTTTCGAAACCGCTGTTGGCGGGCGCGATGCCAAGGGCACTGTGCTGGATATCAAACAGTGATCCGAGGCACCTAAAGGAGCTCGAATCTCCACCCGGTATCCAGCTGGGCGACTCGTCACCAGAAGGTCGAGTAAGGAGGGCGCATGGCCAACTATGTCTGGGATCCTGGTGGGCTGGTTCACCAGTTGCGTCAGGTCATGCGTGAGAGCGAATGCGTGGGCAGTTCTACCAGCATGGTCTGTTTTGGAGGAACCTAGCCACAACTCATGGTGGGCGTTGAAGTCCCCCAAAAACACCAGTTCCGCCGATGGAAACCGCTCCTGCGCATCATCTGCTACCCGACTAAGATGTTCAATTAGTCGAGTTGTCTCCATGTCGCCGTTATGGGATCGGTAGACGCAGACGTAGACACAGCAATGAGAGCCTAAATCGACGTGTACAACTAGGAGGGAGAAGGAAGGGTCCTCCAGACAGCGCAGACGGCGACAGCAAACATCCGCCCGAACGAATAAGCAAACTCCGGCTTTGGCTTTGAAGGATTCTTCAAGCACAAAGCCGGGATAGTTCAGGTAGGTGGTGTCAGCTGGGCGGATTATTTGCGTCTTCGTCAGGAACAACATTGCTGGCCGAGCCGTCTCAAGATGGTGGTGGACGGCATTGAGGTTTGCATGGAGTCCGCGGATGTTAGCGAACTCCACCTCAAACGGTAAGGTTTTGGTGGGGGTGTGCACCGCTGTAGTACCAGTTTTGTTGTTAGGTGCTGTCATTTTAGAAGTGGAAAGAGAGAGGCGTGAATCGAGAAAATGATGCCGCGATGCGAATGATCAAAGTGTGGTGGCCTGTTTCCCCAGGAATTTGCCCACAGACGAGTATTATTAACCTGCCGAACGGAAGGGCCCCCGAACCCCCCCGGGAATGGCCGCCGGGACCCCACCTTCCGGTCACCAACCGGCACGACGGACCACCCCGAGATTATGCGTGGCATGGTGAGGCAGCCTCACGAGCTGGTTAGGCTCGCTTGGGCCCCTGTACTGTGCCACGGGCGGCCAGCGGGACAACCGTTTCTACGGGTCTCCCTGGTCGGCAGGTTAACGAAGTCCTCCTGGCACTGGTTTGACGGAAGCCTCCACAGACCAAATACATCGCAGCATCATCCTCTCGAGCTCCGGTTATACGCTGGCTGATCCCGAAACGCGACCGACAAGCAGTCACTTGACGGGTTTTACACCATGCGTACGGTGGTCACCAACCAGACGGGTCAAGCCCTACCACCAGTGGAGCAGATCATCGCTCGAAAGAGTCCGTTAGTCGCTTCTTACGACACCCACCGGACGGAGAGAGGGGCGGCGATTGGTATTCTTTCTCCGTCACCGCACGGTAAATGATGCTAATCTGATGATGGAGCTGGAAGGTGGCCATAGAAATTTCACAATGAAACGACACAACCTCATCGAGTTTGGGCTCGTTTGAATCGTCTTGACGAGTAGTTTGTCTTTCAATGGTAACCAGGGTCTGATGATGGAGCTGGAAGGTGGTCATGGTAACTCTGTTATGAAACGACGCAACTCCATCGAGTTTCGGCTCATTTCATTGGTCTTGACGAGTAATTTGTTTTTAGATGGTTACCAGGGTATGATCTGATGATGGAGCTGGAAGGTGATCATAGGAACTCAGTAAAGAAACGACGCAACCCCATCGAGTCTCGGCTCGTTTGATTCGTCTTGACGAATACTTTAGTGCTAGATGGTAACCAGTGTCTGATGATGAGCAGGAAGATGGCCATGGAAACTCAGTAATTAAACGACATAACCCCATCGAGTATGGGCTGGTTTGATTCGTCTTGACGAGTACTTTAGTGCTAGATGGTGAGCAGGGTCTGATAATGGAGCTGGAAGGTGGTCATAGGAACTTAATAATTAAGCGACATAACCGCGTCGAGTTCGATTTGTCTTAATGGGTGAACCGTTTTTAATTGATATGTAAAGTTATTGAAATAATACTAAAAAGTTAAAAATAAAATTAAAAGAAAAAAATACTTTTCAAAAACAAGCTTTTATTATTGTTCTTGTTAATAATAATCTTCTATTAACATAATGCAAGCACAATGTAGTCACTTGTTACGCTCGTCTGCAGTTAACATTGACATGTCTTATCCTGTACGTAAGTTTAGATCCTTAATGATAACCGAATTTAAAGATTGCCTGGAGGGGCCACAAACACAAGGTGATTGATACAAAATCGGCTTGTGGTTTCTTTATTAAATCTTGTAGTTCTTAAGTAGTTTGTTTGTGTGAATGATAGTGTGTGCATAGTAATGCACACACTATCATTCACATCATGCTTCCTAATAACTCTAATTTAGTTTATGCATGTCGTGGCAACCTCTAATTAAGACAGCGCCTTAGAATGTAACCCAATATCTGTTGTTTTATAAATGTACATGGTGTTTGTTTTGTTGGTTGTCCTTAAATAAATAAATAGAATAAAAAATTTAAAAATAATAATTTAAACCTAAAAAGAAAAATATCATTATATAGGGTTCAACAATATCAATAAGCGAACATTTAAGGGAGCATCTATACATCACACTGAGCATGCTCACCAAATTTGGTCCAAAACTATAGGCTTGTTACCGAGATAATCAATAAAACATATTTAACCAAAAAATACACCCTTTCCAAACCGTACAGCTGTACTACACGCACACAAAGATAGCCGAACATGCACACTAAACACGGAGCACACTGAGCTATCTTTTTACTGACGCTTGCGTGCGTGTTAGTAAAGATACAGCATGTTTCATGATGTGCATTATTTTAATTGATTTAGTTTGTCGGAAAACATAACTTTGAAAAATCACTATAACTGGAGCCCATTTTTTGTCATTGTATTTAGAATGATGTATAGATACCGCCCTTAAACGTTCGCTTATTGATTTTGTTAGACCCTGTATAGGTACCTACAATACAACCTTTAACTAAAATTAACCATATTCGTCTACGTCACAATAATCCCATATCATAAGTAGGTACATACCTATTAGACATTTTTATTAAACCATAAAACTTTACACCTTGTATTAAATCTTTGTGTTTTTATTACATGCCCATTTTTTTATAAATAGAGTCTGGCTAACGAAAGCTGAACCTCGTAGTTATTTGATTGGCAACACTTTGTCTCTATGTGTGTCTATCTGAGGTGTCATTTCATATGTCAAGCTTTCGTTGGGCAGGCTATTCTGTGGGCAGGCTATAGAAGTGTGTTACATTGTGATTGCAAAAGAAAAATAATGAAGGTGTAGTTATGCTAAAATAATGTTCTATAATGTTCCATCACAATGTAATGCGCTTTTTTATAAAAAATTGGGTATGTGATAAAAACGCAAAGATTTAATACAAGGTGTAAAGTTTTATGGTTTAATGAAAATGTCTAATAGGTATAAATGTCTAATAGGTATGTACCTACTTACAATATGGGATTATTGTGACGTAGACGAATATGATAAATTATCGTTAAAGGTTGCAATGTAGGTTTAAATTGTTATTTTTAAATTTTTTATTCCGTTTATTAACAAGAACATAATAAAAGCTTGTTTTAAAAAGTATTTCTTTCTTTTAATTTTTTTATTGTTTGTTTTATATGGAATCTAGAAAGCTTATTATGATGTTGAATTATTCTTAATATTAATTTCGTTATGTTTAGCATTGGTCGAAAAAGGTATCAATGTGTAAAGAAGTTAAGATATACATCTACATTAAGAAATGCAAATATAGCAAGGTATTTCTTGCCATTAAGGCATATAGTATTCTAATCCTAACTAATGTTTGGCCTCGTTTGACTCTTACCTCGTTTGACTCGTAATAATAAATCTGAAATAAAAACTCTACCTTTCTATTGCTTTTTCACACCTAAACCATTCGATCGATTTAATTGAAATTTGGCAAATAGGTAGTTCTGTTTTATGTTGTTTTATACTCTCATGTAAATTGTAATTAATTTTATTCTAAACTAAGCTATAATTTTTATCTAAAACGAAAAACGTC
The DNA here is from genome assembly GCA_963921215.1 of Scoparia ambigualis. Taxonomy (NCBI): domain Eukaryota; kingdom Metazoa; phylum Arthropoda; class Insecta; order Lepidoptera; family Crambidae; genus Scoparia; species Scoparia ambigualis. The sequence goes on from OY992504.1 coordinate 5,580,469, forward strand.
TTGGCTATATAAAGGACTAGGTAAATAAAAAAAAATGTTTTTAACAAATATTCACATACTAGACCCATGGCACACTAAAAATGTGCGGGTATAGCGATAACAAATTACTCCATAAAAAATATAAACTTGGGAAAAGTATCAAAATCGCTTGGTCGTAGTTTTAACACAGTATTGTGGGTGGACTCGTGACCTTCAATGAGTTGTCGGGCGGGACGCTTAAAATACCTATTCTCGCAGAGTGGAAATTTGTAATAGGGCTCTTAAGAGCTACCTATCTAAAAGAAATTTTATTAAAAAAAACATAAAACGTTACCCATAGTATAGACACAGGCGCCATCTAGTGAATACCAACCGAGTGCACGAGTTTGTCACCCGCGCTGTCATCGTCATTCGAATTTAGAGCTTTTTTGCAAAATTAATATATATGGGGCCAGCATGTAAGGGAAGGGAGGGATCTTGATATAAATCTCTTCGGATGCAACGTCTCGTACAATGGGCGATTTTCTGACAGCCCAAATTAAAAAGTAAAAATTAGTTCAAAAACACCCGATAGATGTCGTTTTATAAAAGCCGTAGGGCTGTAATAAATTCTACACTTTTACTTGTCTACCAAAAGAATAAAAAAATAGTAAGTCCTTACCTATTTATATTCAGGACATCCAGAACCTATTTCTATTTTGGAATAGAATAAATATTACGCAGCCATACACGTGCTCTTCATGAAGCCGCCTTTTACCATGCGCCATACTAATCTATGCTAAGCGCCATCTATGAAGTCATTTACGAACCAAGTTTGTTTAACCATCAATGGGCGATTTTCCGAGATCAAAAAAAAAAAGGTTCGTAAATGACTTCATAGATGGCGCTTAGCATAGATTAGTATGGCGCATGGTAAAAGGCGGGTTCATGAAGAGCACGTGTATGGCTGCGTAATATTTATTCTATTCCAAAATAGTAACTTACTATTTTTTTATTCTTTTGGTAGACAAGTAAAAGTGTAGCATTTATTACAGCCCTTAGGTAGGTACGGCTGGCGGCCGGCTTTTATAAAACGACATCTATCGGGAGTTTTTGAACTAATTTTTACTTTTTAATTTGGGCTGTCAGAAAATCGCCCATTGTACTTCGACGTTGCATCCTCGAGATTTATATTCACAAGGTAGATGTTTAGAACACAAATTTTGCGAAATAATTTAAGTACCTATATGATTTAATTCAACTATTATAATTGAGTATTTACGAGTATAACCGATTAAATATAATTAGGTACCATATTAGTACAAACCAATATGTTAAATTATAATGAATGTTAAGCTAGAAATTAATCAATGTAAATAGCCGCTGCAAAGGCATATAAGTCATTCTCAATGGTAAGGGGTCGATTGTAAAACCGTGCAAACACCAGAGAATTACCAGTCCATCCTGCAGTTATTGAAAGGCCTTTTCTGTTTGCTGCCGAGGTGGACGTGGACGCGTGTCTTACACGTGTGTGCTGAGAATAAAGAAGTGTCAATACCGCTGTTAAATAGGGTGTTTTTAAACTAACGACCTAATGTAGAACTAGTTGCATTATGAATAGGCTTCAGGTGAGCAATAAACTTTCCGTTCTAGGTTTATCTCTGTAAACTTTAGTCATATCTAAGTAGGACAGTAATGTTTTTGCAGGGCAGATCTCAATCTTATTTCGAAAAAATGGTATAAATAAACAAGGCGGTCGTCGCCCTGCAGCAGATGTTTTAATTTAATCATTCACAATGGTTTCGACATAGTTATTATTTATTTTTAAATTAGAAATTCGATAACGTCTGTACTCGTTGTGCGGTTGACAATGCGAGCAGAGTTACTAATTTTTTAGTAATAAACTCCAGAGCAAGTTCCTCATTTGGATATAAATTACTAAGGTGATCGATTACAATCATTGGATCTCACGTCTCCGAATATTTCGGATGACTAGGTTTAGTCCTGTAAATACCTTTAAAAAATCGAACAACTAAATCAGCTTCACTATAACGTTTGCCCTAAATAGCTAGAGCAGAACGATGCATATTTAATGAACTACAACCAATTTTTACTGTCAACAGTTGACCGTAAGGAATTTTGATAGAATTGGAAGTGGGAGTTATAGAAATAAACTTTATTAATATCACAATAACACCACCATTTCGTAAAAGCGACATTGTATTGTTTTAGTGAGGATGTAGACAATGAGGAAATCATCACCTCGATGGTTTCATTACATAACGATTGTCTTTGAAATGCTTTTCTGATAATTTGTATGCTACCAGGATAAGTTTCTTGCAAAGGGGGTGCTGGGTCCTGAAAGGTGATAATAACATATCGTCACTTGGGCCGAAGTATATTGGTGGTGAGCTACTGAGCTAAGTAGGGGATACCAGGGTTGACTCGGCCAATACGATACGACTAGTACACCAGTGGCTTCGTCGTTAATTATTTTCCTGAAGCATTTTAATATAAGCGAGAAAGGTGGAAAAGCATAAAAATAAAATATAACCCAATTTAAGGTGAATGCATCTATTTCAAAGGCATAGGGGTCTCGTTGCCATGAGACATATTTATTGCATTTATAATTTTGGTAAGTAGCAAAGAGATCTTTAAGAGGTGTCCTAAACGATTGAACAATTTTTTCGAACACAGGTGCCGACGTTTGCCATTCTGTATCGATATTCATACGCCGTGACTCCTTATCCGCCTCGAAGTTATCTTTAGATTTTATGTAGGATGCAAAGACAAATATTTTGCGTTTCTCGCACCATTGCCATAGACGACAAGTGATATTATTTAAAGGAACTTATTGTACTCCACCCATTCTATTGATATTTATTTGTTCAAGAATGCGTTTTCGTTTTCCTATTGGCAATTGCAAACACATATTTTCTGAATTTAATTCAAAACCGAGAAATTTTCTAATCTTTTATGATTCCAAGCTACTCTTTTTGAAGTTTTTATCAAAGCCTAGATTTTGTAATGAACAAACAGTTTTGAGAACAAAACTTTTACATTCTTCATAAGAATGGCCAAGGCACAAGATCTAAATATATTAGAATTAAAAAACCTCTGTTTCTAAGATAAATTCGGTAGATAGACCGGTTTCATGAGTTTCGTAAAGACATAATAAGGTGCTGAACTAAGTCCAAACGGTAGGCACTAAAATTCATACGTATTACTTTTGTGTCCCAAAAATTTGAACCTTAAATACTTTTTGTAGTTTTCATCAATAGGAACTAAAGAAAAAATACGCGTCTTTGATATCAACATTGGCCATATAACTGTCTAGGAACAATAATTTGCTTGCTGTCCGTATGTTCTCCATTTTAAAGTGGTATGAGGCGACAGCTTTATTCTATGATTTTAGGTTCAAGATAAATCTGGACGATCCATCACTTTTAGGTGTTAAGAATATGGGAGAAATAAATTGGTCTTTGACATCCTCTCTTAGGCATATTCTGCCGTCATAATTTAAAAGGGCACATCTAACATTTTGCAAATCGGGAGAAAAACGGGTTTGAAAAATTTCTTTGTTTTCGGCGAATTAATTTGATAGTATCCTGTTTGTCGGAAATGCATGAATGAAAATAGTAGCATCGATATGAGTTTTACAAGATTATTTTATTACAAGTTTTTATTTTAATGTCATATAATTAATAATCTTCATTTTCCTTTTCAACGTAACAGAAAAAAATTGAGTAACAACATTAATATTACATATAAAAGGCATAATTAACCAAATGCGACTTTTCATTCTAACATTTAGTGAAAAGAAAATTAAATATTACAACACAAAGGCACATTTATACAATTGACCCTTCTCATTCTAGCTTAACTAAGCCGTTTAACTACCGAGTTTCTATGGCCACCTTCCGGTTCCGTCATCAGATCAGCTCCATGTTATAATAATTTTGCATTGTCATCCGATTTACACATGCATGCAAAATTTCAGATCAATCGGTAACCGGGAAGTGGATCAAATTTAACTTGCAAGATTTGATTACAGACCAAATCGGGACTGGTGAAACTAAATAAAAGCTTAAAATAATAAATATTTTCGTACAAATACCTAATACCTATATGTCTTGAGGGGGGATCAAACCCGCAGCCTTTGGGTAGTAAGCAGATATATCTAGCACTGCACCAGAATGGTCGCCAAAGCACATTTCAATTAATGAACCACACATATAAGTAGATAGGAAGTCTCTCGTATCATATGCCTACGTATGGGGCCACAAAGTTAAGAAAGATCACGCGTGCTCATAAAAAATATATGTAATACAAAATACTTAAACAGTGGAGAGATAACTTTTTAAGCACTAACATTAAACCGTAGAAATGAGTACATTTATAACGGAATTTCTACGAAATACTAATGATACGTTAGCTAGTTAGTACGTAGATCAAAATTAAGGAGGTAAGTTGTACAATGAAGTATTTTCATAGTAAATCACAACTAAACCATCAAATATTTCGAAGATTACAAGTCAGCAAAGCAAAACAGGCACAACTGACGCGATTTGCTTCGTAACTCAGCCCCCTCACCTCACCTCTGTTCAAAAATGTTTGGTAGCAAAGGCATAAGTGCCAGTTGTGACTTTTCTTTTAAATTGAATGTTATGTTAAAGAATCAGTTAAGTTTTAAATGAAAGGGCATATTTGCCACATATGCCGTTACAATTTGAAGTTGGTCAAATATGCCTTTACTATTTATAAATTTTTATTCATTTGTGACCTTTTGACGTAATGTAAGCTAGATGTGCTCTTTCTACGTACTATCACAGAAAAAATGGCTCAGTTGTGCCCTTTTTGCTTTATGTACTTTTGGTTTATCGTGCTTCTAAAATTTACAAAAAATATGAGCAGATAGGCCTTTTTCTCCTGATTCCAAATATGTATATAACTCAATTTTAATAAAAATGTTAGATATGCCCTTTTTCCTAATGACGGCAGTATTACTCCTGACTGGAACAAGTCAGATATAGCTGTGATTAACTTACTTATTTCAGCCGAAGAAAAGTTAGGAGTGAATAGGTTCAGTAGCTTGCTTTACAGTATTATTAAATGGTATTTTGTAACCCGTAACGTACTGTCAGACTACCGGGTCATTTGCGATTAAACACCATGTGTCAACAAAAAAAAAATTATACCACCAGCGTGTAAGGTTACCTTGGTTGTTATTTACGCAACATCGGTCTGTATGACGGTCTCACTGCTGTCGTGGTGTGATAGCGGGCGGACGTCGGTGCTTGCGCTGATCGCCTCCGAGGTGGATACGGGAATCTTTGCTTGCTCCCACCCGGCCTGGCAACCCATGACCTTGTTGCTTGGATGGGTCTTGCCACATTCCCTGCTGGGCGACGTAGTTCTTAGTGAAGTTGACGGTCCAATGTTGTTAGTATTCCGTATTTGCAAACCAGATTTTTCAGCGGCCTTAGCAGCTTCTATTTTTTTCTCCCAAATTTTCTCCAAAAGAGTGTGCGTCTCTTTTAACATCTTGTGTCATTGACAAGAATTTTTTATCAAAAGTAGGCAGGTAGTGTAAGCATTTTTCTATTCATGGTATTTTCATAATGTAAATGCAGCATAATTTGGCCAACTTCAAACAGGTATCCAAGTTGTTGCTAACAGTTCTTTTTTTTATAATCTTTGTTCATACCATCTATGAGGATTTCCCTAGCGTTTAGAGACCTCTTCTGGTATTTTGGGTCCCAATGGTACCTCTTTCACTTTAGAAACTCCAAGAACGTCAAGAAAATCCGACAATATTGGATTTATAACTGGCAACTCCTCTGCTGCGCTTGGATTATTACGACTAGGTATCCCTAGCGTCCTGGATAGTCTGGGTAAGATCCGGTCTGTGTACTTGTGCTACGGTCATGAACTTAGATTAAAACAAAAAGGGAAGATACGGCATTAGCGTCTCGTGAGTAAGCCGCAAGGAGTTAGGCCTAAAGGCACAATTTCACTTCAGTCGCAATTTGATTTCAATTTTTTAATTTCAATATTAGATTTATATACGTCCGTTATTTAAGGTTCTTTATTGAAATCGGAGTCACTATGCCTTGTGGTAGGCGAGAAGCCTCGCGCAAACGAAGTCATTTGAAAGGAATGATCAAAGAATAGAATTGCCGTAATCGCGTCACAGCATAGGGTAGGTACCCGTAATATCGATCGTAATCGCGTCACGATACTAGATTTCCTATCCCCTCACCTGATGATCTCCTCGACGTGCCTACCAACTGTCATCCCGACTTTGATGTTAGGCACGCAAAGCCTAGCCTCTCACCTGATGACGTTGCCGCGCGCGCAAGTCCGAATTTGATAGGGGTATGACGCGGCGTAATTTGATACGGGTACTTGAGTTGTTAAGTGGTTTTTGTGGACTTCCTTTTTATAAACACCACACATATTGTATATCGTTGGATTCCTAGATAAATTATCTTCAATATTATGGCGGTTTGATTAAAAAATATTGTACTATGATCCAACAGTATTCGAGTGAAGGAAGGAATATTACTTCTGACTTTCCTATGGAATAAAAAAAAATTAAACGCGATAAGGGTATCTTTTTCTTCTTTATATGTAACCTCTTACTACATAGTAGATAATAATATATAAAAAATATAGTAATAATAATATATAAAAATGTTTACAACTTTTCATAAAAAAATGTAAAGTAAAACAACAATTTCCGCATCGAGTGTTTTTTTATTTTATTTTTGATTTTTTTTAAATAGATCTTTTCGAAGTAAGTCTGTTTTTATTGACGTTAATTCAAACTAGACAGCTAGTGCTGCCAACCGATACAAGCCGCAGACACTAAAAACTCAAAACGAAGTAGAAAACAGACTTGAAATACGGTAGGCTTTTCGTGCCTAACATCAAAGTCGGTATGACAGTTGTAGGCACGTCGTGGTTATTCATCAGATTCATAAGGTGGCCGCGTCATAACCCTATCAAATTCGGACTTGTGCGCGCGGCAACGTCAACGTCATCAGCACTGACCGTAATCACGTCACGGTACTACATAAGTGTGCAGTATGTTAGGCGGAACTGTAAGATTTTGTAGAAACCACTTGCACACAAAAAAACACTCCAATAAAAAGATTAGTAAAAAATAAAATAGAATGTAGGTACTGCCTCGCGCAAACGCAGCATCATTTGCAAGGAATGACCGAGGAATATAATTGCCGTAATCGCGTCACAGCATAGGGTAGGTACCCGTAATATCGATCGTAATCTCGTCACGATACCATATTGGGTTGACTTTTGAATCGAGTCGCCTGAATTTGAAGAAACTAACATTGTGGAGGGGGGTCTATGGGGTTCTTAAATAAAGGTTTATTAACATTTTAGCTGCCGCCGTTGCGTTAAAATATAAAAAAACCACTTGAAAGTTTTGTCAAAATCGGCTATAATCACGAAAAATTACACGTTTTTAGGTTATACAGTACCATAGCAACAGAACCGAAGCGGGGACACGGGGGGGCGCAGCCCCCCCGCGAGGGGGGCAAAGGCCCCCGCCATGAAAAAAAGTCTCAAGAGTTGAGTTGATTTTTTTTTTTTTTTTGTAGCAGCGTTTCATAGTACTATACTAGAACAGTGAAGCTTTCGGTTTACTTCGCTGTCCAGCAGTGTGTTTTAGTTTTTGGGCTATGTTTTAATTTGGGGCTAATGTGATTTGGATAAGGTTATTTGTTAAAATTTTTAATCTCGGTTACAATATGAGTAACAAGGTTATGGAATGTGTCAATGGTGTCCTGTTTGGTTATAATTTCGTTCAGTTTAAAGGGGTCAATTTGGTAAACATTCGAGCAAATTATGTGGTTCGTCCGCATGGCGGCAAATCGGGGGCAATGTTGGGTAAGATGTTTGTAGGACTGGGGCGTTAAAGAGTCGCAGGGACAAGAGTCCTCTGTAAGGATCTTAAAGCGGTGCAAATATTCTTTATGCCAACCATGGTTGGTTAGCAATTGGGTGATGGCGAATTTGGGGGTGACTAGTGATAGGTATTCCTTTAGGTCAGCATAGGATGGAAGAAGAGTTTTTGTGTAAGCACAATGGTTTTGGTCGGTGTAGAATGCTTCAGAGGCAGCTAGACATTTTTGTTTGTTTAGATATTTGATGTGACTTATGGGGATGTGATAGTAGTCAAGGGTACGGTGGAGATTTGCTGCACTCTTGGCCTCAGCATCCGCTGCTTCATTACCGTCAAATCCAACGTGAGCCTTAACCCACGCGAACTCGACGGTAATCCCGGATGTTCGGGCATTGTGAAGGTGGCGGTGGATGCGTGCGGCAAAAGCGTTATATGAGTTGGGGTTCTCTAGTTCTGTGAGTGCGGATTTGCTGTCAGAGAGGATGATATGATCCGAGTGTCCGCTGGACAGGATGTATTCACAGGCCCTGCAGATGGCTAGCATCTCAGCTTGGAAGACGGAGCAACGGTCGTGGAGTTTAAATTTCTTGACCGTCGTTCGCTTTCCAGAAGGATCGAAAGTGACGAAGGCAGCTCCGACTCTGTCGTCGTGCCGGCTGCCATCGGTGTAAATTTTCCAAAAATTGTTACTGGAAATCAATGCTAGGTCATCGTTAGTAAAGATTTCCTGGTATTCGATGCCCTGGCGTATTGAAGGGTGCAACATCTGGGATGGTGGACAGAGAGACTCAATGGGTAGGTCCTCCGGAAGGGACGAGGAGGTACCCTTAAGCTTAGAAGTCTCAATGTCAGCCACCGCAGTGACCCTCGCCGGCAGAGGTGTAAGTTGCGCCAGCGTGATAGAAGCCGCCGTACTGACAGTACGGAAGCCCTGAATGATTTTTATGGCGAAGAGTCGCTGCAGTGACAGAAGTCGTTGAGCGACGTACTTATTTCGAACAGCAGTAGACCAGATTCCAGCGCCGTAACACACGATTGGCTCGATAACGTGGTTGTAAATGATTTTAACATTTTCCGGATGTACACCCCAAGTGGGGCGGATAAACTGTGAGAGCTTGTTATACAGAGATTTAGCCTTCTCGGTGATATATTCCACGTGTTTGCAGAATCGGAGTTTGTCGTCAATGATGATGCCAAGGTATTTGATGTGTGAAACGGGCTGCAGTGATTGATTACCTATGTGAATTCTACAGATTTGGGCTTGTAGTGTAAAGAGGATGAGTTGAGTTTTGTCTGGCCCAAACTCCAGCTTAACACCTTCGCCCCAGCTGAAGATTTGATCCAAAGCGATGTTGACTGAGCGTTCTAATTGTGGGACGCGTTTGTGATGGGCGATGAGAAGTAAATCATCGGCGTAGGCCTGCAGGCTGCATCCGTCCGGCAATGGCATGTTCAGGACCTCATCTAAAATGAGATTCCAGAGGGTTGGGCCAATGACGGAGCCCTGGATGCAGCCGCGGGACATTAACTTATGGACCTTGGCGTCGGCAAAGCAAATCTGCACTTCTCTATCGTCGACATAGTTTAGAAGTAAGGTGTATAGGTTCCTAGGGCAGTGGCTGTCACGTAACCGCTTAAATATGGCCGGCCACCATGCCCGGTCAAACGCGGCTTTTATGTCTAACGATACAGCAAGCACCTGCTCCCCGTTAGCTTTGGCGGTTTTAACAATATCCAGAGCGCTGTGGATGGCGTGAACGGTGGAGGTCTGGGTCTTAAAACCGAACTGCTTTTGGGAGTAAGAGTTATTGGCATTCATGTGATGATTAAGGCGGTCTGTTATAAGGCGCTCGAGCATTTTGCCATACACATTGATGAGACCGATGGGTCTGAAGCTGGAGAGGCTTGTGTAATTATCCTTGCCAGGTTTTGGTATAATCTTGGCCACGGCCATCTTCCAGGTCTTGGGGAAGTGAGATAGGCGTAGGCAGCAGTTGACCAGGCCAAGAATCTCCGCTGGAAACCACTGCGCGACCCGGAGGCAGATGTCAGCTGTTAGGTGGTCCAGTCCGGGTGCCCTTTTATGGTTCATACCCTTTAGAGCCTCAATGATTTCCTCGTAGGAGAAGGGAGGATCAGCAGGAGTTGCAATGGGTTTGGGCATCTCTGACCGAAGCCTGGTCTGCTTTTCAGAGAGGTCTTGGGTATCGTCGGGGTAAAACCTGTTGAGGAGCGCCCGGGCGGTGTCGGCCGAGTTACGAGTGTAAGTTCCATCGTCCATTTTAAGGGTGGCAGGAGCCTGTGTGAGTGGTCTCGTCTTGATGATGCGGTTCGTGACCGACCAAACGTCCTCCTTCTTCTGACGGCCGCAGAAATTGCGGAAATGTTCTGTTGAGGCCGCGCAGAAGGCATCCGAGTAAAGTCGTCTGAGTCGGTCACGTTCCGCAACAAGATCACCAAGAGGCCGGTGGCGTCGGGCTGCATTGCTTAGTTTGTGGTGGTTGCGAATGACGTCCCTTTTGAGATGTTCTAAGTCTTCGTTCCACCATGGGGCACGACTTGGAGGTCCAGAGGATTTGTGGAGCATTTTATCGCATGCGCGCTGTATGGCAAATGTAAACCCATCAGTATAAGCGTTGAGTTGCGCTGTGCTCATAGATTCAAAGCCAGGGGCGGGTGGGAGGTGTAGACGCACCTCGAAGATAAATTGGTCCTTGATGTCATCCCACTTGACCGAGCTGGTATTGTAAAGGAATGTGGAAGTTTTGACGGACTTGGTTGGTAGGTGAGTGCCAATTCCGAGGGTAAACCTGATAACATTGTGGTCAGGAGAGATACAGATATCTCTGTCAACATGCCAATCGGTGACCTGGATGCGTGAAGAATCACTGACTAGGGTAAGGTCAATAATCGAGCTGCGAGGTACGCCGTGAGTAACAGTCTCGAAGGTTGGGGTGTCACCAACGTTGCATACCGTCAAATTGTTGGCACTCATTAGATCAACGATTGTATCCCCCCTGGGAGTGTTGGATAGTGATCCCCATAATCGATGCCAGCCGTTGAAATCCCCACAGATGACATGGGAAGAACCGGCCGTCTTCTGCAAGAACATTTCGAGTCTTCCCAGAGTGTTACGGTCATCTGAGCTGGGTTCAACGTAGACGGCGATTAAATATGTCTTGCGGCCTGAGCGATCCTTGGTTTGAACAATAGAGAGGTTAGATGTGGAGTCTTCGGCCATACCAAGAGAGCTGAAGAGTTTGTCTTTGACAAGGACGGCAGCCTTGACTGGGGGGTTGGTGCAGAACTGGTGGATGGTGTATCCGGGAATAGTTCTGATGGTGCCGATATTGGCGGTGTACGGTTCGCTAATAAACGCGATGTCGCAGTCCGTATTGACAAGGTGGAGCTTCAGTTCATGGAACGCGTTCCTGCCGCGTCCAAGATTGATGACAGTGCAGTTGTATTTAGGTTTGCGAGTGTAGCTATTTTCCGTGGGAGACCTACGGGCCATAGTTGGTTCGTGAGCGTACTTTTTCGATCATATGGGAAATTCGAGGACATGAGTTGGATGTTGCACTGTGGTCGCACTTGGAGCGGGAGTTGGTGTTCTTATTGAACTCAGTGCAGTTGTGACACTGTGCTCTGTTCGGGTCCTTTCGATCTGGACAGTTACGAAATTCATGTCCGGAGAGGGCACAATGAGAGCAAAGAATGCTGTCACGGTTACACCGTGCCTTAGTATGACCGAACTGGAGGCATTTGTAACACTGGAGGAGTGGTACGTAGTCCTCCACGTGCACCCTCTGGTGGTCGAGATTGAGTTTGGTTGCTGATGTAATTGCCTTCCATACCGCGGGCGCAGCCATGAGAACCGCATTATAGAGGTTCCTGTTGCGGTTGGCCATCTTGAAGCGGAATGACAAGTCTTCATCCTTGGTCATCGCATTCTTGATACACTCGTTCTGGTGTCGAAGAATACTGACGAGGTCTTCAGCCGGTATTTCTTCCGACACTCCCTTTAGAATAACCATCGGGCTTAGGGATTTAGAGACTTCGGCCTGAACTGCGCTATCTGGGCGGTTAATTTTCTGAAGTGTCTCCTCCCGGTGCGCCACATTGTCATACTCGATCCGAATTTTATTATTCGACACATATTTTACGTTAGCGGGAGCATAGTTAGTGTCACGGAAGGAGACACAGTTCTTGAAGTTTTTGTGTGTGTCGGCGGAGCTGAGTACGTTACGTTTTGAGGACACTATTATTGCCGGTCTAGTCTTTTGGGTGGCAGGGGGGGGAATGTTTGCAGCCGATCTTTGGCTGCGAGCAATATCCGCAAACGTCTGTTTTTGAGCGGGTTCGGTGGTTTTGATTTTTGCCATTTCTTCTCTTACTGTCTGGCGAACAGTTTGACGAATGGCTTCTACAGTGGCGGAGTGGTTAACGGTGGTGGCGGGAGCAGAATATGGAACGACACTCGGATTGGAGGTTATGAGTGACCTTATCTCCTTAGTGCTACTAAGGACGCTGTCCTTAATAGCTCTGCGGAGGTTCCCACTGGATTTTATGTGAGAGTCAATAATTCCACAAAGTTCTGCTATCTTGTCAGCGATAGGGTTTGTTTCGGTTGAGACATTAGATGCCGATTCGACGGCTAAGGATGGCGTAGGAGTCCCATAGACGTGCGACTGGAAGACCGCCTCGTCGTCAGGCGAAGCCGTGTTTGTTAAGGTGAGCGCCTCGCGCTCGGGGTTTGGTCGAGTATTATTAGTAAAAGAGGCCATAAAAACTTTGGGTAATTATTCATTCTGGTGACGCCCCACCCTCCAGGAGCCCGCAACAGGGGAGTCGCATTTGCGACCCAGGGCATACCACCAGAATATAGCAGGAGGTCCGCAATTGGACGCTCGGACCGGGATCTTCCACGCAACGGTTGGGGCAAGAGTGATGAGATGTTCGACCAAAAACGCCTCCAACCTCGAGCCCGCCGCTGGTGTTGCCCCCCGGAACACCCACTCGCCAATAGAGGGTGAAGGTGGAACCACCGTTCCCCCTCGAAGCCGATTGATCTCTAGACGGCTACTCTAGGTACCGCCCGTGTGGCCGAAATCTGGGGCCAAAGACATGTGTTGTCAACGCTGGACTACCGCTGACTCAACGTCCAAGATCCCCATCTCCCAGCGTACGGGTCCCACCGCACGGCAAACACGGTGCCAAGTATTGATGGAAAACTTGGAAAACCCGGGTTGGTGTTATAGACTATCCTTGTCTTGACCCGAAGGTCCCCGTCCCCTCTCAGTGAGGGGTTACGAGTTGCCCGGCAGGCCCACCAGACGCCTTAGGCGCCTATGGGCAGGCACCGCCGCGCGAGTGGGAATAAGCCGGGTAAAGGGGGCTTATGCTAATCCCTGGCGCCCCTTCTGGGCGTCGAATCTTAGGCGGGGCCCCTTCTGGGCCCTGCATCTCCATGTGCGTGCCTACTTTGGGCCGTGCTACTCGCTGCTCCCTCCGAGCAGCTTTGAGAGAAGAAGAGTCTCGGCGGCGCTCCTTCTGAGCGCCGTCATTTGTAGGATAGGACCTCGGGTGTCGAACGTCGGGGTCGGGCTCTGAGAGCGTTGGGGGTCCCCGGTTGTAGACAGTTGGCGAGTGTAGCGGCGAGTGATGACCGTAGACGAATAGTGTTAGGGCCACGAAAGTCACGGGAACGCCGCCGTGAAAGTTGATGAGGAACATCGAGGATTGTTGATGAGCTTCGAGTCCCGATCGCCGAGCATCGAGTGCCGAGTGTCGAGGGTTAGTAGGGTGGTGATTGTGGGGGTCGGAGCCCGGGTCAGATATTGGTGTCCGAGTCGGGAACCGGGTTGCCAAGGAGGGCAAGGCGGGCTGGTGGAAGGCCGCGCTTTTTGTTGTGTGTAGCCTTGTAGTGTCCTGAATGGTCCTTGTGGTGTGTTGTATGTAATCTGTGTAGTTTGTTACCTGTTTGTTGTAGTGTGTGTTAGTTGGTAGTCTTGGCGGCGCTCCTTCTGAGCGCCGTCCTTTGTGGGATTTTTGTTCTGGGTTGGTGCGACCTCGGGTATCGAGTGTTGAGTGTCGGGCTCGAGGAGGGTCAGATGAACTCGGGAACACCCGGTGTGGTGTGACCGTGTGGCGAGTACCCGCGAGTTTTACCGTTAGCTAGTAGGGGATGGTCCACCCACGAACGCTGCGGTAGGGCCGCCGGGAAAGCTGCTTTCCCCACACCTTGGATTGTGTTATCGGGGGATTCTGCCTCCGAGTTCCGGGGGTCGGGTTTTGATTGCCGAGGTCGAGGGTTTGTAGGATGGTGATGGAGATTGTGGGGGTCGGAGCCCGAGTTGGAGCCAGATTCGTCGGCGGAATCTGGGCCTGAGTCGGGGTCTGGGTTGCCAAGGAGGTAAGGCGGGCTGGAGGAAGGCCGCGCGTTTTGTGTTATATGTAGCTTGGGTGTGATTTCTGTTTGTGGTGGGGCGCTTTTGCACTTTGTTTGTGTAGTAGGTGTATGTTGCCTGTTGTAGTGGGGCGCTTGCGGAAGCAAGCGCGAGTGGGGTTGGGCTTTGGTGTGGGCATGACCATACCTCCCCAAAAGCCCAAGGGTCGGAAGACCGATGTGTCTTGTATGAGGTGTCCCGTCCTGTGTTGTCAAGTGTTGTTTTGGATCTGTCTTTTGGAGGATTGCGTGCCCATTAGAGGGTGGGCATGCAGTTTTATGTTGTGCCGTGCGCGTAGTCGCGCGTGTGGCGGCGCGTGACCGCTTGCGGTCATAGGTTGGCACACGGGCGACGGGGTGACCGTCGCGGGTTAATCCCCCGTGGTATGTACCGCGACATCCACCTCAGCTTTCAGCTTCGGATTGAAGGGCCCCCAGGGGTTTAGTGGGTATTCCCCTCCGTCTCGCCCTCCCAGCCGGGACTTAGTCCTGGCAGCTGACCTGGAGCCTCTCTCCTTGTCAGTGGGTGTGGAAAGGCGGACGGGCGAGTCCCACATAACCGGGTGCCTCTTCAAGGCTCCGGTACTCGTAACGAGTTCCCCTGGGAAAAAAAAAAAAAAAAAAAAAGGTTAGTATGTTGACCAAAAACGCGCTAGCCGAGCGAGCGAAGCGAGCGTGCCGCGGGAGCGGCCGGCGAAGCACCAGAAACGACATTTTTGTAAATTTCCATATTTAAAAAAAAATTACATTACTTAAAAATTACTTGTCTGTGGCAGGAGGGGTAAGTGGGGGGCACTCCTTATTCCTCGCCTCCCCTTCCCCCACCAATTATGGCGACTCGATTCAAATTTTTTACTACGATACATAACCTCAAAACACAAAAATTAACATAACATAAAAAATACTTGTTGGCGGCAGGGGGGGTAAGTGGGGGAGTAATCCTCCCTCCTCCCCCTACCTTCTCCACCCCCACTCTACCCCCGATTCAGGCGACTCGATTCAAAAGTTTTACCATGTAGGTAACTACTGCCTCGCGCAAACAAAGAGTCATTTGGAAGGAATGACCGAAGAATAGAATTACCTTAATCGCGTCACAGCGTAGGGTAGGTACCCCTAATATCGATCGTAATCTCGTCACGATACTAGATTTCATACTAGCACTGACCGTAATCACTTCACGGTACTACTTATGTGTTTTTTACTTTTTATTATTATTTAGAAAAGCTAAACGTCTTATGTATTCTTGAAAATTGATAAATAGTAAAAAGTCAAAAAATGTGGGTAACCACAAAGGCACTAGCGAAAGTATTAATCGAAATTAAGAAGG
This sequence comes from Scoparia ambigualis, assembly GCA_963921215.1. Lineage (NCBI taxonomy): Eukaryota > Metazoa > Arthropoda > Insecta > Lepidoptera > Crambidae > Scoparia > Scoparia ambigualis. The sequence continues at coordinate 5,596,129 of OY992504.1, forward strand.
AAACGTACTATGAAATATATTTCAATAACGTTTCTACTTTGAATGTCTCACTAAAGAGGTTCTGAGTCGTATATTCGCTAACGAATCGTTTAATTAAAAAATCGTTTGTCTTGTAATTTAATCATAACATCGACAAAATGTAATATTTAAAACACTGACTGACCTGATTTACTTGGCGATCGTCGTTTACGTAGTTTTTCCTCATGCGTATATAATGATTATCCATACTTCCTTTTGCACATAGTTTTTTGCTACACAAAACACTTTTAGGGTAACGATGTGCGGATGCCCGAACACGAAAAGCGAATGACGATGACAGCGCGGGTGACAAACTCGTGCACTCGGTTGGTATTCACTAGATGGCGCCTGTGTCTATACTATGGGTAACGTTTTATGTTTTTTTTAATAAAATTTCTTTTAGATAGCTCTTAATATGTGTTGGATGCCTGGTACATTGAAGAGTGGACTACCTTGTGAATATAAATCTCGAGGATGCAACGTCGAAGTACAATGAGTCTTGACACTCCAATAATTTTTGAATTTGCCGCCATTATTTCTAGTCACGTTTCGTTTATCAGACTCTAGCTGCAAATAAATAGAAATTGACTCAGTCAATTCAATTTTATTATTCAATATTCTAAAGCGGCAAGTTTCAACGTCAGCGCGAGCCTTCAGAACCATTAAGTTGAACTCCCATTAAGTTGACTTTTATAAAAGTTTGAATCTCAATAATGTTGAATCCTGGCGAAATCTATCAAGAAAACGCCATTGAATAAAGAAGAAGAATGTTGAATCCCAATATGTTGAATTGGCCACTAAGTTGAACTCGCGTTCCGTTGATTTTTATAGTCAATAGTCAATAGTCAATAGTCAAAATATATTTATTCAATAAACTCAATTAATAAGTACTTTGAAACGTCCAAATATTTTTTAACCTACCACCCATTCAGGACATCATTTTTTAACTGTGGCAAAGAACGGGCGCAAGAAACCACAGCGCACAGAAGCAACGACATTTACAAAATATATATATATTATATGTCGTTACCAGGTCACAAAATACAAAATATGAATTTGAATGTAAATAGTTTAATTAAATATGGTGCTCTATATAAATTAATTATAGGCAATTAGAAATAGCTGTTGGAGTAGGTACTTGGAGCATTTCAGACCCAAGCTGTTTTGTCTTCTGTATAATCCGACACTTTATAATAAGCTTTTTTATAAAGCTTTTCTTTGATTTTGATTTTAAATTTATCAAGATCTAATTTCTGAATATCATTTGGTACTTTGTTGTATAATCGTACACACAGACCCTTAAAAGAATTATTTATTTTATGGAGCCTAGTATAAGGCACTGCTAATTTGTTCTTACTTCTAGTATTTAATTTGTGAATATCACTGTTTCTTGAAAACATTTCAATATTTTTATGAACATACACAAGATTTTCATAAATATATTGTGATGCAACTGTCATTATACTTATATCCTTAAATCTCTCTCTGAGAGAGTCACCAGCCTGTAGGTTATATATTGCTCGAATAGCCCTCTTCTGCAGCACAAAGATAGTTTGAATGTCGGCAGCATTTCCCCACAGTAAAATGGCGTACGACATTACACTATGAAAGTAACTGAAATAAACTAATCTAGCTGTATCAACGTCAGTTAACTGACGGATCTTCATTACTGCATAAGCCGCAGAGCTAAGTCTATTCGACAATTTAGCTATATGTGGGCCCCACTGAAGCTTGGCATCCAACGTGATGCCTAGAAACACAGTGGTGTCCACAGGATTCACATTCTTATCTTTAATTTGTACACTAGTTATTACCTGCTTAACATTAGGCAATACAAATCTTACACATTTGGTTTTTCCCTCGTTTAATAGCAAGTTATTAACACTAAACCAGTGAACAATCTTTGAGACCGCATTATTCACATCGTCATAATTTGGGTGTCGTCGTTTCACTTTGAATAAAAGTGAAGTATCATCAGCAAACAATACTATCTCATGACTGTCTTTTACAAAATAAGGTAAGTCATTAATATAAACCAAAAACAAGAAGGGACCAAGTATTGAACCCTGTAGAACTCCCATTTTAACCACTGATCCCGGAGATCTTTTACCGTTAATGTCGACCTTTTGAATCCTGTTCCTCAAGTATGAGATCAGAAGGCTCAAAGAAGCATCCCTAATTCCATAGTGGTTAAGCTTCCTGACCAAAGTTTCATGTAAAACACAATCAAAAGCCTTGGATAAATCACAAAATACCCCTAGGGCATCCTGTGATTCCTCCCAGGTATCAAATATTTGGATTAAAAGCTCAACACCGGCGTCAGTTGTAGAGCGACCCCTAGTAAAACCATATTGTTTACAATGTAAAAGTTTATTTTTATAAAAATGAATTTGCATTTGATCTAGCATTAACTTTTCAAAAATTTTACTAAATGTGGGAAGCACAGAAATAGGTCTAAAGTTAGAGGGGTCAGAAGTGCTACCTGATTTAAATAATGGAATTATTTTACTATATTTCATGAGGTCAGGAAAAACACCACAGTCAATGCATTCATTAAATATGCAAGCTAAAACTGGAGCTATTGTCATAATTACAGATTTAGCGACGTCCACGGAATTACCCCACAGATCAGCAGTTTTCTTTTTATTGAGAGTGTTAAATGTTTTTATTATATCTATAACACAAATTTTTTGAAAACTGAAATTATTTTCACAATCTTTAACATTCTCCTTCATCCATGAAATTGTATGCCCATTTAGTTGAATTACCATTATGATGAATCCCAATATGTTGAATTGGCCACTAAGTTAAACTCCCGTTCCCGATCTGAAAAACAAAAATAAGTCTGGAAATGATCTGTCAACGACTACTAGTTAAAAAAATATGTTCCGGCTATTTTCGACTTTATAGACATTTTTCAGAAAACAATAATTTGGATTCCACAAAGAGCACTGAATAAATATAATTATACCAAAAAACCGGCAAAGGATATAATGTCAATAAAGTCGAAAATAGCCTGAACAAATTTTTTCAACTAAGTAGTCATTGACAGATCATTTCCAGACGGAGGGATACTTCCCACGGGAACAGAAACGATTCTCTTTATGTATCATGGTCATTCGCGTGACTGGTCAAGTGCGAATCTGGTACTATGCGTTGAAAGGGCTCAGTGGTAAATTCAGATAATTCAAAATTAATGAGACTCCGAATCCAATATTCAGGAAATTAAACATAACGAGAGTTCAGCTTAGTGGTCCCGAAGGAAAATTCAACATAATGGGAATCCTACTTTTATAAAAGTCAACCTAACGGGAGTTCAACCTAAGGTCCAGAAGGCGAGGGAGTCAGCGAGTAGCGCGTTGACGTCTCGGTCCAGCTCTATAACTATAGAGAGAGCATAAGTTTGCTTTTTCTTTCTACCTTAATCCATTACTATTTTGGTTCCGTTTCGGCACATCATGTTTACCCTAAGTAAAACAAAAACAAAACATAGGATGAAAGGACCGTGTCGGTGAAACTGTGCAACGTTTTACATGGAGCCAGCGACACTTGGCCCCAAACAAATCGCTGTCAAAATTTTACCTACCATATAAATATTTGTTTTTTTAGTTGATTATGTGTATATTTTAGGTGTAAGTACATATTATTCCGGTGGGGTTAATTGAATAATGAGTTGTTCAGTCAAACATAACAGTAATAAAAGTGAGTGGCAAGTGCCTGGAATTACGTTTCTTACGTAAGTTTTGTTAATCTGGTTTCGTGATGATTATTAGCAATTTACCATGCAATATTTGATTTGTTTCTATTCAAAATGCTAATAAATGTTTGCAAATCTCTAATTCTAGTCTTAAATATGTGTGCTTTTGGTTTAATACGGAAATTTCATAAAAATATTTCAACAAAACCTGTAATCAGTATTGTCAGATACTTGTCAAAGTTTACCCTAAAAATACTTAGGTTTTAATATGAAACGAATAGCATAAAATAAATTATCTAATTGAATTATATCCACCTGTACTTTTTACCTTTCCTATCTATTCGAGCGTTGGACTGAGCGTAGTAGAAAATAAGAAGGTTTTAGGGGCCTCACGAGAATCAAGCCAGCCTTGTGTAAATTAACGTTTATTTTCTATTTTTTTCTATTTTAGATTTCCAAAGGATGAAACATTCAAAAAAATTATGATGGAGACATAAAAATAATAAAAAATTAAATCTTAGCGAAATCGCGGCCACTTATCAAAACTTGATAACATGTACACTATTGAGGACTTGAATACTGACAAAAAAATAATCAAGAAGTAAGTATCACAAATCATAAAGTGTGTCGCTTCTGAGATTTTGGTGTCAAAACTTGCATTTTTTTATTATTTCATATATTTTTCCCATAACATAAAAATTTTTGTTTGTTTTAACTTCTCTATTGGTTTTATCAGTAAGCGCGATTTTGCAAAATTCTCCTTTATGTTAGTACCTATGAATTTTCGGTATTCCACAAAGTTAAGATGAAGTATTTATGTTACAGGTTGTTTAATCGTGCAGTAGTTGCAATACTGAAGAAACATTAGAACCAAAGCAGCAATCTTTTTCACTTAAATAACCTTGTTTTTGTCAGATTGATACTTATCTAAAAACAGCGATTAAGTTAAACTTACGTTGAAATGAATGTTAGAAATTTATGCCACGGATTGTTTCATAAATAATAGTCATTTTAATTTGGCTTCACGTGTTTTTTTATTTATGTGTGTAAATGCACATCGAAGTTACCTCTATAATTATATAACTCAATGTCTCGGTCGCTTCGCTTCGCAAGGCGAGTACGTACGGTACGGTAGTACGACCGATTCCGATGCCCGCCCGCCACTGCGGAGTAGCGTCTTTCTCTTTTTCACACGGCAGAATATCCGCAATAGTACGATGTAGCCTTTTCGCTCGGCAAATTGCGACTGATGTGAAATTGTGCCTATAGGCTTCTAATTTTAGCGGCTTACTCATGAGGCGCTAGTGCCGTAATTTTATAGTACAAAATTAAAATTGATCTATACTTGCTTGTTAGAGATTAAAAAAACAAATTTAAAATGGGTATCTTACATATCAGAAAACAAAACATGATAAATTAGGTATAACTTCTAATGTCTGTGGTATAACTACATTGACAAACCTCTATTATTTTTTTCGAATCCAATAAGATAACAGATCAAATTCAATATTGAGCAGTATAACCTCTGGTCCGAGAGTATAACAAATACACAGACATATAATAAGAAGTGTCTGTGAACCACGTCTGTGCTGTGAACAAATAAGACTTTTTTCGTCCATTCTGATATAGAATTCATCTTCTTAATCACCACTCTATCATCATCTAGGGAAGAAAAGAAATAAAAAAACTAATGACTAGGCAGTATGGTCTTTAGCCTGTTCTTTTTAAAAAAGTATCTATTCTATTTGTTTTGTCAATGTCAAACAAACAGTAAAAGTAAAAATGGTATTATTGGTATTTCATTTCATTTCCATTAATTCCAAAATCTCTCCGAACGTAACGACCAATATAAAACGGTTGTTGGCAAAATACATCTCAAACAAAGGAGATGTGAAAGCCAAATTTTAATAAAAATTCCAAAATCACAAAATTCTGTGAATTTGTGATCAACTTGTGATCTGGAAAAATAACAATTTTATTTTCGTTTTTGCAATATACCATACCTATTGTCTGTCTTTAAAACTGCAAGCAAGTGATATGCATCAGTTACACAAAAAACAAAAGTAATTTCTCATTCAATTCGAATCAGTAAACGTAGCGAATATGGAAAAAGAGCCAGTTGATTTTCGCAAAATATGTCGAGCTTGTTTATCAGATTCTGGCCCTTTCAAAGACTTGTTTGTAGTCTGTACTCCCGAGATGTACAAATATTGCACGTCCATTGAGGTAAGAAGTTTACGCCTTATTCTCCTTTAATGTTAGTTTCAATCTGAAATGTCAATATTGTTTACGTTTAATTCATTTTTAATGACATTTGTGTACTTACAGGTATCAAAAACAGACGACTTACCAAAACAAATTTGCCAGAAATGTATAGAGATGTTAAATAAACTGTTTTTCTTCAAAGAAGTGGCTATCAGATCAAATTCAATTTTGAAGCAGCAAGTCACCAAAGAAGTAAGAAACTTACATAGTTACATTCCTGGATGCTTATTAACCTCCGTGTGTTAAAAATGTAATCCGGAGGTTAAAAATGTAATTTGCATATCCATATAATTCTGTAAAGTTATAGTGATCTCTGCTACCAAAATAAATAAGAAATGGCTAAAAAATTATACAATGTTTTCATAGCTATAGTAGTATGAGTTTAACTTACTTAACTAAAATATTATCCTGAGCTTACAATACTCAAGCTTAAAGCAACAGTACCCTTTCGGCAACTTAGGACCATAAAAAAAAACGTTCACTTTAAATTACCACTTCTAAGAATGACCACTTACTTAAATGACCATTTCTTGAAATTACCACTTCCCTAGCTAACCAGATAAGTCTCAACGTTGGTGTTTGTAGTTTTTGATAGTTCAAAAGTTAATTAATTAATGATATTTTATTTGATGTAGATAAAAGAAGAAAGTCAGTCATATGAAAACGAAGAATCTACAAATGAAGAGGTAGGGGATCAAAGTTCTAGTGAAGAAAACAAAGCTGAACTATCAACATCAACACTTGGGACTTTGAAAACCAGGTACCTACCACTACAAATTATAGTAAAATCTTTATTAAAATATCTTCTTTCAACATATATTTTGCTTTACCAAAACAAAAAAAATGAACATGTTTAGGTACCGTAGAGACCCCTAACTTCACCTGGTTTTTGATACATTTTTTGAATGTGCTCTCAAATTGTGGAATATTTTACATCATACTCAAATAATAACATTGTTATTTGTCTAAGGCTATGGCTTAGGTCCAATAGAACTAGGAAAAAGATAGTACAATTGACTAAAAAGACTATGCAAAGGTAGTAGGCGAAATATGGGCATTGTTTCCTGTGTTTGCCTACTACGTGTTTCTCAGTTGTGTAGGTACCTAGGTGTTGACGGGTATCACTGTCAACTATAACAAGTAATGTCTTAAGCAAAAATGAACTTAAAGGCTGTACTCATGAGTTGTTTTTTGTAGAAAAACATGGTAGGCGAAGTTAGGGACCAGGCTGAAGTTGTTTTCATACATTTCTTCGGATTTGCTTAGGGCTGTCAATCCAAAAGGAAAGTAAAAAAAATAAATTTTAATTTATTAAATGAAAAATATTCTTTTATTTTTTATATTCACTAGACTCACTGCAGCCATGAACGATTGCAGTATCACGCCATCTCACCAGTTTGGTTTCCGTAAGGCTCACTTAACCATCGAACAAGTCCACCGAGTATACCATACGATTCGTTAGAGTTTCGAACACAAAAAATACTGCTCCGCTGCTTTCCTCGATGTCCAACAGGCATTCGATCGAGTCTGGCACAAGGGACTGCTAGCAAAAGTGAAAGAAAAATTACCGCACTCGATGTTTCCTCTGATAGTACCTTTCTGGCCGTTCCTTCCAAGTCAAGCAGGGGCATGCCAGATCAAGACTGCACAACATCAAAGCTGGAGTTCCTCAGGGATCGGTTCTCGGCCCTGTACTATATACCATATTCACGTCAGACCTACCCGTATCAAATAACATCACAGTTGCGACCTACGCTGATGATACGGCGTTCCTTTCAGTTGATGCTGACTCTATAATAGCTAGCAACACTCTTCAGCATCAACTTGATGACACACACAAATGGTTCTGCAAATGGCGAATTCGTGCCAGTGCCACAAAATCTCAGCACGTCACTTTTACACTGAGGAAGGGTAATTGCGCCCCTGTAAAACTTGGCAACGACCTTCTACCACACTCTGACTGCGTGAAGTACTTCGGATTCCACTTGGATAGGCGCCTAACCTGGAAAAACCACATCAAAAAAAAAGAGAGATGAAGTCAACCTAAAGTTCCGAAACTTGTACTGGCTTATGGGCAGAAACTCAGTACTATCAGTGGATAACAAGCTCCTTATTTACAACTCCCTCCTTAAGCCAGTCTGGACGTATGGCATTCAGCTGTGGGGTGTAGCCAGCAAGTCCAACAGCCTCGTTGATGCTCCTTGGTTCACGAAGAATGACGAAATTCACGAATGCTTAAACATGCCGACCGTGACATCGGAAATCGAGCGCTTCCGGCATCGGCACAGAGAACGTCTGTCTCACCACCCTAACCCTCTCGTTGTTGAGCTGTTAGATCACACTCAGCAATAGTGAAGCGCTTTAAAAGAAGCCACATTTTCTAATAAAGTAGGGCCGCGCTGGCGGCTTTGCTAAAAATAATCATTCAATCACCACAAATAATTCGCTTATGGTCTGGCGACCGATTGCAAATAGCTAAATAAGAAAAAAAAAATTCAGCCTTACCTGCAGTCTAAAATGCTCACCAATCAAAGTTTTGTAGGGACACAATATGTATTGTCAGCGTTATTACATTGTAATGGAACGCGGGGTTCGGTTCCCGGTCTGGTAGCTTGTAACCTATAGTTAACATTAGGGTTAAGTGAACTTATATGTGAACGTGCAATAAAAGACATTAGTTTGAATCAGACATTTTTAATTATTAACCACCAAGTAAGAGAACCCTAAAGTTTCTTCCGTGTTGGATAAAATACACTCATAACTATAACCGTAAAAACGCATGTGTCACTAGTGAAGTGAAGTTAGTTACGATTTGATTGCAAAATTGTTGGTAGGAATGAAAAATGTTTTGCATTTGGTAGTTTTAGACATTGCAGATATACAAATATTTCGTTAATTTTAACTTTCTTAGAAACAGACGAAGTTAGGGTTCACAAGCGAAGTTAGCGGTCTCGACGGTACTCAAAGAAAATTCAGGTCAGTCAAGCCAGCTTCTAAACATAATTCGACTCTCATAATTTTTTTTAAGTCATCTTATGCGTTTGTTTGTCTTTATTTAAATTAGTCAGTAGTGGATGAATACGTATGTATGAGCTGTGTGATGGCCAAATATATGTGTGACAACATGACTTTCAAAACGAAAAAACACCTTAGGAACACTGCCCTAGTCCTTTTATTGATTACTAGCGGCCGCTCGCGGTTTCACCCGCAGAGTTCCCGTTCCCGTAGGAATATCGGGATAGAAAGTATCATATTATGTGTTAATCCAGGTTATAAACTACTTATCTGTATGCTGAATTTTATCCAAATCCATTCAGTAGTTTTTGCGTGAAAGAGTAACAAACATCCATCCATACTTACAAACTTTCGCGTTTATAATATTAGTAGGATTTATTCAGGTATAGGCATAGACTGCCTATTTTACTTTTGCCTTTAACACTTATTTAGTAAGATGTGGATAGCGTATTTGACTGCATTTTAATTATAGTCACATAGAGTCAATTTTATTTTATAAACTGTAAATGTGCTGTTGTTAGCTGTTAATAATAAATAGAAAAAAAAATTATCTGCTTATGCTGAGGTCGGGTCATAGGCTGAATGATACTTGTTTATTATGGAAATCGAAAGATTTAATGTGTCTTTGATCACAATAAACTTACAGAAAAACCTGCAAACCACGGGTAACAAGGCCTACAACTACAAGCAAAAATAAAAGGATGACATGTCCAAAATGCGAAAAGACATTCCAGAAGTATGAGAACTTTGAAGCCCATCTCAGAAGTCATTTTGGCAAAAAGGTATCTTTTATGGATTATTTATTCTTGATTCTAAAATAAATCTATGAGAGATGATTCTTTGAACAACAAGACACCATCTCAGAAGTCATTTTGGCAAAAAGGCATCTTTTATGGATTATTTATCCTTGATTCTAAAATAAATTTATCAGCGATGATTCTTTGAACAATTGAACAAAAAGACAACGTAATAATTTATTACATTTATTACTAATAAACAGGGCATAGGGTGTTATTCAAACAATTTTTTTTTTATCATACATAATGTAAAGTCTTTAGTTTAACTAAATGTTTGTTTATGTAAAAGTAGTTGCAGAATTGGTGCAAATAACTAAATCAAATTATGGTTTTGTTCTAATATTTGTATTAATAGAATGCAAAAGTTCGATATGTGAAGCAGTTTTTGTATCTTTTGACCATTCATCATCAAATCAAATCAAGATCAAACGTCCCACTGCTGGGCACGGGCCTTCCCACATGCGGACATCCGGGATGGTCCATAACCTACTATGTTGAACCATTGCTGGTTGGTGGGTTTTAACGTCGATCTTTCGACGACAACCGGGACCAACGGCTTTGCGTGCATGAAGCATGCGTACCAATCACTTTACTTAAATTGCACATATCTCATCTCAGATCCATTTCAAAGGAAATTCTCCACTTTGCTTAAGTGAAATTCACTCTTATATGTTCATGCTGTAGTCTCAGAATCAGAATATTTATTTGTGAAGCATTATTATAATGTCACGAGTTGTTAATTATATAGGTTTCAATACATTTCCATCTTAAGCTGAGGTCTCACTAGTGCGTTGCGTCGTCGCAGCGTTAAGGCTCCGTCGTTTTACATTTATGTAGTTTTTGTACCAAGGCTGTGGTATAATGTATAAGTATCCGTTGCGACGACACAACGAGGCGTCAGCCTTATACAAGTTCAGGTTTAAAAGAAAACAGTCTTAAAAATAGTAAATAAAAAACGCATGTCTCCATCCCAGCCGGACATAAAGTGCGAGCACTGCGACAAGTCGTTCACGTCGCTCAAGGGCCTGAGCAGCCACCGCCGCACGCGGCACGGCGGCGCGCGCCACTACGTGTGCCGCGCGTGCGGCAAGCGGTTTGCTTATCTCAACGTGCTCAAGAACCACGAGCGGATACACACCGGCCTCAAAGACCACGCCTGCCATCTGTGCGACGCCAACTTTGTGCAGCTGTACAACCTGAAGGTATGTTATTAGAAAAAGAAAGTAAAGTGTAGGTAGACTGCCCATCATTGAAGTCCATTCTTCGCTACAATTGAAAGGTATGGGCTTGCTACGTCCCCAATGTGCTCAAGGACCATGCGTGCCATCTGTGCGACGCCAATTTTGTGCAGCTGTACAACATAAAGGTATGTGGACCCAGTTCTACCTCATGAGCTTGGTGATGTCGTCCGTCCATCTAGCCTTCTGGCGGCCAACGCTTCTGACGTCGGTCCACGGCCTGGCACCTTCCTGCCCCATCGGCCATCGGTTCTGCGGTCCACGTGACCCGCCCATCGCCACTTTCTTTGTGCTTCGGATGGTCGTGTTACTTATTTTGTCGCTCAGAGTGATACCTAACATGACGCGTTCCATTTTTTCTGGGCTATCTGCAGCTTTTGGACGTGTTGTTGTGTAAGGTTCCATGTTTAGGAATAACCTATATACGGTCCCGCTGCTGGACAAAGGCCTCCATAAGGTTCGCTGCGCACCGCTACGTGTGCCGCGCGTGCGGCAAGCGGTTCGCATACCTCAATGTGCTCAAGAACCGCGAGCGGATACACACCGGGCTCAAGAACCACGCCTGCCATCTGTGCGATACTAACTTTGTGCAGCTGTACAATCTGGAAGTATGCGGACTGTGGTTAGATAAAAGTAAAAGTATAGATAAAGATAAAATATTCTTTATTGTACACCAAATTAACAACAAAAGGACAAACACAAAGTAACATACAATTGGCGGCTTTATCGCTAAAAAGCAATTTCTTCCAGGCAACCGTGTTGGACTGGATAAAAAGTGAAATTTTAAAGGGCAGTTATGGTGTTTCAATTTAAATTAATTAGAATTAGATAAACAAATAAAAATTATATAGTTACATAAATAAGTACTTATAAACTTTTCTATCTAAATATACTAAAATCATAAAGACGTTGACAGTAAGATAAGATAAGATAATTTTTGCTGTATAAAAACATAGCCTGGATACAAAAGACTTATGTTAAGAAATTAGGGTTAGTGTATATTATAATAATATGTAATACCTAAGCTAAGCAAACAATATTGCCTGTGTATTAGGTATCTATGCATAAAAGTAGGTTAGTGCTTTTTAGACAATAAATCATTTACACAATAGCTATACTATAAAATATACGGAAATAGAAAGTACAATTATAATATTAAATATTGCTCTACTTAATCAACATTTTTCTCACTCGGTGTTCACGATTACGTAATTACTAATAGTAAGTTCTCTGTGTCATCATATGTTTTACCTTTTAACCACTCTTGTACTCTCACCTCTCTTGATAGATAATATACTACACAGATACACTGAAGCGGTCACACAAGCATGTACACAACACATTCCAGCGAAGAGGACACAGCAAAAACTTACCATCCCGTGGTGGTCTGACGACTTGTTCCGCATGAAGCGAAGAGTGGGCACGATGAGACGGAGAGTCCGCTGCGCGGCGCCGATCCGCAGGGCCAGAGCGGTGCAGGAGTACCTGGAAGAGAAGGAAAGGTATGAGAAAGCTGCAAAGGACGCACAAACCCGAAGCTGGAAGGAGTTCTGCCAGAAACAGGACAAAGAGACAGTGTGGGACGGAATATACCGTATAATAAAACAAACGGAGAGAAGGAAAGAGGACCTGCCGCTGAGGAAGGAGGGTAAGACCCTGGAAATGGAGGAGTCGGTAAAATACATTGCCGAAAGATTCTACCCAGAGGATGATGAACAAGGAGAGACTCAGGAGCACAAAGACGTCCGGAATCGTGCAAAAATAATAAACCAGCCAACTGATGGTGAAACCCACGACCCGCCTTTCACAATACACGAGCTGACAGACACGGTGAGAAGCTTCAACCCAAAAAAGGCCCCAGGAGAGGACGGTTTCACTTCCGATATCTGCCACAGGGCAATAAGCCGCCACCCTTCAGTCTATCTGTCGATAACAAACAAGTGTTTAGAGCTGGGTCATTTCCCAAACAGATGGAAGAAGGCGGTGGTGGTCATATTGCGGAAACCGGGCAAGAGTACACGGAGGTGAAATCGTACCGACCCATCGGGCTTCTCCCGGTCATGGGGAAAATCTTTGAAAAGCTGGTGATGACGAGGTTAAGATGGCACCTTATTCCAAAGCTGAGCCCAAGACAGTATGGTTTTGTGCCCCAAAGGAGCACCGAGGACGCCCTCTATGCCCTAATGAACTATGTGAAAGACAAAATAGAAAACAAGAAGATTGTCACAATAGTATCATTGGACATAGAGGGCGCCTTCGATGCGGCCTGGTGGCCCAAAATTAGGACTAGGCTCGCGGAGGAAGGGTGCCCGGTCAACATCAGGAGGGTCGTGGACAGCTACTTAAGTGATAGGCGGGTCGAGGTCAGGTACGGAGGGAGGAAGGCCGATAGAAGGACGGAAAAGGGATGTGTGCAGGGTTCCATCGGGGGGCCTATATTGTGGAACCTGTTACTGGACCCACTTCTCTGGCAGATAAGAAAAAAGGGCCATCACATACAGGCGTTTGCGGATGACGTGCTGCTTGTTTTCGATGGGGACACGGGATTGGACATCTCAACGAAGGCGAACGATGTGCTCTCCTTTGCTTGGAATTGGGGCGTCGTGAATAAGCTACGGTTCGCTGCCAATAAAACGGTAGCAATGACAGTTACCAGAAAGCTCAAATATGACGCACCAAGGCTAAGCATGGGGGGGCAGGACATCGAAATGCAGAATGAGATTAAGGTCCTGGGTCTCACCATCGACCACAAGCTGACTTTTAATACGCACGTCGCAAATGCCTGTAAAAAAGCTCTTAACATATATAAGAGGCTCAGAACCGCGGCAAAGGTCAGTTGGGGCTTGCACCCAGAAATAGTTAGGCATATTTATGTTATGGCAGTGGAGCCTATCATCATCTATGCGGCGGCAGCATGGTCATCAGCTGCCAAAAAGATAGGGACACAGAACGAGCTGGCAGCAGTTCAAAGAGGCTTCGTGCAGAAACTCTGCGATGCGTATCGCACAGTTTCCCTTAATTCGGCCCTGTTGCTGACCGGGATTTTGCCACTAGACCTCCGCATCCTGGAGGCTGCTGCCCTATATGATGCGAGGAGAGGCAAGACCCTGGCCGTGCCGGACGATAGGGAAATGGAGCTGCCGGCTCGGTTTGTGGATACTCCGCATCCCGCCCTGAGTGTCGGGAGCGAATTCGTAGCCCTTAAGGACCAGGAGACCCTGGACCGGTGTGCGGTGCAGGATATCAGGATTTTTACTGATGGGAGCAAAATCGACGACGGTGTTGGAGCCTCCCTATCCATCTGGAGGGGGGACGCCGAGATCGCGTCGATCAAGATTACCTTGGCAAGGTACTGCACCGTATACCAGGCCGAATTGCTCGCGATACTCAGGGCAACAGCGGAGATCGTCAAAAGGGGTGAAGCGAGCTACGGAGTCTACAGTGACTCTAGATCTGCGCTAGAAACTGTAACAAGCCGTGGCTCGCTTCACCGCTTACCGCTCGAAGCAAGGTCGAACCTGCAAAGGGCCTTCAGGCAAGGCAAGACTGTGAGCCTGTTTTGGGTGAAAGCCCACGCGGGATTGCCAGGCAACGAACGCGCAGACGAGATCGCAAAGGAGGCAGCAGGTTCGTCGCGGAGGAAGTTGGACTACGAGCGATGTCCGGTCTCATTCGCCAAGCGTTTCATACGTGAGGGAACGATTGGCGAATGGGCACGGAGATACGATGCGGGTACAACGGCCTCGGTGACGAAAATGTTCCTTCCGGATGCAACCGCGGCCTATGGCTTAGTAAGGAACTTGCGACCAACGGGCGTGCTGACGCAGGTTATGACAGGGCACGGTGGGTTCTCCTCGTACTTGAATCGGTTCAAGTGCAAGGAGAGCCCATCGTGCATTTGTGACCCCGAGGAGGAAGAAAGTGTGACCCACATCCTGACGAGTGGCCCTATCTATCAATATGAGAGAATGAGGTATGAGAGTATGACAGGAATGAAAATAGAGAGTAACACAATTCACGAAAACCTGGCAAATAAAAACACTAGTATACCGTTTACAGAATTCTGCATAGGCATAGCAAATAAAGTAATTAAGAGAAATAAAACAAAGTAAAATATGTAACCACCAGTATATTGAGTATACTAAGGGTCTACATAATGAAATAGTATTAAATTAAGAAAGCAATTAAAGTCATGGGCAAAGACTGGGCTGTTATTGAATGTGAGTTTGGGATAGGTTGGGATAGTGAATTATAGGAAAAAGTCATATATTTTGTTTTATCTATGTTAAGTGTCAGTAAGTTACTTCTAAGCCACTGAGTGACTGTATTAAATCCAGATTGAGCTAGTTCGTACGCCTCACTCCAAGTGTCCGCGCTGAAGAGCAGAGCTGTGTCGTCGGCGTAAGATATTATTTTTCCGCTTTTAGAAAGGGGAAGGAGGCATAAGTCGTTAATGTATGCGAGAAATAGCAAGGGTCCTATTATGCTCCCTTGAGGAACACTATATTCAACAGTCAATTCGTCACTCATAGTGTCATCTATTATTACACGTTGTGTCTGATTAGAAAGATAATCTTTGATGAGGTTATGTGGAACACCCCTTATACCAAGTTCATATAACTTCTCTAGAAGTATGGATATTGAAATCGTGTCAAATGCTTTTGCGAGATCAAGGAATATGACTAAGCACTTTTTTTGTGAGTCCAGTCGCCTTACAATGTAGTCTGTTAGCTGATGTACTGCATCGTCAGTCGATCTGTCTGCTCTAAAGCCGAATTGAGTAGCTGCTAAGAGTTTGTTATTTTCTAAGTATTTTACAAGTCTGTTATAAATGAGTCTTTCTAGGATCTTGGATATTGATGGCAATATGGCTATGGGATGATAGTTATTCATACAACTAGTATCTCCATTTTTATAAATAGGGCGAATGAGGGCCTTCTTCAATACATTAGGAAAAATTCCCCTCGCAAAGCATAAATTAAAAAGACGTGTAAGCGGGGGAGTAAGTTTATCTTTAAATGTTTTTATGAAAGCACAAGATATTTTATCAATTCCCGTGGCACAGTCATTTCTTAAAGTCATAATAATTTGTTCAATTTCGGTTTCGTCAGTGTCGAATAAGGCAAAAGAGTTTAAAACTGGTAATTTGGAAGGGGGTGCAATACAGGAAGACGGCTGCATGTGACTGAATTTCGCTTTTGCAGCTAGGTTTTTTCCGATGTTTACAAAGAAATTGTTTAATCTGTTTAGGGAATGTGCAGGCGTAGCGGAATTTGCAATAAGTTTATGAACAGGCGGTTCGGTTTTAGTTGTGTAAGTAATGTTTTTAATGACTTTCCATAATTTCTTCTTGTCGTGAACCGCATTTTGAATTTGATTCCTTTCATATTGTCGCTTTAATTTTTTTAACAAATTATTACAATAATTCCGATATCTGTAATAGGTTACTTTATTAATTTCACTGTCTGGGTTTTTATTGAGTGTTCTGTGAAGTTTATCACGATGCTTGATGCAGCGTAGAAGTCCAGGAGTTATCCAAGGTTTCATGATTTTATTACGGCGGGTTAACAAAACAGTGCGTGTATTAAATTCAATAATTTTAGTTAAGGATGATAAAAGGTATTCGGTTGATTTATTAACGTCATCCGAGTTGTAAATAGTAGACAAGTCTAGGTTGTCTAGGTCATGTGTCACTGACTCATATTGCAGCGTCGTACGTTTTACTTTTGCGTAAGACTTATCGTAGCGCTGTTGCAAACACAACAATAAGGAATTATGATCTGTCAAAGTGGATGTTAGTATAAAAGTTTTTAAAGGGATGTTAGTCTTGGCTAAAATGTGATCTAAGCAGTTACCTTTTCTAGTAGGATGCAAATGAGTGGGTAAGTAACCTAAACAGGCTGTCTGAGTTAAATATTCCGGTGAATTACGATCTATATTTCCGGGTTTTATATCGATGTTTAAATCGCCCATGACAAAAACATTCTTAAATGATGTTAATTGTTCTAAAAGTACACTCAAAGATTGTAGAAAGTTGGAAATATTATGATAAGAGGGCGAACGATATATAGCAACAATAGCGGTGTCATTGTTTATTTTTGCAATTAGACAGTTTGCATCTACTAGGTCAGGTTCGTCAACAGTTACCTTGCTCATATTACTTTTAATGTACAATGTCACACCATCACTTTTTTAAATATTAGTTTTGTTAGTAGTGTATGAGACATATCCAGGTAATTGAGGAATACAAGAAGCAGTGGACAACCAGCACTCAGTCAGTACCATTATGTCAATTTCTACATTGATTTGACTAAGCAACGCTAACATACCATCAAAGTTACAATTAATGCTACGTATGTTTTGTATAAAAATATTATGACTATGCTTAATATTACATAAAAACGACGAACACGTATGTGGCTCACAAACCAAAGAGTCATATTCATATGAAGAGTCTAATTCTTTAATAATATCATGAGTTACATTACCCATCCTTGTGCAGCGATTAAACTGTATGTGCGGCGCTCTAGGCGCCCTCATAGTCAATTGAACTCATGTATCGTGCTTCGGCCATTTTTCTTGCTGGACACTATTCATCTCCGGTTTTGTGGTGGCTGGGCTTGTTAAAGCGCTGGCACGTAGCACAGTTTGCGGGTTCTTGTTGTTTAGAGCATTATTTTATTGAGTGGCCGACGCCGCCGCAGTGCCCACACGTACATTCGGTCTCACGGCAATATTTCGCCGAATGCCCATATTGCTGGCACTTGTAACATCTAGTCACAAATGTGTAATCCCTTACTGGGCAGGAAGTCCAATTGATGAAAACTCTTTCCTGATCAATGATAATTTTTCGAAGGTCAGAAGTTAGCTCCAGTACAAAGTTACAATAGGCCGCGTCTTTTTTACCTGATTTGTGGCTCAGTTTTATCGAGTTAAGGAACTTTTCGCGTCCCATGTGCTGATGCTTGTCCGAGATGTTTTGTTCATATAAACATTCAAATAGGTCCTTCTCAGTAGTAGTGGCGGGTACTCCTAACAATATAATTTTAGGCATACGTTTTGTAGTCTCTTCCACTTGCAAACCTGAACTCTTAAGCTTTTCAGAACGCTTTAACTTCTCGAGGTCGTCTTTTCCTTCGGCGCTAATTATTACACCTCCACCTTTGATCTTCCTCATCCCTCGGATATGCAATTTAAGTTCTTCCGGTTTGATGATGGTCTGAATGAGCTTCTTAGTCTCTTCGCTCGACTTATCTTTGCTCGCTGGATAAATAGCAATAGTACTGGTGCTGGGGGGTCGGATAAAGAACTATTTCTAGTTCTAACCACATCTGCGAAAGATATGCTGGGTGTCTGGGCCTTTGGAGCAGAGCGAATGCATTCTTTTATCACTTCGAGCTGATCGTCAAGTTGGGTAGAGGTCTCCTTCTGATCGGTTAAGGTCTTAATTGTCATTTGGGCTGTAATATATTTTTGTTTCAGCGATTGATACTGAACGGCCAGCTGAGACACACCTCCCATCACATTTCTGCTGACGATGCTTATTTTCAGTTTTTGTTCTGTATTCAGTTTACTCTCGCCTGAAATTGTGCATATTTCATTCAAGCACTGTTCAATGGAGGAGAGCCATTGCTGAATTTCGTGGGTCGATACAGCTTCGATCTTTGTTGGTCCGTCAGCTCCTTCAGTTGGTCTTTTCTGCGGTAGTGGTGGTGGGCTCCTGCCGGTCCTCGAACTCCGGTTGAAGGGACTATCCATTATTGTAATTAATATTCAATAAAGCAACAAAACAACACAAAGTATTCTCAATATCTGCATGACTAACATGCGCTGGCCTAGTTTAACGCGGACGTTACTTGGCACAGATTTAAATTAATATTATTGTGTAAATAAAAATTAAATTGCAGATGGCACGTCCATCTGCAAGCGGTGCACAATATCGAACAGTGACAGATAGTGTTCTCTAACCAGTCGTTTAAAGCTGTCCAAGGATTGGGCACGCTTAATATCTGTAGGCAATGCATTCCACAGACGGGCAGCTTGAATGGTAGGTATAGCCTATTGTATACCTAATATTCCATTGCTAGGCAAAGGCGTCCTTGATATCAAGTCTTCACTCTTAATTTTGTCTTCACTTCCCTAATGTGGGTTGGTTCTATCATAAACCTGGGCCATGTACTGTTGTTGGGTAAAAAGAAACTGCAGAGAATGTAGATCAGAAGACAAACATATTAATACCTATAATAAGTTTTACTATTAGTGCTTTTCAACAAAATCGAAACATATGTATTATAATAACAAGAACGAAATATGCATCATTCAAACTAACTCATCGCTCCTATTCCCATCTGTAAAAGTGGCCAGTAATACAGCACATCTGGTTATGAAAACAACAATTCTATTGTGAAGGTGTACTATCTGTACTGTTTGGTGTGTCATATGAAATAAATAAAAAAATTATAAAATTGCAGCGACATCTGGAGACTCACAGCAAAGAGAAGAACTACGGGTGCGCGCAGTGCGGCAAGCGGTTCGCGCAGCCCGGCTACCTCAAGGTGCACCTCATCCGCCACAGCGGCGTCAAGGCCGTCGCCTGCGAACTCTGCGACATGCGCTTCTATGTCAAGGTCATTACAACTCGTATATATTATCATTTGTGTAAGCTAGATAGATAGATAAACCCTTTATTGCACACACACAAGAAACAGTTACACATGACACAATCTTAAAAAGAAACAGTTACACATGACACAATCTTAAAACCGGCTACCACAGCGGCGTCAAGGCCGTCGCCTGCGAACTCTGCGACATGCGCTTCTATGTCAAGGTCATTACAACTCGTATATATTATCATTTGTGTAAGCTAGATAGATAGATAAACCCTTTATTGCACACACACAAGAAACAGTTACACATGACACAATCTTAAAAAGAAATGGTTACACATGACACAATCTTAAAACCGGCTACCACAGCGGCGTCAAGGCCGTCGCCTGCGAACTCTGCGACATGCACTTCTATGTCAAGGTCATTACAAGTCGTACATATCATTTGTGTAAGCTAGATAGATAGATACACCGTTTATTGCACACACAAGAAACAGTTACACATGACACAATCTTAAAACCGGCTACCACAGCGGCGTCAAGGCCGTCGCCTGCGAACTCTGCGACATGCGCTTCTATGTCAAGGTCATTACAACTCGTATATATTATCATTTGTGTAAGCTAGATAGATAGATAAACCGTTTATTGCACACACACAAGAAACAGTTACACATGACACAATCTTAAAACCGGCTACCACAGCGGCGTCAAGGCCGTCGCCTGCGAACTCTGCGACATGCGCTTCTATGTCAAGGTCATTACAACTCGTATATATTATCATTTGTGTAAGCTAGATAGATAGATAAACCCTTTATTGCACACACACAAGAAACAGTTACACATGACACAATCTTAAAAAGAAACGGTTACACATGACACAATCTTAAAACCGGCTACCACAGCGGCGTCAAGGCCGTCGCCTGCGAACTCTGCGACATGCGCTTCTATGTCAAGGTCATTACAAGTCGTACTATCATTTGTGTAAGCTAGATAGATAGATAAACCGTTTATTGCACACACACAAGAAACAGTTACACATGACACAATCTTAAAACCGGCTACCACAGCGGCGTCAAAGCCGTCGCCTGCGAACTCTGCGATATGCGCTTCTATGTCAAGGTCATTACAAGTCGTATATATCATTTGTGTAAGCTAGATAGATAGATAAACCCTTTATTGCACACACACAAGAAACAGTTACATATGACACAATGTTAAAACCGGCTACCACAGCGGCGTCAAGGCCGTCGCCTGCGAACTCTGCGACATGCGCTTCTATGTCAAGGTCATTACAAGTCATATGTATCATTTGTGTAAGCTAGATATAGATAAACAGTTTATTGCACAAACACAAGAAACAGTTACACATGCATGACACAATCTTAAAACCGGCTACCTCAAGGTGCACCTCATCCGCCACAGCGGCGTCGCCTGCAAACTGCGACATGCGCTTCTATGTCAAAGTTATTGTAAGTATATCTATACTAATATCATAAAGAGGAAAGATTTAATTAAATTTTTTAAAACTGAAAAAGACGACAACCTCAGGCGGGAATCGAACCACGCACCTTCCGCATTCCGGGCGGCTGCCTAACCTTAATGTCTTTTTTCAGTGTTTAAAAATTTTACTTAAGTATATTTAAGCGTTAATAAAACGTTAAAATATATAAAAACATTAAAGATTTTATTGTTTGTTTGTTTGGATTGAATAAGCTCCGTAATTACTAGATCGATTTGAAAAATTCTTTCACCGTTGGGAAGCTACACTATCTCCGGGTGACAAAGGCTATATAATATTTTCTAAAATTCGTCACGGGGTACGATGTCCGCTAGAACTACATTTTCATTTCATTCTTCACTTCACGCTTTTTAACGGTTCAACAGAAAATTATGTACACTTCGTCCCATATGCACACATATTTAAACGGGATTTAACGCAAATCTACTTTAGAGTAAAGGCATCCTAAAAATTATGGTTAAAATATTGTCATAATTTTCTGTCAACCCTTATTTATTTTAGTTTGACATAATTATTAGTTACAAATTGTTAGCTGAAAAATTATGAAGGTATTAGCCCCGGGCTAATACCTGCATAATTTTTTGAATGGGAGAGCGTCAGTATCGTATTTTTATTATTGAAATTTTGCATTCACAATGCTAAACTAAACGATTGTTAAATACTTACAATACTCAGGACTGATTTTTCCACCCTCGGATATAACTTATCCGTCTGATAAAGTATAAAGCGACCTACTTAAAATGTCACCTGTAAAGAAACAAAAGGCATGATATGACTATACCTTTTTAAATGGTTGTGTAATACTATAACAGACAAATAAGTTTTATTTGTCAATTGAAAAATCGGCCCTTAGTATTTCTTTCGACTGTGAGGGTAGACTTCACAGTGACGTAATACCGTTGGCTTACATACAGCACAAATCACACACCACTAGAAAAAAATTTACGAGTCTTCTGGGGTCTCGGTAGCTCAGCGGTTAGAGCAGTAACCGGCAATCCAAAGGTCATGGGTTCGAATCCCATTCGAGCTTCCTGAGACTGGTTGATTTTTATCTAATAAACATTTTATCCTAATATCGTATTATATGGAAATCTGTGGTCTCTGCTTACCTTCATGCAAGATATTTATATCTGGACTCTTTTTTATAGAAACAATACTTGCCGCCTAATTACAATTGATTTTGCTTAGTTTGATAATGATATTAATGGATTATCATTTAACTTCTAGAGTGATCTGTACAAGCACATGAAGTCGCATTCGTCGGAGCGGCCATACTCGTGCCCTCACTGCGATAAAACTTTCAAATGCAAGAGCTTCCAAATTGTCCATTCAAGAAGTCATACAGGTAAGGTAATTATGTGTAGATACGCAAAACTGATAAATATTTCCTAACGATTTTAAATTTTATCTGTTGGGTGTTCAGTTCAAGATCGATTGTTTTGTTTAAGTTTCCGCATAGTCTGATGTGCTGTTGTTCGTACTATTGCATGTCTGCTGTGAATATAATTGTTTCGATTGTTTTGTAAGCATATGTGAATGAATATGAACATGATCTGGCACTAATAAACATGTTAAAGTAAAATATTAATAAAAAGAAAAAAAAAACGTAAGCTTTCCAATAGTAAGAAATTGTAACATTACAGTACTACCTAAGTCTAGATGATTATTTTTTGAAATTGTATTTTAGATTACTACATAACTTACAACTTGTAATAATAATTAAAAAAAGTAAAACAAGATATATTGTATTGTGAGCGGAAGATTTAATAATAAATACCACTAATTAAGTCATTAGGAAGGAACTAGTACTTATAACCACAGGCCCGGCCTAGTTTTAAGTACAAGTACATTGTATACTACTTTACTTATATAATATATCTAGTAATGGGCCTCATAAAATTGTTAATAATTTTAGGTTCAAAGTTTTTGTGGTTCATGTTTACATCGCTCGCTGCCGCACACACACAGTGTCAATCTCCGTTACGTTGCCTGGCCGATGCCGCGTAGCCGCCGCTGCGCCGCCGCTGCGCCGTGTCGTTGTAGTTGTGCGGTAGTGAACGAAAATAATAGTTCATAAGATCGCAATGTACCCACTATTCTAAATATGTATACAAAATGTATGTGCTATTATCTAACAAATAAACTATTTTGAATTTGAATTTTGAATATGTACATACATTGAGATATTTCAACTAGAGCTATATACAAGAAAAGTGCTTAACTAGACGACAGCGGGCAACGCGTGAGGCGTAGGGTGCGGGGCTTTGATTGCGCAAAAATTGTTTTATTATAATAATATAATAATAATACAAACGAATTTAAGTATGTAATACTATAAATAAATAAATGCGTGTTGAACCAAATACCTTTTGACGTAATACACGTTGGAAGAAATTCCGTTTAGACGAAATGCTTGTTGGACAAAATGTATATCGGACCAAATACATGTTAGACAAATAGATGTTGGACGCAATGCGTGTTGGAATTTATACGAGTCGGACAAAATGCGCGTTGAAATACAATTTGGACGAACTGCGTATTGGACCTACGGCTAACAAATCGTCTCTAGGTAATACCTCAATGGATACAACGTGTGTTACCTTTATAACAACCCCTCCAGATAAGGGGAAACGCTCACTCTCTGTCTATTTGTCATTTAATATTGTCGTACAATCGCTGCTGTATTTTCCACCAGTAATTGACACAGTACACAGCAGTGTACGACGAATTACGAACAGAAAGGGGGTGAGCGTTTTTTTTTCTCTTAAATCGCTTGATCGAAATGGCTTCGTGCGATCAGCACATTTAGCCAGTGTCAAGTTTTTTTGTAATGATTATTTTCTTTACATTAAGTAGATGATAATGAGTGATAATGAACGTGTAATGGTAAATGATTTTCCCCCAAACCCCTCGAGACTTAATAAAGCTGTGGGACTTTATTGAGGTCTCACGCGGACTTGAGAGAATTTGAAAAGTGATGTTGCACTGTTTTGTTTTATTTGCTAACACGTTTATTGCTATAGTTGTCCTCTCGTTTGTTCTTATTTATGTAATGGTTAGGTAAATATGGTACTTATTTTCTATTAATTGTCTTTGTGGATAACGGTGTTGATTGTCCAATTAAATATTTTGTTACACTAGTTACTTAAGTAAAATACATTGGTCAATTATTTGTTATTCCAAATAAATAAAAAATAAAAAAAACACTTGCACGTTCACGAATACTTAACAGTAAATAATCCACCATTATTTCACATTAATATTCGACAAAACACAAATTATAGAAAATAAAACAAAACTGTAAACATGACGCTTCACTTTCCCCCAAGAAGTCTCGGGGTGAGCGTTTTGAAAGGAGCGTTTGCCACTTGCCTAGGCCCTCAGGTAGTATTGTCCTATACAGGGTTAAAGTAATTATAATATATTTGACGTAAAAGTAGTGAATGTTTTCTTTTTTTAATTACAATTTTTTGCCTGCTTTTTATATCCTATAGTTCTAGGTGCGTGCGCTCACCCTCGCGGTCAAAGCGAGCCGCGCTGTCATTGGTGCACGTAGTGAATAATAGCGGTTATGCGCATGCGCTTTGATAACCGCGATAGGCCGCGCTAGGTGACAAAAATTTTAATTTTCTTAAGAAGTTGAGACTCTCCGGTCCTCTAACAATGTTCTCCTTCTCTCTCCTTCCTATACTTCTGGATTTGTACACTCCTCCTTTCTTATTCAGTCCATTCTTCTTTAGAACGCGCTGCCTCTCGAAATCAGGATGACCACTAGTCGCGAAACATTTAAAAAGAAAGTCCGTTTGCTCTTCTCTGAAAAAACCATGGTAGAATCATCTCAATAACTTCATATTTATAAATGATGTATCGTATGTTTATTTATATATTTAAAGTAATATTATGTACTTTTATAATATAGTGTGTTTATAGATTTTACTACTTAAATGTTTTTGTATTAAGTATGTTTAAAATATTCAAAACTATACCTACGCTTCCTAATTTTATTATCGCACCTAAATGCACCTACCATGTCATCTCTGCACCACCCTATGGTTGACTGGTAGAGAATGCCTCAGGCATTAAGTCCGCCATGTAATGTTATGTTGCAAAAGTATAAATAAATAAATGTTTGGAATAAATGAGTTGTATTGTATTGTGCGCGCAGGCGAGCGGCCGTACGCGTGCTCCGCGTGCCCGAAGCGGTTCCGCGCGTGGAAGGACATGCGCAACCACCGCATGACGCACACCGGCGAGCGGCCGCACCGCTGCGCGCTCTGCGCCAAGGCCTTCATACAGAAGTGCGCGCTCAACAGGCACATGAAGGCGCACGCCCCGCCCGCGCCCAAGCCTGCCGCCGCCATGGCAGCGGCCTGAGCCGGCTGGCCAGCGAGCCCGCCGCTTCAAACCAATCTAGTCGGCTCTTTATGTACAAGTGCGCGCTCAACAGACACATGGAGGCAAACGCCCTTCCCGCTGCCTACCCGTGGACAGGGGCCTGAGGCAACTAGTCTGAGAATTTAATGCAGAAGTGCGCGCTCAACAGGCATATAAAGGCGCACGCGGCCTAACAGTGGGCAGGTGCCTGAGCCCTTTATGCACAAGTGCGTGCTCAACAGGCATATGAAGACACGCCCCGCCCGCCGCCTACCAGTGGACCGACGTCTGAAGCAATTCTAGTCGGACGGAGCCCTTTATGCAGAAGTGCGCGCTCAACAGGCACATAAAGCCGCCGCTTGAAACTAATTTTGTCGGCTCTTTATACGGAAGTGCGCGCTCATCAGGCATATGAAGGCGCACGCCCCGCCCGCGGCCTACCAGTGGGCAGGGGCCTGAGGCGACACTAATCGGAGAACTTTAGAAGTGCGCGCTCAACAGGCAGATAAGCCGCCCGAGCCCGCCGCCTACTAGTGGGCACACACCTGTAAAACTAGTAGATCTTTATGCACAAGTGCACGATCAACAGGCAGAAGGCACACGCGCAGCCCGCGCCCGAACCCGCCGCTTGAAACTAATCTAGTCGGCTCTTTATACGGAAACGCACGTTCAACGCTCGGCTTACTCGCAGTGGACTGACGCTTGGTACGAATCTTGATAGTAGGAACATTATGAATGGGATGTTAGCCTACCTTTTATTGTGTAAACATTATGAAATGAAAGTATTGATTATTAAGTCAATAGTCGATGGATAATTTAGTCTCCATGAGCCCTTCATACAAGTGCGTGCTCAACAGGCACTTGAAAGCCCTAGCCAGTGTGTGTGGGTGGTGGCTGCTACACAGCCATAAGAAAATTTATGACCAACCTACTTGTATTGCAATATAAGTTTTGTTCTGTGAAAATATTAAAGGCTATGAACGACTAATTGATGTTTCATTCAGTATGTACATTATTTATTATTATTACATATTATAAAGTCACCGTGCAACGCACTATTTTCCTAAACCACGCAATGGATTTTTCTGCGGTTTTCACTAAAAGATAGAGCGTGAACTGTGGATGGTTTGTTTATATTTTGTAGAATGGCTGAAGTATGACGGTGTTTCTAAGTTAGCGCGGGCGTGCCGCTAGTAATTAAATTCCTGTATTTTAACACATGGAGGTAAATTTTTGTCTCATTATAGTAGAGGATCCGAGTATACAACGACCTTCACCGAGCGGTTAATGGATGAAAAGTATTTTATATCAAATTTAATGTGTTAAAAAATATATTGTGAGTGGGTTGGCTGAAAAATTTCAGTCCAGTATATGATTAATTAAATATTTAAAAATATTTTTTTTTAAATATTGCACTTGTTTCGATAATAGATAAATTACATAGGTACCAATCGAAAGTATGAAGCCTATAGAATATGCTAACGTTAGGTTGACTATTTTTTTCCTGTCATAACATTGGGTAGGCAGGTGTAAACAGGCAAGTCAATATTAGTAATTTGCAACCGTCTGGTTAAATAAATAAAATTTATGTTTATAAAAAAATAAGCTCATTACAAACACACACACACCAAACCAGTGCAATGTAAAAAGATTTTTTTTTTTAAATATTAAATTAATCATTAATGGTACTGGACTGAAATTTTTCAGCCAACCCACTCGCGATATATTATTTAACATATTAAATTTGATATAAAATACTTTTTATCATTAACCTTCTCGGTGAAGGTCGTTCTATACTCGGATCTTAGACTATTACAAAATATGTCTAAAACAGATGCTTACCAACACTTTTTCTTTAATTTTTGACGACCTCCGTCGTCGATTGATTAGCACGCGGGATCTAGCGTCGCGTCATCTCTGAGGTCGGACGGGTTCAATTCCCGGTCGGGTCAATTTAGAAAAAACTAACCATGACCCTTTCAACGCCAATTACTGTTATAAGACAAACAATTTCCGTGCCCACCACGCCAAGGACTATATCAGACTAAAACCGTAGAAATTAAGGCGGGTCTCCTGCGACACTGTTTTGTGTTTTCTAAAGGCCCCAGTACACATTGGCGTATGTTGGCCCACTGCCGGCCATCGCCAATGTGTAGACGGGGTAAATTGCCCGCCAATGTACACCATTACCCCATCTACACATGGGGAATGGTCGGCAGTGGGCCAACATACGCCAATGTGTACTGGAGCTTTACACCTAACATCAAACATCTGTAGCCGCACACTCACAATAACAAGCACAGAAGATGTAAAGCAAATCCATTTAATAGAATGTCAGACGGAAGCCTTTTCGATATGAAACAGGGACATAGCTCTGAAAAGAGCTGCCATAATGAAATAAGAATAGATCGATATGAAACAGGAACATAGCACTGAAAAGGGCTGTCGTAATGAAATAGGAATGGAGCTTCGTCAGCATGCAAACAGCATCTTCATTCTTCGCCACCATTCTCAGCTGCGTGTACACATCACTCGTAACAGCGCCACGTTATCGCCATCGCCGCACGCCGCACGCCACGCATCTTCACTGCGTCCGCTCCGTGGTCTGTCGGCCGTCGAAATGGCCGAGCGCAACGAACGTCGCCAGTTTTGTCGCGTGCGTGTTTCCCCGCCCGCACTTCCCCGCGTCGCGAAGCCCCGCGCCGCGTGTTCCCCGCACCGCGTTGCATAGCGACCGCGGGTGAATGAGACACCCGTTGTTCCTCTCTTTTGCGTAAGTGACTAAGTTAAGCAACCTATGTTTGTAAATATAATAATTGTAATATATATGATCACTAACTAAAATAAAGTATCCATTCTACGACTGACCATCCTGAGTATAATTTCTCTCCAAGCTTCGCTTCAACCCCACTCGCTAAATATCTAACAAACATGGGCGTGGCCTACGTACATATTTTGTTAATGTTTGATGTAAAGTGTTAGAAAACACAAAACAGTGTCGCAGGAGACCCGCCTTTAATATTCATTTTTACATGTGTGAAGGATTTATTAAAGTTTGTGTAGGTATTCTCGAACATTTAATAACTAAGGCAGTTAACACACCGCCACGCACCACGCTGCGTGTCGTCGCACCACTGACGCACCTACGCGCGTAGGTGCGGAATGTTTTCTATACAAACCTACGCGCGTAGGTGCGTCGGTGGTGCGTCGACACGCAACATGCAGCGTGATGCGGGGCAGTGTGTTAACTGCCTAAAGCCGCAAGCAGAGGTACGACTTTCGAAAAAACAAACGAAAGGGTCGAGTTTCAAAAGAAGCTTAGCTAGATAATTTGTGTGAGCGTAGAAAGTTGTTTATTTTATTTTATGAAATACTGTTTTGTAGTAACGCGTCATAATGAAAAAAAATAACAGTTTAGTTATACAGGATACAGTTCTTTGGACTCATAAAAAAACGATAAAAAGCAAAAGGTTTTAATTTAATTTAGAATTGTTATTGACCTATCGTGTATTTTCATGTGCCTTTTCAATGTTCCCCTCTGAGTGAATCCTTGTTCGCAGACACCACATTTGTGTGGCCTTTCGCCTGTATGTATTTTGTGGTGATCGTCCAAACGCCTCTTTGATAGGAAACTCTTTGGGCAATAGCTGCATGTGTACGGCCTTTCGCCGGAATGTATTCTCCTGTGTTCCACCAGAGAAGACTGCGTTGCATACGACTTCTTACATATTTCGCACTTGTACAATTTCTTACCGTCATGTATCAGTAAATGTTTAGCCAAATTGTATTTGTCAGTGAAAGGGTAGCTGCAGATTTGGCAAATAAAACTACGATCGGTATGTCGCCTCGATACATGAGACAGCAGTATTGTGTTCGTGTAGAACTTTTTGCCACAGTGTTCACATGTGAACAATCTTTCCCTGTTTTCTTTATGAGTTTCTAGATGAGCCTGAAAATTAACATTATGATGCGATGAGTAAGATAATTAAGATAGGTTCTGGGTCAAGCTGGATCCATCCAGATATGTTCTTTTGTCCGTATATACTGTAGTCTGTACTCAGTGTCGCGATCAAAGAACGCTAGTTAGACGGCGGGCGTCTCTATACGAATACAGGTACGCTCCGATACCATCGCCAGTCGGTTTTTCGGCCCGTTCAAAACATCAAAGGCGATACGATACGGTGCACGCGCCAGTCGGGACGCGATCGTGGCATGCGTAGACACTATTGCTATTTAGCAACATACACATAACCACGACTATTTATCCCCTAATAAGGGTTAGTGTGGCAATGAGGACAGCAAAAGCAGTCCTCTACCATAGTCCACTTTTCACCAAATAGCGACTGCACACGTGCTCAGTGTGACAGGTGGTGAGCTAATCGCCGCTCTATGCTGTTAATTGTATGTGCAGTCTTTAGTCCGTTAGTCGCCCTTTACGACACCCAAGGGAAGAGGGGGTGGTAGTATTCTTTCACCGCTACCCGACACGGCTTTTTAGCAACGATCTTGAAAAATGCACTTGAATAACGATAAAGTCGTGAAGCTCATCGGTGGATATAGGTTTTGCCGGTTTTGTGAGACCGCGGAAATAAGAACGCCTTTTTTATATAGGTAATTTTTTTTCGTTATGCATAACAATGAAGCACGCGCAAAAAATCGCCAAATTCTCATTGACTTCTGCAGATGACGTCACGGTTGGACGAAACTTGACCCAGAAATTGACACATAATATGTTCAGTGTACGCGATGAATGCAGCGACGGGCGACGACATTACGAAGACACGGGCATTTTTAATTTGCGCCCATTTTATGGATCGCGGCGCTGATACGAGGCGGATGTACTGACAAAAGGACATTTAAATGGACCCAGCTTTAGCTAGTCTGTACCTGTTTATGATAATAATTTCAGATTTCATGGTTAGTTTTCATTACAGTCAGTGACTGACATTTAAGTTTAAGGTGTTAATGTTCTGCCGGCCTAGCATGCGCAACACAAGAACTCTTCTTGACCTGCTTTCTTGTGTTTTATTCATTTATCTCTAATGTCTATCTACACTAAAGACACATGGATGCGCTTAGAACTTTACATAATATGTCAAAAAAAGACTTAATAGTAGTTTTTGCATAAACTGTGATATTTTCGTCTACAAACCTTAACATGACAACTTAAAGTGATTTGTCGTCTCTCGTCCGAGACATATCTCATGTTGCCCATGCAAGGCCTACTGGATAATCTACCAGGCACTAATCACATCAAGTAATAATAACACTGGTCTTAAATAATTTAAATTACAAGATTTAATAAAAGTCTCTTGCCTTCAGAATGAATTTAGTAGTAAATCCCTTTCCACAGACATCACACACATACATTTTCCTTTCCCCATGGATTTTGTGATGCATCTTCAAAGTCTGTTGGCTTTTGCAAATTTTTCCACATATTTTGCACTTTAGTTTGTCTAGGCGGACCAAGGTGTGTTCACTAACATTATGTCTCCGAAGTCCACTCCAAGTCTTGAATGTCTTGTTGCAAGGCAAACAATGAATGATGAACTGAAAGTAAAGCAATGCTTATTATATTGAATTTTAAAGAAAGAAGGTTGTAAAATAAGAAAGGTTTTCTAAAAATTATTATACATTTTGGCTTTGTATTTATTTATTTATTTTTATTCGGGAAAACATACAATCAATCTAAAAGATATTACATAAAAATTGTGCCTAGGTCAGTGAAGATTGATTGTATCATCTCTCTAGGGTACCGATTTTTACTCACTTCTTTTCCTTGATGCTCTTGTTTGTGGGCTTCAAATCTTTCCAAATAGTTAAACTTTTTGTTACATGTCTCACATGTAAAATTGAAGTGTTTCCGAGTAACCTTTTGTTTTTCTTCTGATTTATGTTTTCCCAACTTTTTAGCTTTCCTTAGGTTAAACAAATCACTTTAATTAATATCTACACAACATTATAAATAAATGTTAAGGTATAACTAACCTTTTTTAATATTCTTACTAACCTTTTTTTAACTTTTCTTAAATTCGTTTCATATGTTTTTTCACTGAAATCCATTGAGTCATAGAAGTCTGAAACAAGCAAGAATGTTCATGAAAATCCTATGAGGCATATTATTAAATCATTAAACTGATGTGGCAATTTCTTTAGATAATATTCTCTTTGCAGTTTTCTATTGCCACTTGTTTTTTTGTTTTTCTGCAACAACATTGGCAAATTTAACATTAGTAGCAGTATAAATCTTACCATTATCAACATCTTCCGCTTTAACTGTGTAAATGTAGTCATAACTACATTCTTTTTCTGCTTTCACAGTGATTGGATCAGAGATATTTTCACATTTTTGTAGGTGCACATCTTCTATATCATTAGCATTATTTTCCTTTGCTGAATTTAAATTATATAAAGAGTTTTGTGATTCAAGACACACTCTTTTAAATTCAGAATATTTCATAAGATTCTCATAGCATGAATCGCACAGCATTTTTGGAAAGTTATCTTGAAATATCTTGAATGAAAAGTAAAATAAATATTAATGTAAGTAGGTAGTATGGCTTGAAGTTATTAAAAAGTCATTTACTATTCGTAAGTTATAAAATAGCACTTTACCTCTATAGATGTGCAAAAGTAATACAAATCTGGTGATACATTTTTACTTAACACATAGGTGAATGATTCTTTAATAATTAAGCATGCTCTACACATTTTATTCCAACTAGTCATCTCTAGACTATGAGTGGATCTTAGAATTTGAAAAGAATGCTCGGGAGGGATAGAAATACTGCTATTGATAATGATACCTAATGTTAACGTTCTGTTCTGTTGATTTCTATTCTTTTGCAGTGTTGCCAGCGAAGTGTTATCAAAAGTTACCTGAAATGTACGAAAAAGTAACCTTTTTGTGGGAAAAGTAACCTTTTCATTTTTTTTGTATTATTATAGTATTTAAAAGGGAAAAGAAAGACATGATGGTTAAATTAACTTACAGAATCATGGCTAATTTAATAGTTATTTCCCTAACAACTTGCATTTTAATTTATTGTTAAAATAATCGATAATGATTTTTTATTTTGATTTAATTTTTCAATATTTACATTGACATGGATGACATTGCAATGATCGCTAGTTGACTGATTGACTAGGTCAGGTAAAGGAGAGTAAGGTACCGGTTTCAACTGCGCGCCAATAGAAAGATCCTTGTCGCACTATACCAATCCTCTCGATTTGTTATCTTTCTATTTTACCAAAACAACAGAACATCCAGGCAGGCGAAGACGAGCGACTCAAACAAAACGAATTAGGTACTTAATAAATAGTACACAATAACAAATAACTACGTTAGGTAAAGTCACTTTATCAGTACAAGATTTGAGCTGTTTTTTCATACAATACAATAACAAAACACAATCATTCAAAGCTAAACTCACAAATGATATAGACTAAGTTGAAACTTAAACTTAACTTAGCTATGTTCCAAGACGGATTGCAGGCTGCAAACTGCAGCTGCAGGCTGCAAGCAACACTACTTGTTTCTATGCATCTCTATAAAATTGATTCCAAGCACGGCAGCACGCGAACGCAGGCTGCAGCACCACGCACTCACGCACGATCATGACGAATTATCGACGTTACGAACGAATCTGATTGACTAAAGGTATTGTACTATTGTTGATTTATGTTAGAGAGAAAGATGTTTTTAAATTGTTGCACATTCCTTTTCTACGCAAATTCTGAAAAATCACCTAAATGTAACCTTTTTTGTAGTGTAACCTAGAAGTAACCTGACGGCTCTAAAAATCACCTAAAAGGTTACAAAAGTAACCTTCTGGCAACGCTGATCTTTTGGTTTGGTATTGGTACCTAGCATAATGTCATTGTCATTTTTTTTTTTTATATTTGTTCCATGAAGGAACAGGCTAAGGCCTGAGCCATACTGCCTAGTCATTAGTTATTTATTTGTTTTTTTCCCTTGATGATAATGAGTGGTGATTAAGATGAATGATAAATGATGTTCCCCAAACCCCTTGAGTCCTCAGTAAAGATGTGGGACTTTACTAAGGTCTCACGCGGACTACTTGAGAGAATTTGAAAAGTGATGTTGCACTGTTTCGTTTCATTTGCCAACACTCATGCACATTCACAAACACTTAACGGTTAATAATCCACTATTATTTCACATTAATATTCGAAAAAACACAAATTTTAGAAAAAAAAACAAAACTGCAGACATGACGCTTCACAATTCAATTCAATTTCTTATTTGATGGCTCGCTATGATTTAGCCAGTGTCTAGTTTTTGGGTAGACAATGTGGTTTAGTTTTTGTTTGTGACTCTGCTTTAAACTTTAGGGCGTTATGCTCATACAAGAGAACTGTCAAAAAAATAAGATTTAATTTTGAGGAACTGTCTACTGAGTTTGACTGTTGAGATACCTGTAACAATAACAAATAGATGGGTTAGTAAGTGAGTGAAGCAGATAAAGATTTGCAGTTACAATTTAATATTATTAGTGTTAATGAACGAACACAGGACTTTGACAAAATCAGTATCTACGAACGCTAATACGGATTTAAAATTAGTAGGCCGAGGGATACACGGAGGGAGAAGGGAGTATAAGGAAGGGCTGTTTTTAGGGCAATTAAAAAATATATGTTCTGTTGTACCTTCGTCAAGCCCACACTCGCATAAGGAACTGTCTTTCACTCTTATTTTAGCCAAAAAAACTGGAGTACACACGTGTCCCAATCTAAGTCTGCAAACAACAGAAGTCACTCTCTTATTGGCACTGCGATATTTAAAAAACCATGGTATATGGGGAATGTCTGGTTGGATGTTGGCATAGTGTGAACCTTTAGAAACGCTGCTCTTTTTCCAGTAATCTGACCAGTTCAAGAAGAGGTCTTTCTTAGCTATTAATGTG
The DNA here is from genome assembly GCA_963921215.1 of Scoparia ambigualis. Classification (NCBI taxonomy): domain Eukaryota; kingdom Metazoa; phylum Arthropoda; class Insecta; order Lepidoptera; family Crambidae; genus Scoparia; species Scoparia ambigualis. The sequence goes on from OY992504.1 coordinate 5,630,585, forward strand.
ACATCGTTAGTGTATAAGCCAGAATGAGTAAAAGTACCGTTGACAGTAGCTTGCTTAGCGCAAGCATCAGCAGTTTCATTGCCCTTAATGCCTACATGGCCTGGAATCCAAACAAGGACAATATGCAAACCTTGCTGGTGACACTCAAATAAAATTGTTTTAATTTTCAAAATATACTGAACTTTAGTTTTGCAGCGAAATTGGTTACTAATAATTGCTTCAAGACAGCTTTTTGAGTCTGAAAAAATTATTACTTTAGAAATAGTATGAGACTGAACAAATTTAAGGGCCTCTAGAATAGCAATGGCTTCTCCAGTATAGACTGAAGCCAACGAAGAGCATTTAAAATTGAGTATGATTTTATATTTAGGAATCCAGACCGCTGAACCGACATGACCATCACTGGATATTTTAGATGCGTCAGTATAAATAGTCAACCATTCAGGCCACTTAGTTGATACTATTTCATTGAGTTGATTCTGAGCGGCCACGGAGCTCTTTTCTACACCTAAGTCGAGAATTACTTCCGGCTGATAAATTAAAGCTTCATATGGAGTTTCAAAGAGAGGGTTGATCTTACACTGGTAAACAGGAGAAGGCAAATTAATGAGTTTCCTATAACTTATTAGCAAGCACGGTAGATTTTTGTGTGACCAATAGTCATTGGAAGGAATCAGTTCATGTAAAGTTTGTAACTTAGCGATTATTGGGTTAGATGACAGTTGGAAACTTTTATAGAGGAATCTATCAGAAATGTATTGTCTACGGAATTCTAGGGGCGACTCCAGACACTCCACCTGCATAGCATTTATAGGTGAAGACTTCATCGCGCCAAGGATAATCCGCAGACATTTAGATTGGATTTTGTCCAGGTAAACCAAAGAAGTTTTATTACATGGCTCCAGTAGGAAAGAACCGTAATCCAGTAGGCTGCGAATGAGAGCATTATAAAGTAACTTTTGGGTGGATGGATGAGCTCCCCACCAAACTCCAGAAAGTGCTCTCAGTACATTAATATTTTTTTCTTATTTTTCAGAAATGTATTTTAAGTGATGAGCACCAGACATTCTTGAGTCCAATATCATTCCCAAGAACTTCACTCTATCATGTACTGGAAACGATGTAGCATTTTCTGCCTGAGCATTGGGAGAAGAACATTGTCGTATGCAGATGCAATGTCTAGGAATACGCCTACCACTGATTTTCGTTCCGAAAAAGCAATACGGACGTCACTCACAAAAGTACCGAGGCTGTCTATCGTGCTTAATCCTTTGCGAAAACCAAATTGGGTTCTGGAGAGTTTCTCATTGCTCTCCAAAAACCATTCCAAACGATTCTTAATAAGATGCTCTAGAATCTTTGACATAGTGTTGGAAAGAGCAATTGGACGGTAGCTTAATGGGTCGTTACTAGGTTTACCAGTCTTTAAGATAGGAATGATAATTTGTGTCTTCCATTCATCAGGAGGAATGCCAGACTCAAATATAAGATTTATCATTTTGAGGAAATATATCTTGGTTTCCTTTCCACTTTTGACAATAAAAGAATACGGTATTCCATCAACTCCCGGAGCAGAGTCCTTAAGACCAGATAAGGCAATTGTTAATTCCTCAAGGGAAAAGCGGGACTGTAATATGTCAGATGTTGTAGGTGAGGTAGCTGAGAATGTTGTAGCTTCCTCCAAAGAGGGAGCGGATGGAGGGGCAATTTTTTGACTAAAAGATTCTAACCATGAAGATGAGTCTAAAGAGGTGTTACTATCTATAAATGAGCCACGAAACCTTTTGATATTTTTCCAAATAACAGTTGACGGAGTTTTAGGGGATAAGGATAAACAAAAAGAGTGCCATCCAGCTCTCTTTTTAATTCTTAATAGTTGTACTGTTTCTGCTGCAGTTTTCTGATATTTTATGAAGTTATGTTCATTCATTGAACATGTATAGGTTCGCTCTGCTTCCTTGCGCTTTTTACATGCAACAGTGCACTCTTTATCCCACCAAGGTGGAGAAGAGATATTCTTAGAGGGGGATTTTCTTATTGGGATAGAATTATCAGCTGCAGATAAAAGAGCATTTTTGAATAGATTATAATGTAAGTGGACATTACCCGAATTTAGTGTAGGAAGATTGCGAACTTCCTCATCTGTATTAATCCTAAATTGGTTCCAGTCGGCTTGAGATACTACGTATTTTTGTCGATGAGCATTGATAGGGAATTCTTTTCGGGACATAGGTAAGAAGATAAGAATGGGGTAATGGTCGCTTCCATGAGATTTAGGAAGAACTTGCCAGGTAAGACTAGAAGTTAAACTAGCGGAGCAGAGAGATAAATCTACAGCACTTTTCACATTCTGCGAAGGAGCTACCCGCCGTGTTGGAGAGCCATCATTTAATATGCACAGATTAAAATCATCTAAGACGTCTAAAAGTCTAAATGAAAGAGTTATGGGAGCCCCAGATTACATTATGTAGGTTAAAGTCACAATAGATGAAATTATAGAGGATATGTTAATTAAGATGGATAAACTGGGAATTGGAATATATAAAGATATAAAGGTAATGTCCATGATACGAACTGCCACTATATTAAAGAGATCTTTATTATGGGATGGGGTGGTAAGTTGTGAAAACTTGTAATTTCGTGATATAAAAATTGCAGTACCAGCCTTACCGTCGCTCCTGTCATCCCGCAAACAAGCATAGCCTGATATCCTAAAATTGGATCCAGGTCTAAGCCACATCTCCTGGATGGCAAGAATGACGGGCTTATGAGTATTTATGAGATAAATTAATTCTTGTTTTTTGTGTCTAATACTTCTACAGTTCCACTGAAGGATTGGGGTGAATTTTGTTATTAAGAGAAGAAAGCTCAGTAAGTTTTTGCCTAATATTGTACGGTAATTCTATGTCATTAAAACGTTGGATAAAGTTAATTAAAGTAGATAATTGTAACAATAACATTTCTAACAAATTGTCATTAGGTTCTGGTGGAACTGAAGGAGTACTTGAATAAGCACATCCATTTGGAAGAGAAGATACTGGGGTGGACGAAATTTCATTATGGAAGTTCCTGTCATAGCCATAGCTGGATGCAGGAACCCTGGGATGACGAGGGATTTCCACTGTTTTGCGGTAGGAAGTGGTTGCAGGATAGGATGAAGTCCTTATGGATGAGTTGGATTGGGTCTGAGTTGGGGGTGAAGGGAACATACGTGCTGAGCCTGCAAAAGATTTTTTTGTTGGGGCAAATCTAGCAGACGCCTCCATATATGAAATGCTCTCCTGTGACATCACTAGCTTAATCGATTTTTGCCTCTCGTGTTCTGGACAAGAAAAATATGTGGCTAAATGGTTTCCAGAGCATAAAATACATTTTGGAGGAGCTTGGCTTAAACATGCTTCGCCCTCATGTAAGTCTGCACATTTAAAGCAACGAGGCTTAGAACGGCACTGTAATTTTACATGGCCAAATCTACAGCAGTTATTACACTGGATTACAGGTAAACGGTAAATTTCAACAGGCAAAGAGGTAAAATAACAATAAACATGTTGTGGTAGCTTTTTACCTGTAAAAGTTAAAACAACCGTTTGGGTTGGTATCCAGGTAGGGGCAGAGCCAACAGAAGAGGACTTCCTATGTAAGCGTCTTGCTCGGAACACTTTTCCAAAACCCGGGGGTATTTGGATATTTTCTATCAACTCTTCCATAGTCCAATCAACAGATACTTCTCTGACAATACCCATGCGCGACACATTAAATGAGGGAATATTTACCAAATAGTTGCAGTCATTCAACGCTGGATGGTTCAAGAAAGAGTTAGCGTCAGCTGCGGACTTAAATTCCACAGAGATGCGATTTCGACCTACCTTCTTAACTCCATCTGAAATTATATTTTTGATGTTGTTGGAGTGCAAGAATTTGCCTATCTGTATTGCGCGAAAAACAGTTCCCTGTGTAAGTTCTTCCTTTTTGGCTACATGAACAACAAAAGGAGCGACATCATCATCGGAATAGCTAATTTTGCTGTTCATATATTCTGGAAGGGTATATGTTGTTTGAGCAGATGCAGTAACTTGAGCAACAGATGTTTTTTTAACTGGGATTAAGGAACTATCAGGGTCATTTTGGGCACGCTTTCTAGGCATGCTTCTAGGGGTTTCTTGCGACTGGGAATCAAAAACATCCGGAGAAATCACACTGCCCCCTCCGGGGTCCGGAGGGTCAGTATCCATATTTACCCTTAAGACAGCACTAAACACTGACTACAATCACCAAAAATAACTATCGGACAATAACAAACACAAATAACACACACAAATATTTCAACAGCACAAAATAACAACTGTTAACCAAAAACACTTGTATCTCGCACCATCTCGCACTGAACCTAAAAGCAGAGTCGACGCTTCACTTTCCCGCCAAGAAGTCCCAATGTCATTGTCAACACATGTCAACAGTAATTTTTTTTTTTTATATATATTTGTTCCATGAAGGAACAGGCTAAGGTCTGAGCCATACTGCCTAGTCATTAGTTTTTTATTTGTTTTTTTCCCTTGATGATAATGAGTGGTGATTAAGATAAATGATGTTCTCCAAACCCCTTGAGTCCTCAGTAAAGATGTGGGACTTTACTGAGGTCTCACGCGGACTACTTGAGAGAATTTGAAAAGTGATGTTGCACTGTTTTGTTTCATTTGCCAACACTCATGCACGTTTACAAACACATAACGGTTAATAATCCACTATTATTTCACATTATTATTCGAAAAAACACAAATGTTAGAAAATAAAACAAAACTGCAGACATGACGCTTCACTTTCCCGCCAAGAAGCCTCATCTGTCCTCAACAGTAAAAACCTCAAAAACTTTGAATATTTTTTTTTAGTATTTAGCTCAGAACAATAACTAGAGCATAGAAGTAGCGCTATAAGGCATGAACAAGCTGAATATCGCTACGCTTTGTACTCTTATAGGAAAGTTTATGTTAGAACAAGATAGATATACTTTGGACAGGACGGCGAATTACAAGGTTGTACCAGTTTCCAGATTTACTAGGGATGGAGGAGATATAATATCTATCGATATCGATTATATCAAACGAGTCGGATTGGGCGGGAACTTTGATTTTTTCTTGTTTTTGTTATTAATTTTTCCCTTAGTAGAATAATGTTTATAAATTTTTAACTGTTTTGATAGGCCAGGGGCTCAATACCCTTATCTATCAAAAAACCCCAATTGATAGACTGAACTCTATGTAATCGAAATTATGTAAAAAAATCAGGATAAGTCGATGTGATGCTGTCTGTAAAGTCAAAAGCAGTGAGACTATACAGTTTGAACTATGTACCGCCCCTAAGACGGAGGACAAGTGCTATTATCGAACAGCATATCGCGACAGCAGTCCGCCCGTGATCACGACCGGTGCAACTCGGTTGAAACGTCGGTTATAAAAAGGTATTTATTTATTTATTTATTAGGTACACAAAACAGATAGAAATTAAAAAATAACAAAAAAGAATCACAAATTGTATAAGAGCTGAATTCCTATCTAAAACATGTGTACACAGCACGATTAATAATAAGCGTCCATATTAAAGTTTATCTAATCTAAAACTAACATTCAATTAAAAACTAATTATAACATAGAATGTAGAATAATAAAAATCAAACAAATCGAAAACGGATTCCAGATGAATGTTGACAACTATAAGAAGCTTTCTTAATAAGTGGGAGATGCCGAGCCGACAATTTCCCGGACATTTTTTTTAAATTCATGTATTTTCATGGAAAATATGTCGATGTCGTCATTAAGCGCAACCAGTTCATTGTATAAACGGCACATTCGAACAATGGGATTGTAATATGATGTATTATTTTTATAGACATTTAGTACAAAAGTCTTTGGCGCCTGGGTTCGATACAAAGTATTTATTTGAATTAAAGAAAGCAATTCAGGGGAATCGATTATTGAGTGCAATATTTTAAACAAGTTAATTAAATCATACTGTTCTCGACGGACGGCAAACTACACCGAACTTAATCATTCGAAGTTCGTAAGAATGAAGAGACCTGCCTAAATGAAAGCGATAAGATAGATATCTTAAGCACTTTTTCTGAATGCCTTCAATACTTTCTATGTGTATTTTATAGAATGGGTATGCGTAGTATGCCTATAATATGTAGTTAGCGTTAATCCCCGTCTAAATGTGTATTTAAACAGTGCCTTCGTAAACATGACAACAATTTGGTTTTCTGCACCAATCTTTGCAATTATCATAGTCCCATCAGCTATGACTTTTCGTATAATGAAATATCATAGCTTGATATGCTTGGTTCTGTTATGGAACTCATATGGCGGGTTCAGTGCAAGCTTGATTGCAGACTCATTATCCACATGGAGAACAGGAGTCATCCCTGATTGTTCTGTCTTGAATCAATCGTTTTAGCCAAATTATTTCTCTTGCAGTTTCAATAACAGCTACAATTTTGGCTTCTGTGCTAGAGAGTGCGACTGATGTCTGTAATTGACTTCTCCAAGATATTGCACCTTCGTAAACACATACAAGTCCTGAAGTCGATCTTCCAGTGTCGGGATCACCTCCATGATCCGCATTGCTGTAGGAGACCAGTTCTCTCTGCATGCCTTTTCTGTACGTAACGCAGTAATCTCGAGTAACATTCAAATACTGAAATATTCTTTTCACTTTTGTTATATCTCTATTTGTATGAGCTTCTAAGTGTCTGGATGCAACATATGTCAAGCCTTGTGGGCACAAGAGTGCGGTGGGCACCATTAGATATGCAAGGGCTCCAACCGCTTCTCTTTAGGGAAACGAATTGTCTCCTCCAGCATCTTCTCCCAATTCGGAGTCTTTAAGTATAGGTGTAGCAGCACCTTTACTGTTCTACATACTTTTTTTTACTTTTACTACTACATACGAAGATTAACGGGCAGTTACTCAACGCGTCTATGCCTTGTTTATGTCAATTTATTTATCACAGACGTAATAATAATAATAATTATTATTATTTAGCCCACAGACATAAATGTCTGTGATTTAGCCCGGCTTGTCCCACTGCTGTTCAAAGGCCTCCTTACCCTTCTCCCTTCAGTGAGTGTGTGGTAGCCAATTTATTTAGTTTATAAAAATTTGAGAGATCACAGCATTGACTGAGCTATATAAACTAAAAGCTTTAAAGACCGCAGAAAAACTAAAACAATGAATTCTTTTATGAGCCGAATGGAGACGCATAACGAGAGCCGTCATTCACCAAGAAGACCCACTAATGCTCTAAGAGACCCACCCACCCATAACTACGACTACTCTGTCAAGAGTCTCCGACTAAGAAGAAGATTTAGTGTTAATAATAAAATAATTGTACCCCCACTGTTCCACAGCTGGACAAAGGCCGCTGTCCTCCATTTCTTTCATTGATTATGGTCCTGTGCTAACGGTGTCCAATTTTGGTGAAATGTATCAAACGCGTGTTCATCCCACCATCTCCTTTTAGGTCTGCCGCCGTTTTAAAAGCGTTAACCGTTTTAGTTTTAATAAAAAATAGATATAATACAAACAGAGACGCGACGAGAGCGAACCCACGACCCACAGAGTGGTCTGTGCTACGACCAAGACAAAGACAACAACTACATTATTTCAAATATTTTTAAATTTTTACGAAAGCTTTCTAGAATCTAGATTTATAAATTTTCAGTGTATTGGACTGATTAAAATAGTGTATTTTAAAATCAACTAAGAATTTACACTGATCTGTGATATGTCATAATACCTATACATTTTATTTTACTATAAATATTTTTTTGATTTTACGATTTTTGTATTAATTTTTGCTTTTTTGTACTTTTACTTTTGACTTCTTCAAAAGCAGTAATACCTTACTATGAAAAAGTTTATTAACAAACTTAGGTAGGTACATAAACTTATACGTTGCCGTTTTACAAAACATTTCCAATGTTAAAACAAATAAAAACATCAAAATCAGTAATTATTACCAATGAACATGTAATTAAGTAACATTATTAATTAACAGTTTACGCAATCCAAGTTTCCATAACTCAACAAACTGTCAGACAGTATTCAAATCAAAACAAATCAAGAGCCGCGCGGCCGATGATCATTTCGTCCCTGCATTGTGATTTAAGAAGCGTTCTAGTTCGTTCATCTTCCATCACGCTCACGCATACGCGTCTCTAATTAATCCTCTCTCGCTCAGACACTCGTTCGTACATAATCGTTCGTCCTTACTCGGCTCTCGCTCGCGAGGAGCCCGATGTCGCTCGAATAATGAACTAAAGTGAACTAAAAGACCGATTTGAACGACCAAAACAGAATAGTTCGTTCTTTCATGAACGAGATCGACACAAGCCTAGCTCAGAATATTATCTAAACCATAGAAGGAGTGCTATGCCATTTGAGTGGGCACTCCTCGGACCAAATGGGCACTCTGTTTGGTCACCATTCGAATTACATTTTTGTTTAGGTCGCTTTTGAATTCGATAACTTAAATGGTACCTAACCGTTTTTTTTTATTTTTGCTGGACATTTGACGTTTTTGTCAACTTATTTTGTCTCTTTTCTTTCAATGATAGAGGCCCATTTGAAAAAAAGACAGATAAATAAACGAGTCTTATATGGACTCCTTCTATGCTTTAGTTATTATTCTATGGTTTTTTTTTTGTTGGACTTCTTCGCGGGAAAGTGAAGTGTCATCATGTCTGCAGTTTTGTTTTATTTTCTTTAATTTGTGTTTTGTCCAATATTAAAGTAAAATAATGGTGGATTATTTACTGTTAAGTGCTCGTGAACGTACATAAGTGTTGGCAAATAAAACAAAACAGTGCAAAATCATTTTTCAAATTCTCTCAAGAAGCCCGTGCGAAATCTCAGTAAAGTCCCACATCTTTACTGGGACTCAAAGGGTTTTTTTTTTTTTTAATACGTCCTCCGACTATGGTCGCCGAAGCCCTTAGTACTGCTAATTCTCTATTATCATACCATTCTCGCTTTTATTCCTCTCGCACTTTTATACTTCATACTTCACATTCATTCGTCCTCATTCATTCCTTAGGCGGTGGGTGTTCCGCATTTAGGACTATACTATGCTGTATATCTATCTCTTTCTTTATTCTTATTATCTATTGACACGGGGAAATGAGTCATTCTGCCATTTTGTTTTATTTATAAAAAAAATTCTTATGCTACTACCTTAGATTAAAACAAAAAGGGAAGATACGGCATTAGCGTCTCGTGAGTGAGCCGCCAAAATTAGGCCTAAAGGCACAATTTCACTTCAGTCACAATTTGCCGAGCGAACAGGCTACGCCCTATTGCAGATATTCTACTTTGTGAAAAAGAGAAAGACGCTACTCCGCAGTGGCGTCGGAATCGGTCGTACGTACTCGTTTGTTGCGAAGCGACCGAGACGTCAACGCGCTACTCGCTGACTCTCTCGCGCTGACGTTGAAACTTACCGCTTTGTCTCGCTCGCTCGATTTACACTTTATAGGTGTGCGTGTGTGAGTGTTTGCTTAAGTAGTTGAGTAGGACTATATTTTGAATGACTACAAGTAGGAGCATGCCGTATCTTCCCTTTTTGTTTTAATCTAAGGCTACTACTTATATTTAATACATGTTTTCTTATTTCTAACTCTATATTATTATATATTTACTTATTTTCTATTAAAACATTTTTCCCAATTAGGATAACTTTTTCTTATGTGCTTATTCTACATTTTTATTTCTATATTCTTACAGCGTTTTTCTTATTGCTAATTACATTTTTTATTTACTTATTTAACATATTAAATTACCCCATATACCTCTTGCCAAATCTCGATCTTCAGATTATCCAATCTTTTTTTCTCAACCTCTTATCAAAATTCATAAAAAGAAGACTAAGTCCTGGATTAGGTAGAAGAAGTTTGGCAGCATTAAAGACTATCAAGAATTTTCTAAGTATCGCTTGTCATTCAAAAATCTTTGTAGCACCTGTTATTCCTCGTATATTAATTCTGTTGAGGACAACCTCACAAGTAATATCAAACATTTCTGAACATATGTCTCTAATCGTAAATGCAGATCTGGAATTCCATCATTAATGCAATATCAGAATGGTAAATCTAATGATCCAAAGGTAGTATGCAACATGTTTTCTGATTTCTTCGTATCGGTGTTTGAACCTGCGTCTCCAACTTTGCCTACTTGGAGGGAACCGGTACATATTAATGATACTAACACCAGCCTAGTGGCAAACCTGTCTATTGATGAAAAGAAAATCGTGAAGGAGCTTACCTTGCTTGATCCTTCCAAAGGGGCAGGTCCTGATGTTTATCCATCAGCTTTCTTTAAGCACACTGCCGAAGTCATTGGTAAGCCGCTTTTCATCATATATAACAAATGCCTTCATTATGGTGTATTCCCGAAATTGTGGAAACGCGCTAATATCGTGCCGGTGCACAAGGGAGGATCGAGACACGACGTTGAGCAGTATCGGCCTATCTCTATTCTTTCAGCCTTGTCAAAGCTTTTTGAAAGACTGGTGCATAACGAAATTTACCCCATGTTGCATCAAAATATAATAGCTCAACAACACGGGTTTGTCAAACGTCGATCTACTACTTCAAATTTACTAGTATTTGCAAGTAATCTTTTCAAGAATGCTGATAACCGTGTACAAGTTGATGCGGTGTACACGGACTTCAAAAAGGCCTTTGACAAGGTAGATCATGAAATACTTCTTAATAAAATTGCTTTCAACGGCATCCGTGGGAATTTGCTCCGATGGTTTAGCTCTTATATTCAAAATAGAACACAGGTTGTAAACGGCTATCAATCGGAAAACATATACATAACATCTGGAGTACCACAAGGCTCTATCTTGGGACCACTGTTGTTTGTTCTTTATGTCAACGACATTGCAACCTGCTTCCAGAATTCTTCTTTTCTTATGTACGCTGATGATTTGAAAATCTACAAGTGCATAAACACATCTGAGGACAATCAGTTGTTCCAGGAGGACCTTGATAGACTTACTGCCTACTGTGTTCGTAACAAACTTCAGTTCAGTATTCCAAAGTGTAACTACATTCATTTTACAAAAAATATTAACATTATTCACTATAACTACCAGCTTTGTAATACTGAGTTGAATAACGTTGTAACAGTTAAAGATCTCGGCGTAACGTTTGATAGTAAACTGATAATTAAAACTGATAATTCACACACGCGCGCAAGCCGCTTACCAAAGCGCACGCACTCAGTTCGTTTTCTCAAACGCGTACACAACTACCATACCTAGGTAGCTATATCACTAACATCACGTCGCAGTCGAACTGAGGCAGGGCTGCTCAACTCTCTTTTGCAATGAATACTACCAAATGTGGCAAGTGTAATGACATCGTTGGCGATGGTCCTCGTTGCTCCATCTGCAAGCAAGCGTTTCATCTCGCGTGTGCCGGTTTTGCTGAAAGACGCTTTTCCAGACTGGGAAAGGGTCGAGCTACGTGGAAATGTGAGGTATGTGAGGAAAAATTAACTGAAACAAGCGACTTGCTTGTTGTCGATACCGCCGGTGCCGGTTCTCCCAGATCTCCTTCTAATCAAAGAAATCAAAGAGAAACAAAAACGGAGCTAGATGACAATGTTAGTCTCTCATCAATATCGCTTAAATTGAATGGGATGATGGAAAAATTAAATGCTATCACATTAATACAGGAAGATATATCTGCGCTTAAAAATGAAGTTACAGGAATGAAGACATTTGTCACTGAGAAGCTCGAAGGGGTTACAAACAAAATTTCAGCGTTGGAGTCTCGTGTAAAGGAATTTGAAATGTTAAAAATAGAAACTACCGAACTTAATAAAAAAGTCCTAATTCTCGAGAACGAGTCTAGAAGAAATGATCAGTGGGCTCGTCGTTCTAACGTACAAATTAATGGCGTACCCTGCAAGGACGGTGAGAATCTCTTCACCATCTTATCAAATATCTCTGCATTGTGTAACTTTAAAGTTAACCCACAAACGGATATTGACTTCATCACGCGCGTAGCAGTAAAAACGCCTAGCAGTTTAAAGAAACCTAAACCCATTGTCATCAAATTCCAGTCCAGATATAAAAAGGATGATTTCTTGACAGCAGCAAAGAAGTTGAAATCCATCAAAGCAAGTGACATCGGCCTTGCAGGGTCAAGTGAGACCATATATGTTAATGATCACTTATCCTCCTATAATAAAAATCTATTAAAGCTTGCAAAGGGCCGTGCTAAAGAAAAAAATTACAGCTTTGTTTGGGTGAAGAATTGCACAATACATGTGCGTCGTGACGAAAAATCGCCCGTCTTGTATATCAATTCGGAGCAGGCTTTAAACAAGATTACATAAGTGTTGCAAGTATATTTTTTTGTCAATTTACAAGTTTTTCGAGACCTTTTTCTTTTCTATCGATGATTGTTATTCGGTTATTAGTCGATGTCATATTAATTCACATTAATTCTAAACTTTTCTCACAGTTAATTTTATCATGTGATGGACACCTCTTTATTTTAATTTTTATTATTGTCAAAAGTCATATAATTCAATGTAGGAACGGATACGTTCTAGCGGCCCCGGTGTGCAATCGGTTGAGCACCCCTATTTTAAGATTATTCTCGGAGGGTATAGTGAACTCGGTGGACGAAGGAGTATCTTTTTACCACTTACTTAAAGATAAATTGTCAACAATGGTTAAATGGTCAATTTTAATTGCTTTTTGTACAATATACAATATTGTAATTTTGTGTCTCAGTGTTAGTCTAACGTTTCTAATGTTTAAAGTCAGTTTACGCCGTATTTATGAAACGTACGAAGGGATTTATTTTTACCACTTTTTTATTATGCAATGGTCGACTGGGGTTAAGTGTTTAATTTTATTAGATTTATATACAATACAAATTACTGCAATATTTTGGCTCAGTGAAAGTCTAACGTTCCTAAAGTTTAAAGTCAATTTACGTCATCTTTCTAGCGACCACAGTGAGGTGAGTGCATCTAAACGAATTTATTTTATTCCCAGATTGTTTATACGTGTTAAATGTATTAACCCGGTAATTAATGGCTCTTAAAGTAGTATATCAAAATGTTCGTGGTCTTCGTACAAAGACGGAGGTATTTTTTAGGAACTTGATCAATACAAATTATGATATAGTTTGTTTAAGTGAAACGTGGCTTTTGCCTGGAATATTTAACGCTGAACTATTTGACTATAGGTATAATGTGTATCGAACGGATAGGGACTACATTTCGGTAGGCAAAACGATGGGCGGTGGCACTTTGATAGCTGTAGGTAGAACGTTAGCTGTCGATATCCGATCGGTCCGGCCGCTTCCGATTACACCTGATGCTGATATAACAAATGTTAATATAAATTTATCTAAAAACTCAAATCATACAATACTTCATATATTTTGTTGTTATTTTCCACACGGCACAGACCATTTAAATTCCCTTCTTACATTTTACGAATACTTGACCGATCTCATCTTCGATTACCCGCAAGATGAATTTATTGTTTTAGGTGATTTTAATATCACAATGGGTCTTTGGGCTAAATCTGCTACTTATAATAATTTAACGTTAATTGGCCCTTCTAGCGATAATTTGGTCGAGAATACATTTTCATTTATGAACCTTACGGGTATGAAACAGTTTAATAACATATATAATAAAAACAATCGCCTGTTAGATCTAGTTTTTTCGACTTTGGACTGCACCGTAACTCATGTTGTGCCGTTGGTACCTGAAGATGGCCACCATCCCGCGCTTGGCGTAGAGGTGCGCGCATGTATGGCTCCAGTTGCTTTAAGCCCTGCCCCAAGATTGGTTCGCCGGTTTCGATCAGCAAACTATGCAAATATTTGTATAAAGTTAGACGATATTGACTGGGCCAAACAGCTTTCCTCTACTTGTATTGATCAGGCGGTTGATAGATTCTATTGTTTAGTAAATGAAGTAATCGAAAATAATATTCCTTCAAATGTGATATGTTGCAAACAGCGTCATCCGATTTGGTTTTCACACAGCTTAATAAAACATATTAAAAAGAAATTAAAAATTCATAAAAGATGGAAAACTTATGGTAGACAATGTGATTATGATTTGTTTGTTTCTTTAAGACGCACACAGAAAATCCTTGAAAGAGGGTGTTACGTAAATTTCATAAGCAAGGTGGAAGATAATATTACTTTGAATTCGAAACACTTCTGGGCATTTATAAAATCAAAAAAGCAGTCGTCTGAGGTTCCTGATTATGTGTACTTTAATGAAAGAACCGCAAACGATGGTCCAAGTGTTTGTAACTTTTTTAACAATTTTTTTCAATCAGTTTTTGAATCAGATGTGGCATTCTCTAAGAGTGGTGATATCTCGCTTTGCGGTTTTGAAATATCTGACATTCGGTTTTCTGTGGAAGTGGTTGAGAGATATTTATGCTCGCTGGATACTACAAAGGGAAGTGGAATCGATGGAATACCTCCAATATTTTTAAAAAATTGCAGAAAATCCTTGGCTTTACCCCTATGGTTACTATTTTCTAAATCATTGACAGAAGGTTCTGTCCCCATAGTTTGGAAGAAAAGTTTGATAACTCCAATATTTAAGAATGGTGATATTCACGACGTTCAAAACTATAGAGGTATTTCCAAACTTTCATGTATACCAAAGCTATTTGAGAAAATTGTTTGTGACCGCTTATCGAGTGCCTTTCGCCCCCTGATAATACCTAACCAACATGGTTTTATCAGTAAAAGATCCACTGAGACCAACTTGTGCGAATTTATAGATGACGTGCTTGAATCGATGGATAAGGGCTACCAGGTGGATGCCGTGTACACTGACTATTCCAAAGCTTTTGACAAAATTTCACACTCAATCCTAATACAGAAACTGGAATCAGTGGGTGTGCACGGCTCCCTCCTTAGGTGGCTAATTTCTTATCTTAAAAATAGAAGTCAGGCTGTCGCTGTGAAAGGACACATTTCAACTTTCATCCCAATCACGTCTGGTGTGCCTCAGGGCTCGCATCTCGGCCCCTTGTTATTTAATTTATTTATTAATGATATAAACCAATGTTTTCTTTCATCAAAGGCCTTGCTTTACGCAGATGACACAAAAATTTATAAAGTCATAAAAACTGTAGATGATTGTCATAGTTTGCAAAAAGATTTGGACAGATTATATGAATATTGTAATAATAATAAACTCTTTTTAAATATCAGAAAATGTTGTATAATATCGTTTACAAGAAAGAAAAATAAAATTAATTATAATTATACACTAAATAGAGAAACACTACCAAGGGTTACCGAGATGAGAGACTTGGGTGTGACACTTGACACAGAATTATCATTTCAGCCACATATTCAAAAAGTTACAGCAAAAGCGTATCGAATGCTTGGCTTTATTTTTAGACAAAGTAGTAATTTTAAAAATCTTACCACAGTATGTTTGCTATACAACGCTTTTATACGATCATCCCTTGAATATGCCTCCGTTGTATGGAATCCCCAGTATAATGTACATATTAATGCACTCCAACGTATACAAAATAAATTCATAAAAAGATTGCAATATAAATTTAAAAAACCTTTTAATGATTTGGTGCTGCCTCTAGAGTGTCGTAGATTGGTTCGCGATCAAGTCTTTCTATACAAAATTGTGAATAACCTTATTGACTCCCCTTACCTTTTAGGTAAAATCTCTTTTTATTTTAAAAGAAAACACTTACGTTCGCCTAAAGTTTTTGAGGTACCATCCTTTAAGACTAATTATGCAAAAAATAGATTCCTTGTTCGTGCACCTAGTAATTTTAATAATAGATTTAAGGAAATAGATTTATTTTTCGAAAAAATTGGCTCTTTCAAAAGAAGCATTGTTAAGGGGTGTCTGTCATCTGCTAGTGACTGAGAGAAGTACTGAGAGACTATGAGAGAGGTTATTGTCGTTATACTTACTTGTAGTTAGTATTTCTAATATTTCTCATAGCAAAATAAAAATGTTATGATAAAGTAAATATGTAACTTGTAGAGGTCTTCATTGTTGAGGAGTAATTGTTAAGCTAATTTGTGTTGTTTACATTTGTGGAAACTTTTTTGGCTAACGAAACGTTTATTAACTTCTGTTTTACAAGTGTATAATATGCTGTATGTTTTCCTTAAATAAATAAATAAAAAAAAAAAAAAATAATGGATCGACATATTCAGAGTATAGTTAATAAGGCATTTAAAATGTACGGTTTCGTGATGAGATTCTCAACGGAGTTTAAACGAGCTTCAACCTACCTTTATTTGTTTAAAGCTCTCATTCGTGCACAGCTCGAATATGCGGTTGTAGTTTGGAACCCTTTTTACCATAAATATGGAGATGCGATTGAGAAGGTCCAATATAAATTTATGCGCTCAATGCACTATAGGTGCTGCAGGCATTATTTATCGTATTCACAGTTGCTAAGCAAATATAATATGTTGTCCTTAGAGGACAGACGTAAATACCTGGAAGTTAACTTATTGTATGGTATAGTTAATAACCAATTTGACTGTATTGATCTAACTGATGGGATACATTATACTGTTCCACGATCTGCTAACAAACGCAAGGTCCGTGGTGAAAGTTTATTTGCCATTAACACTTGTCGTACAAACACTGGATTGCGTTGTCCTATGCGTAGAATGGCTGAGTCCTATAACGTCACTTTTATAACCATTGATATTTTCTCTACTTCGAAATGGAAATTTAAATCAGACTCCCTTAAGTTTTTGTATAGACAAAGGCAAGAGAGGGGAATGGTTGGGGGGTGTTAGCAGGGTTCTGTTTTCTTCTCTTATTCTTGCAATATTTTGTAAACTTGTAATATTTTGTAAACTTACAATAGAAATAAGTGAATTTAGCTTAGGTATATTTTGTAAACTCACAATAGGTGCAGCATTTTCAAATCTTTTACTTTTGTTTATTTCAGAATTATTCAATGTTTCAAATTAAAATATAAAATTGTATTGTTTTCATAACACTTGCAGTGGCGCAGGATCCACAGTAGCACACTTTTTCTTTATTAATATGTGGATAATGTCGTGGGTTACAATATTGTGTTTGTTGATGTGGTGTATTACACCAGATATTTATGATTTTATGTTTATATAATATGTTGTAACTGTTTGTTGTCCCGAAATAAATAAATAAATAAATAAATAAATAATTTTATTTTTAGAAAAAAAATTATATATATTCAAATATATGTATTTTCTTAAATTTATACATCTATTACTTATCTCTTATTGCTTATTTCGGTTTTTTACAATATTTACAATTTTTGTGCAATAGTTTAAAAACAGTTGTCTGTATTCGCTTTTTATGATGTCGGCGAAGTTACTTGGAGTCATTTTGACACCCGCTTGGATTTCTATGTTAAGCCTCTCCAGAGCGTGTAAAGGGCACTCGGAGAGGATGTATAGGAGGGTCTCTTGTGTGTCAGGGTCACAGACGCACGACGGGCTATCCTTACACTTGAACTTGTTCAAGTATGTGGAAAACCCGCCGTGTCCTGTGAGAGCCTGTGTGGTGAGGTGTGTATGCGTTAGCTTCCGGGTGGTCTGGTAAGCTATTGTGGCGTCTGGAAAGAAGATCTTGGTTACCCCGGCAGTGTCGCTGGACCTGTACCTTTCGTGCCATTTCTCAAGAGAATCATTTCGAATGATTCTCTTGACAAATGAAACCCGGGCACAAGTCGTAGTCCGGCTTCTTTTTGGATTTTATAGCGGCCTCCTTGGCAAGTTGGTCGGCTCTCTCATTGCCCTCCAATCCTGCATGCGCCTTAATCCAATACAAATAGACACATTTGCATTTTTCAGTTGCTAATCGTAGATTACTGCGCATTTCTACTGCAAGTGGATGGAGGGAAACCACGTTGGTTACGGTTTGAAGAGCTGCCATAGAGTCGCTATAAATTCCAAAGGTTGTTTCTTTCCTACTAAGCAACACTTCCGAGGCCTTGTGTAGTGCAAGGAGCTCAGCCTGATACACGGTGCTGTAGGACGGCAGTACAAGTTTGATGGCTCTGGTTTCACCGGCGCTATTCCACAAGGATAGCGCCGCCCCAACCTTACCCTCGATCTTGCTGCCGTCTGTGTATATGCGGATGTCATGCGTATGTTCGTGTATCTGAGTGTCTTGTGTGATAGGCGTGAGCTCCAGTGTTGTGTGTTCAGCCGGGTGTGGTAGGTTCAGTGCAGGGTGTGGTGTCTCAACGTTTCTGCCGCGTAATTCCGGCCAGGGCACCCCCCTCCTCACTTCATAAAGGGCTGCAGCCTCTTTAATCCGGAGGTCAAGAGGGAGTGTCCCAGTCAGAATCAGCGCAGAGTTGAGCGAGACAGTTCGATATGCCCTGCACATTTTCTGTGCGAATCCCCGTTGCAACGCATTTAGCTGCTTACGCGTCATGATCTTATCCGCGGCCGTGGACCAGGCCGCAGCCGCATACGTCACAACGGGTTCCACTGCAGTGATGTAAATTGACTTAGTCACCTCCGGGTTAAGTCCCCAGCTCACCTTCGCGGCCCGAGATAAGTGTTTAAAAATGTTTGCCGCCTTTTTACATACATTAGCCACGTGATCATTGAATGTAAGTTTTGCGTCAATTGTGAGTCCGAGAAGTTTGATTCGTTTCTGGAGGCCAATTCTCATTTTTCGAGATGTAGTCTCGAATCGAGTTTTGATTTCGATCTTTATCTCGACCATAAAATCTCGTTAATAACATTTTGTTCACGAATCTCCTATTCTCAGCGCTAATCGACTTCGAGTTTGATTCGAATTCGAACTTTATCAAGTGGTAATCCAATTTAGTTATTCTGAACATCTCGAACTCGACATTTCTCGAAGGAGAGGCTTCGAGTGGTCGGCAGTGGTCGAGACGTAATTTCGACTACGAGAAGCTAATGAAACGTCAAATAGCGGCGAAATTACGGTGGATATGGAGGAGTTAATTTCCAATTTTGTCGTGGAAGTGATTTAAAATATTGAGAAAGCTCGCTCTCTTTTTTTTAAAAGGTGGAAGAAAACATTCCACTCCTTAACTGTATATCGGCTTCCAACATTTGTAGAAGAAGCTGCTTTTGCTGTGGCGTTGGGTATTTTTTGTTGACATTGTGACATTGTGTGTGTCTTGTGAATACTAAAATGATCGTTTCGTCACCAAACAAGCACACAACCACAAACAAAAAACATACAATTTATCGACGATACGTCACGTTTTAAACAATACAAGTTGTTTAAGGAAATTAAATTTGATCACAACACAATGATTTTTCGATATTTATTAAAAATTTACTTCTTTAATTAAAAAGCAAGTTCAATATTTTAAAATACCTTTACAGTAAAAATATTTGAGGTACATAGTTGCAACCGGTTTAAAACCGGATGAAACGTGTCAAACGGAACGTATCCCGAGTTGATTGCATTAAAAAGAATGGCAATATTTTTCAAAAAAAACTCGAAGTCTATTTCGATTAGCGCTGAGAATAGGACATTCGTGAACAAAATGTCGATTATCGAGATACAGATCGAAATCAAAACTCGATTCGAGACTACATCTCGAAAAATGAGAATTGGGGCCCTGCTCTTTGATCGCTATTCCGCCCATGTTGAGGCGTGGGGAGTCAAATTTAAGTTTGTTGGTGAAGGTTAAGCAGTTTGTTTTGTGTGGCGCAAATTTAAGCTTATTTTTGACTCCCCACTCCTCAACATGCGCAAGAATAGGATTTGCCCGGTCCTGAATCTCCTTCCCGGTCTCTCCTACGAAGACCAGGATGACGTCATCTGCAAAGGCTTGGGCTGTGACCTGTCGCTTCTCCAAGTCCTTTAGCAGAGGGTCCAAGAGCAGGTTCCACAAAATGGGCCCTGCAATGGACCCTTGGACGCATCCTTTGTTGGTCTGCCTGACTACTTCCTCACCAGCATACCGCACAGCGACCCTCCTCTCGCACATGTAGTCATCAAAAACCCTTCGGACGTTTATCGGGCATCCCTCCTCAGCTAGGCGGACCTTTATGGCAGGCCACCATGCACTGTTGAAGGCTCCCTCTATGTCCAGTGATATGAGCGATATTATTTTCTTACATTTAAGTTTCGTTCTGATGTTGTTAATAAGGACATAGAGGGAGTCTTCGGTGCTTTTTTGCGGCATGAACCCATATTGGTTGGGGCTCATCTTCGGGAGTAGGTGATGTTTGAGCCTCCCAACCAACACTTTCTCATAGACTTTTCCTAGTACAGGGAGAAGGCCAATAGGTCGGTAGGATTTTGGCTCTCTATAATTATCCTTTCCCGGCTTTTTCAGGATGACTACTGTGGCCTGCTTCCAGACCGCTGGGAAGGAACCTTGCTCCAAGCATTTGTTAATCAACTCCAAAAACAGCTGTGGGTCTGCACAGATGGCAGCGCGACATATGTCCGCCGTAAGACCATCCCTTCCCGGAGCCTTTTTGGGGTTAAAGGACTCGACTGCGTGCTTCAGCTCATTGATTGTAAATGTTGATACATTCGACCCTTCATTTACACTCTTTGCTTTTTCTCGCGTTTGTGTATGGTCCATGTTGTCGCTCCCTATTAGATCTTCCGGATAGAAGGTTGCAGTCAGTAATTCCGCCGAATCTTTTGCATCTAGAGTGACTCCATCTTTTACCAGCATAGCGTCCTCAGTTCTGGCAGTTGTTCTAGACATAACCCGGTATATGCCATCCCACATACTCTCTCTGTCCTGTCTCTTGCAGAAGTCCATCCATGAGGTGGTTTGGGCTTTTCTAACAGCGGCTTCATACTTTTCTTTTTCTTCTAGGTACTCATCAACTACGAGCTTTCTACGGATTGGCGCGGCGTTTCGGATCCTGCACTTCTTCCTGGCGACTATCCTTTTCATCCCGGCGAGCTCTTCAGACCACCACGGTTGGGTAAGTACATTTTTATTTAACTTTTTAGGAATTGAGAGACCACACGCTTCCTCTATTACTGTATTGTAATTTAGTGCTATATTTTCTATTTCTCTTTTACTATTTGCTGTTTTTATTACTTTTGCTTCTAATTTATTTGCTATTATTAATGTTTTTAATGCTTCTTTGAATTTAACCCAATCTGCTTTGCGCGTGGTTCTCTCAATTCTTATACCCTTATGCTTCCGTGTGGCGATCGTGAAGGCTATGCCGTTATGGTCGGAACTTGTCAACCCCTCATCAACGTGCCAATTTTCGACGCAACGAAGTAGGTTCTCCGAACACGCCGTCACATCCACGTAGCTCGAGTATCTTTTCCCTCCTCTAATGGTGTCGAAAGTTGGTATGTTGCCGCTGTTGACGATGTGAAAGCCCATCTCATGGATGGTTCCCGCTACATCCTCTCCTCTATGGTCTCAAAGGGTTTGGGGGTACCGATGGGCGGGTGGGTAAAAATTGGGGTGGGTAAAATTGGGAGGAAGGGTAAAAAAGGGTATTTACCACGGAGCAAAAACAAAGAGGAGGTGTTGTAACAACTTTTTTCATATAATAATAGTGTCTCAGCTGCGCGGGTTCCGGGGGGAGTCCAATTAAGAGAAAACCATCTAGTGGCCAGTAGCCAAAGCAAGTACCTACCTAATTTACGAGATTAGCAGAGTTGTCATAAAAGTTCTGCTATATTTCACTAGATGTCGTGTATGTCGTAATTTTATTTGATTAAGTATAAATTTAATTTAAATATTACTTACGAGTAGAAAGATATGTTTATTCCGTTTAATCTCGTTTTATCCGTGTAACTACTACACGATACAATACAGCACTTCATGCCAACAAAAAGTTCGGGTCGAGAATTTTTTATAATTCTTTAAGAGACTGAATAAGCCACGAACAACCTATTCGCCAGCCAACGAGAGTTGTACTGACGAAAGCGACACCTGGTCGTAAGTAGTTCAACTACGGTGTGACGTCAGGACTACATTAATAGTTGCTGGACTACATTGATTGCAACACCTCCTCTTTGTTTTTGCTCCCGTGGTATTTACTCATTTATACCCATTTATACCGGGTATTTTTATTAAACACCGGGTAAACATTGAATACTGTCTATAATACTATCCTTAAAACGATCTACCATGTTAGTTTCGTTCTTGACGATTGAAGATAAAATATTTATTTCAAATAAAACACAGTTGATTATATTTTAAATCTTTAATCAACATCTATTTTTAACTAAAACACAACAAAATGGCGCAGATCTAGCTAGTTGAAATGCACTTCGAATGAACATGTTCGCGTACGAAAAATACCACGTGGGGTGGGGGGCGAGAGTGCTGTAAATTAGGTCTTTCGGTAATTAAAGAAAAATAACGCGTTGAGCTTGAAGATAATATACTTGAAGTAAAGTGTCAATATCAAAAAACATTATAAATAGAACACAATGGTATATAGATTACAGCCAGTAGCAACACTCCCCCTTAATCGAAAAACCCGAATAAAAAGAGAAGACATAGGTAACAAAATAAATATTTTATAAAAAATAAAATTATTTTTCTAATCCTATACTAGCTATACATCTATTATGTGCGACAGGCCCAAGCAGTTTAGTTAAAACATCAGCAGGCATGTCATAGGTCTTCAAGTATTCTAACAAGATTATGTTATTTGACACTTTTTCTCTAATAAAATGAAAACGTGTATCTATGTGTTTCGTCCTGCTATGGTGGACGGGATTATGCACTAAAGGACAATGGCAGGGTACTATGGAGAATTTGTACAGGCCTACAATTTTCATGTTTGGCAATGAGACTTACACATTTGGTAGATTATATTATTGAGAATTACTATAAAAATTAACAGAATTTTGAAAGTTGGGGTTTAAAAGTTATACTTGTATTTCGATAATTTTTAAGGTTAGGTTTTTCCCTGTATTTGATTGACATTGACAGTTAAATGACAGGGAGGGACGGACGGACAATGATTCTGACAGTAGGTAACAAAATATATAATTAATCTGAAAATGTACGTTTGCGCCTTAATTGATTGATTTATAGATCAATCGTGAATCGAACTAAAATAGGTAGGTAGGTACGTAATATGTAGTGCATTTCAATATTAATTAAGTAAGTAAGTACCTATGTACTGTTAGCCCTAGTTCTAGATTCTAGAAGATAGATAGATAGGATAGGATACTTATCAGGAACTGCTGCGACTGTGATTATTCAGATCTTTGTGCTTGGTTATTTAAAACACAAAAAGACATAACTACCCATCTGTGTTTTGGTAAATAACAGCAAAATACTTAAAACATGATGAAAGTCATAGATGTAAACAATAGAAGTAGGTATACACCTTCCCACTTTAGAGGTCTCAACTTTAGACTAGGTACCTACCTACCTATACCAACATTAAGTTGAAATCATCTCCTTTCCTACATATTTATTATTATAAATGCGAATGTGACTTGTTTGTCCTTCTTTTACGCCCTAACTAAGCAACCAATTGACTTGATCTTTGAAAGAACGAAGAGTAACATAGCATAGGCAACTTTTTATGC
This sequence comes from Scoparia ambigualis, assembly GCA_963921215.1. NCBI lineage: Eukaryota > Metazoa > Arthropoda > Insecta > Lepidoptera > Crambidae > Scoparia > Scoparia ambigualis. The sequence continues at coordinate 5,654,165 of OY992504.1, forward strand.
CGATATTCCTATAGGAACGCGAATCACGCAGGTGAAACCGCGGGCGGAAGCTAGTGGTTAAAATAATTGTCTCTGAGATAGGAATATTAGTCTACTAGGTACTGCTCAGACTGCATACTTACTTATATTTACAGTACTTACTATCGAGGATCTTCCCGTAGATACTACTAATAAATTACTTAATCAAAGGCAAACAATATAATATAATACTAAAAAATATGATGAAAACATTTTAAATAAATCAGAAACTCGACTGGTCTTTCTACAGGGAAGTTTCACAATTATACATACACACAGACGAGTAATGTTTTTCCATATTAGCATTTGCTCAGAGGAAATAAAACAATAATTTAGTTTGGTCACATATTTAATATTAAATTATAAAGTAATAAGGGGCACTCTTAAAATAACATCATCGAAAAGTGGAGCCGGTCTAGTCATGCCTTCATGGCAAGCAAATCAGTGAGCAGCACCCAACAGTTCGTAGCGCCCCACAATGCAGTTAAAACTCTGGCTGTCCACTTCTACGTGAAGCTCTTTGAGCTCGGAGCCAGCAAGGAACACAAGCTTCATTTTCTGAAGAAAGCTGAAATAAACAATCACAATTAAATTACAAAAGTAACAGAGTGTAAAGTAAATATTTTTTAATCTTACACCAATTAGTTTAGCCCGCTGACCTCTCTATAATACAAGAATGCTGACCTAAATATTTACTACCTTGGGTGTCTCAGGTAACAAATTGATAGTTTAGGTAGGTCAGTGGCCTAGCCCCAAAGTAAGCACTGTAAGGCTTGTGATATGTTATACTAGGCCAATGGGTAAAAATGCAGTTGTGATAGTAGTAATAACAGTGGCGAGGGATGTGTTTGGGGAAATACGGCGAAGATAAGCCGGCCCAGAATTTACAAATCAGATCATTGGTGGTACTAATTACTGACATAATTATTAACATCTGCATGGTGGATCCCTGGAGTGGGATTTCTTATAGGGAAGCCGATGGGATTCGGAATGTATGGTATATATATGTATTTAGTAGGATTATTATATAGGTAAATAGTCATGGCTTCAGGTACAAATGCTCGTATTCGTCATAGAAACATTTGCCCCTACTGGGATTCAAACCCAGGAACTCAGAGTATGTATCACCACGAAAACCAGTGTACATATTACTCCACCACGCAGGTAGTCAATAAGTAAATATATGTAAGGTGTTACCTCTCGTGGTCTAATCCAATTCGAAATTATGTTAGTCATCCTTTGTTCCTCTTCATTTGGCTCTTGAAAGACAACACTTCGTCTGCTCATTCTTAAAATAGAACGTCCACATACAACACGTCATGGCGATGGCCAACATGCCTTGTAGTTTTACTTTCAGATGCAATAGAATGGATTGCTAATTCCCAGGAAGCATGACAAATATAATCAGAAGGTGTTGCCTAAAACAATAAGAGCATGGATGAAGTTTATTAATTGATCAACAAAATAGTAGAATATTAGTAGTAACAGATACAGAGGTGCATTGCTGCACCAAATATGTTAGATGTCTAAAATGGTTGACGACATATTTCGTACTATGTACGACTTACCGATCAGAGATATGACCAAAACCGAATAGTGTCGACTAAAGCTAGATTCTCGTTCGTCAGTAAATGCCGCCCGCGATCCAATCGAAATGCATTGCATACTCGACATTGTGATGGTAATGTATCACCCAATCAGACAGTAAAACTATCACGAAAGTGCATTTAAAAGTACTGCGCAAGCACAACATAATATTGTTTGTGTTCATTTCATTATCACATTCACAAAGCGGCTTTTCGCAAATAGGTAGGAAGGAACCTTTATTAAGTACACACTTAAAAACACACTTTATAAATTACGTTCATACGTTGACCAAAAGCTCAATGAATTCAATGATTGACATTGAAAGTGTTGCAAGTAGTTTCATTCGTCTTTTTACGTGAAACAAATCGATAAGACAATCAATCTTAAAAATAATATAAATTATAAATATCAAAAGTAAATAATCAACTATTTTAAGATAAAAAGTCTGTAATTGTATAGGTCTAAGCTCTAAAATAGTTGCACAAATAAGTTTTTAATCGAAACTAGATTAACAATAATAAGACTTAATTAGCTATTTGAGAATCGATTTCAAAATCGATAAATTGATTTTTTTATGCCAGGCAACTCTGACAGCAGATTTCTGTTTTGCGTATAGTATCTGCTTGTTGAAATGCGTTTCGTTATTACTTTTAGTATTATTATTTCGCTTTACGATTTTTCTTTACCGCGGACTTCTAAAAATATAACATTTACTGGAAAATAATGAGAAAAAATTAAGGAACCAACTATACAAATATGGTACCAAATCACGAACATTGTGGGGTTGTACGCCAGTACGCGTTCTCCTTTAGGGCACTCTGACTATCTGACAATATCGTAACAGAATGTAATTTACCTGTAATTTCCGAGACAAATCGACGCAGATAACATTCTTCCTTTGAAGCAGCTGTCAGTGCCATATATTCAGCTTCAGTGGACGAGAGTGCTACAGTCGGTTGCTTCTTCGCCTCCCATGCCACTGGTCCACCAGCTAACTTGAACACGTAGCCCGTGTACGACTTCCTGTCAATGGGACAATTTGCCCAGTCAGCATCAGAATATCCCACTAAGGATTCACCAGTTTTTCTATAAGTTATAGAATTATCTACTGTTCCTTTGAGATATTGTAGTATTCTTTTTGCAGCTTGCCAATGTTCCTTTGTAAAACATGTATTAAATTGGCTTAAGTAACTCACCGCATATTCAATATCAGGACGTGAGTTTACTGCTAGATACATAAGGCACCCTATTAGGTTCTGATAAGGCAATGAGGATGACTCACCATCAGGCCTCTTTTCTAGCTTTTTCTGAGATCCTGAATCCTGTACATGAACAAGACAGTTCTACTGTTCCTGTTCAACAGGAAGAAACTATTTCTGAAGCAGAAGATGAAGATTTTCAGGATTGCGAGTCGGATACTATTGTCGAGGATTTAGTGGTGGAACGGAGGTATCCACTACGAATCAGAAAACCAAAAGAGTTTTCGGAACATATTTTATATAACGCAGTGGAAACAGAAAATAACCCAACCTCGGTTCGTGATGCTTTGTCAAGGTCTGACAGTAGAGAATGGAAAAAAAGCATTGAGGAGGAGCTGGATTCCATTAAGAAAAATAAAATATGGGTCCTAGTAAAACCACCAGTCAGAAGCAACGTCGTTGATTCGAAATGGATTTTTCGAATCAAAGAAGAGGCGGGAAATAAGAAGAGATACAAAGCACGACTTGTTGGTAGAGGTTTTAGTCAGAGATATGGGGTGGATTATGATGAGACTTTCGCTCCAGTTGTCAGACATAGCTCTCTTCGAATATTGTTGCCGATGGCGGCTAAACATGGCCTAAATGTGGATCAGATGGACGTAAAAACGGCTTTCTTAAATGGAGACCTTAGTAAAATGGTTTACATGAAACAACCTGAAGGTTTTGTGGAGAGGGGGAAAGAAGATCATGTGTGTCTACTTAAACACTCGCTTTATGGATTAAAGCAAGCCCCTAGAGCTTGGAACAATAAATTGAATATAGAGTTGTTGAAGTTAGGCTTCAAGAGATCCAAGAATGAACCGTGCGTCTACAAGAGATCAAAAGAGGGAAAGATCATCATATCAGCGGTATATGTTGATGATATGTTAATTTTTTGGAATGATGCAGCAGAGTTAAGACAAGTGAAAAGAGGTCTTATGTCAAAATTTGAAATGAAAGATCTCGGCAAGGCAGAGTGTATTCTAGGAATGAGAATCACTCAAAATAAGTTGGGAATCAAGATTGACCAAGAAAAATATGTGGAATTTTTTTTAAATTCGTTTGTGATGGTTGATTGTAAGGTTGCAGCACCGCCGTCAGTTCCTGGGGAGAAGCTAGAGAAACCAGGTCCAGAACACAAACCGAATGGAAAGATCCCATATCAAAACTTAATAGGTTCTCTAATGTACTTGGCTGTCTGCACTAGACCGGATATCGCGTATGCGGTGAATCATCTAAGTCAGTTTAACAGCTGTTATACGGAAGAACATTGAACAGCTGCTAAAAGAGTGCTTAGGTATTTAAAAGGTAGTAAAAGCCTAGGACTTAAGTACACGAAGAAGACCGAGTTTAATAAATTGCAGGGTTATGCAGATGCCAGTCATGCTACTTGCTATGACAGAAGGTCATGTTCTGGAGTGGTATTTCTGTGGAAAGGAGGAGCAGTGTGCTGGGATAGTAGGAAACAAAGAACAGTAGCTCTCTCAACAGCAGAGTCAGAATGTGTTGCAATTTCTGAAGCTGCTAGGGAAGCAATTTTTCTAAAGAGATTTATTGCTGAAATCACTGAAAAGCCTGAGGAGCCACTGAAAATCTACAGTGATAGCCAGTCTGCTATTGCCATTGCGCAGAACCCTGTGCACCATCAACGCACTAAACATATTGATGTGCGCCACCATTTTATAAGAGAATCTGTTGAGTGTGGACACATTAAACTAGAATATGTGGAGACGAACCGAATGGTGGCTGATGTTTTGACAAAGCCCTTGTTGAGAGGCAAGTTCGAATGGTGCGTGAAAGAGATAGGTCTAGAGATATGAAAGTAAGGAGGAGTGTTAGTGAAAAGAGTTTTTATATGTATATACAAACTTTTTCACTGATTTTATATTTTCATATTTCGTTTATTGTTTTTTAGGTTGTCATTTTTGATGTGTGAAAATTGTCCGTACCAATAAAATGTTGTTTTTCTAATAACTAGAATTATACAGTTTTTGATCTCCAAAAACTGCGTTTTACTGCTGCTTGATCGTAGAGAGCAAGGAGTCAGTATTAACAAGGTTTCCTATTTCGTACAGGATATCTACGCTGTTCTTCACCAGCTATTGGATCTATTATTTCCTCAGTAGCGTCTTCCCAGTGTTCTGGATCAGTACTCAGATGTATTTGCTCCTCGCTCTCAACTACAGCAATAGGAATATCAACACTAAATGTGATGCGGTGAGGCGTAAACTTGCATTATTACTATCCGTTTATTAAATCTGGCGGGTTCTATTGTGTTTTTTATAATTTTGTTTGTTCTTGAAATAGGTGGTTTACTAGGTGGTAATACATATAATACAAATTAAGTTCCATATCTATAGCATGCTCTGTAATAGTTTAGTTATTATTAATTTGGCGATTGTGAAGTAATCGATTGTATTTGTTGCTTGAGTTCATAATGTTACTATCACATTTTTATTTGTGTGAATCTGTAAATGGTTTGCTGTTTCACATTTTCAGTCTTATACTTTTTTTATAGAACTGTTGATTCACCTGTGAATATAAAATAAAATAAAATAAATAAACACTAGCCTCTTCAATCAGAACATTATCTTGAACAATTATTGATTGAGGATTATCTTTATAGTCCGACAGAAGCAATCCAGGTTCTTGAGAATCGATCACAGCTCTACTCTCACCTTTCCTGTTTTTTAAACCAGAGAAACAGTTCTCAAAGAACGTTACATCTCTGGAATTTTGTAGACGTCTAGTATTAGATGCATGTCTGAATAAATAACTTTTAGGATCTTCAGTATAGCCAATAAAAATAGCTTCTTCTGATTTCAAATCTAATTTCTTTCTATGACATTGAGGAATCTGAATAAGAGCTCTGCAACCAAAAACACGAAGATGATTTAGGTTTGACTTGTGACCATTCCACATCTCAAAAGGAGTTTTCCTATCTAAGGCACGATGTGGGCACCTACTCTTTAGATATATAGCAGTATAAAAGCATCCTCCCAAAAAACTTTAGGTAAGCTACTTTCAGTCAGCATAGAGCGCGCCTTTTCCACGATAGAACGATTTGTACGTTCAGCAACGCCGTTCTGCTGCGGACTGTAAGGCACAGTTGTTTGATGTTGTATACCTTTCCAAAGAAAATAATCAGACAATTCTTTGTTGACGAATTCTGTTCCATTATCAGTCCTTATGGTCTTAATTTTAGCTCCAGTTTGTCGCTCCACTAATGACTGGAAGTGACAAAATTTTTCTTTTTAGTCTTTCTCAGTCTTTGAAGAAATAAAATACGCAGAAATAAACCTCGAAAAATCATCTATAAACAGTAAAATATATTTATTACCTTAAAATAACGGACATTGGTCCACAAATATCAGAGTGAATTAACTCTAGTATACCTACGAGGGGCGTTCAAAATATTCTCGGTATTGATACGTTACAACCTCTTTTATATATATATTTGTTACTGGCCGCTAAGATTCATCCATTGACATTAAAAAAAAGTAAAATTGGAACCGAGATGTTCTTTTGTTTTTCTGCAATGGGCGATTTTCCGAGATCAAAAAAAAAAAGAAATTGGTTCGTAAATGACTTCATAGATGGCGCTTAGCATAGATTAGTATGGCGCATGTAAAAGGCGGGTTTATGAAGAGCACGTGTATGGCTGCGTAATATTTATTCTATTCCAAAATAGAAATAGGTTCTGGATGTCTTGAATATAAATAGCTAAGTAAATACTATTTTTTTATTCTTTTGGTAGACAAGTAAAAGTGTAGAATTTATTACAGCCCATAAGTAGCCCAGCTTTCACAAAACGACATCTATCGAGTGTTTTTGAACTAATTTTTACTTTTTAATTTGGGCTGTCAGAAAATCGCCCATTGCCGAACAAACATGAACACCATGAGCGAATTAACAATTTTAACGAAATTAGAGCACCGATCCGTCATAAAATTCTTGACAAAACAGGGTAAAAATCAAAAAACCATAAAAGAGGAAATGGATTGTGTTTACCGTGAGTCTGCTCCTTCTTTATCTACTATTCAAAAATGGTCAAGCGAATTTAAGCGTGGAAGGGAGAGTATTGAAGATGACCCTAGACCTGGCCGGCCTGTAGTGGCTACCTCACAAGAAAATATTGATAAAGTGGAAAAACTTATATTGGAAGACGGCCGAGTGAAGGTAAAATCTATAGCTCAAGTAACCAATCTCTCTATTGGTACCGTATATGACATTATACATGACCATCTTAATATGTCAAAAGTAAGTGCAAGATGGGTTCCGCGAATGCTGACGCTTCTTCAAAAGGATATGCGTGTGGCTTGCTGTTCAGATTTTATCGACCTGTGTGGTGAAAATCCCGATGAGGTGCTGCAAAAAATAGTTACTGGAGATGAAACCTGGGTTCATCATTATGACCCAGAGAGCAAACAGGAGTCCATGCAGTGGCACATTAAGGGTTCAGCTCATCCCAAGAAGTTCAAGGTAATCCCGTCAGCTGGCAAGGTCATGGCCACAATATTTTGGGATTGTGAAGGAGTTTTGCTTATCGATTATAAAGAAAAAGGTGTAAATATCACAGGGCAGTACTACGCTAACGTTATACGTCAATTAAGAGATGCGATCAAAGAAAAGAGGCGAGGAAAGTTAACCAAAGGTGTTCTGCTTCTGCATGACAACGCCCCTGTCCATACTGCTCATATTGCCAAGGCAGCTATTGTTGAATGTGGGTTTGAAACTGTTACTCATCCACCCTATAGTCCGGACTTAGCCCCAAGCGACTTCTTTTTGTTCCCCAATCTTAAAAAGGATCTGCGTGGAAATAAATTTTCTGACGATGAAGCGTTGAAGACGGCCGTGGAGGAGCATTTTTACACCAAAGATAAAAAATATTTTTATGAGGGATTAAAAAAAATAATTGATCGATCTTATAAGTGTATGAACATAGGGGGGGAGTATATTGAAAAATAAAAATATCAAACTTTTCGTACTTGTTTGTTTTTATCCACATACCGAGAATATTTTGAACGCCCCTCGTATCATTCGCTTTCTCGTAGACAATTTTCTTAAACGGTTTACGAGCTTGTTTTCCTTGTACACAAGCAAGACACGGATCTTTGTCAATAACTTTATAATCTATACCTACTTCATAGTCCTTTAATTGGCTCATACCAATACGGCATAGATGACCCAGACGCTTATGCCAAAGCTGATATTTAGTCCGAGAATCAGAGTGCATATCGCAGGCCATTGCCTGGGGAATATTGACCTTACAGTCAAGTTTGTATAACCCACCACAGGACGAAGCATGTAGAACCGGATCACCTGTAAATGTAAAAGTTGCTGAGTCAAAAAAGTTACACCCGTTTTTATTAAACAATACAGAGAAACCTTTATCTATAGCATTCTTTACAGATATTAGGTTAGTTTTTAAGTTAGGGAAATAAAAGACATCCGTTATTTTATTAACTAAACTGTTAGTGTCATTTAAAGATATTTTTCCGATACCATTTGCACCTATTTTCTCACCATTTGCCACAGTTACTTGAACATCATTGTCAAGTGGTTGTATGGTCTGAAACCACTCTCGCCTTGACGTCATATGTCTAGATGCACCAGAGTCAACATACCAATTATCCAAACTTGATTCCGTGGTTGTTCCTAAAGCAGACAGACCTTTACAAGGAAATTTCTTCTTATTTGTTAGGCTTCTTTTTACGACGGGGACAATCTGGTCTCTTGTGACCAGGTTCATTACATTCGTAACAAATAGGCTGTGCAGGTTCTGAAGAGTTAGTACGTAAGGCCACTGCCTTCTCACCACTGTCACTCTTTTTCGACAATTCATTTAACAACTTTTTAAAAAGGTCAGTAGTAACTTGTATATTGCTGTTTTCAATCGCCATTATTAGAGGTTCATACTTCAAAGTAAGTCCTCCCAAAAGGATAGCTGCAACTGACTCATCTTCGATTATTTTGCCTATGTCGGCAAGGTCTTGAGCAGTACACAAAACAGCATTAATGTAAGCTTCTAAATCACCGTAATCATCTAAGCACATTCTATACAGTCTCCTCTCTAAGGATAGCCTTCTTCCCAAGCCATTATCTTCGTAGGCATTCCGTAGAGCAGTCCACGCTCCTAAAGCAGTGTCAGCGCTACGGACGTGGGTAATAGCTTGTCCTTCCAGACTTAGACAAATTTTTGATAGCGCTCGTCTATCGAGTCTTATTTTTTCCGTCGTTGGAGCTGTATCTCCATTATTGTATCCTTCTATTGATTCCCATAATTCCTCGTGTACAAGATAATTCCGCATATTGAATTTCCATGAAGAATAGCCATCTCTATTAAAAAGAGTGAACGAAGGTAAGGAGGTACCTGATCTCCTATGTATGGAAGCACCATCTCCATTTGTTGACATGTCTTTAATATCTTATGCCACACTACTTTTACGTAAAATCTTTACCTACTCGTTGAGTTTTCGTGCTGACAAGGTGTTGTAAATTAGGTCTTTCGGTAATTAAAGAAAAATTACGTGTTGAGCTTGAAGATAATATATTTGAAGTAAAGTGTCAATATCAAAAAACATTAAAAATAGAACACAATGGTATATAGATTACAGCCAGTAGCAACAGAGAGGCTGCATGGGGACTGCTAGAAACCGCAAGAAACTTCAAAGGCTGGTCAGGTAATACATGACAAAAAAGGAATTGGTGTTTTTGCCATTTTTAATTAAATAATTCATTTTGTGAATTTTAATTGGATAGTCTTTGAGTACCAAATTTATTTTAAAGCAATAACATAAGAAAAATGAAATCAAAAACAATTAAAAATAACGATTATTTACAACGCGCGGGCAACGACGGCCGGCTTGCCGACCATCGTCTGTTGACCCGTTCGCGTCAGCTGGGCGATAAGTACCTACGTTAGTCTGCAAAGTGCAATAAGACCCCATTTATTTTCCTTTTACAACTGAAATGAAATGTGCGTGTTAAGTCCAACGACTATCGATAGCATCAAGTTATGTTATGGTTCCGATAACGCGCATAAAATGAAAATATTATTATTAATATATTAATTATTAATGATGTTGCCTAACCAACTCGCAAGCCAACTCAACACAATACAGCCCTGAGTCCAACCGGGCGTGAGTCTGGCGAGCGCTGCCATCAAGGCCCCAAACGCAAACAGAGGGTGTAGGAAGCAAAACAGTCTCTGGTTTGGGAGCAACGTGCAGGTGGGCAACAATTTCCTATTGGGGACCCGAGTTTCCTCCCCTCCTACTAGCACGAGGCGGGAGATGGCCTTGCGCCAACGGATCCCAAGCACCACCATAAGTGGAGTGGATAGCCGAGCCGATGGGGAGGGGGTGGCGTCGAAGGTGAGGAGTTCACCCGATCCCTGCCACGAGCATGGGCGCATACAGGGTGGTGACCGAACCACCCTAGCGTAAGTTATCGGTGCCCGATGGCACCCGCTGCAGGCCGATTGTCGCCTCCAAAGGCCCTACCTCTCCTAGACCTCCTCTCTGAAGGGACAGGAGCATGAGTTACAAGATAAGAAATGGCCCCCGATCGGGCCCTTTTTTAACTGTAATTATTATTATGTTAAGTGTTAGATTAAAAATGAAAAAAACACGAATTCCTTTTTTGTAATTTTTAAAACACTTGACCTGACCAGCCCTTGAAGTTTCTAGTGGTTTCTAGCACTAGCAGTCACCTTATATTTTGCGCGTGAGACGTTGCCAGCTTGCAGTAACAGGGAGAATGAAAATTACATTACCCACTTTATACAGCGTCATTTGAATTATATGATTTTTATGAAATAAAATTAATAAGGCCAGCGGCCCGGACGGGATTCCAGCTAGACTACTTAGGGTCTGTGCAGGGACTGAATAACCCAAAAATTAAGGTACCTTTATATAGCGGTATGGCGTCATACCGAAAAATAGCGGTTACCGGAATATTCCGATATCCAAATTTATATCGGTACCGTAATTTTGAGTTTTTAAATAATAAAGGTTTATTTCGGTATGAAAGAGACGGCTAACAACCGTTTCAAGCATAAGCAACTACTGGCTTTCTTATAAAGCTTTAGTTTGGATTGTTCTCGTTGTCAAAACACGTGCGCCGCGCATAGGTTTGAATTTTTTACTAAAAGACAGGATATACCCACAAAATATTCTTTTCGGCCAAAAACACAAACAAGATTAATTTTGTCAACCTCTAAACTTCACTTACACTCTAAAAGTCCGTTAGTTATGTGTGTGAAAATATATAATAAATTACCTACTTCTTTAAAAAATATACCCACATAAAAATAATTCTTTAAAAAACTGAAAGACTTACTTATTGCAAAATGCTACTACACGCTGGAAGATTACCTAAAAGATCGCCTATAAAAATATAATAATGTATAATAATAAAATAATTATTGATAAATAAATAAAATAATATGTAGATAATATTTTGTATTTGTATATATATGTATGTAAATATATGTGCATATGTGTGTATATATATATATATATATATAACAATACCTGTACCAGATTGGATGCAATTTTATTCCTATGTACAATAAGTCCTACTCTCGCCTTACGTAATTATATTTATTTAAGTAGAATCACAGAATAATATTGTAGAACAATGCAACTGCCGTGCACACGGACTTTTAAAAGTACGCTTGCCGGTAGGTATATTAACGCCAACTCAAGCTAGTGTCTGCTAATAAGCGGACGGACTTTTACTTAACCCTTAACCGATTCATTGCGTATCCCTCTTTTAATGACTTTTGTGCATGGCGGCTAACAAATATTCTGTGACGCCTCCGTGCGTCAGCCGCCACCCATTAAAGTGACGCGCTTGCGCGTCTTCAGCCATGAGTGAACATATTTTGCTTTTTGTTATGATTTTGGCTTGTTTACACGTGATTGCATTCAGTCGGAATCGGATGTCAAACGTAAAGGGTTTGCTAATTCGTTTAGTGTATTGTAAAGTGACTTATCTACGCGATTTTGCTGGAATGGCTGCTAAGTGATTTATTTTGATCAGTGGTTGTAAACCTTTTGTGTATTTTTAGTAGAAGTTTACAAAAGGGTGTGAAAGGAGTACCTTTATTTAGGTTCTATACCGTAGTGTTGCGATGCAGCCACTATAACGAGTCAAAATATAAAAAATATAAAAATAAAAAATACGCATGAGTAGGTGTCGGAACTCTTGTTCTCATTGTTAATGAGCAATGTAGTCCAATAAAATGGAAAATGGGTCGGGTGGTTCAACTTCATATTGAATAATCGCTTGAATTTGCGAATAATCGAACTTACTTATAAAATCAGTTTTCAATCTAGCCGTTTTTAATAGTAGATTGATACACAAACGACATATTAAAACGAGGTATTTTAACTCCCGAGCTTAATTCGATTGCAAGAAAATAAAATAATCCAATACAAAATTTAAAATAAATAATGTACAGCCACTCAGGGCTTGTTTATTCGGTTAATTTTCAAACCTATTTATTTATTTATTTTTATTTTATTTATTGAATAATATCATGACACGTACAACAACATATAACATTGTCCCACAAAACCATACTAGACGGTTTATCTGCGGGATCGGGAGTCTCAATTATGCTATACATAAGTATACGTAAGTACAAACTAGATATTGTCAGAGTTGTAACAATTAAATTAATTCCTACATCTCGCAATTCAGCCTTGCTATCGCTAAGCTAGATTGCGGCGTGCAAGAAGTCGCTCAACAATGATTTAAACTTGTTTTTGGGTAATTCATTTCTTAAAACAGCAGGTAAGGAATTTAGAAGATATGGAATACGTTTCTGTAAAGTTCTGTCACCATAGTAATTCTGAATTCTGGGAACGACAAATTTTCCCAGTGTAGTAGTTCTTGTCCTATGAATATGTTCAACACGTTCCATAGTAATGCCCCACTCTCGGTTGCCATGGTTATTGACCGCTAATAAATATTTATGTTTTAAAGCAGCTGGGAGGAGTTTACAGATTTTAAATAATTGTCTATAATCATTTTTACATCTATGTTTAGTCTTTTTATCTACAAGTAGTTTTAAAAATCGGATTTGCATGTTTTCTAATTTATCTATGTTTGTTTTGAATGTCAGACCATAGCAATCGAGAGCGTAGCCCACAATTGATTCAACTAAAGACTTATATAAACATTTTAATGTACTGCTAGGAACTCTAAAACTTAAGTGGTAAAATTTACCTAATAAAATTCTTAGCTTATTACAAATAAAGTTGACATGATCAGACCAAGACAAATGTTCGTCCACTTTTACCCCAAGATAAGTGACACATTTCACCCTTTCTATTGGCTTACAGCTACAATTAACAAGGTCTCTGTGAAGGCAATCAAACGTGTGCGCATATATCAGTAACGAGGGATCTTCGAGAGGCAGATAAGGCGAGTGAATGACAATGAGTTTAGTTTTATTACTATTCATGACAATTCCGTTGTCATGCGACCACCTGACTATGGCATGTACATCTTGCTGTATAAGCTGGAATGTCTCAGCGAGATCTGTGCCGCCGAGCAGCACACATAGATCGTCTGCGTACATATGCGCAGAACAATGTTGTAGCACACCTGTCAAGCTGTTAGCATGGAGCAAATAGCACAGTGGGCCGCAGCCCGAGCCTTGGGGGACCCCGCAGAGTACCTCACGCTCATCACTGAGCTCGTTGCCCACTCTAACTCGGAAGGAGCGCGAAGTGAGATAGTCGCGGAACCATTTGTTCAGCGGCTGACCCACTCCACACTCCTCCATTGCCTTAAGCAGAGTGTCCGTCTGGAGCGTATCAAAAGCTTTTTTACAATCAAAGAAAATCGCTACGACAAATTGTTTTTTACTTAAACAAAGGTTAATTTCATTCGTAAATTTTGATAACAGAGTATTTGTACTTTTGCCTTTTTGGAAGCCATACTGGCAATTATTTAAAATATTATTCTTTTGTAAGTAATTATTTAATTGATTAGTTACACATTTCTCAAATACTTTGTCAACGCTTGACAGGATAGCGATTGGTCTGTAATTTGAATAACATTTTTTATCACCTTTCTTAAAGATCGGGCGCACTATCGCTTCCTTTAGCTTGTTAGGGAAATAACATTTTGAGATAGATAGGTTAATAAAGTTGGCTAATACTGGTGAGATTTTATCAAGAACCAGTTTTAAGTCACACATGCGCACGAGATCGCTGCCTGGAGACTTTTTTGTGTCCATATTTCTTATGACTTTTATTACATCTTGTACAGAAACAGGTTGCCATCTCATGCACATGTCGACTTCATGGACATAACTATCTCTGTTTAGCCATACTTCACTGCAAGAATGCTTTATCTGTTCTATTTCATCTAGTCAGCAGCCAGTTCATAGGAACCGTTTTATTAAGGTTTTTTTCTTTTAAACAAGGAGAAATCCTATTTTCGGATACACAGCGGGCCTGAGGAAGCCCGCTGATTATGTGGCGACTCTCCCCCCAACGCCCGGTTCCCTGTCCAGGTCCGAAGGCCTCGACAGGGACTCGGGTGAAGAGGGGCCTTACCCACTAAAACTCCTTACACCATCCCATAACTTTTTTTTTTATGGGTTGGTTTGTAACTTAGGGCTTCATTAGAAGGCAAATATTTCCTTTTGTGTGTTAATTTGGGAGTATGGGTATTTCCCCGCATGGGATAAGCGTAGGCTATTAAAGGATGTTAGGTAATTTGGGTTTTGAGGATCAATTTGGATTAGGGTTCGTTTAAGGATATTGGGAATTATTTAGGGAAGTAAGGGAAAGCAGAAATTTAGAATCTATTATTTTATGCCAAAATTTTTGAGGTGGACTTTAGAGTCCTATATTTAAATTTAAGTGGACTTAAGGTCCACTTCTAGTCGATTGCGGGTCACAAATAGTTAGGAAAGAAAGATTTTAGAGGTAGAAGGGAAAGAAGAAGTAAGGATAAGAATAAGGAAGGAATTTTTAGGGTTTTATGGGATTATTTTTGTTTATAAGCTTTATTTGCGTTAGTTTTTAGTCTTTAATTTAGGCTTAAATTTATTTATTAAGTCTTAATTCCGTATTATTATTTTAATTTAGTTTTATTTTAATATTATTTATTGAAGAATGAATTTAATTTTTTTACGTTTTTTACAGAGTTTTGAGAGATTTATAATTTATTTATGTAATAGTTTTTATATAAAAAGGCTAAGCATTATACTTGCAAATTTTCTGCCAATTTATTTTAGGTTTGTTTATGTGTATTATTTGGTAAAAGTTTTTTATTTTAGACTAGGTAAAAATTTTATTAAAAGTTTTAGGTTTGTTTTAGAAATTTTTAGTGTTTTACTTTGGGCCTTTAAGTGTAGATTTTATTGTGTGTTTATTATTTAGGAACAATCTGTGATAAATTTATTTAAAGGTGTTAAAGTTAATTTTATTTTTTTTAAGATTTTATTATGAATATTAGGGTTTTAATTTTTAGTGTAGATTATTTTAATGTTATTTTAGTTATTCAATTTAGGTAATTTTAGTTTATAATAAATTTTGATTTCAAAATATGTTCAATTTCCATAGTCTGTTTGGTTCTGCAAGCGCAGAACCATGGATTTGATTCGGGGGCACTCTTTTCCATTCGTGGCATTATGGCTGGAGTCCACTTTAGTGCCCATGCGCAGGTTGTGTGCGGTACAGTTATAACATTTGGGTCTGTCCAGTTTGTTTGGGCACTCGGTGATCTGATGTCCTGGACTAGCACAGTGGGCACATGGTTTTTTCTCCGCCTTGCACTTGGACTTTGTGTGCCCGTATTGCAGGCACTGGTGGCACTGCACAAAGCGGCTGAAGTCCTCAACGTGGACCCTGCTATGGTCCACGTTGAGCCTCCCGAGAGCGAGGATGGTCTTACGCATCTCGGGAGTGACCTCCACAACCGCATTGTACAGTGCCGGGTTTCTGTTTGAAGTCAGAAAGCAGATGCGAGAGATGGCCACGTCATTTTGGGTCACAGCGACCTCCACCAATTCCTCGCGGGGGATGTCTTTCGAGACTCCCTTCAGGATTAGAAGTGGTGGTCGCTGCTTCGCCGGTTCGGCGACGAAGTTAGGGCTCTCGTGGTGACGGGCAATTGTCTCATCGCACTGCTCTCTGCGTTCAAACTCGACCTTGAGACCTCGATTTTGAGTGCGTGATCGGCAGAATTTTGATGGGGGCATATTTGTGCCTCCGGAATGATATCTCTTTCTTCCACATGGACATCACTTCCGGAGGCTTGAGGGAGGCGTCAAATGGGCTGACAATAATTGCGGGGTAGGTTTCGGGAGTTGGGGGCAACCAATTGCTCCAAAAACCACCACCACTTATGCAAGCGTTACTGCTGGCATCCCATCACTTGTCGTCAGGGTGGTTCGGGACCACGGACAGCAGACTCCGAATTCCACCCTACGACGGCCCGCCAGTGGGGAGGACGCCCGGGATAGTTTGGGCGCCCTGCAGATTCCCATGAGTTTCATGCAATGCGGCTATGGGGTCTCCCACCCCACAGTCACGCAAGCCTCACTGCGGTGGAAGGAGGTGGGTAAAATGCCGCCTTCTCCTACCGACTCGCCTGCATCGGATCGGGTCCGCATGGAGTTGCTCCTCGCGGACCCTCTCCGCGGCCTCCTTCTGTGAAACAACCGCTTCACTGATCAAGGCCATGGCCCTCCATGATCTGTCGCTGTCTAGCATGGCTTTTACCACGCTAGGCAGCGAGAGTGTCTCCCCCAACGACCGACATCAGACTGTGGCGCTGCGCAGCCCACGACCCGCACTCCTCAAGGGTGTGCGTTTCTGTGTCCTGCGCAGCTCAACAGCTGTGACATTCTGACGTCGACTCCCCTCGGTGCAGGTAGTATCCAAAGCATCCATGCCTAGACAGCATCTGCTCCAAGTGGAAAGATAGAGTCCCATGTCGCCGCTGTAGTCATCTCCCCAATTCTGGTTGGATGGCTCGGCACAACTGGGAGCCGTAAGTCGATGACCGCAAATCATCGGCCCATTTGGCCAGCAGCTCTTGGTCAGCCAAATCTCGAGCCTGTTTAAGCTCTTCTTAAGTATGGTTTCTATCCTGTTCTTTAGCCTCTGCCCGCTGTCGGTACAGTTCCGCCAGCTTCACTGCCTCCAACTCCCATGGCGGGATGCCAGCCAGCGCACAAGCTGCAGCATGAGACACTGTCCTGTACCCTCTGATGGCCCTCAACGCTATTATCCGCTGTGCGGCACGAAGATGTTGTTTGTTGGTAGCGATGAGGGCAGTCGCCCATATAGGGGCCCCATAAAGGGCCATCGAGCCCACTACTCTAGCATAAAGCGGGCGAGTCAAAGCGTTCGGCCCACCAACATTCGGCATGTTGCGTCCCAAAGCGGATGCCGCACTGACGAGAAGAGGGGAGAGTTTGCGAAAGTGCTCCTCGAAGCGCCAACGCCCGTCCAGAATGAGACCCAGATACTTCATCCGGACCCCAACCCGGATCCTATGCTCGTCTATATCTAGGTGGGTTCCAGGCGGCGGTCCTCGTCGAAGCCCATGGAAAAGAAGAGCCTCAGTTTTACCGATCGCTACCTCGAGCCCCAACATATGGATTCTGTCCACCACCAGAGATGTTATGACGGTGACCAGTCTCCCTGCCTCTGCGCAATTTCCGCCCCGGGCCGTGATCAGAGTATCATCTGCATAACAGATTACATCGGCCCGTGGGCCTACCCAAACATTAAAAAAAACCTGTTTCTAAAAAAACAATAAAATGGGTTTTGAATCAATTAAACGGTTTATAGAGGTTTTTGCTTCTTTTTTAAGTACCTAAACACACCGGGACAACGCGAGCGCGCGAGTGGCAAAGCGAATAGCGACCTTCCATACGTAGACATGAATTCTATTTGCCTGAAATACCGCTCTCCCAAAGTGAGCGCGCGAGTTTTAAATCGACTTGCGAGCTAATGTCTACACACGGAAGGTCGCCATTAGCCTAATCGCCTCGCCAGCAGTAGGTACATTTCGCAGCTTTGGATTAAACTGGTTTATTTAGGTTTTTGAAGCCCTCTCATTTACATTGGAAGCGGTTTTTGTAAAAACCTTATTCAATAACCGGGATTTTTTAAACCGGTTCGAAGCCCTATCGTCACTAATTCAATTTATAATTAGAAAATATTAATAAAGGAAAGATGGCGAGCCAGTTTAAACGTTTACATCGTTGTTCCATAATAAGTCTTAACGCGTCAAAAACGTATGCCGCATAATCGCGTTTATCGTCCGGCATAGAAAATCGCGTAGCGAATTATTTATTACATCAAGCAAATCCTCAATATAATGAAAGTTCTGCTAATTAGCACTCCCTAAAAAGTAATTCTACAAAGTTTCAGTGGAATTTTCTTTATGACGCTATGTGGCGTCATACGCCATACACAAAAGAAGTAAAATTAGGGAACAAAAAGTTTGCAACCACTGAAGTTTTTTAACTGGCGCTATCTCCTAAAACGTTCAATACAGGCATAATCTACGTGTCAAATAATATAAGTTCTGTTAATTAACTAGAACTCTCTAAATAGTCATTCTATAGAATTTCAGAGGAATTATTTATGACGCCACTTGGCGTCAAACACCATACGTAAAAGATATCAATGAAGCTCCATGGCGTCATACGCAATGAATCGGTATGCATGGCAAATGGCAACACGTAAAGATGGACTTATTATACTAGTGCAGTAAGTTGGTTTTCACAGACGAGTAGACTAATGTAAGGCTTACTATTGACATGAGTTTGTAAATACCAATTTCCGCACTAGTGTAAAAAGATGTTTACAAGCGCACATTTTTTACACATTTTTGCGCACGACACGCAACAAAAACAGGTTTTTACTTGTCGCCTCGCAAGCAAAAGCGAGTCTCACCCCTCACCCTGCGCCCCGCAACTGTCAATGCAACGTTTTTCGGTACCGATATCGCATAAAGGTTAAATAACGGTAAAGCCTTACCTTTATTTTATTAAGGTACACTTATTTTTTACCGGTAACGTAACCTTATACCGTAACCGCTTTCAGTCCCTGGGTCTGTGCGCCTGAATTGTCTCCGATTCTAACGCGTCAGAGGGCCTAGTCAATTGGCAAACAAATTAAACGCTACGAAATCTTCGCTACGATAAACCGAATGTATGGGATTGACATAAGCAAAAGTTACCTACGACGTAAAATTTACGCTAAAATAGACCTAATTGACAGTTTGACAAGCCAAGAATCGCTAATCTAGCGATCACTCAAACATTGAAGATAAAAATTCACACAAAATGGCGATTGTTTGATCAGCTGATGAAGGAATAGTTGTGTTGTGTTGAAAGTTTTGTTTAAAATGCTCTTTTTAGGGCTATTGTGGACTGCGATAATCAAGTGCTCAGGCGCTAAGGAAGAAATGTTTCCCTACGTTGCTTGGAGCAAATTAACGAAATCGAGTTTGTTGTACTTGTGAATAGTTCTCGGAGTTCTCGTTTACGAACTTTCAAATATCTAACTAAGGTCTGCCGGAAATTGCGTGCTGATATAGTTGTTGCGATGTGAGTGACCAAATAAATGTGTGTCATGCAACATTTTCCGCAACGAAGAGCAAGTCGCTGCATAACAATTTGTAGGGGCTCTCAAACCATACAAACATTTGGGCCAAATAAATCCACCTAAGTACCTTTAATCATGACAAGAAAGGTCAAGAATAAGACAACAGTAAGGGACTTTTTGTATAAATATTAAATGTAACCTATCCATAATGTCCATTTATCAATTTATAACTTAGATTGCCTATTTGTTTTACAGGTTCCAATGAAGATTTAATTTGCCAGGTAGCTTAGAGTATTAAACCAAGGCTCTAAGTGTAGTAAGGTGTACCTATTGACTATACCCTATAATCTTATACAGACAAGCATCTTTCTTAATAGGAAAAGATATCAGTCCTTACGTTCAAACGGTAAGTTTTAATAAATAAATTATTACTTACATAATAAAGGTAAGTATTATGCCTATTATTATATTGGGATTTACCAGGAAATGTCAGTTTTGTTAAAATTGCGTGAATAAAGAGTATTGACATAAAGATAAAACTATTTTTTGTGGTTTTGCAGATTTGAGACGATGATTCAAAAATCTTAAATGTTACCTCATAATTTGGAGGATGGACTTCCTCAGAATGGTGAAAAAACATGGTTATTTGGTAAAAACAATATCAAGCAATTTTGTATAATACATAGGTACTTACCTACTAACTTTTTATCTATGACAATTTTCTATAAGTAAGTATATTGTTCTAATTTCTTAGGAGATTCTGGATACCTTCAAAAAGCATGGTTAATGATAATAACAACAATATTTAATGCTGCATCAGACTCACAAGAAAGGAGGGGTGTGTACCACATGTCATATCCAACAATGAAACTGCATTGAACATGGCTTTGGCATCGTTGAATTTAGTTATTTATATGATTTTTTTTGTGGAGCTCTAATGTTGACAATGTTTTTATTCTACAAAAAGGAGCAGGCTGTGCCATAAATATATTTATCCATAAAATAGTAATTTGGTTTATTTGATGAGGAAAAATTAAGTATAAAGTTAATTTAGTTCTAAGTTTATTGTGCTTTATTTAAAAAGATTTACTTATGTAAAAAAAACAGTACCTTCGTTGACAACATTTTTATTTTAAGAAAAGGAACAGTGTGCCATAAATATATTTAACCCATAAAATAGTGATTTGGTTTATATGATGGGGAAAAATTAAGTATAAAGTTAATTCAGTTCTAAGTTTATTGTACTTTATTAAAAAGATTTACTTAGGTAGGTACTAAAAAACAGTACCTTCTTATACACACAATTGGCATTTATTTTTATACACATATAGTTTTAATGTCAATAAGAGAAAGTGAAGCCTCATATTTAATAAACTTTGACTTTGAGAGAGTTAGGTAAGGAAATAAGAATATATTAAGAAATACAACATTAATGTTATTTTTTACTTGATATTTAATTTTACTTGCAGTAGGTACCTATAGAAAATGTTTAAGTACCTACTTATATCAATTTCTACTAGTCATAACATTAAGCTATTGAAGTTGTACTTGATTCATTATCAACATACAAAGGTAATTATATGTATAAACTTGCATTATTATTATCCGATTATTAAATCTGGTGGGTTCTATTGTGTTTGTTATAATATTGTTTTTTCTTTAAATAGGTGGCCTAGCATAAAGTGGCTTGTTATACATATAATACAAATTAAGTTCCATATCTAGCATACTCTGTAATAGTTTAGTTATTATCAATTTGGCGATTGTGAAGTAATCGATTGTAATTGTTGCTTGAGTTTGTAATGTTACTATCACATTTTTATTTGTGTGAATCTGTAAATGGTTTGCTGTTTCACATTTTCAGTGTTATACTTTTTATAGAACTGTCGATTCACCTGTGAATATAAAATAAATAAATATAATTAATTGTTTTTAAATTATTTTTGGTAAATATATACTACTTACCTACTCACTTTTTATGTTTAGACAATTTTCTATAAGTAAGTATATTGTTCCAATTTCTTAGGAGATTCTGGATACCTTCAAAAAGCATGGTTAATCATAATAACACCAATATTTAATGCTGCATCAGGCTCACAATATAGAAGGGATGTGTACCACATGTCGTATCCAACAATGAAACTGCATTAAACATGGCTTAAAGTTGTACTTGATTCATTATCAACATACTAGGGTAATTATATAAAATTAATTGTTTTAAAATTATTTTTGGTAAACATATAAATAATCCTATGTTTTATTTCGAAACATTATCAACCAACTCATAATGAATGGCAGTGAAATAAATAATGTAAAATAAATAAATATTTTAACTTGTCGCGTAGAGACCACGATCATGTCATTGTGTCTGTGAAGGCGTATATTTAATAAATGATTTGACTTTTAATTTCAATTATTTTCGGTACCTACCGCTATAAATAAGTAACAATGAAACAATCCTATATTAAGGCGATGTTGTCTTCATCGTCATCCTATGAACGTCCTGAACGTTCCCACATGAACGACAGCACTAAGGCAGACTGGGCTATAACAGGCTTAAGCCCTGAGCCAATACAACCGCAGTGTGCTTTACGTGCCTTCCGAAGCACGGAGGAACTCGAGACGCTTTTTATTTGGTTACCCATCCTTTAACTCGGTAATGTGAAAGTTGCGTAACTAACTGGCAAGATCACAAACCGGTGCGGCGCGGGCGGGGACTTTTTGCATTAGTTGAACCTCTAGCATTACCTTTCAAGTAACAGTAAGTACATTGCTTCGCTAGTTTGCATATTTTAAAATTAGTTTTAATTTAACTAGCAAAACCATGTAGTTACTTGGAATGTTTTTTATTTTATTTTATTTAGGACAATAATCAATTAGAAAAGTAATGTGATAGGTGTTTTAGTTAGACAACTAAACCCGAAAGCCTTAGCCGCTACGCCATAGAGTTACTTTGGCCGATGTACTCATACAAGATGCAAACGTTTTAATCACTACCTAGTGGGTACTTGCATCTAAGATCAAACTGTTTAAATGTTCGCGCGGTTTGTAACATTTAGTGTTATCACTTATTTCATTACAGACGGACGTCAAGTTGTTAATATTTGAGAAATTCTTGGCAGCAAGCGTTTGCTTGTGGTCTTCAGTCTTAATTTATTTATATTATAAGCTGAAAAATGGGTTTGGTCTCATATCAATATCATATTATGGTAGGTAAGTCACTCGTCATCATTATAAGTACTTAATTACAAACGTGCTTGTCTGGCGAACTTCCGGCGAAAAAAGCGATTGATTCATTTTTCAAATTGTCTCAAGGAGTCTACCCGAATTTCTTAGTAAAGTGACATTCAATTCACTAAAACTCAAAAGGATCGGTGTGGTTACTACCTATTTATTAATCTTACATAAGCGTTACATTATCATCAAACAAAAAAATACTAAGACAAGCCTGTATGTTCTATATCCCTTAGCTTATCGATATCGATGTAGCCTAGCGAATTTGATGAGCGATTTTGACGCTGTCACCGGTCGAGCGTTTGCCAGTTGACTAGGCCCTCTGGCGAACTTCCGGCGAAAAAAGCGATTGATTCATTTTTCAAATTGTCTCAAGGAGTCTACCCGAATTTCTTAGTAAAGTGACATTCATTCAATTCACTAAAACTCAAAAGGATCGGTGTGGTTACTACCTATTTATTAATCTTACATAAGCGTTACATTACGATTTTGACGCTGTCACCGGTCGAGCGTTTGCCAGTTGACTAGGCCCTCAGTACCGCCTTTCGCGTCAGCACGGTCACAAAGAGGTATCTGTCTAGCGCAAGGGTCGGCGGAGAGGAAGTTCGTTTAACGGAAGGAGTCCTTTTAATCTGGCTCCTACTTTCCGGGGTGTAGATGTACCAATTACCGACAACTTCGATCTCCTCGGCATGAAGTTGACCTCCAATCTCAACTTGGGCGACAACATCGAAATCAAGGCTCAAACTGCGGCGAAAACGCTAGGTGTTCTAAATAAGGTTAAGCGATATTTCACGCCGGGACAGCTTCTAACTCTATATAAAGCACAAGTCTGGTCGTTCGTTGCCGCGCTCGATTCAGTGGAACGCAGAGCCAGGAAACTTATAGGTGACGATAAGCTTGTGAAAACCAAGCAAGCAAAAAACAAGCTTCACAGTCTCGCTCACCGTCCGTCGCTCAGTTGCATGCTTGTCGGTATTTTACAGGTTGTACTTCGAAGAGTGTGCTTTTGAGCTACACGAGCTCATTCCACCGTCCTCTTTCTAGTATCGGGAGTCCAGACGTACGGCGGGTTACTTACCACCCTTTTGATATTCCACTCATACGCACCAAGCGCTATTCGTTTTCATTCATAATGCGTACAGCCTAGGTATGGAATTCCCTGCCGGCGTCTGTGTTCCCGAGTGCATATAGCCCAACATCTTTAAAGCCCGAGTAAATAGGCTGCTTCTGGGCAAGCTCGCTCTATCATCGGCTTCTTCTTAATCCTACGGATAAGAATGTGACCAAGAGCAAGCCCATCTATTATAAAAAAAGTAGTTTTTTAGGAACCGGGAATAGGTTGACTTCGTAATTCGTATGTCAAATACCTAAAATAACAAGGAATACCAGGGTGCACGTCCCAGACATGATAATATAATAACAACAGAAATTGAACTAGAAATGATAACTAACGTATGAACATTTTGAATATCTTAATAAACAAAAGTCGTGCCTCAGCTCGAAAATGAATAGAATTCCACTAAGTATTAGACTTAGAATGACTTAAAAATATGCTTTATTCGGTATGTAATAGTATCTATAACCAAATTCAATAATTGGTTTAAATTAAACAGAGTTTAATTTTTACCCGGTATAAATTAAAAATGGGTGGGTAAAAATAGGTAAAAATGGGTATTCACCCACAAGTCGGGTATTTACCGGGTAAATGCCCATCTCTATTTGGGGGGAATATTAACTTTAGCATCAAACGATTATCTCACTCTTCTACTCTTAAGTATAATCAATATTACGACTGCAGGTCTAGTATCCATGGTCACGAAATAAATACCTACCTATATAAAAAAAATTACAATAATTTTTTGGTTCTGTGCTGTCATCAAGCAAATGTCATCTGTTTAATCTGTATTGTATTTGTATTCAGAATTTCAGAATATTTCAGATCTTCTGGTAGGTACTTCCTTACATTTATTAATGGTTTACCCATAGAAAACAATTAAGGTTTTACGTATTCGTTTTTGTAAAAATGTTTCTGAGGAAATTATATTTTTTTAATTTGGGTCTAAAACACAGTGCACAAATTTGTATTAAATGAGTATTCCACGTTTTTAAAGTATAATTCTTGGTGTTTTATTTTTATATAGACATACAATAGACAACAGAAGTGCTAGCTGCCCTACTCGTATTGTTTAGTCCTGTAGTATTGTTGATATTTCTTACATCCATGGCTTACCCTTGTGTGGTTATAGTTCCTTCGGGATTGGGATCCTTTAGAAAAATAAACACATCTATTCAGGCCATCATTTAATTTAGTTCACAATTTCAGTATAAAATACAATGTATAAAATAAAACTAACTACAAAGATATTTAAGATTAGCCCATCTCTCTCCTGAACCTTCGTAAGCAATCAGCTTTTCCAAGAAGATGACAATTTAGGTAATTGTTCACAACATTTTGAATCAGTTCCTGACGGCTATTCTTTTTTACTCAAAACCAAAAGCCTGCCAGTATATTACCTTATACATAAAATTCTTCCAAATCTATATTCCAACGTGTTAGGTTAGTTTAAGTTAAGACTACGCTGCGCTTCGCAATTGTCTTGAATTTCGAGGTTTTTTTTATTAGACAACAGAAATCTATCTCCATACAAAAATCTTGTTGGAGGGGGGAAGTGGGGTGGGGGATCCCGCCCTCTCCCCCCCTCTCCTATCTCTTTTCTGCCTTTTTTTAACCATCTTCAATGACCTTTTTCACACATTGGTTAGTTTAGAGAGAATTCAAATGCTTAAATCTCCATAACTATGTATCTCCTGTAAGTGGCAATGACACCAGGAGGTACCCCTTTACACCCCCTACCCTCCCCCACCTCCCTAAATTCGTGCACTGTGTATTAGGATTTCTACCTTATTTTTAAACAAAACAATAACAAAAAATACATTTCAGTCTATTTTAAAATTCTTAAACGTACCTACGTGAGTGACCACTTTGTCCTGTGATGCCAAAAGGTAAGAGAAATACTCTCCAACCTGCATCTTTTTGATTTTTTTTACTCAGAATGAAAAATAAATAACGCTTATTGTCTATTTTATGAACAGATTGTATGAAATGGGGAGTGACTGCAGGACAAACCGATGTTCTATGTACATTCTTTGAGGAAAATGCTGAAGTAATCAAAGGTTATAAGAAAACTCCTAAATGCATTGATGCTGTTCAGTCCAAATGGAGAGAGATCACACCGCAGCTCAATTCTCTAGGAAGACCTAGAGATCATAAGTCTTGGGCGAAGGTAAACTAAACATCCTGTTGAGCTTCGCGCGCCAAACAATTGAATTTTAATTGTCTTTTCCAATAGTCGGCAGCGCGCCCGCATGAGAGGTTAAATTGAAAACTTTATAATTGTGAATATTTGATATCCATTGCCTTACAACTAAATAAAATTAGCCTAACGTTTTCTTGTATTTTTTTCAGTATTTATGTAATATAAAGGCAAAATTAAAAAGAAAACGTATAAAATGGCGACAAAATAGTAATGGCAGTGGACAGGTTATCTGCAACGCTGAAGACTTTAATGAAATCGAATTGAGAATGTTACAAGTATTACGGATAAATACTGATACTATATCAGATTCAAATGTAACTATAAGTTTCTTAATTTAAATGTACATTGAAAATTACCTAAAAAGTAACTAGTTTGAGATAAGTACACTTTCTTTTTAAAAAAGTAACTTTTTATGTATTTTCAATTAAAATGGTTAGTTACTAACCTACTAATTAATATTTTTCAAAATAAACGAAATATTTTACAGTTTCTTTAACAAACAACGGTGGTTATTTAGGCTTCATTTGGATTTTCGTAAACAAATTTAATTTCATGTTACAGGTAATGATTACTTCAGACCTTGATATGGAAGACAAAGGTAAGGAAGATGAAGAAACCAGCAGTGACATGGGCGAATACTCCTGGCATGAAACAAATCTAAGTGATAAACCACTGAATAATGGAACATACATAAAGCTACTAGAAAGCGATAGCCCATTGCTTGACACACGGATACCATCGGCCTGTTACAACAATAGCAGTGATGAATTTGATACATTTGGAAAAAATATTGCTCAACAATTGAAGACTTTACCACTTTCAGTAGCTCTAGAAACACAGGAAATGCTTCTATCATTAGTAAGAAAACAACGCCTTAAGTTTATAAATGCCAGCAGTGCTAAAATAAACAGTAGGAAAAAGCCTCATTAAATTTATGCAAATACATTTTCATGGTTATTGCTTTAACATATTCGTAAACGGACAATAGATTCCAATGAGTTGGGAGTACATTGATAGGAAAACTTTACAGGGTGAGTTGAGAGGGCATTGATAGGAAAATTTTACAAGCTTCATTAGGGCATTGACATAGTAGAAGATATAGACAAGAACGTTCATACAAACCATTTGTTCCAATACTGGAATGAGAGACCTAAAGTTTGCTGCAGCCGCTGCAGCGCTTAAACATTTATGTTGTCTAATCAATAGACAGACATCGCAGCGCCGCAGCGCCAGATCGGTCAAAGACAACGTAGTGTGTATCAAGATGGCGTTCCAAATAGATTGTCAATAACAATAATTGAAAAAATATCTTTTCTATTCTAATAATACGATATAACCCTTTAGGCACGGAACGTCCAACTGAATGTCCACTTCTTCAAATGTCCTCTTTATTGAATGTAGACTTCCCTAAACGTCCACTTTCATGAATGTACATTTCTCTGAAAATTCCGGCTTTCGCCACGTTAAAAGCCTTCTCTAAAACTGAATAATTTTTTTTTATGTAATATTTTCGTGTCGCTTAGCGGTAAAAGAATACTACCACCCCCACTCTTCCCTTGGATGTCATAAAAGGCGACTTACATACTAAAGACTGCACATACTTCCAACAGGATAGAGAAGCGATGGGATCACCACCTGTCACGCTGAGCACATTGTGCAGTCGCTATTGGTGAAAAGTTAACTGTGGTAGGGGGCTGCTTTTGCTATTGTCTCTGACTATACCTTTCGCGGATAATAGTCGTGGTAATATTATACGTATGTATGTTTTTATTTTTCTTATAGCAGGAGGCAAACGAGCAAGCGGGTCACCTGATGGAAAGTAATCACCGCCGCCCATGGACACCCGCAAAACCAGAGGAATCGCAGGCGCGTTGCCGGTCTTTAAAGAAGGAATAGGCTCGTTTCTTTAAGATGCCTAAATCGTAACGGTCCGGAAATACCGCCGCCGAGAGCTGGTTCCACAATTCAATTTTTATTTATAGTTGTATAGTATATACCTATATGTATATATTTTTTAACTTGTTAACCACAAAATATTTAAATGGCGCTAAACGCGGGCATAATGCCTTTCCTATGCCATTCTCTATCAGTCTACTTTGGGGGGACACGATATCATACCTATTTGCCTATACTTGATATACTACGTGCTGTATGTTTCTCATATTGCAAAATAAAATATAAAATAGAAAAGCCTCTATGAGTATGTAAATAGGTACCTACTTTCAGATGAAAAAAAGAAAAAATTAGAGCTACTATACTTTTCGAGATACAGGTCAAGTATTAAAATGCATTATTTTATTTTAATTGAATGTTTATTACTTACTTTTAAAAAAACAATACCATTAAGTAAAATCCGAATGTGCTGCCAACAGAAGTCTCTCTGTGTCGCTACCAGTGACCAGACCAGCCTAAAGGGTTATCGCCTACACCAATTTCTTTTTGATATGCTTTTTTGTACTTTTCTTCTTTAGCGATTTCATGTTACTTTTTTTTCTTTACTGCGCGCACATTGCTTGTTATCGTTTTTTTACCCTTTTCCTCCCCCTGTGTCTTTTTCTTGGGTTTCTTACTGGCGTGGCGCGCTGCCTGCTGGTGCTTAGCGCGCATGTGTATTCCGACGTTGCCCTTGTGAGCGAAACGGGCCCCACATATGTGGCATTCAAATGGTTTTTCTCCCGTGTGTGTCTGGAAAAGAAAGGCACAAAATGGAGGTTTAAAGACAGGTAACAACATAATTATAGATGAGGTATGCTGCTTACTACTCTAAAAAGGGCCCGGTAATGATTTTTAGTACTGGTTTATTTATTGGTAGTGTAAATATGTGTTCCTACCTAGTACGGCCCCCCGAGCTAGGCACGTAAAAGTAATGGCAATGCTTCAATGAGCTTGGGAAAAGTATTTTTATTTATTTATTTTTTATTTTAACTTAAAATATGACATTAGAATTTATTCTGTAGCCCTTCAAAATACTTCACAATAATTTTTTAAAGATTCATAAAAATGACCACGCGCTATTTGTTTTTGTGACAATCAAAATACGCGCGAAACCCGCGGCGTGACGTCATCGGATTCCATTCTCTCGCACGGGTGGCGCGACTCGCGCGACTTCGTTTTATTAATATGTCCATATGAACCAGTGCAGTTGTGCCACAGATTACTTAATAATTAATTGTGCAAATAGTAATGTAATCGGACGCCCGCCGGGTGCGGGCAGCGAGAGCGGCGGCGGGGGCTATCGGATACGATGACGTCACGTCACGTCAGTCGAGTGCCAGCTAGCGAACTAAGTAGTGTTTTATGCAATTATTTATGTACAATAACTTTGTAAATACTTCTCACATCGAAGTGAAATAAAAACTATTGGTTTTAGAATAACGACTTCTTTAATGGTATAAAGTAAAAATGAACTTTTTTTTTCATTTTTCCTCAGTCCGTGCCTCAACCGTTTTGACAGAAATTACGATAAAATGCTTGATCTTTCCAGCTGGGCCCTCGGCTGTATAACGCTCGAAATACATAAAAAAATATAAATACAATAACGGAAATATACATAAACATAGAAAAACACCCAGACACGAAATCAATTATTTAAAAAAGTTTTCTCTAAATAGACCCGACCGGGAACTGAACCCGGGACCTCAGAGATGGCGCGACGCCAGACCCGGCGCGCTAACCATTCGACCACGTAGGTCGTCAAGCCATACATTACATTATATCCACTTGTAACTGGTTTTCCTTAAGTAACATTATATTCTAATATAATGACTAAAAAATATTGTTGTTATTTAATCGCCTGACTGGGGGGCCGTAGCTTCTTACATAAATCTTACATTACGCAACTACGTTGCCGATCGATCCATCCAAGCATGAGCTAGCTAGGGTTATAGGGGAGCGAGCGAGGGTATAGTGAGGAGTGAGGATACTTTGAAAATGTAGTTTTATTCTTGTATTTTACTTGCTTAAGGGGCCATAGGCGGTGAAAACGGAAAAATTGGCTGTTTTCTATTAGCTGTTATATATTAAATAAAAATATATTAAATATTTCGCACTGACATTTTCAATGTGTATTACAGAGCGTACGTGTGAGGGGATGAACGAAGCCAAAACACGATTGGAAACATTTGGCTCGATAGAAAAAAATACTGAAGTTACTACCTCTAAAACATATAAATGCACATAACATTACGACCGTGTTTTACAATAATAATTCGTATAAAAACATAAACACATAAGTTTATTAACCTTTTCGTTTTCTGGACTCATTTGGATTTTCAAAAACTAAACATTCGGCCAGTGAGGGTTCCGGATGAAATTCGCTATTAATGTATATTTTTTATGTGAAACTAAATGTGAAAGTATTTTAATACGTATGCTTCAATCGATTATACGCCAAGGACTGTCCAAGCAAACC
The DNA here is from genome assembly GCA_963921215.1 of Scoparia ambigualis. Lineage (NCBI taxonomy): Eukaryota > Metazoa > Arthropoda > Insecta > Lepidoptera > Crambidae > Scoparia > Scoparia ambigualis. The sequence goes on from OY992504.1 coordinate 5,684,571, forward strand.
TGGATTAGTTATATAGCAAGGGTCAAAAAATGGAGCAGGACAATATTACTTTGATGAGCAGACCACTTTTTGATTGCTTGACCTATATGGTGATCTAAGATTGTAGTACCGACTTCGATCTCGTTAATGAGGATTAACGAGATCGAAGTCGTTTCCTAAAGCAACATAAGAAACTAGGGGGGCTAATTGTAGACAATTAGCACCCTGCGTTATATGTTAATCGACATCTATCGCAATCGCTTTTTAGTAGAAGTACATAGCTTCGCTAGTTTGATTATATTAAAAATAAGCAAACTAGCAAAGCAATGTACTTGTGCTTAAAAGGAATTGCGATAGGTGTTAAAGTTAGACAATTAGCCCTCTGGATAGTTCAAAAAGTTGTTAAGCTTACCCTCAGATGCAGCGTCAAATCTGCCTTATGATGGAATCCTTTTTTACAATAATCACATTTGAAGTTGTACTCTTTGTGAAATACTTGATGCCTTCTCAATTGGTGCTTAGAGTGAAATTTCTTGCCGCATTCTTCACACTCAATATTTTTTTCACCATGTATCTTCTCATGTATTTTTAGATTGTTAATGGTCTGTGAACAATATTATATTTCTTAACCTTCATAATTTTATTCACACATAAATAATTGTGAGGCCTTTGCCCAGCAGTGGGACAATATGGGCTATACAATATGTTGATTCGCATTGCTGCCATATTCAAAGGGTGAGTTCGACCCATGAAGCTGAACAACTTTCCTCAAGAAACCCTTGTGCAATAATGACAAAAAAATTTCGACCTCCTATACTATATTGTTGTCAGCTGATCGGACAGTTTTGTATGGGAGGTCGAATATTTTTGTCATTTTTGCACATAGGTTTCAAAACCTGTTGTTCAGTTACATGGGTGGAACTCACACTATGAATATGGCAGCGATGCGAATCAACATAATATTGTATTTATTATAATACCTAATTATTATTATTTGTACTGCTTTTAAGAGCTCAGCTGTCGTAATACCTGCCACAGAAGTTCAATTATTCTTCGCAACTTCTAGGAGTGTTCGTAACAGACAATGGGTTAATTAAAATCAATTGCCGAAATGTTTGCACGCGGTGTGCTTCAAGCTGTAATCCTCATATTTGAAATCTCAATGAAAACGAATTTTGACAACGCTAAAAAATAGTCATGAAATAGTCATAAATAGTCATACATGTAAAAAAAATAGTCGCATCATAGTTTCGGCGATAAAGCTATAGGTTAGTGAGGATTATGGCTTGAACGTCAAGCTGTAATCCTCATGTCTGGTGCAAGCAAACGGTAGAATCTTTCGAATTGGTTCAGGTTCCAAAAAATAGTCATGAAATAGTCATAACAACTTGCCAAATTTCAGAAATAGTCCTTATAAGACTCCAGAGATATAAAGGTATCCTGGTGAGGATTATGGCTTGAACATTTGAAAACTTCAAATATCTCCGGAACGCCAACGATTTTCGGTTTAAAGTTTATGCCAAAAAATAGTCATGAAATAGTCGTATTAAGCGAAAATAAATTTGAGCTGATTTAATTTGAAAATATAAAGTTTTTATTTTCCCTACATTCCTATGGATGTACAGTCGTGTACAAAATTTGTAACTACATTTGATATTATTGTGAAATATTCCGCTTAATACATATTATTACTTCCAATTAGGCGTTTTCCATGGCAGCTGTTATAATTAAACAAAAAAACAAACATTTATAATTTGTATCCTTATTTATTACAATCGAAAGCTTGCTTTACATAACTTGTTTAAATCTCAGTACATATAATTATGTTTATATCACAGCAATTAGTTTTGATCACAATTATTATAGTTAGTTCAATATCTGTTGGTGTTGGATTAGTTCATTCAGTTTATGTTTCTAGAAAATTTATTGAAATTTTCTGTGTGGCGCTGGTAGGTTGAGTGCATTTTCTAAAATCACAAATTCAATAAACGAATCAGACACCAACAATATCAACAACTTTTAATTACTTACATCGAATACAAGTATAATACTAATTAAAATAAGTACCTATTAAAGTGTAAACAATCATAATATCTTGTCATTGTCTTAAAAACTTACAACTACTAAAACCAGTTTTACTAGAACCCCAGACGGTCGCATGAGACCGCGCTCTCCCACTGGACTTTGTACCGTGTTTTCATAGACTTACAGACTACTTTAGTATGAACAAGGTCGATTATTTCAGTTCTGTGGTATTATTATTTTATGCATCGTCATCGCAAAATATCGCATAGTCTGTGCTCGATTCTGTAATTTTCGACGTTGACAGTTGCGCCAATTTCTGTGTCGGAATGAATTAGTCGCTGTGTTTTGTGTGCTGTTTTATTGGATTTATCTAATGTAAGTACTGTTTCTTATTAGAAAATGATTATTGAGACTATAATGATCGTATTTAGATAAAAAGTTGTAAGAAATACGTCGTTATTACTACTAGATATAGCGTGTAAAGTCCGTTAGTATGTTTCCGATTTCTGAATGATTTTTAGAGAAATACTATAAGACGAATAAACTGTTGCAATTATCACTTTATTTTGATACCTGATGGATAGGAAATATATCAAATAGTATATTATTGTTTACAGAACGACAAAATATGTTTTTATTATTGAAATATTGCATTCACAATGCTATATAAATATAGGTTAAAATGTTTAATAGAAAAAAATCGATTGTTAAATACTTGCAATAGTATTTCTTTCGACTGTGAGGGTAGACTTCAGTGACGTAATATGGCTGGCTTGCATCGTAAATCAAACTACTAGGAAAAATCGAGTCTTCTGGGGTTTCGGTAGCTCAGCGGTTAGAGCAGTGAACCGACAATCCAAAGGTCGTGGGTTCGAATCCTATTCGAGCTTTTTGAGATTGGTTGATTTTTTTGTAGTAAACATTTTGTCCTATATTTATATAGCATAGTGAATGCAAAATTTCAATAATAGAGATATTTATATGCAATTACGTCTTTATCGATTGTTAAATACTTGCAATAGTATTTCTTACGACTGTGAGGGTAGACTTCACATTGACGTAATATCGCTGGCTTGCAGCGTAAATCAAACTACTAGGAAAAATTCAGCGAATCTTCTGGGGTCTCGGTAGCTCAGCGGTTAGAGCAGTGGACCGGTAATCCAAAGGTCGTGGGTTCGAATCCCATTGGAGCTTCCTGAGACTGGTTGATTTTTTTCTAGTAAACATTTTATCCTATAAAATATGTTTTGATTTTAGAGTAATATTTTTTTGCTAAAGGCGACATTTGTGACGTCGTCCGCAATTTCAAAAAAAATTATTGCGCACCTGCTGTCATTATTTTTTACATTTAAATTCCAAGACTGAGTGGTATAACTATGTTAACATACAGTCGTAATCAACTAATTAGGGACATTCAAGATAGTGAAGAGCAATAACCGGTTATGTACATATAAATATAAAACCCTATTGATTTTTCAGCACCTATTATTTGCATAATTTGGTCCGATTACTATACTATAAATGGCTGTAAATAAGAGAATAATTAAATAGAAAAAAGTATTTAATATCAAAGGTTGAACATGTATTAAATTTTAAGGTATAATTATGTAGCTGGACATTTAATTAAGGACAGTAAAGTATAATGATGAATAGAGTTAAACAAAACGAATAATCTCCAGTATTATAATATTTTTAAAAGCTCCATTTTATTACGTGTAAAATCAGTACCCAGTAGCAAAACCTTTGTTAGTAATTACCGCTTGACACCGATGTGGCATAGACATTATCAGTTTCTGACATGTTTCGATAGGAATGTTTGCCCATGCCTCACAAAAAGCTTGATTAAGTTGATCTAAAGTTGTGGTACGATAAGTTGAAACTTTTTTCTTGATTTCGTGCCAAAGGTGCTCAATTGGGTTGAGGTCCGGGCTATTTGCTGGCCAATCTAGCACCGATACTGACTGACTGGTAAGAAACGACTTGACTGAACGGGCGGTATGTTTCGGGTCGTTAACATGCTGAAACGTCCATATAATAGGGAGATGCTCCTCAGCATAGGGAAGCATAGTTTCCTCCAATATTGTTTTGTATTGATGTTGGTCTAAGTTACCCTGAACTTTTCTCACAGGTCCCACTCCACGTCCAGAAAATGAACCCCAAATTTTAATGTTTCCACCGCCATGTTTCACCTGCTTTTTTGTGAATCTTGGATTCATTTCCGCTTTTACAGGACGCCGTACGTATTGCCTTCCATCTGAAGAAATTAAATTAATCTTGGTCTCGTCAGAGAATAATACATGTTGCCATTGGGCGTAGGTCCAATGTCCATATTTACGTGCAAACGCCAAACGAGCATTTCTATGTTCTTTCTTCAACAACGGTACTTTGCGAGCCACTCTTCCGAACAACCCTGCTTCTACCAGACGTCGTCGAACGGTCCTCGCTGATACACCGGCTCTTTCGTCTGCCCCAAACACTTCGTGTTTAATTAAAATAGAGCCTAGAAACGGATCTTTCTTAGCTAACCTGGTTATCATTCTATCTTCTTGCGGAGTTGTTTTTCTCGATCTTTTTGTCCTGGGCACATTTAAAGCTGTGTTATTGCGCCTGAAATGTTGCACTGCATTGCATACCATAGTTTTTGAACAATTTAAATGTTCTGCTATCCCTCGGTATGACCAACCACGCTCGACAAACTTCATGATAATTGTTCGTAGTGTTGGATCGCAACTTTTATTTTTGCCCATATTTCTTCAAAATAATTCTCAAAACTTAAAATTAAAAATCTGGATTGCCGCCAAAACTACCACAAAACAATAAAAGAAGAAATAAAAAAGTATTGAGATTCAAATTTTGAAAATAGAACGCAATATCTCAGTGTCCCTAATTAAATGGCCAGCCAGCATTCTTTGAACAAATAGTACACTGATAATCTATCAGCTATACTGTAAAGAGGTTTAATGTTTAAGAAGTTGTTATTGTTTGTATAATCGGGCACATCAATGACTAATTATACTTACGTGTAAAAGATATGGAATATTGTTAAGACTCGTTGGAAAATAAAAAATAAATTCACAATTTGGCTTAACTAGAGATTGTCCCTAATTAGTTGACCACGACTGTATATAATTCCAACAAAAACCAGTAAGTACCTATAAATCCAAAAATGCTGGGTCCAGTGCGCCATTTTGAGTAGCGCGCTTTTGTTTCTCGGTATTGGTCAAATAGCGCTATCCTTGTCTCCACTCAAACGCATCGATCGCAGTACGATGGGCCAGAGTTTGTTTTGCTTGTTAAGGCCCCAGTACACATTGGCGTATGTTGACCCACTGCCGGCCATCGCCAATGTGTAGACGGGGTAATGGTGTACATTATCGGGCAATTTGTCGATAGTGGCGCGCAATTTACCCCGTCTACACAATGGCGATGGCCGGCAGTGGGCCAACATACGCCGATGTGTACTGGGGCCTTTATGTTCTTATCAAGTTCAGTTGAATGTAAGTCAAGGTCACAGATCACGTGTGTCGTCGGTTGTTGTATTCGCAAAATTTTGAGAAAATGTCTATTTGGTCCAGTGATATTGAAATCATGAAATAATTTGTGATGTGTACTCTGGTGAAGGATTTTAAGTGCTAAAGAGATCGTATGAATGAATTTATGAAACTTTTACGAAGACGGGATGTCATTTTGGAAGTAATTGTGAGTATGGAACGTACTTTCGACATAGATTACAATAACAAGCCGCCCGTCCGGTTTCGTCCGTTAACGGAGCATATAGACAAGGATATATCGCTATTTGGTCTCGATGCCGGGTTGATACAATACAACAGAGCAGACGCTACTCTTGGAGTGGAAGGTTTCTGTTACTTTTTAACATAAGTGATACGTTTGCGTGCAAAAGCTTTCTCGTAAGGAAACGTTTACGTTGCGGTTATTATAAGAAATTTCAAATAAAATATATGCTAGTTAAATTTCTAGTAAGCAGAAAATATCTATTTGTGGTACTTTAAGAGCTTTTTAACTATTTAAATCGATTTAATTTTATGAAATGTTTTATTTTAAAAAGAGGTGAGATGCAGGCCGGTAAATAAGTAAAAATGTGTGTTGTTGGTTCCTTTATTGTTACTGATCCCGTCACTAAGCTGTGGCGCGCAATTAAATGAACGTCTGTGTATTTAATTTATCAACTTTTTGTTTATTATTTCTATTTATTTTTTAAAGTAAATCATTGCCTTATTTACTCAGAGAAGTAGTTGGATTAGAGACCTTAGCAATAATACTGAATTTATTTTTTGTACTTTAGGATAAGTCTTAACATAAGTTCATTACATGTGATGTACATTGTACAGACCTACTCGAAAGGCGCCAATTATTGTTAGATATACCATAGAAATGTATAAAGACTGTGATTAATGCAAATATTTTTTATTTAGGATAATCTGTATAGAATATGACAGTACTAGTCCACAAGGGTTTCTGACACTGTCCATTTTCTATTTATTACTTATAATTGTTACTTGTTTATAACTAATAAGTGCTATTTTTTATACATATATGATAATAGAACATTACTGTGATTATACCAATGAAACAACTGTGACTATTATGATTAAAACTAGTTTTAGTAGTTGTAAGTTTTTAAGACAATGATTGAATTTTATGATTGTTTACACTTATAGGTACTTGTTTTAATTAGTATTATACTTTTATTCGATGTAAGTAATTAAAAGTTGTTGATATTGTTGGTGTCTGATTCGTTTATTGAATTTGTGATTTTAGCAAATGCACTCAACCTACCAGCGCCACACAGAAAATTTCAATAAATTTTCTAGAAACATAAACTGAATGAACTAATCCAACACCAACAGATATTGAACTAACTATGATAATTGTGATCAAAACTAATTGCTGTGATATAAACATAATTATATGTACTGAGATTTAAACAAGTTATGTATTAAAGCAAGCTTTCGATTGTAATAAATAAGGATACAAATTATAAATGTTTGTTTTTTTGTTTAATTATAACAGCTGCCATGGAAAACGCCTAATTGGAAGTAATAATATGTATTAAGCGGAATATTTCACAATAATATCAAATGTAGTTACAAATTTTGTACACGACTGTACATCCATAGAAATGTAGGGAAAATAAAAACTTTTTATTTTCAAATTAAATCAGCTCAAACTTATTTTCGCTTAATACGACTATTTCATAACTATTTTTTAGCATAAACTTTAAACCGAAAATCGTAGGCATTCCGGAGATATTTGAAGTTTTCAAATGTTCAAGCCATAATCCTCACCAGGGTACCTTTATATCTCTGGAGTCTTATAAGGACTATTTCTGAAATTTGGCATGTCATTATAACTATTTCATGACTATTTTTTGGAACCTAAACCAATTCGAAAGATTCTACCGTTTGCTTGCACCAGACATGAGGATTACAGCTTGACGTTCAAGCCATAATCCTCACTAACCTATAGCTTTATCGCCGAAACTATAATGCGACTATTTTTTTTACATGTATGACTATTTATGACTATTTCATGACTATTTTTTAGCGTTGTCAAAATTCGTTTTCATTGAGATTTCAAATATGAGGATTACAGCTTGAAGCACACTGCACGCGCTTCACTACAGAACGGCTGCACCTCAGGACTAGGTTTGTGTTAAAGGAGATCGGGCGGAAGTGGTCCAGCGTCGGCTGATGAAACCTTTTCCATTTAGTAGTTCAGGAGTATACGATATTTTTTTACTGTGGGCACTATAAAATTGGCCCATGGAGAAAAAAGTTACACAAACCAGAAAAATAGGTTTTACAGGATGGTTAAACGCGCCTTATGGCTACGCGCATCGAATTCTCGGTACCTACATGTCCGGGGTGCTAAATACAACATACGTAGAGATATTTCGTGACGATGCACCCGCAGGATTGGAGCGATTTTTTTTTTAATGCTTAATTAAATAAGACAGCTCTTGACCTCGATCTCGCCTGATGGTGAGCGTAGATGAGGTCTACGATGGAGCGAGCTGCCCCAGAAGATGCCTATTAACTCTCGCCTTAAAGGTATTCAGGTTGTAAGTTTTTGGGATCACAGACGATGGCAGAGAATTCCACTCCTTGCCAGTGCGCAGCAAAACTGATGACATGAAGCGTTTAGTGCGACATAGTGCAACTTCTACTAAGTGGGGATGATATCCTTCAGTACGTCTGGAGGTTCGGTGTTAAGAGGGCGATGGTGGTACGAGCTCGAAAAGAGCGATATAACATTACGGAAGTAAACCTAACGCTGTTACGAGGGCGCATACAGTTCCGCCACGTTTGGTCAAGAACATATTACACGTATATAATGTATAGAGAAGATGCAGGATTAAATGCCATACGGCATTATTATTGTAGCTGCATAACTGACATAGAATGCTGCATAGAAATGACATTAGGATGCTGCGCCCACATAATGTCCATAACATGGTATTAAGGGTGGGCCTGGCACCAAGATCAAATACAAAATGTCGCAGCATCTTTTGACAACATTTTATTTTATGTATTCAATTCGTCTGCTAAGTAGGTAGGTATGCGGCCGTTACTGTCGCTCCCGTATTCAAGTCAAGTCAAGTCAAAATATATTTATTCAATAAACTCAATTAATAAGCACTTTGAATCGTCCAAATCTTTTTTAACCTACCACCCATTCAGGACATAATTTTTTAACTGTGGCAAAGAATGGGCGCAAGAAACCACAGCGCACAAAAGCAACGACATTTACAAACAAAAAAAAGAGTATGTCGTTACCAGGTCAATACAAAATATGAATTTAAAAAAAAAAAAAATGATGCAATACAAAATTACAATACAATGTAGTATCAATTAAATAAAGACAATTAGAAATAGCTGTTGGAGTGCTTGGAGCATTTCAGATCCAAGCTGTTTTGTCTTCTGTGTAATCTGACACTTTATAATAAGCTTTTTTATAAAGCTTTTCTTTGATTTTGATTTTAAATTTATTAAGATCTAATTTCTGAATATCATTTGGTACTTTGTTGTAAAATCTTACACACAGACCCCTAAAAGAATTATTTATTTTATGGAGCCTAGTATAAGGTACTGCTAATTTGTTTTTACTTCTAGTGTTTACATTGTGAATATCACTGTTTTTTGAAAACATTCCAGTATTTTTATGAACATAAATCAAATTTTCATAAATGTATTGTGATGCAACTGTCATTATATTTATATTTTTAAATCTCTCTCTGAGAGAGTCGCCAGCCTTTAGGTTATAGATTGCTCGAATAGCCCTCTTCTGAAGCACAAAGATAGTTTGAATGTCGGCAGCATTTCCCCACAGTAAAATGCCGTACGACATTACACTATGAAAGTAACTGAAATAAACTAATCTGGATGTATCAACGTCAGTTAACTGACGGATCTTCATTACTGCATAAGCCGCAGAGCTAAGTCTATTCGACAATTTAGCTATATGTGGGCCCCACTGAAGCTTGGCATCTAACGTGATGCCTAGAAACACAGTGGTGTCCACAGGATTCACATTCTTATCTTTAATTTGTACACTAGTTGTTACTTGCTTAACATTAGGCAATACAAATCTAACACATTTGGTTTTTCCCTCGTTTAATAGCAAGTTATTTATACTAAACCAGTGAACAATCTTTGAGATCGCATTATTCACATCGTCATAATTTGGGTGTCGTCGTTTCACTTTGAATAAAAGTGAAGTATCATCAGCAAACAATACTATCTCATGACTGTCTTTTACA